>CM046036.1:32643359-33243359 GCA_025215565.1 Flaveria ramosissima
GAGATTCAATTACATACGAGATGAAGTTGAAAAAGGAAAGATATGTATTCGCAAAGTTCACACGGATCAAAACATTGCGGATCCTCTCACGAAGCTCCTTGAAAAGGCAAAGCATGAAGGTCATACTTGTGCCATGGGACTTCGATATTCTAGTGATTGGATTTGATCTGTAAATTTTGTATTTGGATATGTGGAACTCTTTATTATTTGAATAAAATTATTTGGTTATAATGTTTCAATTAATGTTCCAATTTAGCATGTTTAATCCATGAGTAAATTGTTTACTCTAAATGTTCGTAGTCGTTCATACTTGTGGGAACAAGTGTGAGGGTAAGATTATTATGAACTTGGATTGGTTGATATTCATAAGGATGAATATAGAGCAATAGGTTGCTACCAAGGTTCATAGATATTTGTGGGATACAAATATTGGACTAACCCGCATCTCAAATTTTACTACATTGAATCTTAATGATTGATCATAAGTAAATTTGAGTAAAGGCGAATATCATTTGGTATCCTCCGACCTGAGACACATATTGGGTTTTGATATTCACCAAGTATTATACCTTGAGCTTATTCTTCACTGTCCTGAAGTAGTGGACAGTACATAAGGGTATGTTCAGGTATGACACGAGGTGTTTGTGAGAAATGTATGTAGTCAAGATGGAATTTGTTCCTCTTATTCGTTGAGAGTTAGATGTCTAAGGCCTCATAAGTTAAATCAACAAGGAATGATCATTCTGTGTTCTTGGATTTAACATGACAATTGTAACAAAAGGATAGATGATTGATTCACCTAAATCATTTCAAGTAGGATACTTGAATAAGATGATGTTATTGAATGTCTATAAGTCATGCGTATTAAGGGTAGTAAACCGTTGTTAGGCGGTATTTACTGCTTGCATCAATCTTCTATGAATCTTGGGCAAGTGGGAGATTGTAGGATTCTATATGCCCAAGACACGTAGAATATTGATGCGGTTAGTACGTTATGATACAAGTCGGGTTATACCCAATAACAAGCTTGGAAAACACAAATTAATATTTAATTGATGATATGATCATGCAATTAAATATTTACACCGATTTAGAAAATGGGTTTTCTAAATAAGTTGCATATGAGATGGAACAACTTATTTGGATATTTTGTTCAATAATATTATTTGGAATGTTATTTAAATTAGTTAGATAACATCAAATAATAAAAACGAGTGTATAAGTCACACAAATAAAAGGTTAATTGTACAACAAATTGAAAGACTAGTTTGTCTAATATGTGTGTTAAAGTTTAAAGGGGGAAACCCTTTAAATTTGAAACATTTCGGCCGCCCCCCTTGATCCCATTGGTTCTTTTGTTTCTTGAACACCACATTACATAACTAGTCTTACACTCAAGTTTTTATCATCTCAATACATGCAAAAGACTCAAAAGAAAACTCCTCTCTCTCTCTCTCTCTCAACCTCACGGCCAGCAGCAGCATTGGGAGTTTTCTTGGAGTGCTTTGGTGTAGTTTTCTTCCTAACAAGAAGTTGTTTTGCAAAGGGCTTGGGGTATACAAGCTTGAGGGGTCCTTACCTTGGAGCCTTGGCCGATTTTGAGCATCAAACATCCACCTTTCTGTCGGTTTTAAGCTGCTGGGAAGGTAGTTCTTCACAGCTCATTATAGCTGTGATTTTATGTAGTTTTACTTATGTTCATAGCTTGCTCATTCACATATTATGATCCTTTGATTTTGGGTTTGCTTTATACATTTATATGGTCACTTAAAGAACATGTTTTTTAGCTTGTAAGTAAGTTTATAAAGTTGTTATTCCGCTACGTTTTCAGAAAGTTTAATGGGTTAAACTATGTTTTGTGTTCTTGCAAACCCTTCACTTACTTCTTTTGAACCCCTGCAATAAGTTGCAAATGTGAGTTCCACATCCGGTATCCAATACCCATGTGTTAAAGGATATGAAATTTAGATCAATATGAATCATGAAAATTGTACCTGAGGTTTGCCCGACACCCCTCTTAGCTTGCAACTCTTTGAGATGGACTGGGCAATTTCTTGCCCAATGTCCAATCTCCCCACACTTAAAGCATGGGTCATTCAAAGCAACCTTTTTCTTCTTCTTCGCTGGTTTTGGTGGTGGCGCTCTTACCACTCCCTTTCCCTTCCCCTAACATGCCCTTTACCCTTGGCAACATTCTCCTTGGGTGCGGGGTGAGGCCTCTTCTTGTTCCCACCTTCATTGATGGTGAGAACGGGTAAAACCTTTTTACCCATGGCCGCCTCGACAGTTTTGAGCATAGAGTGAAGCTCACTTATGTTCTTGTCCCACCCATTCATGTTATAGTTCATGACAAAGTTGTCAAACCTTTTTGACAAAGAGTTGAGGATTAAATCCATAGTCAACTCCTTCGAGATGGGACAATTCAGCCTTTCGAGGCGGTCAATGTGGCTTTTTCATCTTAAGTACATAAGATGAAACATATTGGGTGTCATCCATACGACACGCATGGAGTGCTCGAACCGTTTCGAAGCGCTCTACCCTTGCCTGTTGTTGGAACGTTTCCTTCAACTGAGTAATCATGTCATATGCTCCATGATCTTCATACTCCTTTTGGAGATCTGGAGTCATACTTGCCAACATGAGGCAAGACACTTGGACCGAGTCCTTAGTGTATTTCACCCAATTATTAAAGGCCTCCTCATCCTCCTCATTAGGTTGATCGGGAATCGGATAGTCTAAAATGTACGATCGTTTCTCTTGCTTGAGAACAATTCTCAAGTTTCGAAACCATTATTATGGTTTAGACGCTCCTTTTGGAGAATGGTCCTTAGAGATAGTGAGTGAGCGGACGGGATATAATTATTTTCATTGTTGTTGGTGGCCATCTACAAAATTTAACAAAGTTCAATTTTAGTATTTTCGACATTGTTCATATTTTAATAATTAAAGCCCTTTTTAAGTGTCTTACACAATTATAATATTCTAGAATCCAACGTTACATTTAAATAGTGGTTAGGTGACCTTTATCCCATTATTTAAATTAACAATGTAGTCCACGTTTTGACAATTGCAACCCTTTGCAACTTCTAGAGGTATGGGATCGACTTAAACATCATATGTGTGGTCGGCATGTTATCCCATCAACACCTTTGTAAACCATATTGTAGGTGATCCATTTAACATGGTTTGCAAATCAAGTTACCCTACTTGCACACACATGTGAGTTTTCCAACATAAGTGGTTAGGTGACCTTTATCCCACAAATATGGTATCCCACCTCAAATCACAAGTTCCCTCAAAATGGTTAGGTGACCTTTATCCCATTAAGAGTTTCCAAGTGACTCAAGTGTTGTGCAAAAGGATGGTGTTAAACTTGTTTATAAAAGAAATTTTAAGTTTACATAATCTTAGTTTAGAAAACTCTATGTACCTTATATTTGCATTCTTTCAAATACAAGATACCATATGGTTCACTTTTTAATAAAATTTAATAACCTTTTATTAACCACTTAATGATAAAGAACCATCAATTATTGTTAAGTTTGTTAATGAGTTTGTTATGCATATCCAAATATCAACCAACAATCATACAATAAACAACCAAACAAGCATAATCATACAAACATAAGTGCTTAACCATAGCCACAAGTTGACCACACTTGTTTGCCATCACAAGTGTTGTCATAAGGTCTTTTCTAAGGGTTAAAATGACACACCAAAATGTATCCATGAACTCCCACTTGAATCCACATCCAAATGCTTCAAGTGTCCACGTCTTTTGTGTCCTTCTTTGGGTCTTCATCTTGTGCATCTTCTTTTACAAAATCATATCCTAATAATATTTTTCTAATAAAAAAAATGCACCTAATCTATTTATTACATAACCAAATGAATAAATAAATTACAACCCAAAATACAAACACAAATGTTACAACCCTTACAAGAATCAAAACCAACATGACAAAACACAATCAACCAAATCCAAAACACATAAGGTCAAGGCTATGTTATGCACCAAAAAAAATGTATCATATACAACATTCAAGAACAACAATGAACCCCTTTTTATAACCTTAAAGTTCTGGCCAACATGAACCAAAACTTTAGGGTTTTGTCCAAACAACACAGTCAACCATTTGATCTTAATCTTTCAAGGTTTATACTAAAGCATGTAAAATTAAACCTTGAAACATAAGGGATTCAAACATCCACAACAAAACAACCCCTAATGGGTTGAAAAAGTCCATGAAAACTAACTTTTCAAGTACTTTTGAAGCACATATTCCACATATTCGGCTCTAGATGCCATTGTTGGGTTTTGTTACAAGTTTATCAAAGTTACTTTAACCATTTAAACTATAAAAACGCAACGGATATAAGGGTTTAAAGTGAGGTTAACAATCTGAAACTTTTACCATTTTAAACCATAAACAAAACCCAAGAACATGGATCATTTATATATGTGAAATAGTATGCTATCAAAACCAAAATAACAACCATAAGGTGTTCATTGAAACAGCCTTTCAAGCATAAGATGTTGTAGATGGATGAGACGAAGATGATGATGTTCTTGAATGTCCAGCCCCCAAGAGAGAAAGCATCAAGTTGTTATATCCACAAGCTCTTCCAAACACCTAGCTAGTTAGGGAGTCCAACACCAAGAACCCTCTTCCTTTGCTTCTTCAAAATCCGAAATTTTTAGCCCCTTTGTGCCTTGAATCCGAATTTCAGCTTTGTCTAGAGAGGGTTTTTGCTTGTGTGTGTGAGAGAGAGAGTCTGAGAGATGATTGAAGAGTGCAAGTGTAGTAAAAATCTTGTAGTACCCAAGACTAAAAAACGCCTGATAAGCCACATGGGGCAGCCGAATTTTTGGGTTCAAAATGGGTTCCCCCCATTTTGTTAATTTTATAAAATTACACTCTTCAAAATCATTAGTTTATAAAATTAAAACCTATTTTAATATTATAACATTAACACACTTTTATTTGTTATTATTTAACCAACTTAAATAAAGAAACAAATAAATTTCTCATGAACAAATTATCCATATAATGTTGTTCTATTACAAAAATAACGTTTTAGAAAACCGATTTTCTAAATTGGTGTCAATATTTATTTGTATGATCTCATCAACAAATAAACATATATTGGTGTTTGTTTAGCTTGTTATTGGTTATGACCCGAGTTGGATCATAACGTACTAACCACATCAATCTTCTATGTGTCTTGGGCATACAAGATCCAACAATATATATATATATATATATATATATATATATATATATATATATATATATATATAGATATATATATATATATATATATATATATATATATATATATATATATATATATATATATATACATATATGTATATATATATATATATATATATATGTAAGGATTCCTGAAGTCTGATGCAACCCAAAACAGCTTAAGTGTCTCAGCAACATGCACTAAGTACTGAAGTGAAGAATGCTTCGGAAGTTTTACACAAAGCATTAGAAAATACTCTAAGTGTAAAATCTTCCGAAGCCAAGACCAATATCTTCCGAAGCCAAACATGAAGTCTTCCGAAGCTTCAGAGACAAAGTCTTCCGAAGCCTCATCCTATGAAGACAGATTTCTTCCGAAGACTTTTAGTACACATGCTTTATCTGATGTACTGTTCCATAAAGCACCTTTTCCGCTGCATCTCTGTAAAGTCACCAACTTACATGAGTTGGTGAAAAGGGCCTTGCTTTTGGTAACTGTACATTGAGGTCTTGAGTCTTCAACTTTCCACTTTATGTACTTTATCCTTTTTGTATTGTATAAGGATGTGAGCTATGGCATGTCATAGTCACAAGGTCAAAAGGCAGATATGCCTTTTGATCCTACAATTGATTTTGTTAGTGTCTAGTCAATTGTATCCAGCTGGCTTTCAAAGTATAGCCGGCTGTAGGTTGTAGTATAAGTATTTCAAGTTCTTGTATCTTTTCTTTATGCTTTGTAACACTTGTAAAAGAACTTGAGAAAGCAATATACTGCCTCCTTGAAACCCAACTCTCTTGTTCTGTCTCTTGCTTTACTTGTGTTCTTAGTATCACCTTGGTTACCCAGTTCACTGTTTGATTAGAGCTTAGTTATTCTCCTCATTGTGTTGTTGTGTTGTAATTGTGCTTAAGCCCTTAAACGGTCCTGCAATTGGTATCAGAGCTTTCCAGGCTCTTGATATAAGATCTAACCATCTTAAGATCCCTCACACACACAAAAGCTAAACTCTTCAAATGGCTGCCATCTCTAAGACTGATATGGAGACTGGAACCATGAACAAATCCCCACTGATCACTCTTGATGATTTTGACACCTGGTGCATGAGGATGGAAGGCTTCATCAGGTCTCTTGATTCAAGAATGTGGGAATCTGTTGAGAATGGACCTTTCATACCCAGCACCCCCTCTGCTACTGGTGCTGGTATGATTCCTAAAGATGTGGCCAACTACTCAGATGAAGATAGAAAAAGAGTAGAGATTGACAGGAAGGCCATGACTGCTCTTCAGACTGCTCTCCCAAACTCTGTATACAGAGGTTTTAAGAAGTGCAAGACAGCCAAACAGCTGTGGGATGCACTGAAGCTGATGTATGAAGGCTCCTCTGAAGCCAAGGAGAACAAGAAAGATCTTCTGAAGCAGCAGTTTGAAAATTTCACCTTCAAAGCAGGTGAGACCATGACCCAACAATACTTCAGGTATGTTGAGATTGTGGATACCCTAGTGGATGGAGGAGTTCCTCTTGAGAACAGGGACATTGTAAGGAAGTTCATGTCCTCACTTCCTAGGCAATGGACACACTATTGTGTGGTGATCAAGAGGACTGAGAACCTTAAGACTCTTACTCTTACAGAGTTGTATGGGATTCTCAGTGGATACCAGATGGAGATGAACATGCAAGGTTCATCTGGCAACTCCAACAATCAAATGGGTTCAGCCCTTCATGTGGTTGAAAGGGACAGCATAGAACCTCAGCATCATCTCTTATGCTACCCTGACAACTCACAAAAGGGTCCTTTCATCACCTTCCCGGAGACACCAAGGGAGAACTTTACTCAAGGAAGCCCATTCCAAGAGACAAGTTCTTCTCAAGCCTTTGTGTCTGCATGATGAAAGCTGTGGGAATTATCTCTTCACTCTTGAAGACCTGGACTGTATCCATCCAGATGACCTGGAATACATGGAGATAGTTCAGCAGATGGCTCTCCTCACTCACAGAGCCAAGAAGTTCTACAAGAGGACAGGAAGAAGATTTCCAAGCAATGCTACCAGCAGTAAGTTTGGGCTGGATAAAAGCAAAGTTAAGTGTTACAACTGTAACCTTATGGGTCACTTTGCCAGGGAGTGTAAGGCACCTAAAGCAAATGGGGGCCAAACACAACCCAGACCAAATTTACTGACAAAGCTCCTCAGGCTGAGAAGACAAAGCAACATGCTGCTGTTGCTGTTGAAGAAGGAGGCTTTGACTGGAGTTTTCAGGTGGAGGATGCTTCTCCAAACCAAGCACTGATGGCTGACCATGATGAAGCCAAGGTATTGGAACATCTTTGCTCCCCTGAATGCATTGCTAAAGTAAATAGATACAGGTCCTATAACCTAGAGATGAGATCTGATCTTGAGTCATTAAACATATTAAAATCTGATTTTAGAAAGTCTGAAAATGATTACAAGTTAAAGATAGAAGACTTGGAGAAAACCATTTCAGTACTAAAACATGAACATACAGATTTCAGAACTCAGATCCAAGATCTCATCACTAAGTTAACTGAGTGCCAGGCTGAGCTTGTGATCAGCAAAGCCAAGGCAGAGAAGAGTGTTCTTGAAGAAGAGACCTTCAAGAACATGATATCCTCATCCCTGCACAACAAGGTTTGTTATCAAAATAGACAGGGACTAGGATCAAATGAGATAGCTCCTCCACACACAATCTTGTCTGTAAGATCTCCTAGGTGTGGAACTTGTGAAGATGAGCTTCCTCTCATAGATCCTGTAAGTGAGGATGATGAAGAAGTGATAGTGAAGAATTCCTCTGAGAAGAGTGAAGAAGAGGATTCTTCCAAGGGCCACTATCCTTCTGAGGAGAAGAAATCAACTGTGATGACCAAGTCCAAAGAAAGAACTTGATCAGAAAGAGCAAAGCAAAAGAAGGCAAAGAAGGCTCAAGAAATCAAGGCTACTTTGATGCTAAGCAGAAACAAGTTTTTATCTCTGCAGGTTTCAAAGTAGTAAGGACTGAAGACATCAACCAAGACTCCTCAGCTAAGAGTCATGGTTCTTGTTCAAATCATCTCAGTGCCAAGAAGAAGACTGAGCTGCTGTGTACCACTGCTGCACAGCCTGGACCATCAAACTCCAAGAACAGTTCACAGCCCAAAGGAACTGTCTCAGCATCTACCAAAGATGGAGAAGGGAGAGGGATTGACCAAAGTCAGTCTTGCTCTCAAAGGGAGACTTCTTTGAAGAAGAAAATGTTATGTGTTATGTGTGAAAGTACTTCTCACATTGCTAAGGATTGCCCATACAATCCTAAAAGTACTGTCCACATGACTAAAACAAAGACTTCAAAGAGTCTCAAGAAGTCTCAAGCTTCGGAAGGAAAGTCTGTTTCCTTCGGAAGCTCCAAATCAAAGAAGAAGGTAAGTGGAAAATTACCTTCGGAAGCAAAGTTGGTCTCGGAAGAAAGGAGTTCTTCCGAAGCACTAAAGTCTGCTGCAGTGACTGTAGATTCTTCCGAAGGATCAGTCATCAAAACTTGTGAAGTTTCAAAAGCTTCTAAGGTTTTGAAGGTCAAGTCCAAGACTCCAAAGGTGGTGTGGAAGTCTAAGAAAGACCAAATGACTGAGGTTTCTCCATCAACAACAGCTGAAGATCCCCATAGTACAACCATAGGATCTATTACTGTTGCATTACCTTCTATTACTGTTAATGAGCCCAAGACAAGTAAGGCTTGGGTTTCCAAATGTAACTAATCATTTTCTCTGTGCAGGAACAGCTCAAGACCAACAGGAATGTCTGGATAATTGACAGTGGCTGTTCCAGGCACATGACAGGCAATAGGTCTCTACTCCATAATTTTGAGAGAATTGATGGAGGACCAGTTGCTTTTGGAGGAGATGAAGGTGGTTACATTTCTGGAAGGGGCAAGGTCACAAATGGTAAGCTCAGCATTGAGAAGGTAAACTTTGTTAAGGAGCTTGGGTACAATCTTCTGAGTGTATCCCAATTTTGTGATCAGAGTCATAACATGCTCTTTACTGAGCATGAGTGCATTGTTCTCAAACCTGGTGTGGTCATTCCTCATGAGCATATCCTGCTCAGAGCCCCCAGGAAAGGGAACATGTACAAGATGGATTTGCAAGAAACATCTCCCTCAGGAGAAGTTTCATGCTTTCTATCTAAAGCAAATAGTGATGAGTCTTTCCTATGGCATAAAAGAATGTGCCATGTAAACTTTAAGAACATGAATAAATTAATTAAACATGATCTGGTAACTGGAATGCCAAAGAAAGAGTTTACTAGTGATGATCATTGTGTGGCATGCCTGAAAGGGAAGCAACACAAGGTATCTCACAAGCCTAAGGAAAAGAACTCCATCACTACTCCCCTACACTTGTTACATATGGATCTCTTTGGCCCCACCAGTGTAATGAGTTAGGAAGGACCTCTTACTGTCTGGTGATCACAGATGATTTTACAAGATTCACTTGGGTCTTCTTCCTTAGAACTAAGGATGAAACCCCTGAGATTCTGAAGAATTTCATCTTAAAAGTTGAGAATCAATGTGATCACAAGGTCAAAACCATAAGATGTGATCAAGGAACTGAATTCAAGAACCAAATCCTTGATGCATTTTGTGATGAAAAAGGTATTACAAGACAATATAGTGCTCCCAGGACTCCTCAGCAAAATGGAGTTGCTGAGAAGGAGAAACAGGACACTTATTGAAGCTGCAAGAACTATGTTGTCTGACTCTAAACTGCCTATCACCTTCTGGGCAGAGGCAGTCAATACTGCTTGCTATGTGCAAAACAGAGTTTTAGTAGTTAAGACACATGGTAAGACTCCTTATGAACTTTGGCACAAGAGGAAACCTTTCATTGGTTTTCTCAGGTCATTTGGATGTCCCTGCACCATCTTGAATACCAAAGATCAAATTGCCAAGTTTGCTGAGAAATCAGATGATGGACATTTCATTGGATACTCTTCTCAAGCTAAAGCTTATAGAGTATACAATCTCAGAACTAGAATTGTTGAGGAGTCAGCCAATGTGACTTTCAATGAGCACACTCCTGTGTGGCTGGTTCTGGTCCGGATTGGCTGTTTGATCTTGATTTAGTTACCAACTGTTTTAACAAATCTTGTGAGCATGTTTCAGGATCTGCAGAAAATCTAAATACAGGTGATCCTGATCCAAGATTTGAGCTAGGAAGACCTTCAACTCATACATCTTCAGCTCCAGTTGGAACTACTTCAGCAAATGAGGTTTCTATCAGCACAACAATGACAAATTCAGCTGATACATCTGGCATGCCTTCAAATTCCAGCTCAGAGGCCTCTCAACCAGATAAAGATACCTCACTTGTAGAAGACAACAATGGTGATGGTGATAGTGATCAGGAATTCCTTGATGCTAATAACCACACCATAGATGACAACATCAATGATGTCTCACACTCATTGGATCAAGTTAATCTTGATAAGTGTGATAATGTGGAGGGTGAATCTTCAAGACCAGATTTAAATTTCTCAAATTTAGATCTTTCTCAACAACTTGCTGTGATCCCTCAGCTAAGGATCCACAAGTCTCACCCCACCACAAACATCATTGGAGATGTTGTCACAGGGGTAAGAACAAGAGGACAAACCCATGAAGCAAATGTTTGTCTTCACTCTTGTTTCTTATCTCAGATAGAGCCCAAGAAAGTTGATGAAGCTCTAAAGGATGGAAGTTGGGTTGAAGCTATGCAACAAGAGCTGCTTCAATTCAAAAGGCAGAAAGTTTGGAACCTTTGTCCTCTTCCTCATGGGAAGACTACCATTGGAACCAAATGGGTTTTTAGAAACAAGAAGGATGATAGGGGAATCATCATCAAGAACAAGGCAAGACTAGTTGTTCAAGGATACACACAAGAAGAAGGGATTGACTACACTGATGTCTTTGCTCCTGTAGCAAGACTAGAAGCTGTTAGGATATTCCTGGCATTTGCTGCATCCAAGAACTTCAAGGTCTACCAACTTGATGTAAAGTGTGCTTTCTTATATGGAGTGATTGATGAGGAGGTTTATGTCAAACAGCCACCTGGTTTTGTAGACCCTGATCATCCTGATTATGTCTGCAAGCTTGACAAAGCTCTTTATGGGCTGCATCAGGCACCCAGGAAGTGGTATGAGACACTATCTAAGTATCTCTGCAAGCATGGATACAGAAGAGGTACTATAGATGGAACCCTCTTCATCAAAGGACAGGGAAATGACTTATTGCTGGTTCAAGTATATGTTGATGACATCATCTTTGGTTCAACTAATCCAAAGCTCTGCAAAGACTTTGAGAAGCTGATGAAAGACAGATTTGAGATGAGTTCAATGGGAGAACTCAACTTCTTTCTGGGAATTCAAGTGAAGCAAGTTGAAGATGGCATCTTCATAAGTCAGTCAAAGTATGTTCAAGACATACTCAAGAGGTTCAATATGACTGATTGTAAGATTGCTAAGACACCCATAGCCAGAAACCACTCCCTTGGTCCAGATCTTTGAGGGGGAGTGTGTAGATGAGCACTTATACAGGGCTATGATTGGGTCTCTTATGTATCTTACAGCTAGCAGGCCTGATATCATGTTTGCTACATGTATTTGTGCAAGATATCAAGCCAACCCTAAGATGTCTCACTTAATCACTGTGAAAAGGATTTTAAGATACCTCAAAGGTGCTTCAACACTTGGTCTATGGTATCCAAAGAATCCAAATTTCAATCTGTATGCCTATACAGATAGTGATTATGGTGGTTGCAATATGACTGCAAAGTCTACATCTGGGGGATGTCAATTCCTTGGTGGAAGGGTGGTCTCATGGCAATGCAAGAAACAATCCTGTGTGTCTGCATCAACTGCTGAGGCTGAATACATTGCTGCTGCAAGCTGCTGTGCTCAAGTGCTTTGGATTCAAAATCAGATGCTGGACTATGGATTTAACTTCAAAGAGACTCCTATCCACATAGACAACAATAGTGCTATCTCTATCACTGAGAACCCTGTGCAGCACTCAAGGACCAAACACATCAACATCAGGTATCATTTAATAAGAGATAACTATGAAAAAGGATTAATTAAACTAGTCAAAGTTCATACAGATGAACAATATGCTGATCTGTTCACCAAAGCTTTTGATGAACAGAGATTTAAGTATCTGATATCAGCTATTGGGATGATTAACTTTGAGTAGACTTTTTATTAAAACTAATTCTAATTATTTCTTCTTAAAATATGTGTGTCCTAAGTTGTCTAGTTCATCACTTTCATAAGCTCATGTTTTCTTTGGATGTAAAATTCTTTTTGAAGACTTTCTTAGATTCTTGAAAATTTCTGATACTTCGGAAGATAAATTTATCTTCGGAAGAAAAACATGTCTTTAAAATAAATAACTGTCTAAGAGATTTTACCTTCGGAAGAAGTAAAGATTCATCTTCCGAAGCTTAAAATTCTTATCTCAGACACTTATCTATTTCAAGAACCTTTTCCTTCCGAAGCAAAATTAACCTTCGGAAGCTTTGTTATTTCATACAAAGCATTCAAGGGTTTATTTCTCTTCCGAAGCATAAATTATCAAGACTCTCAGGAAAATCTTCCGAAGCCATTTTAGCTTCGGAAGCTTTTTAAATCAAACTTCCGAAGACAAATAAACTTCGGAAGCTTTTCGAATTCCAAGAAAACTACTTTTTGAGCAAAAGTAAACTACTTTTCAGAGGTGGGACCGACTTTCGGATTTCAAAGTTTATCCTCTTTCATTAACTTTGGTTCAAATCCCTTTTCATATAAATACCCAACGGTTCCCCCTCTTTCCCACTATCTTCCTCAATTCTACTGTTTCTCTAACCTAATTCTCTAAACCGCCTTTGCTTTCTACCTTTCTTCACCCTTAAGCTTCTGAAATGGCCAACCTTAACCGCAGAAACAACCCTGATTTCTCCATGCAACTACACAGGCAACATAATCAAGTTGCTCTGTTAAGCTCTGAGAAAGATGCAAGTTTCTCAGAGATTTGCCAATTCTTGACTCTGTCAAACTATTTCACCTCCCGACCATTGATCCTACTCTATATGAGGATCAGTTGCTTGAATTCTGGAAGACCTGCCAAGAGGTCATTATGGATGGGGAGAAGGCACTGTCTGCCACAGTGCAAGGGAGGACAATCTTCATCACTCCGGCCATCATTAACCAACATCTACAGCTGGATGATGAAGAAGGTGAGGTGTCCTTCCCAAAAGAAGCTGTTAATCATTCTTTTGAGCAGATGGGCTATGAGGGAGATTTCTCTGTAAAGACCTTTAGGAAAGGGAAGGTCTCATCCCAATGGAAATTCCTGCTCCATGTGGTTATCCACAGCTTGTCAAACAAGCATGGTGGATGGGACCAGATTCCTGAGGATCTCTCCTTTATAGTTCATGGAATGGTTCAGGGGGTCAAGTTCAGGTATTCACAATTTGTTTATACTAATTTACTTGCAAACTTAGACTCCCTAGAGTATTACATGTTTCCTATATGTTCAACACATTCTCAACTGTGAACTGGGCTCACAGTTGAGGGAAACAGGTAATATTCTTAAATTGGGACAGATGAAGCCCGGCATCTTTAAAAAATGAAGAAGCCAACTGTAGGCTTCTCTGGGGTAGAAACAGCCCTAGTCCCAAAAATGTTAGAGCTCATTGCTCAAGGTGACAACCTAGCAACACAAGCTAGTGTTGAACCCACACCTCTTTTGTCCCTACCATTAAAAAGACCAGAAATCACCCTCACCTACCAAAGAAAATCCAAACGAACCCCTGCTCAGACTATTGAGTCTGTGCAGGCCCCCAAATACTCAACCTTACAGGAAGAAGTGGACACTAGAGCTCCCACTTCTCCTGAGGAGCAAACCACTCCCATTGTTTCACCTATCAGGGCTGAGGTTCCTCAAGCTCACCCTGATGAGCTCAATAGCCCAACAACCTTAAGCCTTCACTCTGAGTCTCAACACTCAAGTGGACAACCTTCAGGGGACAGCTACCATCCCCCCCTTTGGATCTCAACCAACCAATTCCCAACCTATCCTTTTACATGATGAAGACTTAGGATTCAGTGAGTACCATGAGTCTCTCTTCTCCTCCCTTACTCAAAGAGAGATGAGTACCTCTGACTCTCCTCAGTCTATCCCCCATCAGTCACCTGTTACTGAGGTGGACACTTCTGAACCTGTTCAGGATGTCCATATGGAAGAGGCTCTCACTTTTGAAAGTGATTACATCATTAAGACCTCAACCATGGCAACTCAGCCCATTGGCATCTCAACTGAGGCTGCCAGTGAGCAGAGGAAAACCAGCAGCCAAGAAACTCAAGCTGGTGGTGAGAGAGAGGACTTTGGTCCAATCATCTCATCCCCCAATGAATCTTCTGATGAAGATGAGGGGAATTTGAGACTAAAGGTGCAAAAACTGTCAAAAACATGCACCTACTTAGTCTCTAAGGTTAGTCACTTGGAATCTCAGGTGACTACCTTGCAAAACAGGGTCAATGATCAGCAACTCCAGATTTCATATCTGCAGGAAAAACTAGCTGGGAGACCTTTAAGGAGAGCTCAACCAGGAACACAAGAACCTGTGGAAGTGATTGACTTATCCTCCAGCTCACCTATGCAAGTGGGTGATGCTACCAAAAAGGGGGAGAAAGTTGTTACAACCACAGAACCTGGGAGTTCTTCAGAGAGAATGGACATAGAGGACTCACCATCCTCACTTGCTGTTGTGCATTCTCAGCAACTTCCTCAAGTTCACATTAATGTGGACTCTATAGACTCTCTCATCAGGAGTCTCTTTGAGGAAGGCATACCAAGGGCTGTCTCATCTCCACCACTGGGAACTGGCAATCAAATCATAAGGTGGAGATATGATGATGACAGGAGAGCCCTCATACTTCAAAGAGTTCAAGGCCAACAAGAAGTTTTTCAATTCCAAAGCCTGAGCTTTTATGAAAGACTGGATTTAGTCAACTTGCCACTTGTCAATCCAAGCAATTCAAGACAAGCTGACAGGCTGGCTCAAAGAATCCAAGACAGGATCCTTGCAGAGTTCTCTCTAAGAAGGAGACTTAGGGAATCAGGCAATGTCATCGGTCAACTGGATGTTGAGGTGGACCCTAAGATTAGTTTCATAGGGGAACCCTTGACTGAAGGCCCAGTGACAGAACCTGAGACCCCTGTCTCATCATCAACAACTGCTGCTGAGGTCCAAACTCCATCTGAGACACCTGCTGGTGAAGGTGTTTCTCAGCCTCTCTCTGGCCAGAGCATGGAAGCTACTCCAAGCAATGAAGGCCAAGCTTCAATCCACCCTGAGTCACAAAGGTCTGTTGGTGACAAAGGGAAAAGGATAATGACTCCTGAGGAAATTGAGGAGGAAGAGAGAGAGAGGAAAAGGAGACTAAGGGGAGAAAGTTCCACTGGGTCATCTAGCTTCATGCAAGCTGCAATCAGGGCTGCCCCCAGACCAAATACTCAGGATGATGAGTTAAGGGCAGTCAGGATTACCTACTTACAGACCAGGAACTATGACATTGATGAGATCATCTCCCTCCCCTTAGAAGAACTAAATGAACTGGCTGACAGAGAAGTGTCAAGAGAGTTGAAGGAGAAAGAGGATGCAATGATACTTCTCCAACTCAAAGAGGAGAAGAGACAGAAAAGACTTTACAAGCATGCTCCTACTCTCTCACCAGTTCAAGAAAGTCCTGCACAGGAAGATGTGGCTCCACAAGAACCTCAGGTAGATAAAGAGGAAGATAGGATCAAATGATCAACTACCTGAGTGCCACAGGCTTCTATCAGGCAGATGCACTTCTCCCTTTGTCCTATGACTTCATTGAGTTCGAGTATCTAAAGCAACTTGAACTTGAGTTAGTCAAGGAAAGAAAGACAACCAAAGGAAACTAAGGGAAGAAGCTGCAAAGTCAAGGGCCACCATTCAAAAGAATGCAAAGAAGTCTGCTGACAGACAAAGAATGGTGAGCTTCTTGAAGCTGTATGGATTCTCCGGAAGGAGACTTGGCCCCATGTCTCTATCCACTATGGATGAGCATATTAGGGTGATCAAGCAGAAGATTAAGAGTGGAGAACTTATTGACTTGCACTCTCTTCCAAGTCAAGTCCCACCTGAAGTGGAGGTCAAGTTTGAACAACCAGAGACACCTCAACCAGCACCTCCAGCTGAGCCCCAGCAAGCTTCATCTTCTGATCCTAGGCAGGGTCAAACTCCCTCTCCTTCTGAACCTGTGAGGGAGGAACACCCAACTGAGAAAGACACTGATGATCAACATGGTGCTGCAGACCAGTCTTCTCAGTTAAAGACAACCAAGAGGAAGAAGAGGATGGCTTCTAAACCAAAGACAAAGAAGAAGAAGCCAAAGTCATCTACCTCTGCACCTCAGGCTGAATCAGATCAACCTGAGGAAGTGCATGATGAGGCAGCCCATCAACTCCTATTCAAGTGGCTCCTCTAACTAGTGAGACACCCATCTTGTCCTGGACTTACTCTACAAATCCAGAGAGATGGACTGTTATCAGAGATCAAGGTGTTGAGAATGTCTACTCATGGCAAGACATAATCAACTTACCTCTGCATGATCTCTTTGAGATGAGAAGATACTATGAAAGTCTTGATGATCCTGACCATCTCATGAAGAAAGGAATGGTCCTGATTGTACTGAAGACTACCAACATTTGAAGATCTTCCAAGTGTTTTTGGTAGCATCAGCCTAGGGGGAGTTTGTAAGGATTCCTGAAGTCTGATGCAACCCAAAACAGCCTAAGTGTCTCAGCAACATGCACTAAGTACTGAAGTGAAGAATGCTTCGGAAGTTTTACACAAAGCATTAGAAAATACTCTAAGTGTAAAATCTTCCGAAGCCAAGACCAATATCTTCCGAAGCCAAACATGAAGTCTTCCGAAGCTTCAGAGACAAAGTCTTCCGAAGCCTCATCCTATGAAGACAGATTTCTTCCGAAGACATTTAGTACACATGCTTTATCTGATGTACTGTTCCATAAAGCACCTTTTTCCGCTGCATCTCTGTAAAGTCACCAACTTACATGAGTTGGTGAAAAGGGCCTTGCTTTTGGTAACTGTACATTGAGGTCTTGAGTATTCAACTTTCCACTTTATGTACTTTATCCTTTTTGTATTGTATAAGGATGTGAGCTATGGCATGTCATAGTCACAAGGTCAAAAGGCAGATTTGCCTTTTGATCCTACAATTGATTTTGTTAGTGTCTAGTCAATTGTATCCAGCTGGCTTTCAAAGTATAGCCGGCTGTAGGTTGTAGTATAAGTATTTCAAGTTCTTGTATCTTTTCTTTATGCTTTGTAACACTTGTAAAAGAAACTTGAGAAAGCAATATACTGCCTCCTTGAAACCCATACTCTCTTGTTTTGTCTCTGCTTTACTTGTGTTCTTTGTATCACTTTGGTTACCCAGTTCACTGTTTGATTAGAGCTTAGTTATTCTCCTCATTGTGTTGTTGTGTTGTAATTGTGCTTAAGCCCTTACGGTCCTGCATAAGGGGTTTTTCCATGTGGCTTAACTACAAGAACCCTGTTCTGCACATGGCATGCAGAGCTGACTGCCTCTGTCCAGAATGTTAGAGGCAGCTTTGAATCAACTAAAATAGTTCGAGCAGCCTCAAGAAGTGTCCTATTCCTCCTCTCAGCAACACCATTTTGTTGAGGAGTTCTAGGGGCACTATATTATCTGGCAATCCCTTTTGAGTTACAGAATGAGTCAAGAATATGGTTCTTAAACGCAGTCCCTTGATCACTTCTAATTATTTTAACCTTGTGATCAATTTGATTTTATTTTAAGAATAAAATATTTTAAAGTTTCAGCAGTTTCATCTTTGTTCTTAAAAAGAACACCCATGTAAATCTAGTAAAATCATCAACAATCACAAGGCATATGATTTCCTTCCAATGCTCATTATACTTGTGGGACCAAATAGATCCATGTGCAATAAGTGTAATGGAGTGGTGATGGAGTTAACAACTTTGGATTTATGAGATGCCCTGTGTTGCTTCCCTTTCAGACATGCAACACAGTTATCTTTGAAGAAAAATTTCTTTTTAGGCAAACCATGTACCAAGTTATTTTTAGCCAATTTATTATTGTCTTAAAACTTACATGACAATTCGTTTAGCCATAGTGTTAGTCACCAGAAACTTGGACAGAACCGCATGATCTTCTCCCATTGGGGAAGCATTGTTTTTTTCATATCCAGCGTGTACATATCCCTTTCCTGGGAGAATCTAAGAAGCACTAATTCCTGAGGAATTGTCATCTCGGGTTTGAGGATAATGCACTCATGTTCTGCGAAGAGCATTTTTGATTGCTTTTGATCATAGAACTGAGAAACACTTAACAGGTTGTGTTCAAGCTGTTTGACAAATTTAACTTTGTCAACTTTTAATTTCCCGTTGGATATACTTCCTCTGCCAGAAATATATCCTCCGGCCTCACCTCAAACTGGACAGGACCTCCATCTATAATGTTAAAATTGTTAAAGGAGAGATCTGTTCCCTGTCATGTGCCGGAGCATCCACTATCCACAATCCAAACAATGTTATTCTTGTCATATGGATGTCCCTGCACATAGATGAGATGATTACTTTTGATTGGAAACCGAAGCCTTGTTGGTCTTGGGTTCTTCAATGATAGTGACACTATTGAACCAAAATTTATGCATGGGGGTTCAATGGATGTCTTTGAAGAAAGGTTTAGGCTGCAACATCTTCTTGATCTTCCATTCCATCCTTGGTTGATCATGGAGGATGAGCTTGTTGAAGCTTTTGCAGCTTGGCATTCTTCCGAAGCTTCTTTCTTTTCGAAAGAAGCCTTCACCACCTTTTCTTCTGAAGTAGTCTTCTTCTGGAATGGTCTCAAGGGGACTCTTTTATTCTTTTGAGTCTTGACAACTTTAGCTTCCGAAGCCATTTTCCCTTCGGAAGAAGGACCTTCTTCCGAAAGCAACCTTGCTTCGGAAACAAGCTTTCCCCTTTTCATCACTTGAACCATTTGATATGGTCCAAATGAGAAACCTTCCCTGACTCCTTCCTTTTTAACATTATTTGCATAATGTGTGCTAGCAGGATTGTAGTAACAATCTTTGTCCATGTGGTTTTGCAGACCACACATTATGCATGCAATGATCTTTTGGGAATTTGAGGATTGCTGTTTCTTGTTCTTTTTCTCTTCATCAGCAACCTTTCCCTTTAACTTCTGATCCTTTGGTAGGACAAAAGTGCTGGTATTAAACTCCTTCCTGAATCAAAGTTTCCTACCACCTGGAATCCAGCTGAAATGAATACACCCTTTCGCTTTGGATCTATCTTCAGCTTAGACTCAGCCACATTCTTGGCAGCTTTTCTGGCTACCTTAGCTCTGTTTCTTCTGGCTTTGGTGGTCAGGGGTTGATCATCACCAATACGAGAGGATAAAATTACCTGGTCTTCCCTGTGATGGTCTCCATTGTTGCATCACTCTTTGACTCATGAGAGGGTGGGTCAGCAGATGGAACCTCTTGCTCTTCAGTACCACACCTTGGTTGCCTTATAGACTCATAAGAGTGTGGTGGAGCAATTTCATTGGTTCCTAACCCACCTTTGTTTTGGTAACAAAGTTTTGAGTGAGAGGATGATGCAAGAATGGCTTGGAAGTTTTGCTCAGAAATAACATACTTCCTAGCTTTAGCCTCAGCTGTGATAAGCTGGGCTTGAGCCTTAATTTGGATATTAAATCCTTTATTTGAGTCTTATAGTTTGTGTATTCCTGTTTTAATAAGGACACAGTTTTCTCCATCTCCTTAATTTTTCTTTGATAGGCAGATTCAGCCCTTTTAAAATAGATTTTAGAACATTTAAAGACTCAATATCGGATTTAATCTCCATATTGTAGTTCTGATACAATTTAACCTTAGCAATAGAGACAGGAGTACAGAGATGTTCATATACCTTATTGTCATCTGTTCTGGCCATGAGGGCTTGAGCAGGAGTCACATCTTGTACCATGAAGCTCCAATCAACTTCTTGAGCCATTGCAGCTGTCTCTGTTGACTTTCCAGTGGGCTTTGGTGTAGAGGGATGTGTGGAGGCCTGTGGGGTTCCCGGATTTAACTTGGGAGCCTTGCATTCCCTTGCAAAATGACCAAGTTGGTTACAGTTATAACATTTGGCCTTGGTTTTGTCAAACCCAAATTGCTGTTGATTGGGTTCTGGGAAAATTGCCTTCCAGTTCTCTTTAAGAACTTCTTTGCTCTTCAGGTTAAGAGAGCCATTTGTTGGACTATGTCCACGTATTCCACGTCATCTGGACTGAAACACTCTAGATCATAAAAGCAATACTGATAATCACTAGAATGTCCACTTCCTGAGACAAAAGCACAACTGTCCTGAATGGAACTTTGCTGAGCTTGTTGAGACCTTGGAGTCTCAGGAAATGTGATATATGGCCCAGAAGAACAAGATGGCTGCTGGGTGTAAGTCAGGTACTGTTGAGGTTGGGAGGGTCCTGAGCCTTCAACAACCATTAAAGCGTTGCTAGCAGGAAGACTCAAGGGTCTACTTGTCTAATGACCTCTCTTATTCTCCATTTCCAAACGGTATCCATTAAGGATACCATAGAGTTCGGTCATGGTGAGTGTGTTCAGGTTTTCTATTCTCTTGATAGAGACACAGTAGAACGTCCACTAATTGGGAAGTGCACTCATGAACTTTCTTGTGAGGTCTCTAAGTTCAAGAGCAATTCCCATAGACTGGAGGGAAGCAATGAGATCCATGTACCTGAAGTATTGCTGGCTGAGGGTCTCTCCAGCAATGTAGGTGAAGTTCTCGAACTGCTGCTTCAATGAGTCCTTCTTGAAGTCATTTGAGCTTGAGTACATGTGAGCAAGTGCATCAAACAGTTCTTTGGCTGACTTGCAATGCTCAAACCCCACCATGATGGAGTTGAGAATTGCAGTCATGAGAACAGTCATAGCATTGGTATCAATGTCCAACTTCTTCTGATCCTTATCAGAATAGTCTTCAACAGCTTTCTATATCATGGCACCATTTCTACCAGCTACCTTTGGCTTATACGGGCCATTGACAATAGATTGCCACATCTTGCTGTCTTGGTACCTGATGAAGCCTTCCATTCGTCTGCTCCATGACCTAAAGTTTTCCGGGGTGATGATGGGTGCTTTGGTCATCGTCTCCATCTCTACTTCAGACTTGTTGAGGGCCATTTTGAGTGTGGTGTAAGGAGGAGTGAAAAACAGGTTGATTAGGATGGTAAGATCTCACAATCAAGAGCCTAAAAATCTTTGATACCAATTGCAGGATCGGGTTTTGTCACTTAACACTTGGATTTCTCTCAAACTCACTTATATTACACTCAAATCAGATGAAGTAGAATCTCTTCTAAAAGTTGATAATAATATAATAAGTAGCAAAGAATACAAGGAAATACTTTTCAAGGCACTTGTTTATATTACTTCTCAACTCAAAGTATTACAAGACTCTTACAAGCTTGAAACATGAGTTACAATGAGAAACTATATATAATAGATCCTACAATCGGATATACTTTGATACCAGCTGGAAACCTAAGACTAAAGCATATACTATAATGCTAAAGTTAAGGCATCTTAGATAAAGTATTATCTAAGATATGGTAGTCATGACATGTCCATGACTTACCTTTTGTCACCAACTAAAGTTGTCAACTGTACTAACTTATAAAGGTAAACAGTGGAATAAAGTATGGTCAACTACATGACTTTTGAGAAAACGCCATGCAGTATCTCAGAGGTCTGCAGCGGAGTGTCAAGGAGACCATACTTATGTCCACTAGATAATAGTAGTGTCTTCCGAAGGTAAGTTGGCTTTGGAAGAACAAGTTCTTCCAAAGCCACTTATACTTCGGAAGATCCTTCTGTACTTCCGAGGCTTGAGGACTTCTTTCATACTTTGGAAGTTGACTTCTGATCTTTCACTCTAACTCTTTGATCTTCGGAAGTGAATACTTTGTCTTCGGAAGTTGGTTTTACACTTTGTCTTCGGAAGAGCTCCTTTTTCCTTCGGAAGTTCCACACTTAGCTTCGGAAGTCCTTTATTAGTTGCACCAATATAGTCTAAGTGATTTGGTTTTGGTTGCACCAGCTTTTCTAGATCCAACATATATATATATATATATATAGATATATAGAGAGAGAGATAGAGAGAGAGAGAGAGAGAGAGAGTAGAGAGAGAGAGGGAGATAGATAGATAGAGAGAGATATATATAGATAGAGATAGATTAGAGAGATAGAGATAACTAGAGGTAGAGATAGACATATACAATACATATATAGACAGATAGATATAGATCATCGATATATAGTATATATATATATCTATATCGATCTATAGAGAATCTAGATCTATCTATCTCTATCTCTCTCTCTCTATATTCTCTATCTATATATATCTATCTCTCTATATATATATATATATATATATATCTGTATATATATGTGTATGTGTGTATATATATATATATATATATATATATATATATATATATATATATATTATATATATATATATACATATATATATATATATTATATATATATATATACATATATACTCAACATCCTCTCTCCTACTGTTGCTGAGGATGGCACTGCGATGCTACTCTACTCTTTTGGGATGACATCCATTTATAATGCTTTTGTGATGGAATGCAATAAGGATTTTAAAATTGGATAACAATGTATTCTTTGGCAAAAGCTATTATATTGAAATGAAAGAAAGTTTTAAATGTTTCCGCTGCGATGTTTTATGAAATACAAATGTAATTATATGTTTTATGTGCGATGAGGACCCAACTGTAAGCGTCTCGGGAACGGGGCCTTACAAGTTGGTATCAGAGCCAAAGTTTAAGTGAAACGGGTAAATTTCCAAAATAAACCTAAACTTAAACTAAAAATGGGACGGAAAGGGAAGGGATGCCAGTTTGAGTAGCTACGTTCCATCAGGTATTTTCTTTAATGTTAACCAGTATTATGTGCGCATGTTATGTGGTATATGTGCTGCTTGCAGATTTAGATACCGATGTAGTCAGGACAGGTAATGCTTGGGGTATGAAAAGTAAAGTAAGTGGCTAATCACAACTGGCCATTGTAATTAAGGACTTACTGTAC
Organism: Flaveria ramosissima; assembly: GCA_025215565.1. Lineage (NCBI taxonomy): Eukaryota > Viridiplantae > Streptophyta > Magnoliopsida > Asterales > Asteraceae > Flaveria > Flaveria ramosissima. The sequence continues at coordinate 32,666,850 of CM046036.1, forward strand.
TTGACATAAACTGAGCTGTTTCCTTAAATGAACGTGTTGGTGTTTGAATCTTTCAGTGTGAGTGTGAATGGCTGGTGGTAGATCTTCGAAAGCTTCACGCGGTTGAGGTTGTGGTGGACGTGGTGCTGGACCACGGGTCACGAGAGGAAGACCCAGAGCTGAAGAGGTAGCTCATGAAGAGCCCGAGACCCCTCATCCGGAGGCTGGTGATGAGAGCGTGAATTTGAGGGCCTCAATGAAAGAGGCAGTTGTAGAGGAGGTTCATCAGGTCATGCAGACGATTTTACCGTCTGTGGTGACCGAAGTGATTAAGGCTGTAAAGAAAGGAGAGAGGAGGGATCGGAATAGGTCCACTGGAGGAAGGGAACAACCGGAGACGGAAATGATTGTCTTCGATGCCGAGGAAGAGGAAGATGAGCCTGTGCAAGAGGTGGCACGAGGCTGTAACTATGGGGCGTTTATGAGTTGCAAGCCCCCTACTTTCGATGGTAACGGCACTGCTGCTGCTGTTCACCGGTGGGTGAGGGAAATGGAGGCTGTTCTTGATATCAACGAGTGCCGGGAGGACCAGAAAGTAAAGTTTGCTACCCACTCGTTTGTGGACTCGGCTCTATGTTGGTGGGACAACATTGTCCAAGCCGAGGGTAACCGGGCGATAGGAAGGATGAGGTGGGAGGAGTTTAAGAAGATGGTGATTGAGGAGTTCTGTCCTCATAGGGAGATGGATAAGATCGAGAGAGAGTTCCTACAGCTGGAGGCCGGGACCTTGACACACCAGCAGTACACCACCAAATTCAACGAAATGGCACGGCTGGTGCCGGATCTGGTGACGCCTCTGTCTCGAAAGATCAAGAGGTACATTCAGGGCTTGCCAGTGGATGTTCGCAGGCATATGATCGCCACCCGACCAGACATGTTTAGGTCGGCGGTCGATTTGGTAGGGAAGCTATATGATGAGCGGGAGGTAGTGGTGACTGAAGCGAACAAGAAGGGTGGTGGTGATTGGAACTGGAACGGGAAAAGGATTGGTCGGGGTGATGTCTCGACGGTAACAAGAAGGCACGGGTGGATGACCACTGTGTGGCCACATCGGGTGCGGGGTCGTGGAAGGGAGCATGCGGAAGAATGTAGGCTGGGATTGAATGTGTGCTTCAAGTGTGGGAAGATGGGGCATATAGCAAAAGATTGCCGTGCGGGCAGATGTTTCAACTGTGGGTAAAGTGGTCATATGAGAAAAGACTGTAAGAAGCCGAGGGCTGAGGGTTCCGGGGTGAAGAAGACGGGAAGTGAAGGACCGAGGGCGAGCGACAGGGCATTCACTATGACACAGGAGGAAGCTAGTAAGGACCCTGATGTTGTGTCCGGTACGTTTCTAGTGAACAAACTTTAGCTTCTGTGTTATTCGATTCTGGTGCTAGTAAGAGTTTTATTTCTGCTGCTTTCTGTGTTAAGTTGCCTGTTAGTAGTAGACGTGTTGATGTGCCATTTGATGTAGAAACTGCCATAGGTAAGTCTACCAAAATTTCTGAGATGATAGAGGGTTGTGACGTTGAGTTAGAAGGTCACAAATTTCCAGTTAGACCATTTGTGATGACCTTAGGTGGTTTCGATGTAGTTCTCGAGATGGATTGGTTAGCGGATTATGAAGCGAACATTGTGTGTTGCAAGAAGATGATTTGTTTGAGAGCGCCCGACGGTAGTTCAGTGACGGTTTATGGTGATCGGGTTACTACGATTCCGAAGGTGATTTCAATGGTGGTGGCGGGAAAGTGCATGAGGCATGGATGTAACGCCTATCTGGCTTACGTAAAGGATGTGGATAGACCAACGCCACAATTGTCCAATGTACTGGTTGTGTGTGACTATCCAGATGTGTTTCCCGAAGACCTACCAGAAGTGCCACCTGACCATGAGATCGAGTTCCAGATTGACTTGATACCGGGTGCCCAACCTGTTGTTAAGGCACCGTATCGGTTAGCTCCGACAGAGATGAAGGAGTTGATGGAACAACTACAGGAGTTGCTCGACAAGGTGTTTTTTAGGCCGAGTATCTCTCCTTGGGGTGCTCCGATCTTATTTGTGAAGAAGAAGGATGGTAGCATGAGGATGTGTATTGACTACCGTGAGCTGAACAAGTTGACAGTGAAGAACCGATACCCGTTACCGAGGATTGACGTTTTTTTTGATCAGCTTCAAGGTGCCAGTTGGTTCTCAAGGATAGATCTTCGATCTGGCTACCATCAGCTAAAGGTAAAGGAGCAGGATATTCCTAAAACAAGTTTTCGCACGCGTTATGGTCACTACGAGTTCCTCGTTATGTCATTTGGTTTGACCAATACGCCTGTTGCTTTTATGGACTTGATGAATCGAGTGTGTCGGCCGATGTTGGATAAATCAATGATCGTGTTTATTGATGATATCCAGATTTATTCGAAGAGTGAGATTGAGCATGCCGGTCACATTCAGGAGGTTCTGGAGACGTAGAGGAAGGAGAAGTTGTACGCCAAGTTCTCCAAGTGCGCGTTCTGGTTGCGCGAAGTTCAATTCTTGGGTCATGTGGTGAATCCTGATGGGATTATGGTGGACCCGGCAAAGGTGGAGGCAGTGATGCAATGGAAGTCTCCAAAGACGCCATCCGATATCCGTAGTTTCTTGGGTTTGGGGGGCTACTACCGAAGGTTTATCCAAGACTTCTCTAAGATTGCTTCTCCACTAACTAAATTGACCCGAAAAAATGTAAAGTTTGAATGGGGTCAGGCTCAAGAGAAGGTGTTCGAGGAATTGAAGGCGAGGTTGACTCAGGCTCCAGTTCTGTCATTACCCGATGGAAGTGAAGATCTTGTGGTTTATTTTGATGCTTCCTACTCGGGGTTGGGGTGTGTGTTGATGCAGAGAGGGAAGATTATAGCCTACGCATCCCGACAATTGAAGGTTCATGAGGCCAATTATCCTACTCATGATTTGGAGCTAGCAGCCGTGGTCTTCGCGTTAAAGATTTTGAGGCACTACCTTTACGGGACGAAGTGCACCATATTCACTGACCACAAGAGCCTGAAGTACTTCTTTGAGCAGAAGGACCTGAACATAAGGCAGAGAAGATGGTTGGAGCTCATAAAAGACTATGATTGCGAGATCTATTACCATCCAGGCAAAGCCAACGTGGTGGCGGATGCCCTTAGCCGAAAGGATAGACCCGAGCCGATTCGGGTGAAAGCTTATCAGCTGATCATGGCCTCTGATGTAATGAAGCAATTCAAGGAGTTTCAAGATGAAGCATTGAAAAAAGATCATCTTAACTCTGAAAGAATGAGAGGTCTGGTCGTAGAGTTGGGTTAAAACACACTTGGTGTTAGAACCCGATTCGGACGTGTGTAGATTTCTCATTTGGGGGATCTACGCATGAAGATCACGGATGAAGCTCACAAGACTCGATACTCCATTCATCCCGGTGCCACGAAGATGTATCAAGACATGAAGAAAGATTACTGTGCCCGGGTATGAAGCGTGATGTGGTGGAGTATGTGAGTAAATGCCTTACTTGTTTGCAAGTGAAGGCGGAACATCAGAAGCCATATGGAAAGATCCAACCTTTGGATATACCGGAATGGAAGTGGGAGCACATCACCATGGATTTCATTATATAGCTGCCGCGTACCACGAAACGGTATGATGCCATATGGGTGGTAGTTGACCGTTTGACGAAGAGTGCTCACTTTCTACCGATCCGCGAGACATATTCATCTGAGAGGCTGGCTGATCTATTCATCAAGGAAATTGTAACTCGTCATGGTGTTCCGGTGTCTATTGTGTCCGATCGTGACACCCGGTTTACATCTAAATTTTGGAAGAAATTTCACGACGCTATGGGGACGAGGTTGCATATTAGCATGGCTTATCATCCTCAGACCAATGGTCAGTCAGAAAGGACCATTCAGACATTGGAGGACATTTTTCGGGCATGTGTTATCGATTTTAGAGGAAGTTAGGATGACCACTTACCGTTAGCCGAATTCTCATACAACAACAATTATCATGCTAGCATTGGTATGCCCCCTTATGAGATGCTATACGGTAGGAGATGCAGAACACCCGTCTGTTGGGGTGATATTGGTCATAAAGAGTTAGGGAGCGTCAAGGTGATTGAGGCTACGACTGAGAAGCTTGAAAGGATCAAAGCCTTCATGAAGGCAGCCAAAGATAGACAGAACTCGTATGCTGATGAACGACGCAGACCGATTGAGTTCCAGGTGGGTAACCGGGTTATGTTGAAGGTCTCACCTTGGAAGGGTATCATCCGGTTCAGAAAGCGGGGCAAGTTGAGCCCAAGGTATATAAGGGCCTATCCGAATCATTGCCCGAGTGGGGGAGGTGGCCTATAGACTGGTGTTACCAGAGGAGTTAAGTGGAATTCACCCAAAATTCCATGTATCTCATCTAAGGAAATCTTTGGCGGACGAAGATATGATTGTTCCATTGGAGGATATAGAGGTAGATGAACGGCTCAATTATGTAGAGCAACCAGTGGCAATTATCGACCGTAAAGAGAAAAGATTGAGGAATAAAGTGGTCCCACTTGTGCGCGTACAGTGGAAGCACAGAAAGGGATCTGAGTCTATGTGGGAGACTGAAGAAGAGATGAGGCAACATTACCCGCGTTTGTTTGAGGAATAACAGGTTTCGGGGACGAAACCTATTTAAGGGGGGTGGAATTGTAACACCCAGTTATTTATTTTGAAGCCGACAAATGAAGAAAAAGAAATAAAGTCCAAAGTCGGGGGACCAAACCCGCCAACGGGAGAAGGTTGGATGAGTGGGAGTGTAAAAGGGGGAAGGCATCCAACACCCTCCCCCACACCCATAATTTTCGGATTACAGAGAGTGAAGAAGAAGAAAAAGTGATCTCGAGCTTGGTTCGTGTGGATTCGAGCGTGAAAATCGTAGTGTAGCGTGTTGATTCGAAGCTTTTCTCGTTGTGGTCGTTTGTGTGAGTTCTAGGACCCCTCTTTTACATGTTTTCAAACGTTTCTGGGGCTGGAACACATAGAAAATCCGTTTTTGAAATGTGTGTGTTTGACCCGTGTGTATGTGTTTGTGTATGATGCGAGAGGGGTTGGTTTTCAGGCTTGTGTGTGCTTGTATGATGTTGTGGTAGGTGTTTCTAAGGTTTAGGATGGTTGATTTGGGCTTAAATCGAGTTTGGGAGAGCTTGGAGGCCGAAAAGGGCAGTTTGCGTTTGGCTGAAACTATATTCTGCATCAGCTAGGGCTAGGCGACCGAATGGGGTGCGACTGGAGGCCATACGGTCGATTGGCATGCGACTGAGGTCCATACGCACGATTTCCATGTGATTGAGGTCCATACGCATGGAAGTCATACGACTGAAGTTCATGCTTGTAAGGTATGCGACTGAAGGTTATGCGACTTAGGTCCATACGCCTGGAGGCCATGCGACTAAAGTCCATTCGTACGAAGGGTGTGCGACTGAAGCCCATGCGCCTGAAGTCATGCGACTAAAGGCCATATGCATGAAGGTCATGCGACTAAGAGTCCATAAGCATAGGAGTCCATTCGCCCATAGGTGCATCCGCATAGGTCCATTCGCATAGGGTCCATTCTCTTTATGTCCATTCGCCTAAGTGTCCATTCGCATGGAAGGCCATGCGACTGAAGGGTGTCCATACGCCCAAATAGGGGTCGTGCACCCGAAGAGCCTAGTTTAACCTTCTAACCTTCGAGGAGTTGTGTAGAGGTAGGCTATGACATGAGAGGTTCCCAGAGGTTCCTGTAAGTTGACTTTTGAGGTCATAGTTAGTGTTTGGGGCATGTTGTCGATGTGGGTTTATTGCTTATGTATGTTGTTATGTATGTTTATCTTATGCCTCGTATGATGATGCTGTACATTTAATATGTTCCTTGTTTTATTTGATTGTCTTCCTGTGGCTTTTCTTGAATGTTAATGAATGAACGAAAAGTATTATGTAATGTAAAGTGGAAGATAATGAAAAGAGGAACGAAATGAAAGAATGAACGAAAGTAATGAAAGGCTTGCAAGCAAATGTATGGAAGGAACACGCCCAATGAAGGGTGTTAGTCCAACGGTGTGTGGGTTAGCGACCCCAGAAGGATGCACATCGGGGTCCGTCTTTGTGATCCACCATTTGTATAGAACCTCTACCGCTTACCCCGATACTGCGGAACCATGTATAGCTGTCTATTTGTAGACTTCGGCCCAGTAGCCATATAGTTTGGGGTGTAGCACATGGTATTGGTACGAAAGATATGAAAAGTGAAAAAAATAACGAATAATGAAGATAATAATGATATTATTATGTGTACGTATGATGTGTGATCACATGCAAAAGTAACGAACGGTTTTTAATGAAAGTAAAGTATGTTTTACTATAAAACTAGAACTCACTCAGCAAAGCTAACTTTTTATGTGTTTTCCAGTTGGCAGGTAATGTTGCTGAGGATGGCACTACGAGGCTACTCGGCTCTTTTGGGATGGCATCCATTTATAATGCTTTTGTGATGTAATGCAACTTGGATTTTGTAATTGGATAACGATGTATTATTTGGCAAAAGTTATTATATTGGAATGAAAGAAAGTTTTAAATGTTTCCGCTGCGATGTTTTATGAAATACAATTGTAATTATATGTTTTATGTGCGATGAGGACCCAACTGTAAGCGTCCCGGGAACGGGGCCTCTTACTTTTATAGGTTTGCAACTTTTCATATAAAACTTCACAAGTAAATTAACTACTTATTTATGTTGGTGAACACGATTCCATCCAGTTCCTGTTTCAACTCTAAGCCTAAAAAGTGTTTTAGCATTATCAAGTCCTTCATATTAAATCAAGGGCATAGATTAGTCTTGAGTGGGTTTACCAGAAACACTATATCATCTATTATGATAAGGTTATCTACATATACTAGAGTACCATGTCTATTTGGTCTCCTTTGACTCGAATAAAAAGGCTAGTGTAGGCTAGTGTATGCTAGTGTTAGGACAAACGTATTGAGTTCTAAGAACAAGCCAAACTATCCAATCAAAGCCCTTAGCAATTGCTTTAAGTCATATAGAGATTTCTTCAACTTGTATAAACGATTAGGATATTTATCACTAATAAATCTATTTGATTGATCCATATAGATTACTAGATCCAAGTCCCATAAAGGAAAACATTGCTTATGTTTATTTGCCATGTATCCCATTGTATGTTTTCCGCTCTGGCTACAATCACCTAGGTAGAAGTCCTACCACAAGACTGAATATATCAATATCAGAAAAAATAAACCCCTAGCAAGTAGATGCGCTTTGTGTTGTTTAATTAAATCATTTACCTTTTTATTTTATTTTGAAAACCCACCTGGATAAAAGATTTTATACATGAGTTGGCTGTGGAACTAATTCCTATGTCTCGTTTTTCTCAAGTGTAACCAATTCCTCAATCAGAGTTTTCTTCCATTCTAGGTTGGTGGCCTATTTAACACATTCTGGCTTAACTTCTTGATTAAGACATAATGCAATATAGAAGATTTTTGGTTAGGATTTACTAACCTCTTAGATCTTATAACAATCCCTGTTTTTTCGTTGGTCTAAGTGAACTAGAGTAGGACTTCTTGAATTAATACACCCATGTGTTTTGGTGGCTATCAGCTCGGCTTGCCATGGGTTACGGTTGGGTGTGCGTGACTTACTTTATTTATTTGAAAAATCATGATGCTCTATCATAATTTCATCTAATGTGAGTGACACATGGTTTTCTAGTTCTTTCTTTAACTCTTATGTGTTGGGTAGTGGGTCATGACTTGGGGAGAACCATGAAGAATCATGTTGATTATATCAAGTTGTTATAGTAGATTTAATTTGCGATTCTTGTAGAGCTTACAAAAGGAGATGGGAACGTGTATTTACATGAGTATGGCTTATCGCCCTTAGACCACCGGTGGTCAAAGTGAGCACACAATTCATGCCTTGCAAGATATATTAAGGCTTACATTATATACTTTTGAGGTTGTTGGGATACTCACCTTCCAATGGTTGAGTTATCTTATAATGATAGTTATTATACAAGTAACAAGTGTGCACCTTTTAAGGCACTTTACGGGCGTATGTGCCGCTTGCTTGTGTTTTGGGCTGAAGTCAGAGAAACTCTAATGACTGGACCCACTCTTATATTGGAGACTACAGACAAGGTGTTTAGGATTAACGACAAATTGAAGGCAGCCTAAGATCGTTAGAATAGTTATGCTGATAATCGAAGAAAGCCTCTGGATTTCAACGTTAAGGACTGCCTACTACTAAAGGTTTCGCCTTGGAAAGGCATTGTTCACTTTGCCAAAAGGAGTAAGCTGGCACCTAGATATGTTGGTCCATCCAAGATTATTGAGCGGATTGATATTGTGGCTTATCGGTTGGATTTACAAAAAGAACTAAGCGGGGTACATGACACATTTCATGTGTCAAACCTTAAGAAACGCCTTGCTGATGAAACATTGCATGTGCCACTCGTAGAAATTCAAGTGGATGACAAACTTCAATTGTGGAAAAATGGACAGAGAGGTAAAGACGGTAAAGCATAGTAGGATCCCCATTGTAAAAGTTAAATGAAACTCCAAGCGAGGTCCTAAATTTACCTAGGAACAGGAAGATCAAATGAGGACTAACTACCCTCACCTTTTCGCGAAAGACGTTGCAATTGATGAGTACATCTGAATTTCAGGACTAATTACTCTCAATTGAAGGATATTATGACATGCTTCACCAAAACATGTCCGTTGACCTTTGTCTTTGATTAAATTGGACTTTGACTTGAAAGTTGACTTAAAATCGATTTGAACTGTGATTAGTCCACTAGACGTAGGGATGTCCAAATAATTCGTGTTTCGTGGCTCCGAGCTCACTCAGAAAAATCAAAGCTTGCTCGAAATGGCTCAAATTTAAACCGAGCCAACTGAGCTGGCTCGATATGAAAACAAGCTAAACTCGGCACGGTTTGTGACTAGTAGAAGTTATGCAGTGTTGGGGTTTGGTCTGTTCGTGTCACATGATGATGAAGTTATTTGCATGTTGTTGAAGTTGAACATAGTTTCATTAAATTAATTTATATTTTTTCAACTTAATATAAACCGGTTCAAAGTTATGCAGTATGTTGTATTTGTTTTGTATTGATTTTTTAATTGGTTTATGAAAGAAAACAAGGCCAAAACACGCCAACTTGGTTAGAACCAAACCGAGCTCGAGCTTTGGTTTCCGGCTTGGTTTTAAATCCGAACTGAGCCGAGCTAGATTAGTTTAAATTCGAGCCAAGTTCGAGCTTGCCTTAGCTCGGGTTTGGCTCGTGAGCAGCCCTACACTAGATGCACGTGGACACATTAAGTACTATAATTATGAATTATGGGCATAATACGGGCTAATGGGCCTAGGATCAGTAACAGAGGTATTCACAATATTGGATTTGGCACATGAATTATGTGTCTTAGAATATATTAAGGATTGATAAGACGTAAAATATAAAATTGAAGTTAAACATAGAACAAAAATTGAACTTAGTCGACTTTTCCTAATGTCTACTAAATAGACCTAATTTGATTTGAAACTTAATAAAAAAATATATATTGCATATAATAGTCCTTTGGAATCATAAAATCATATAGACTTTTAAAATGTGAAATTTGATGATAGGCTGATCGAGTCAAGACATGATTGGATCGAAGGGGGGAAGAGCCTGATGCCTTTACCTTACTCCCTAATCATGAAAATGTATATGAGGGTGTATTATGCATATGAGAGTGGTATGTGTGGGTGCATATTGAATGTGGTGAGAGTGAGAATCTATGTGTATTGTGAGTGTGTGTGCGAAAATAAGGTTTGCATAAGGTGGATGTGATGTATGATGGGTGTGCGCGTGAGTGTGTATGCTAAAGGTGTGTGTTTAAAGAGTATGAGCGTGTGGGTGTGTGGCTTAAAATGAATGCATAGTTTGAATGTATACATGACGAACATGTATAAACGAGGTTTGTAGGTTGCTTTCTGAGTACATGTTTATAGGTGTGATATGTAATATAAGTACACATGTCTACACCATGGGTACATAGTTGAGAGTGAACAATGTGCTTAACTCCCTAAATTCAAAGGAGAATTGAATGATAAAGTAAATATTCATTATGTCATAAATGAATGTTATAGATAATTAGAAACGTGCTCGGATTGTGCTCTAAGTAAGAACTTTTCGCTTGAAAACACATATGTTTATGTTGTGTTTACACTAAGGTAGTTCTAGTCCACCTATTTCTATATGTTTTTAACTATCTTTGAGGTAGCATGCAAACTCTTACTATCATTGTTTTTGAAATAATATTTTTGGAAATTATACTTTTAAAGATATATAACTAGTTTATTTGTACATATGTAAGTTAGTACGAATGGTATTTTGATAGAGATTATACTTATATGAATGGTATTTTGATCGTATTTTTTATAGTAAATATTTATTATAGTTTGATTATTTTTTGCATGTGCTATAGTCTATTGTTGTAGAGGTTTAGCATATTATCACTATAGTCTGCCCCGTGTGATCTGTGTTTAGCATTCGTTGTTATAGCTAATCTGCATGGTAGAGGTCTAGCACATTCACATGCATAGTTTACCCGCGTGATGGAGGTCTAGCACAAAGATATTATAGTTCTTGCGTGTGGTAAAGGTCTAGCATTTCACAGGCTATAGTTTACCCACATTATGAAGTTCTAGCAATATGGTGTTATAGTTCATGTGTGTGGTAGAGGTCTAGCTTTTATGGGCTATACTTTACCCATGTGACGGAGGTCTAGCACAATGTTGCTATAGTTCATTCATGTGGTAGAGGTCTAGTAAACGCAAACGATTATACTAGTATAATTGGAGGTAAAAAATGATTATACGATTATGTATAATTAAAATGTATATTATACTTATATGATTATGCATCTTACTGATACACATATATATGTTATGTGATGGTTAACAAATTATGTGTAATACGATATGTATCTATGTTTTATGAAATTGGATTTTATAACTTTGGTTTGTGTTCACTTGAAGTTATGGTTTGAATGTGTTCACTATAAATAACTTATGATATTTATTTTATTGAACTATTATCATGTCACGAGCTTTTCAATGATTGGTTGTGGAATCATTTGTGATTTGTATTGTTTAATTTGGTGTTTGTACTTGGTTGGGCATGTTTTGCCCTCTTTGCGCTAGTTTGGGACTATTAAAAAATGTTTATGTTTGTGTGAAATTTCGCTATGGTAATGGCTACCCTTGGCATTAATTCCTTGTGTCGAGCGATGTCTTTTTAGTGATTCTCTTAAAACCCCAATGTGTTATGGCGATACCGTTCGTTGGATCCTTATGTTTATGCTATCAGCGAGTGTGTGACATATTTTGCATGTTTTTTTTGGTGTTGTCAGTTTAAACAACAACATCAACATTCTCAATCAATCTTCAATATTTAATAATGAGATGCATGGAACGACACCAGGTATCCATCTCAGGTTAATAGACTACAAACCTGGCTTCCATTTTGCCAATAGGATTTAGCTTGATTGGTTTGTTTTTGTGAATTTTTTTTGTGACCAAATGAAGAAAACAAATAAAAGGTTCAAGAAAATGCAAGAAAATATGTTAGGGTGCTTTACGTTCTAACAGGTAAATACGGTATACATCTACGATGGCATGAGCTTTTAAACATGAGAAGATGTACGCATGTTGCATACTACATGATTTGACCATAAAATATTACGAGAATTTTATCTTTTATCGTGCGCATGTTTGATCCCCCAACCAATAAAATTGTTGAAGATGATATCCTTCGAGAGTTGTAGGATCAAATACACCTTATAGATTCTAATATGATCTTGTAAAATACATTTTTGCCCTATTAAATTTGAGCATTCTTGTAAAACATATTTCTTAATTAAAATTAACCAAAAATAAATTTAAAATATTAAATATAATTATTACATAAACAAATTCCATAATTAATATTTTTAAAACATTAAATAATGGAAAATGATATATAAAGTATCAAAAGTTACCAATTTTGAATATTTTAATATACAATTTAAGTTCTCCCAGTGGTGGAGCTTGATTTAACATGTAAGGGGGCCAAAAGACACCAAAGCTGTAATTTTTCTTCTCGTCTTTATAATAAGGGGGCTGACACAATGCGTATAAATTCTATGGCGAAATAGACACAAAAATTTGTTTCTGAGTGAAAATACAGGGATGTCAAAGCCCACTAGCCCTTAATGGCTCTGTGCATAAGGTATCCTACTTTATGATAATTCAAGGTAATAATAGATAATATGACAGATTGTGATTAAGTCAGCTTTAAGGTACTTCAGGATAGTTTTTGAACACTTATAGGGACCTTAGGAGGGGATGAGGAAAATGAAAAAAAAATTATTGTCCCAAATGTAAACCCTAAAATCAAATTCCAGTTAGTGAAAAGAATTACAAAACTTTATATAAATGATGATTAGTACAGCTAGTGAAGTTTAAGTATGAAACAATAAGTTGATATATAGATAATAATCGAAAAATGTAATTTACTCGTAAAATGAAGTGTCTTAGTTTTATGTCATTATCTCAAATGTATATGTATATATGTAGACCTATATAAAAATTGGGTTTATCTTTCTCTAAGGCTTCAAACTAGTAATCACGAAAGGGAAAGAAAAAGAAAGAACATGATAAACATAGGAAGATATAAGTTTTCTAATCTTCATATAATTATTATAAATACTTAGTAGGGGTGAGAAAACCTTAATCGTTAACTATAGTTTTTTGATATCTGACTTTTCATCAAACCGAATTAACCGATAACCAAGAGTAACCGACAATTATGGTGAAGATTTTTAATTAACCGATAATCTGTTATGGTTATGGTTATGGTTATGGTTATGGTTAAGGGTATCCTAGAACCGAATGTTAAATGAACCGATACATTGTTAATAACCAAACTCATAAATCAGTTTGGTACTTAAGAATTAAATATTTTTTTATCTTTTTGTTGAATGAACTTTTCAATTTTTAAAATTTTATTTTGTTTTATTATTTAGCTTTTTTTACTAAGTTTTTTTTAATTATTTGTAACATTTATATTATACTAATTATCAACTTTGTTTGTGCAATAGAGGTGTACCTTTTGCTTCAACAATTTTATCCACAAGCTCCTTGATCCAGTAGATAGACACCCTTCTGCCCATGGTGTGGAAGCCTTAACTTGAGCTCTGACACCAGGGACTTCACAGCGACACCTTGCCAACATATTCCACCTCGACACATCTCATGTTTCGGCTCATCTCCAGCGCCTGTGATCACAACCTTACGAGACACATCCCATATCAACGCCCCTACCATTAAACCTCCAACAACCATCGTCGATAAAACAATCACCGTTGCTCGACTGGCTATACCATTTTATCGCCGCTATCAACGCCGTGTACACCATCGTCAAATTGCAAACCACCGCAATCGAAACCGCTATCACAATCAAAGAAATCAAAGATTTAGATGTGAAAAAATTTGAAAGTAAAAATAGATGGTTTGAAGGTGTAAAATGTAGGTGTGATGAAAAGTCGTTGTCATCTACCCTTATTCGGTTAGGGTTATAGAAATGGAAAGCTGTTGTCCTTGGCGAGGCTGTTGCTTCAGATCATGATGATCTTATCTTACGCGATTACGATTTCATTTCAAGTTGTATATCAAGTGTACAAAAGGTAAAAATTAAGGGTTATAGAAGTATATTCCCAATTTTCAAAAGGTAAATTTTTAATTTTGTCATCGTTTTTTTAATCTGGATATACTTAATACACTTTATTATTGATTCACCTACTATGGATTTCTTTCCTTGCTATACATAATACATGCTAGGGTTGCAAGTTCGTAACATGTATGCTTGCTTTAGCATACAATTTGTACGCTTGATATATCTTAGATCTAGGAACAATAGGTCTAGATCCTTTTGTATAGGCTTAGAACTTTAATCAAAACTTGTAATAAATATTTTTAATTCATTATTTTGATGTATGTTTTATGTATATAGGTTAACCCATATGTGTGTTGATTTATGTGTATGATGACAGGTAAAACATTATGCTTGGTCAATTTATGAAATTGACTAAGTGTAAGAAACATCTACGGATGAACATTTTTGTTCTTCCGTAGATATGTTTCTTACAAAATCAAACATCCAAAGATATTTTGCGGATGTACAACCAGCTCTAGAGTTCAAGGATTCAAGTAAAGAGTTCAAGTGAACTCTTGCGGAAGAGTAAACCTATGCGGATGTGCAATCACCTGCGGAAGATAATACTGCTGCTGAAGACCAAACACTTGTATTTAAATAATACAAGTGTTACAAGTCAACAAGTCAACAAGACAAATTGAAATCCCAAGAGATCTGGTGTTTGCTTAACAAAAACATGCATGCCTATAAATATGAGTCCTAGGTTTCACATCAACAATAGAGCAATACGAGAGAACACACGGGCGACCACACGGCAAAAACAAAACATCACATTGATTCACACAATCAATCAAACACAAACCCTAGCAGTCGTCATATCAATATTTCACCAACATCAACACATTCAAAGCAATTATTGGTTATAGAATTCATTATTTATTCATTTGTAATCATTAATCAGTTTTAATGAAATACTTTTGAATCAAATCCTGTTTGTTTATTTATTGTTCTCGTATCATTGTGTTCGTCATAATCAACATTTATTCTGTATGATATTTATTTATTAAACAATTAAATAAGGTTAATGTTCATTCCGTAATCATTAACTTAATTCCCTTCTAACACTGATAATTCCTGATTGCGATCCTAGGATTCTCAGGTGATATTAGAGCCAGCTGCTCATTGATTTAGATCAATTGATCTATCACTTTTAGAATTGTTTAATTGATTGTTTATTTCATTAGATTTATCAGTTTTTTGATTATATCTATTGTTCTTAAGAAATATTGTTTTGTGTGAATTAGTTTTTAAAACAATAAAACAGTGATTTATCTTTCATCAAGTACTGTTCATTGCTCGGTTAACTTAGATCTATATTCACATTAATTGAATGATAGATCTGTATTGATTGATATTCATCAATTTTTCAAATTAATTGAACAAATATATTAACAAAATCCTTGATTTGATATTAATTATCATTAAAAAAAGATTGATTGATTTGTGACCGCAATCGCTTAGTTATTATTAATTAAGTTTTGTCACTAATTAGTTCACTACATAAAAGAAACTCTGCAATAGTTGTATTCTTAGACATTAAATAAACATGAGTAACATTGGTGGATCATCATACCAACCTGCAAAGTTGGAAACAAAAGAGGATTTTAAATCCTGGAAAATCAAGTTAAGGAATCATGTGAATTACACTGATTCTGACTTGTGGGTTTCAATAACTAAGGGTCCTTATATTCCACCCACTCTTGGGCCGGATTATAATGACAATAATCAACCTATAAGTACAAAAGATCTGTCACCTGGGGATATTAAGAAGGTCAAAGTTGATATTAAGGCATACAGTTTGCTTAGTATGGCTTTACTTGAAAAAATATTAATCAGGTGTGAGAATTATAAAACAACAAATTCCTTGTGGAAGATACTTCATACACTCTATGAAGGGAGTGATGAAATCAGAAGCATTATTAAGGACACCCTTCGTTCACAATATGAAACCTTTCATCATATTGAGGGTGAATCAATTCCTCAACAACTCTATAGATTTATGCAACTTGTAACAGAGATGAACATCTTGGAGTTGAAATATACAAATGAGAAATTAGACAAAAAAGATGCTCCATACTTTTCCTAAAAGTTGGAAGCAAACTGTGTCCATGTTTAAAAACACCATTGACATCAAGCAACTGGTTTAGATACATTAGTAGCTAAGGTTGAGGCTCTTGAAATGGATGAAAAATCAAGAAATAAGAGTGTGAGAACACATGTCTCACCCTATCACTTTAAAGAAACAAAAAGTGCTGGAAGTGCCTTTATATCCAACAATGATAGTGACAACTCTTGTACTTTTGAGTAAAGATGAAGAAGAAGTAAGTTTCTATGCATCAAAGCCTTCAAAGAAATCCTCTCAAAGTAATTCAGGAAAAGAAAAAGGAAGAACTGATGATAGAAGAAATGCATCTACATCATCAACAAAGACTTCATCAAACAACAACCATGTAGAGCCCATCACTGTGATTCTAGACTCTAAAGAACAAAAAGCAGCCTTTGCAGCTTTCAGTTCAAGTTTTCAAGCTTACATGGGAAGCTCTTTAACATCTGACAACATCTGCCAGCAAGACTTGGAGGAACTACATCCAGATGTAGTAGAAGAGATGGATCTTCAATGGAAAATAGCTATGTTTGCTTATAGAGCCAAGCAGTACCTGAGAAAAAACAAAAATTTGGTTGCAACAATCAAAATATCAAATATTGGTGTTAATAAGTCAAGAGTAAGATGCTTCAAATGCAATCTCTATTGACACTTCTCAAGAGAATGTAATCAACAATCTTCTGACATGAGAGAACATTAACAAAATCGGTCTCATGAGCAGTACACTCATCAACCAACAACATCTCAAAGATCTTTCAGACAACCACAGCTAACCAACTCATCCTCACCACCACAAATGCATTAATAGGTCCAACTAACTCTAAAGAAACTGGGCTGATCATTCTTCAAGATGGAACCTATGGCTGGAGTATGTATGAGAAGGATGTCTTGGAAGAGAATCAAGCCTTGATGGCACACATGGAGAACAACATTCCACCAATGGCTAGAGAGGTAAAAGATAGATTGTGTTCATCAGTATGTGTTGAGGAAGTTGAAAGATATAGAGTCCATGCTCAACAATTGGCTGATAAAGTAAAAGAAATAATGATTTTGAATGAATCTCATATAAGAGAACATAAATTATATCAAATCAAAATTAACTCTTTACAGAAAGATTTAGATAAACTTGTTTCAGAAAATTATAGTTTAAAAGCCCATGTTGAGGATCTAACCACTTCCTTAACCAGATCCATGGCTGAGCATCAACTGAAGTGAAACTTTAGAAGCATCAACTTTCATCTCAGCAATATGAGAAATTATTAAATTCTCATATTGAATCAAAGAACAGGTATCGATTAGGATATAATGCTGAAGCACCTCCTATAAATGATAATTACTCACCTTTACCTGAAACAATGACAAATAACTTGTCAAATCATTTTGTGCCAAGCACCAAGTTTGAAATAAAAACTAATCAACAAGTTAATCACAATGAATCTGAGGTGAGTGAAACTAAGTCTTCTGAATCAGAAAATATTAAACAAAATGACTCAGAATTTGACTTTGATGAGTGTGATGACTTGGATGATTCTGATGAACATGATGATGATCAACTGGACATTGATAAGAATGTTGCTTTTGAAACAATCATTCCCAAAGTTCTTGAAGAAACAAAGTTGTCATATCCTCCAAAACAAAAAAACATGTTGAAGACTATTTGCAAGAGAATAACTAAACTAAATGAAGGTCTTGAAGAACTTCATCAGAAACAAAAAACCTTCAAATGAAGAAATTGAAAAGTGTGCATCTACTGAGGAAGTACACACATCTTCCATAGAAAAGGGAAAGAAGAACAATCAGCAGATCTTCAGCAGAAGAAGAAACCTTCTTCAGTAGCAGATCTGCGGAAAACAAAATCTACTGAATCAGTAGATGATCTGCGGAAGGCAAAAGCAACAACCAACAAATCAAACCAGAAAGTGATGAATCCCAAGCAGCAAAAATCATCAAATGGTAAACAAGAATCCTTTACTAATGTGTCAGGGAAAGGAAAGGATAAATGAACTGCAAAATTGGAAAAGGATTTGAAGCCTCAAAAGCTGACAAAGAAGAAGAAAGTGATTGATTTTGACAAAGAATCAGATGAAATGTATTGCAAATGGTGTGATATGAAAAACCACAATACTGAAGGTTGTTACTTCAATAATTATTGTTTTATTTGTAATATGAACAATCACATGACATCTAACTGCTACTTCAACAAACATTATACAATTTGTAACAAAAATAACCATTCAATCAGGAATGTTATTTCAACAAAAAAACATGACAAAGAGTACAAAGCAGAAACAATCTAATAAAGCTGAATCAGACTCTCAATCCACTGATGATCAAGAAGATTCACAAACAAAGAAGTAGAAACAAAAACAAAAGCCAAAACCAAAGGAGAAAACATCTACTGATGTTCAACCTTTGAAGAAAAGAACATCATTTCAGCAATCCAAAACACCTCACAAAAGGGTGGATTTGACTGAAAAAGAAACAAATGCTGATGATGCTTTCTTTGATAATTTTGAAAAGGGAACTCATCTACCTCATTCAAAATTAAAAGATAATGAAACTTTCAACAATCAAGTTTCATCTTCAAAACCAAAGCAACATATAACAAAAGAAAAGGTGTATGAAGAACGGATTAAGATTCAAGAACAAAACTCCACAAGCTCATCCTCAACAGAATCATCCTCACCTCAATCAACACATAATGAATCAATTAAATCTAAAATTAACACTAAAACATCAAAAATCATTCATGAGGAAGTTACAATTTTAGACACTGTTGGAAAACCCAAGATCATTAAGACTTGGGTTCCTACTTCTAATTGATTTCTTTTCTATGCAGGAACAATCATGGAGAGCTGACAACAAGTGGTATGTTGACAGTAGTTGTTCCAGGCATATGACAAGAAACTGTTCTCTTCTCTATGACTTCAAGCATAAAAATGCCTCATATGTGGCATTTGGTGGAGATAAGAAGGGAGGTAAAATTGTTGGTGAAGGAATGGTAACTAATGGTGTGCTTAAATTTGAGAAATAAACTATTGTGATAATTTACAATATAATTTACTGGGTGTGTCTCAAATATATGATCAAAATTATACCATATTATTTGATAACTCAAATTGTTACATTCTTAAGCCAGGTTTTTCAGTTCTAAAAGATTGGATCCTTCTTAAAGCATCAAGAAAAGGAAACACATATGTTTTGGATATGAACAACACAACACTCACAAGCAATAAAACATGCCTGCTATCTAAGTCATCAGAAGATAAATCTCAGTTGTGGCATAGAAGGCTTGTTCACTCCAATATGAAGAACATGAACAAATTGGTGAAAAATGACCTAGTTATTGGCCTGCCAAAGAAAGAATTTTATTGTTCTAACCATTGTCCTTCATGTTACAAAGGAAAACAACATAGAGTGTCACATAAATCCAAAATTATCTATACAAACACTACACCACTCAAATTGCTACACATGGATCTGTTTGGTCCAACCAATGTGATGAGCATTGGTAAAAGGTAATATTGTTTCGTGCTTGTGGATGATTTCACTAGATTCACATGGGTCTTTTCTTAAAACAAAAGAGTGAAACATCTGAAACATTAATGGTGTTTGTCACTAAGATTGAAAATCAACTAGATTTAAAAATCAAAATTTTCAGGAGTGATAATAGGACTGAGTTTATTAATGCTGTGGTAGACTCTTTTTGCAGGAATAAAGGCATTGCAAGGCAATTTAGTGCTCCAAGAACTTCACAACATAATGGAGTTGCTGAAAGAAGAAAGAGAACTCTCATTGAAGTAGCAAGAACAATGCTAGCTGATTCACAATTGCCTATCACCTTTTGGGCTGAAGCAGTGAACACAACATGCAATGTTTAAAATAGGACATTAATTATCAAAGAACAATGCTAGGTAAAATAGGACAATTTCCTATAACCTTATGAGCTTTTATTCAAAAGAAAACCTTACATAGGATATCGTAGAGCTTTTGGGTGTCATGTATCTGTTTTGAACACAAAAGAACAATTGGAAAAATTTTCAGAAAAAGCCTATGATGGTTTCTTTGTTGGATATTCTTCAACATCTAAATCATATAGGATTAACATTCCACAACATAAAATTATGGAAGAAACTCCTAATGTGTCATTTGATGAATTCTTATTTCCTAAATGTATAAAAGGATCATCATGGTTGTTTGATATAAATGCACTAACAGATTCATTTAACTCTAGTTATTTGAATAATGCAGGTTCTACGGATACATGCTATCCATTTGTTCCTCCAAACATGAATGAAGTGTCATTATCTGCTGATCCTCCATGAATACAAACTTCAAGTACCATGGAACAAGGAACTACAAATAATCTCCATAATGCAGTTGATGCAGCACAAGACCATCCTAATGGATCTACATCCTCAGATGGAAACACTTCATCCGCATATGAGCATCCTACATCCGGAGATATGAATAATGCCTTAGTAAATGCTCCATCCACATCAATAGATATTCGAAACAATAGAGATGATCCATTGCATTCCAAAGAGTTAATGTCAGCAACTCACCAAATACCATCTGTAGATGTTCATGTAACTCCTACGGAAGCACAAAATCCATCCATAGAAGTTCCTACGGATGGCATTCATAATCTAGCTGACATACCAACTCATGAGGAAAGTCATTCCCCATGCAATGATCATCATGATGATCAATTTGACTACTTCATATATTCATCATCTCAGCTAAATCCATCTGCATTAATAGATATGACTAACTTGGAATCATCTATTCCAGTTGATTCTACTCCAACAACAAGAATTCTTAAGACTCATCCAATAAACAACATCATTGGTAATCTTAATGAAAAACCACAAGAAGCTAAGGGGGAGCTGCAAACATCTACCTTTTCACTTGTTATCTTTCAAAAGTGGTTCCTCCAAACATCACAGCTACACTAAAAGACAATAGTTGGATTGAAGCTATGCAAGAAGAGCTTCAACAATTCAGAAAGCAGAAAGTCTGGAATCTAGTTAATTTACCTGAAGGTCAACATCTAATTGGAACTAGGTGGCTCTTTGAAAATAAACTAGATGATAGAGGTATAATTATGAGAAACAAATCAAGGTTGATTGCACAAGGTTACACTCAAGAAGAAGGGATAGACTATGATGAAGTTTTTGCACCAGTTGCAAGAATTGAAGCCATAAGAGTATTCCTAGCCTATGCATCATATAAGAAGTTCGTTGTTTATCAAATGGATGTCAAGTGTGCTTTCCTATATGAGAAAATTGATGAAGAAGTCTATGTAGCTCAACCTCCTGGTTTTGAAGATCCAGATTATCCTCACAGGGTATACAAGCTTGAAAATGCTTTGTATGGTCTTCATCAAGCACCAAGAAAGTGGTATGAAACATTATCATCTTTTTGGCTCAAGCATGGATATAAAAGGAGAAATATTAATCAGACTCTCTTTCTCAAACAAGAACATCAAGATCTCTTGGTTGATCAAATTTATGTTGATGACATTATATTTGGATCAACTAACAAGAGATTATGTGTAAGCTTTGAAGAGTTGATGAAATCTGAGTTTCACATGTTCAATGGGAGAATTAACTTTCTTCCTTGGTCTACAAGTTCATAAAAAGACAGATGGTATTTTCATCAATCAAGGAAAGTACATACATCAAATATTGAAGAAGTACAACATTGCTGATACATCTTCATGCAAAACACCTGCCTCAAAAATTGATAAGATTGTACCTGATCCTATAGGAAAATCTATTGATCAAAGATTGTATAGATCAATGATAGGATCACTTATGTATTTAACTTCCACTATACCTGATATTGTGTTTGTTGTGTGTGTTTGTGCTAGGTACCGATCAGATCCAAAAGAGTCTCATCTGAATGTTGTGAAGAGAATTTTCAGATATCTCAAAGGGAAACCAGCCTTGGACTTTGGTATTCAAAGGATGATGACTTCACTGTCTACTCATATTCAGATAGTGACTTTGGAGGATGCAACAACAACATAAAATCTATAACTGGTTGATGCCAATTCATAGGACCACGACTTGTTTTCATGGGAGTGCAAAAAGCAAAAAAATGTATCTGTATCCACAACTGAGGCTGAGTACATAGCTGCTTCAGCTGGTTGCTCTCAAGTCCTTTGGTTGCAAAACCAATTGCTTGATTATGGTTACAATTTCCTTCAAACTCCAATTTACATTAACAATTCAACTGCTATGTTTATAACTGCTAATCTAGTGCAACATAGTAAAACAAAGCATATTAAAATAAGATACCATTTTTTGAGAGATTGCTCAGAAAAAGGTTTGATCAAGTTAGTCAAAGTGGATACAACATATCAGCTTGCTGATTTATTCACTAAAGCCTTTGATTCAGTTAGATTTAATTTTCTAATTGAGTCTTTGGGCATGATTAAGTTAGATTAATCATCATTATCCAAGAAAAGCATGTGTCTGTCCTTGTAAATAGTAATAAATAAATAAATAAAAATTATCATTTGGAAAATTTATAATTACCTTCGGAAGAAACTTATGTCTTAGAACAATTTTCTTCCGAATGCAATTTACCTTCGGAAGAAACTTCTGAAACATCTTCCGAAGCTTAGAATAAAAAATATTGTCTTTCTTTATATGTCTTTTAATTCAACATGACATATGTATGGGAAATGATAGTACACTATTCCTTTGCTTACTTCATGAGTTCATATATATCATTACAATCTGATCAAAGTTTCTTGATATGTGAGTAGGTTCATCCTGAGGGAAAACTACACTAAGAGCATGCCAAATATAATACAAAGTGACTGTTTGTGGGAAACTTCATTTTGAGGAAACAACAAGTGAGTGTTATTCTGATGTGACCAAATCACTCATCTAAGCACACTATGTACCAACACTTTATAATATCTATCTTTGCAAATCATATTTCTCTGTTTTGTGTAAACAAAGACCTGGGTGTATGATCACCATGGTATACATTTGTAACCAACTGGTGAAAAGATCATGATCCTCATCATCCCTCTGTTTTGTGTAAACAAAGACCTGGGTTAAAGGCACCTCTGTTTTACAGAAGTAAAGACCTGCTGACCTGAAGATGATCATATCTAAGCTCTCAAAAGAATCCTCTGTGATCAACTGTATATTAAATTCAGAGGTATTACATCAATGCATTAATGAGATGTCAAATGCATCTCAAGATAGAAATTATAACTTAAAGTACATAGTTTCTTAGTGTGAAAAAGTGATGATTGTCTCACAAAGGGAGGACAATCTCTAAATGATTTGAATGTGGAGCCCATAACAGTTACTCACTAATAAACATGAAAACATGATAAACAGCATGCCTAGTTGACACAATACTCGTGTTTGAATTTAAGTCTACAAACATACTTGCAATCAAAACTAAAATCATGTATCATTTAATCAAACAAATTGATCAGGAAGATGCTTAGTGTTATAGTATGATCCCATTCTATGTGTATATATGCTTGTACATAGTACTCAATTCAATTTACTTTAATTTAATTTCTTTGTTTTTGGTATGTCTGGACAGACATGTGCGTTTCATGATATTCTTTTTATAAATTTATGATAAATGCGGAAAGTCATCATTGATAAAAAATTTAGGGGGAGTAGATTCATGAAAACAACTTAACAACAAAATTGTCAAATGAATTGTCAATATAAGGGAATTGGAACGGAGCACTCACTTGGCTTTTGGATACATGAAGTTTTTAAATTTATAAATCGTCTTGTGCACAAATGTCTTGAAAACGATGTCAACCAGGTCCAATAGCAATTAATGGTTCTATCAGTTGATTAGGACCATACAATAAAATAAGTTTCAATCTTTATATTTTAAGCATCAGCAGAAGCTACAGTGCATTTCAAGCATCAGCAGAAGCTACAATGCATTTCAAGCATCAGCAGAAGCTACAGCGCATTTCAAACATCAGCATAAGCTACAGTGCATTTCAAACATAGCAGAAGCTACAGTGCGAAACCTAAGGGGAATAAACTATGACTATCCGTAGATTGGTAACCTACGGATGAGTTAATATTTAAAAAGTATAATTCATTTCCATAGATTGGTAACCTATGGAAAATCTACTTATATTTCAATTCAATTTAAAATTTCAGTTTTTAAGTTAGGCATCCGCAGATGTCCTACGGATGAACTGAAATATGCGGAACAAATAAATTTCACATAAGAGTAATAAGAAAAGTAGGACCCACTTCATTAAATAAATGAAATTAATGTGTCCGAGTGAGTATAAATGATTTTTTTGACTTAAATATTCATTATTCAGTCTTTCAGAACACTTTTTCAGACTTAGAAAAATGCCCTCAACAAATCTTTTCCCCCTTTCACAAACATTCAAAACTACCGAATCAAAACATCAAACAAACACATAATCTTGATCTCAGATCATTGTTTTGAAGGTAAAACATGTCATAATCATCAATAATGAACTGTTTGATTCTTGATTATCATTAAAACTGTCCGTATTCTTATGTCTGTAATGTAGATTCTAACCTATTTTTCTTAACTCTCATGAACAGATGGCTAATTGATTTGCAAGAGAGCATAATGTGTGTGCATTTCTCAATGCTGATGACCCTGTATCGAAAGGGTGTCGGAACATCATCAGATATATGCGATGATCCAGGCTATTCTATGCGCTAACAGTAGAGCTTGTGATTCATCAATCATATATAGTTGATTTCTGGAACTCCGCACGAATAGAAGAAGATGGAGAATCGAAAGTTATCGTGGCGAAAGTGAAGAATCAAAGACTAAGGATGGATGAACAGACCATCAGGAGGGTTCTAGAGTTGGGAGAACAAGAACCTGGTCACCCTGATGTGTTCGAGAACGAATACATGGAGAAAATATTCTATCTGATGGGATATGTTGGTGATTTTGAAAAAGGGGGATAAAGAAAGGAAGATTATGCAGGACGTACAAATTTCTATGTCACACGTACTTAAAGTGCATCTCCAATAGGAAGTTTGGGGTTGATAGATTCTCAAGGCACATATCATCTGGGATTGTTGGGATCTGTGAGGGAAGGACATAGAACTACTCCAAGTACATTTTTAGTTGTTTATGTGACCAAATTAGGGTGCAAAAGGCTGACAAGATGTATATGTTTCCAAGGTTCTTGCAATTAATCATCAATGCTAATCTACCTGGAATAGCTAGAGATGGAGATGTGTTTGTTCAGGTTCATATAGGGAGATCTGTACTGAATAAGATCAGTGGGAAGTATGAAGGAGGAGATATGCCCATGTTTGCACATGTGGCTTATTTAACGGGAACATACCCCAAGAATTGGTATGGGAAGAACAACAAGGGAGTTCACCTTCAAACATTGTGCAAGCCTCACCTTCACCCCATTAATCACTTCACCAACATGTTCAATCTCCACAACCTCAATCTCCCCAACCACAATCACCAGCTAGTCAAAATACCCAACCAATTTCTCCAATTCACCCTCAATCACCAAATCAACTCCAATTACAACTTTTCCAACAATCTCCAACTCCTGAAAACCAATCCACTGAGAGCATTTACACCGATGAGACTGAGCTAGCCTCACAAGCAAGCACTGTTCAACTGTCACTAACCAAAACTGAATCCCCTGTCCTTTCAAATGATACTGAACCTGTCACTCCAATCACTGATCTTCAGCAACATCAACAACAACATGAAGAGCAGGAAGATCAAGCAGCTGAGTCAAGCTCAAGCTCAGTTAGTGTAGCCCATAATGAAGTAAATGATGATGAGCTGGCTGTTGAACATCAAGAAGGGGAAGAAGAAACCAACTATGTTGATGTGATTGCTTATCATGAAGATGATCTAAGTGAAGATGACATCCCTGTTAGCAAAAGTTATTTGGTGGCTGAATACAACAAACTTGTTATCAAGTCTAAGAAAAGAAAGAAAAGAATTCAAGAGTTAAAGGGACAGATAAAGGAAAAGGAAGATCAGCTGATAAAGCAAGAATCTAGTCTGAAAAGGTTAAGAGAAAACATACAAGAAAACAATAAAGTCATTGATGCTCTGCTTGAGCTTGTCAAAGAACAAAAAGAGTCAATTGCACATGAGAAGGCTGAAAGAGAAAAGCTTGTGTTTGAGAGCAACAAAGCTAACAAGACTCTACAAGAACAATTTGCTCAGCTGAAAAGAAAAGATGAGGAGATTGAAAGTGTAAAAAGAAGATAAGGGACATTGAAACTAATGCTCTTGCAATAAAACAACAAAGGAATCTGCTGAGACTTCTAAGCAACTTATTCTATTCCCCAAGAAGAGGAAGTACTTAGGTTCTAGTCAGACAGAGGTGATCAATGTTTAAGATTCACATAAAAGATCCAGGCTTACATCTCCAGAGCACACTCCTTCAGTGGATGTTTCCACTTCAAAGCCTGTAACTCATGCTGAAGCTGATAGTGATGGTGAATGGAAAGAACTAACTGAAGATAAGCCTCACAAAGAACAAGAAGAATGGAAGGCTGATGATCTTCTTACAACAAAAGACATATTGGAAGAGAGGCCTGACTCGGCTTTGTTCATGACCCTCATCAACCATGGGTTTCCATACGACTTGGTTGAGAGGATGAATCTGTTTAAATGAAGGATCTACTAAAAGAATTTGAGCTTTCTAGATTCATGATCCCTAATTTTGACTATAAAGCTTTCACAACATTTCAATCTATTAAGAAAATCAAGAAAGATTTAGGTCACTGTGATTTAGCAAAGCTTAGCAAATACAATATGACCTGTTGGCTACAGGGTCACAACTACAAGGTGCATGAGCTTAAGGGAAGAATAGTTGGTGAGCTGAGGAGGATGATGGAACATGTAATGGAGGTTGAGCTTGACACTAGGGTGAAATTCAGGACTGAAGCTCCAAATTCTGCTACTAATCAACATAACAAAACCCCTACTGAACCAGTAACTGTTGAAAGCAAAGATCAACATAAAGGGAAAGAAAAATTTATCAAAGAACCAAGAGAGGTGATCCCTGGAAAAGTATGGCCTCTGAGCACAACTATGAGAGAGATCACAGATGAAAAATCTTCTCTAATCTAGTTGTTTGACCATATCATAACTCCCATTGCTGCTGAAGAAAACAAGATTATGGACTGGAAATATGACTCAGAGTGGGACTGTGCACTTATCAAGAGAGTATCTCGAAGAGTTGAATACTTCCACCTACTTGAATCAATCTTGTTGTTGCCTGATAGTGACATTAAATACCTTTAATGTTTGATCATCTCCAACTATCCAATAAGTCCAAGGGGAAGAGATATCTCTGTGTTTGTTGGAAAGTTCAAAACACAGTTTAAGGATGATGTGCTCAAGGAAGAAAGAAAGGAAGATGAGGAACACAAGAAAATACTCAAAAGGGAAAGATGATCAAACACCAACTCCTATAAATTAGTTGATGATGAATTCTTAAGGAGGGTTGGATACACTAGCCGAAAAATAGCAGCCATCAAAGTCATTGAAGGAAATCAATACACTCTTCCCATAACTGAGTGGGGATATGTGGAGAAGACTAAAGAACTAGTGCTGCTGAGAAATAAAGAAAATAAGAAAGCTAAGAGTATAAGGTTGTTTGATCCAATTGAAAGTAAACTTATGCATCCAAGCTACACTTCATACCCACATGATAAGTTCTTCCCCCAAACTCAAAGATGATCAAGCTTAGAATGATCTATGCATGTATTTGCACATCATACAAGTCATTGACAAACTGCAAGCAAAAGCATATAAAAGAAGAAGATATGAGGCTGGGATGTTGAAAGGAGTTGATATTAATGAAGCAACTGAACTGAGAATGTTAGAACAAGATGAGCTAGAAATAGTCAACAATAAAAGTGTTGTGGAAACTCTGAAAACAGAAGACGACATTCTGGGATTAAGTTTTGAGACCACTTCAAAAGATATGCAAAATGGAGATCAAGTACAAAAACGATGATCAAAAGGATGCAGTATCTTATTTCAACAAGAAGATGGTGTCAAGAATGAAGGAGCTTTCAGTTTTGAAGAGCTGATTACAAGTGTCTAAGCCTAAGGGGGAGTATTGTTAGATCTAGGAACAATAGGTCTAGATCCTTTTGTATAGGCTTAGAACTGTAATCAAAACTTGTAATGAATATTTGTAATTCATTATTTTGATGCATGCTTTATGTATATAGGTTAACCCATATGTGTGTTGATTTATGTGTATGATGGCAAGCAAAACATTATGCTTGGTCAATTTATGAAATTGACTAAGTGTAAGAAACATCTACGGATAAATATTTTTGTTCTTCTGTAGATATGTTTCTTACAAAATCAAACATCCAAAGATCTTCTGCGGATGTACAACCAGCTCTAGAGTTCAAGGATTCAAGTAAAGAGTTCAAGTGTAGACTCCTACGGAAGAGTAAACCTATGCGGATGTGCAATCAGCTGCGGAAGATAATACTGCTGCTGAAGACCAAACACTTGTATTTAAATAATACAAGTGTTACAAGTCAATAAGACAATTTCAAATCCCAAGAGATCCGGTGTTTCCTTAACAGAAACATGCATGCCTATAAATATGAGTCCTAGGTTTCACATCAACAAAAGAGCAATACGAGAGAACACACGGGCGACTAGACGACAAACACAAAACATTACATTGATTCACACAATCAATCAAACACAAACCCTAATAGTCGTCACATCAATATTTCACCAACATCAACACATTCAAAGCAATTATTGTTTATATCATTCATTATTTATTTATCTGTAATAATTAATCAGTTTTAGTGAAATACTTTTGAATCAAATCATGTTTGTTTATTTATTGTTCTCATATCATTATGTTCGTCATAATCAACATTTATTCTGTATGATATTTATTTATTAAATAATTAAACAAGGTTAATGTTCATTCCGCAATCATTAACTTAATTTCCTTCTAACACTGATAATTCCTGATTGCGATCCTAAGATTCTCAATATACATGCTAGACATAATCAATTCACGGGTTTGTGTAAGGATTCATATAAATCTGATGCAGCAAAAACATCCAAAGTCTCCTTGCATGCATGCACTAAAGAACATAAGTAGAAATGCTTCGGAAGCTTTACACCTTGCACTAGAAATATTCTAAGTGTAAAATCTTCCGAAGCCAAGACCAACATCTTCCAAAGCCAAAAGTGAAGTCTTCCGAAGCTTCAAAGACAAAGTCTTCCGAAGTTAAAGAGTGAAGACAGATTTCTTCCGAAGACTTTAAGAGACATGCTTTTATCTGATGTAATTTACCATAAAGATGGACCACCTTTCAGCTGCAACTTTGTAAAGTCACCAACTTACATGAGTTGGTGAAAAGGTCCATGCTTTTGGTAACTGTATATTGAAGTATTGAGTCTGTGCTTTCTACTTTATGTACTTTTATCTTTTTTGTAATATATTAGGATGTGAGCTATGGCATTTCATAGTCACTAGTCAAAAGGCAAATCTGCCTTTTGACTCTACATTTGATTTTGTACTTGTCTAGTCTTATGTATTCAGCTGGCCTTCAAAGTATAGCCGGCTATAGGATGTAGTATATGTATCTCAAGTACTTGTAAGTTTCCAAGTATGCTTTGTAACATTTGTAATAGAACTTGAGAAGCAATATACATCATTCTTGAAAACCAATTACTTGTGTTGTTTGCTATCTTGTTCTTTCTCATTCTTACTTGTGTTCTTAGCATCTTTCTCTAAAGTTAACCAGTTACCTATTTGATCTGTTAAATGTTCTAAGTAAATCTCCTCATTGTGTTGTTGTGTTGTAAGTGCATACCCTTCAACGGTCTTGCATTTGGTATCAAAGCATTTCAGGCTCTTGATATAAGATCTCACCATCTTAAGATCCCTCACACACACAAAATACTTAACAATTCAAATGGCAGCTATTACCAAAGCTGATATGGAAACTGGAACTATGACAAAGTCTCCACTGATCACTCCTGAAGACTTTGATACTTGGTGTCAAAGAATGGAACGCTTCATCAAGTCTCAAGACTCCAGGATGTGGGACTCTATTGTTGAAGGACCTTACATACCAAGCACCACTTCTGCTACTGGTGATGGTATGATTCCAAAGGCTGTGGCTGATTACTCTGAAGAAGACAGAAAGAGAATAGAGATTGATCAGAAAGTCATGACAACCCTTCAGACTGCTCTTCCAAACTCCATCTACAGAGGCTTCAAGAAGTGCAAAACTGCCAAGCAACTATGGGAAGCATTGAAGCTGATGTATGAGGGGTCCACTGAAGCAAAGGAGAACAAGAAGGATCTCCTGAACCAGCAGTTTGAAAACTTCACCTTTAAGGTAGGTGAAACCATGACTCAACAATACTTTAGGTATGTTGGGATTGTGGATACTCTAATGGATGTTGGAGTAACTTCTGAGAATAGGGACATTGTAAGGAAGTTTATGTCCTCTCTTCCTAGACAATGGACACATTATTGTGTTGTTATCAAGAGGACTGAGAACCTTAAGACTCTTACTCTCACAGAGTTGTATGGTATTCTTAGTGGCTACCAGATGGATATGAACATGCAAAACTCATCTGGTAACTCCAACAATCAACTGAGTTCAACCCTCCATGGGGTTAAAATGGAAAGCATTGAACCACAACATCATCTTATATGCTACCCTGAAAACTCACAAAGGGCCCTTTCATCACCTTCCCAGAGACTCCAAGGGAAAGCTACACTTAAGGAAGTCCTTTTCAAGAGACAAGTTCTTCTCAAGCTTTTGTCTCTGCTGATGAAACCACATGCAACTATCTCTTTACCCTTGAAGACCTGGACTGTATCTATCCAGATGACCTGGAGTACATGGAGATAGTCCAACAGATGGCTCTTCTCACTCACAGGGCCAAGAAGTTCTACAAGAGGACAGGGAGAAAGTTTCCAAGCAATGCAGCCAGTGGAAAGTTTGGACTGGATAAAAGCAACGTAAAGTGTTTCAACTGTAACCAGATGGGACACTTTGCAAGGGAGTGTAAGGCACCATGGACAAATGGTGGACAAACACAAACCAGACCAAACTACACTAAGAAAGCCCCCTAGAATGAGAAGCCAAAGTAGCAAGATGCAGTTGCTGTTGAAGAAGGAGGCTTTGACTGGAGCTTTTAGGTTGAAGATGCATCTCCAAACCAAGCACTCATGGCAGACCATGATGAAGCCAAGGTATTAGAACATCTTTGTACTCCTGAATGCATTACTAAAGTTAATTGATACAGGTCCTGTAACTTAGAAATAAGATCTGATCTTGAGTCCTTGAATATCTTAAAAGCTGATTTTAAGAGAGCTGTAAATCATTATAAACTAAAGATAGAGGACTTAGAGAAAACCATTTCAACTTTTAAACATGAGCACACAAACTACACTCATATCAAAGGCCTCATTACTAAGTTAACTAAATGCCAAGCTGAGCTCGTAATCAGTAAAGCCAAGGCAGAAAAACATGTTCTTGAAGAAGAGACCTTTAAGAACATAGTATCCTCATCCTTGCATGCAAAAGTTTTGTTATCAAAATAAGCAGGTACTGGGATCTTATGAGATAGCTCCTCCACACACAATCTTGTCTGTAGAATCTCCTAGGTGTGGAACTTATGAAGATGCGCTTCCCCTCATAGATCCTGTGACTGAAGAGGATGAAGAGGAGATGGTGGAGAATGGTTTTGAGAAGAGTGAAGAAGAGCATTCTAAGAAGGGTCACCATCCCTCTTAGGAGAGCAAAGCTGTTGGGATGACCAAGTCAAAGAGAAAGAACTTGATCAGGAAGGCCAAAAGAAAGTCCAAGAAGGCTCAAGAGATCAAGGCCACCTTCAACTCTGCACAGAAACAAGTCTTCATCTCTGCAGGATTTGAAGTAGTGAATGCTGAAGACTCCAACTTGAACTCCATCAACAAGACATCTGGTCCATGTCCAAATCATCCCATCATCAAGAAGAAGGCTGATCAGTTGTGCACCACTGCTGTACAACCTGAACCATCCAGCTCCAAAGGTAGTTCTATCCCCACAAGAATTGCTATAGCATCTGCAAAGATGAAGATGGAGAAGGAAAGTGATCAAGTTCAGCCTTGTTCACAAAGGAAAACTCCTAGAAGGAAGAAAATGGACTGTGTTATGTGTGGGAGTACCTCTCATCTTGCTAAGGATTGTTTTACAATCCAAAGAGTACTCTCCACATGACTAAGAAAGAAACTTCTAAGAGTTTGGAGAAAAAGAAACAAGCTTCGAAAGGAAAATCTTTTTCCTTTGGAAGCTCCAAAATGAAGAAGAAGACAAGTGGAAACTTGCCTTCGGAAGAAAGTTTGGTCTCGGAAGAAAGGAATACTTCCGAACCACTGAAACCTGCTGCAGTGAAAACAAGATCTTCCGAAGGTCTAGTCATCAAAACTTCCGAAGACAACAAAACTTTCGAAGTATTGAAGGTCAAGTCTAAGCTTCCAAAGGTGGTGTGGAAGTCAAAGAAAGACCAAGTGGCTGAAATTTTTTCATCAACATCAGCAAATGATCCTTCTAGCATGACTATAGGATCAATTACTGTTGCATTGTCTTTAACTTCTTTTGATGAGCCCAAGACCAATGAGGCTTGGGTTTCCAAATGTAACTAACCATCTCTTTTATGCAGGAACATCTCAAGACAAACAAAAATATATGGATCATTGATAGTGGTTGTTCTAGGCACATGACAGGCAATAGGTCACTACTCCAAAAGTTTGAAAGAATTGATGGAGGACCAGTTGCTTTCGGAGGTGATGCAGGAGGTTACATTACTTGAAGGGGCAAGTTTACAAATAGTAAGCTCAACGTTGAGAAGGTAAACTTTGTCAAGGAGCTTGGGTAAAATCTTTTGTGTGTATCCCAATTTTGTGATTAGAGTCATAACATGCTCTTCACTGAGCATGAGTGCATTGTTCTTAGGCCCGGGTTGCTCATTCCTCATGAGCACATCCTGCTCAGAGCCCCCAGGAAAGGAAATATGTACAAGATGGATTTGCAAGAAACATCTCCCTCAGGAGAAGTTTCACTTTCTATCTAAAGCAAATAACGATGAGTCTTTCGTCTGACATAAATGAATATGCCATGTAAACTTTAAAAACATGAATAAATTAATTAAGAATGATTTGGTTACTGGAATACCAAAGAAAGAGTTTACAAGTGATGACCACTGTGTTGCATGCCTGAAGGGGAAGCAACACAAGGTATCTCAAAAGCCAAATGAAAGAAATTCCATCATTAATCCCCTACACTTATTACATATGGATCTCTTTGGCCCCACTAGTGTAATGAGTGTAGGAAAGACCTCTTATTGTTTGGTGATCACAGATGACTTGACAAGATTCACTTGGGTTTCCTTCTTAGAACTAAGGATGAGACCCATGAGATTCTGAAGAATTTCATCTAAAAGATTGAGAATTAATGTGATCACAAGGTCAAAACCATAAAATGTGATCAAGGAATTGAATTCAAGAATCAAATCCTTGATACATTTTGTGATGAAAAAGGTATTACAAGACAATATAGTGCTCCCAGGACTCCTCAGCAAAATGGTGTTGCTGAGAGGAGAAACATGACACTAATTGAAGCTGCAAGAACTATGTTGTCTGACTCTAAACTGCCCATCACCTTTTGGGCAGAGGCAGTGAACACTGCCTGCTATGTGCAAAACAGAGTTTTAGTGGTTAAGACACATGGTAAGACTCCTTATGAACTTTGGCACAAGAGAAAGCCTTTCATTGGTTTTCTCAGGTCATTTGGATGTCCTTGCACCATCTTGAATACCAAAGATCAAATTGCCAAGTTTACTGAGAAATTAGATGAAGGACATTTTATTGGATACTCTTCTTAAGCTAATTATAGAGTATACAATCGTAGAACTAGAGTAGTTGAGGAGTCAGCCAATGTGACTTTCAATGAGCACACTCCCAGTGTGAAAGGTTCTGGTCTTGATTGGCTATTTGATCTTGATTTAGTTACCAATTGTTTTAACAAATCTTGTGAGAATGTTTCAGGGTCCATAGATATATTACCTACAGGTGATCCTGACTCAAGATTTGAGCTAAGAAGACCTTAAAGCTACACATCTTCAGCTCTAGTGGTAACCAATCCTGCAAATGAAGCTTCTACCAGCACATCAATAACAAATCCTGCTGATACTTCTAGGGTGCCTTCAAATTCCATCTTAGAGGCACAAAAATATGATGAAGGAGCTTCAAATGTTGGAAAAAATGGTGGTGATGAAAGTGATCAGGAATTTCTTGATACTGATAACCACTCCATTGAAGATAACATCAATGATGTCACACACTCATTGGATCAAGTAAATCTTGATAAGTGTGCTGATGTGGAGGGTAAATCTTGCTTGCTGGATCAGAATTTCTCAAATTTATGTCTAAGCAACTTGCTGTGATCCCTCAGCTAAGGATCCATAAGTCTCACCCTACCACAAACATCATTGGAGATGTTGATTCAGGGTGAGAACAAGAGGACAAACCCATGATGCATATGTTTGTCTTCATTCTTGTTTCTTGTCCCAGATAGAGCCAAAGAAAATTGATGAGGCTCTAAAGGATGGAAGTTAGGTTGAAGTTATGCAAGAGGAGCTGCTTCAATTCAAAAGGCAAAAGGTTTGGAACATATGTTCTCTTCTTCAAGGGAAGACTACCATAGGAACCAAATGGGTGTTAGAGGACTTGTCATCAAGAACAAGGCAAGACTAGTTGTTCAAGGGTATACTCAAGTAGAAGGAATTGACTACACAGATGTTTTTGCTCTTGTAGCAAGACTTGAAGCTGTTAGGATATTCCTAGCTTTTGCTGCATCCAAGAACTTCAAGGTCTACCAACTTGATGTCAAGTGTGCTTTTCTTTATGGGGTGATTGATGAAGAGGTGTATGTCAGACAACCACCTGGGTTTGCAGATCTTGATCATCCTGATTATCTCTGCAGGCTTGATAAAGCTCTTTATGGGCTGCACCTAGCACCAAGGAAGTGGTATGAGACTCTATTTCAATATCTCTGTCAGCATGGCTACAAAAGGGGTACTATAAATGGAACTCTCTTCATCAAAAGAACAGGAAATAACATAATGCTAGTTCAAGTATATGTAGATGACATTATCTTTGGGTCAACTAATCCAAAGCTCTGCAAAGACTTTGAGAAGCTGATGAAAGACAGGTTTCAAATGAGTGCCATGGGGGAACTCAATTTCTTTCTAGGAATTCAAGTGAAGCAAGTTGACAATGGCACCTTTATAAGTCAGTCAAAGTATGTACAAGACATACTTAAAAGGTTCAACATGATTGATTGTAAGGTTGCTAAGACACCCATAGCCAGAAATCACTCCATTGGACCTGATCTTGAGGGGGATTGTGTTGATTAACATCTCTACAGGGCAATGATTGGGTCTCTTATGTACCTCACAGCTAGTAGGCCAGATATCATGTTTGTTACATGCATTTGTGCAAGATATCAAGCCAACCCCAAGATGTCACACCTGGTCACTGTCAAAAGAATTTTAAGATATCTCAAAGGTGCTCCATCACTTGGCCTTTGGTATCCAATGAATTTTTACTTTAATCTGTATGCTTATACAGATAGTGACTATGGTGGTTGCAACATGACTGCAAAGTCTACATCAGGGGGATGTCAATTTCTTGGTGGAAGAGTAGTCTATTGGGAATATAAGAAAAAATCTTGCGTGTCTGCATCAACTGCTGAGGCTGAATACATTGCTTTTGCAAGCTATGTGCTCAAGTGCTTTGGATTCAAAATCAGATGCTGGACTATGGATTCAATTTCAAGGAGACTCCCATCCACATAGACAAGAACAATGCTATCTCAATCAAGTATCATTTGATTAGAGATAACTTTGAAAAAGGCTTAATCAAACTAGTCAAAGTTAACACAAATGAACAATATGCTGATCTGTTCACCAAAGCTTTTGATGAACACAAATTTAAATATCTTGTATCAGCTATTGGGATGATTAACTTTGAATAGCTTTTCTTAAAACTTAATTATATTATTTCTAAAACCTGTGTGTCCTAAGTTGTCTATTTCATCACCTTCATAAGCCCTTGTTTTCTTTAAAAGAAAATCTTTTCAAAAGACATTTCTTAGATTTTTGACTATTTCGATCTCTTTTATTTTCGGAAGATTTAAAATTACTTTTGGAAGAATAGGTCTTAGTAAACAAATAACTACCTCAGTAATTTTACCTTCGGAAGAAATTTCTGAAATATGTTCCGAAGCTTAAATCAACTTAAGTACTTTTATGTTTTAAAAGAACAAGTTTCTTCCGAAAGCAATTTACCTGCGGAAGTTTTCATTCTATTTAGAATAAAAACTCTGAGTGTTAATTCTCTTTCGAAGCAAAATTCTCAAAAACCTTTGAAATATCTTCCGAAGCCAATTTGCCTTGGGAAGCTTTTTCTTTAGAACTTCCGAAGCAAATAACCTTCGGAAGATTTCTCGACTTCAAAGAAAACTACTTTTTTGGAAAAAGTAAACTACTTTTCAGATGTGGGACCGACATCCGGATTTCAAAGTTTATCCTCTTTCATTAACTTTTTCTTAAATCCTTTTTCACATAAATACCCAACGGTTCCCCCTCTTTCACTGTCTCCTTCAATTACACTATTCCTTAAACCTAAATTCTCCCAAACCGCCTTTGTTCTTCATCTTCCTTCACCCTTAAGCTTCTCAAAATGGCCAACCTAAACCGCAGAAACAACCCAGATTTCTCTATGCAACTTCACAAGCAAGACAACTAGGTTGCTCTGTTGAACTCTGAGAAAGATAAAAGTTTCTCAGAGTTTTGTCATTTTCTGGCTCTATCCAACTACTTCACCTCCTTAACCATTGATCCTAATCTCTATGAGGATCATCTGCTTGAATTCTGGAAGACCTGTCAAGAGGTCATTATGGATGGGGAGAAGGCAGTGTCTGCCACAGTGCAAGGGAGGACAATCTTCATCACTCTGGCCATCATCAGCACTCACAGCTAGATAATGAAGAAGGTGAGTTATCCTTCCCAAAGGAAGCTGTAAATCATTCCTTTGAGGAGATGGGCTATGAGGGAGATTTCTCTGTAAAGACCTTCAGGAAAGAAAAGGTCTTATCCCAGTGGAAATACCTGCTTCATGTGATTATCCACAGCTTGTCAAACAAGCATGGAGATTGGGACCATATTTCATGAGGATCTCTCCTTCATAGTGCATGGAATGGTTCAAGGGGTCAAGTTCAGGTACTCTTAGTTTGTTTATGCAAATTTGCTTGCTAACTTGGACTCCTTAGAGTATTATATATTTCCTATTCTCAGGGGTATTCTTAAATTGGGATAGATGAAGCCTGACATCTTTAAATTTATGAAGAAGCCAACTGTAGGCTTCTTAGGGGTAGAAACAACCTTTGTCCCAAAAATGTTAGAGTTCATTGCTCAAGGTGACAACCTAGCAACACAAGTTAGTGTTGAACCCACACCTTATACCTCCCAACCACCAAAAAGACCACAAATCACCCTCACCTACCAAAGAAAATACAAACGAACCCCTGCTCAAACTATTAAGCTTGTGCAGGCCCCCATACACTCACCCATACAAGAGGAAGTGGATACTAGAGCTCCCACTTCCCCTGAGGAGCAAACCACTACCATCTCTGTAAGAATCAGTGGTGAGGTTCCCCATGCTCTCCCTGATGAACTCACAAGCCGAACTGCCTTAAGTCTTCACTATGAGTCTCAACACTCAAGTGAACAACCTTTAAGGGACAGTTACGATCCCCAACCTTTAGACTTAAATCAACCCGTTCCTAAACTCTCATTCTATACTAATGAAGACTTAGGTTTCAGTGAGTACCATGAGTTTCTCTACTCTTCCCCTACTTAAAGAGAGATGAGTACGCCTGAGTCTCCTTTGTTTAGCCCACATCAGTCACCTATCACTGAGGTGGATCAACCTGAACCTGTTCAGGATGTCCATATGGAAGAGGCTCACACTTCTGCAAGTGATTCCATCATTAAGACCTCAATCATGGCAACTCAGCCCATTGACACTTCAACTGAGGCTGTCAATGTGCAAAGGAAATCCAGCAGCCAAGAACCTGAAGTTGGTGGTGAGAGAGAGGACTTTGGTCCAATCATCTCGTCCCTCAATGATTCTTCTGATGAAGATGAGGGGAATTTGAGACTAAAGGTGCAAAAACTGTAAAAAACATGCTCCTATTTAGTCTCCAAGGTTAGTCATCTTGAATCTCAGGTGACTACCCTGCACAACTGGGTCAATGATCAACAACTTGAGATATCTTATCTCAGGGAAAAACTAGCTGGGAGACCTTTAAGGAGAGCTCAACCAGGAACACAAG
Source organism: Flaveria ramosissima (assembly GCA_025215565.1). Taxonomy (NCBI): domain Eukaryota; kingdom Viridiplantae; phylum Streptophyta; class Magnoliopsida; order Asterales; family Asteraceae; genus Flaveria; species Flaveria ramosissima. The sequence continues at coordinate 32,705,200 of CM046036.1, forward strand.
AACCTGTGAATGTGATTGACCTAACTCCTAGCTCACCTATGCAAGAGGGTGATGCTACCAAAAAGGGGGAGAAAGTCATTACAGTCACAGAACCTGGGAGTTCTTCAGGGAGTATGGACATTGAGGACTCACCATCCTCACTTGCAATTGTGCATACTCAGCAACTTCCTCAAGTTCACATTGATGTGGACACTATAGACTCTTTCATTAGGAGTCTCTTTGAGGAAGGTATTCCAAGGGCTATATCATCCCCACCTAAAGGAACTTCAAACTACATTATTAGGTGGAGGTATGATGCTGATAGAAGAGCCCTCATTCTTCAAAGAGTTCAAGGGCAGCAAGAGGTGTTCAATTTTTAGACCTTGAACTACTAGAATGTCTTGACCTGATCAACATGCCACTTGTCAACCCAAGGCAATCTAGACAAGCTGACAGGCTGGCATAACGGATTCAAGACAGAATTACTGAAGAGTTCAGTCTAAGAAGGAGACAAAGCCAATCAAGTAATATCATTGGTCAATTGGATGTTGAGGCAGACCCTGAGATTAGCTTCAAAGGGAAAACCTTAGCTGAAGGCCCAATGATAGAGCCTAAGAGCCCTGTCACACCAACAACTACTTCAGAAATTCATCCCTTCAGTGAAACACCTGGTGGTGAAGGTGTCTCACAACCTCTCTCTGGCAAGAGCTTGGATGCTACACCGAGCAATGAAGGTCAAAGCTCTCTCCACCCTGTGTCATAAAGGTCTGTGGGTGATAAAGGGAAAAGAATTCTAACTCCTGAGGAGATTAAGGAGGAGGAGAGAGAGCGGAAGAGGAAGCTATGGGGAGAAAGTTCCTCTGGCTCTTCAGGAACTAAATGATGAGTTGAGGGCAGTCAGGATTATTTACTTGCAGACCAGGAACTATGACATAGATGAGATTATATCTCTCCCCTTAGAGGAACTAAATGAACTGGCAGACATGGAAGTGTCAAGAGAGATGATGGAAGCAGAAGATGAAAGACTACTTCTCTAATTAATAGAGGAAAAGAGAAAGAAAAGATTATACAAGCATGTTCCTACTCTCTCCCCAGTTCAAGAAAGCCCTGTGCAAGAGGCTGTGGTAGCTACACAAGAATCTCAGGTAGACAAGGAAACAAATAGGCAAAACATGATCAACTACCTGAGTGCCACAGGTCTCTACCAGACATCTGCACTTCTTCCCTTGTCCTTTGAGTACATTGAGTTTGAGTATCTCAAAGAGCTTGAACTTCAAGTGCTCAAAGAACAAAAGGCAATAAAGAGAAAGGTGAGGGAAGAGGCTGCAAAGTCAAGAGCCATCATCCAAAAAAATATGAAGAAGTCTGCTGACAGACAAAGAATGATGAGCTTCTTGAAGATGTATGGATTCTCTGGAAGGAGACTTGGCCCTATGTCTCTATCTACAATGGATGAGCACATCAGGGTAATTAAGCAGAAGATCAAGAGTGGAGAGCTAATTGACTTACACTCCCCTCCAAGTCAAGCTCGTCCTGAAGTGGAGGTTATGGTTGAACAATTTGAGACAACACAACTTGGATCTTCTGCTGAGCCTCAGCAAGCTTCATCTTCTGATCCACAGCAGGGTCAAACTCCCTCTCCTTTTGAACCTATGAGGGAGGAACACCCAACTGAGAAAGAAAAGACTGATCAACAAGGTGCTGCAGACCAGTGTTCTCAGTTAAAGTCTTCAAAGAGAAAGAAGAGGATGGCTTCGAAACCAAAGTCAAAGAAGAAGAAGAAGCCTGAATCATCCACCTCTACACCTCAGGCTGAGTCAGATCAACCTGAGGAAGTGCATGAAGAGGCAGCCCAATCAACTCCTCTCTAACAGGCTCCTCTTGTAGCTGAGAGACCCATCTTATCCTAGACCTTCACAACTAATCCAGAGAAATGGCATGTGATCAGAGATTAAGGTGGTGAAGATGTCTACACATGGCAAGACTTATTCAACCTACCTTGGCATGATCTCTTTAAGATGAGAAGATATTATGAGAGTCTGAGTGATCCTGACCATCTAATGAAGAAGGGCATGGTCATCATCATTATGAGGACTGTCAACAACTGAAGATCTTCAAATGTTTTGGTAGCATCAGCCTAGGGGAAGTTTGTAAGGATTCCTATAAGTCTGATGCACCAAAACATCCAAAATCTCCCTGCATGCATACAGTAAAGAAGATAAATAGAAATGCTTTGAAAGTTTTACACCTTACACTAGAAATATTCTAAGTGTAAAATCTTCCGAAGCCAATACCAACATCTTCCAAAGCCAAAAGTGAAGTCTTCCGAAGCTTCAAAGACAAAGTCTTCCGAAGCCAAAGAGTAAAGACAAATTTCTTCTGAAAACATTTAAAGACATGCTTTCATCTGATGTACTTTACCATAAAGCTAGACCACCTTTCCACTGCAACTCTGTAAAGTCACCAACTTACATGAGTTGGTGAAAAGGTCCATGTTTTTGGTAACTGTACATTAAGGTCTTGAGTCTGTGCTTTCTACTTTATGTACTTTTATCCTTTTTGTAATATATTAGGATGTGAGCTATGGCATGTCATAGTCACTAGTCAAAAGAAGTCCGCCTTTTGACTCTACATTTGATTTTGTAGTTGTCTAGTCTATGTATCCAGCTGGCCTTCAAAGTATGGCCGGCTGTAGGATGTAGTATATGTATCTCAAGTACTTGTAAGTTTCCAAGTATGCTTTGTAACATTTGTAATAGAACATGAGAAGCAATATACAACATTCTTGAAAACCAATTACTTGTGTTGTTTGCTATCTTGTTCTATCTCATTCTTACTTGTGTTCTTAGCATCTTTCTCTAAAGTTAACCAGTTCTTTATTTGAGCTGTTAAGTGTTCTAAGTAACTCTCCTTATTGTGTTGTTGTGTTGTAAGTGCATACCCTTCAACAGTCCTGCAGTTTGTTTTGGAGTCCTAATTCTCTCAATTAGAAAAGTAATTTCTTTGATTTCTTCTCACCTTTGTTTCAGGGTCTTTGAAATTGTTTATCTGCCTTTGCATTTAATTTGTTTTGGTTGCCTTTAACTCATGTTTCTATGGTTTTCTTTTCTTTTTGTCTTATAAAAAACTTTAGGGAGATGATCTTAAGGAAACACTTTAAGATTGTAGACAAAAGGTTCTCGCCCTCTGCTAAACATGATTTGTTAAGTTAGTGACTTTATGTTTGATTTTTACATGTTTTGTTATGTTCATTAAGACTGAAGTATGTAATAACTACATATAGTGCACATTAGACACAAGAAAAATAATAATTAGATCAATAAATGTTCTTTAATAAGGTTTAACATCTGTAAGTGTTATGGGGGTTTAATAAAAATAAGATTTATACACTTTAGTTTGATGAGAAATACGTAGTGTATATTTGGTTATGGACCATCGAGCACAGTTTACTGCTGTGAATAGATTAAATCAAAATTGAACTTGTATATTTTATTGATAGATATAGGACTGTTAGAGGGGATGTTCACTTACAACACAAACACACAATGAGGAGAGTTGTTTAAGAACACTTAACAGATCAAATAGGGAACTGGTAACACACTAGTTTGATACTTAGAACACAAGCAAAATATGAGATAGACAAGAACAAGCAACACAAGTATATGGTTTTCAAGAATGCTTTATAGTGCTCTCAAGTTGTTTTACAAGTGTTGAAGCATGAAAGAAAGTTACAAGGACCTGAGATACACTATACTACATCCTACAACCGGCCATACATAGAAGGCCAGCTGGAAACATTTGAACTAGACAACAAAATCAAATGTAGAGTTAAAAGGTAGATTGGCTTTTGACTAGTAACTATGACATGCCCTAGCTCACATCCTAATATATTACAAAAAGTATAAAAGTACATAAAGTAGAAAGCATAGACACAAGACCTCAATGTATAATTACCAAAAGCATGGACCTTTTCACCAACTTATGTAAGTTGGTGACTGAATAGAGTTGCAGCGAAACATGTGTTCAAAAGTCTTCGGAAGAAATCTGTCTTCACTTATTGGCTTCGGAAGACTTTGTCTTTGAAGCTTCGGAAGACTTCATTTTTGGCTTCGGAAGACGGTGGTCTTGGCTTCGGAAGATTTTACACTTAGAATATTTCTAGTTCATGGTGTAAAACTTCCGAATCATTTCTACTCTATACTTCAGTGCATGCATGCAGGAAAGACTTTGGATGTTTTAGGTGGATCAACCTTACATAAAACCCTACAAACTCCCCCTAGGCTGATGCTACCAAAACATTTGAAGACCTTAGATGTTGACAGTCCTCATTATGATGATGACCATACCCTTCTTTATTAGATGGTCAGGATCACTCAGACTCTCATAGTGTCTCCTCATCTCAAAGAGATCATGCAGAGGTTGATTGAACATGTCCTGCCATGTGTAGACATCTTGAATACCTTGATCTCTGATTAAATGCCATCTTTCTGGATTAGTAGGATAAGATGGGTCTTCTTGATGTAAGAGGAGCTGCTTGAATTGGAGTTGTTTGAGCTTTCTCTTGTTGCACTTCCTCAGGATGTTCTGACTCATCCTGAGGTCTGGAGGTGGATGACCTTGTCTTCTTCTTCTTCTTTGACTTGGATTTAGAGGCCATCCTTTTCCTCCTCTTTGAACTCTTAAACTGAGAAGACTAGCCTGCAGCACCTTGTTGTTCAGTCTTGTATTTCTTAGATGGGTCTACCTCCCTTATAGGTTCAGAAGGAGAGGGAGTTTAACCCTGTTGGGGATCAGAAGATGAAGCTTGCTGAGACTCAGCAGGAGGTACAGGTTGTGTTGTCTTAAATGGTTCTACCTTAACCTCCACTTCTTGAGGGCTTGACTTGGTAGGGAGTGTAAATAAATGAGCTCTCATCTTTTCATCTTCTGCTTGATCGCCTTTATTTGCTCATCCATGGTGGATAGAGACATTGGGCTAAGTATTCTTTCGAAGAATCCATCAGCTTTAAGAAGCTCATCATCCTTTGCCTATCAGCAAACTTCTTTTGACCCTTTTGGATGATGGCTCTTGTTTTGGCTGTTCTTTGAGGTACTCAAACTCAATATACTCAAAGGACAAGGGAAGAAGTGTAGCTTCCTGGTAGAGACCTGTGGCACTCAGGTAGTTGATCATGTTTTGCCAATCAATTTTTCTTTATCTACCTGAGGTTTATTGTGTTGCCACAGTCTCTTGCACAAGATTTTCTTGAACTGGGGAGAGAGTAGGAACATGTTTGTACAGTCTTTTCTATCTCTTTTCTTCTTTGATTTTAAGGAGCAATCTTACATCCTCTGCTTCCTTTCTCTCTCTAGACATTTTGATGTCTGCCAGTTCATTTAATTCCTTTAAGCAGAGAGAGATAATTTGATCAATATCATAGTTCTTGGTCTGTAAGTAAGTAATCCTGACTGCCCTTAACTCATTATTTTGAGTATTTGTCTGGGGGCAGCACTTATTGTAGCTTCCATGAAGCCTGAAGAACCAACAGTGGAACTTTCTCCCCTTAGCTTCCTCTTTCTCTCTCTCTCTCTCTCTCATCATCCTCAATCTCCTCAGAAGTCATAATCCTTTTCCTTTTGTCACCCACAGACCTATGTGACTCAAGGTGGGGAGATTTTTGGCCTTCATTGCTTGGAGTATCATCCATGCTCTAGTTAGAGAGAGGCTGTGATACACCTTCACCAGCAGGTGTTTCACTGAGGAAATGGATTGCTGAAGTAGTTGTAGTTGTGACAGGGCCCTTAGGCTCTATCACTAGGCCTTCAGTCAAGGTTTTCCCTTTGAAGCTAATCTCAGGGCCTGCCTTAACATCCGGTTGACCAATGACATTACCTGATTGCCTTTGTCTTCTTCTTTGGTTGAACTCTTCAGTAATCCTATGTTGAATCCTTTGAGTCTGCCTGCCAGCGTCCCTAGATTGCCGTGGATTGACAAGTGGCATGTTTATTAGGTCAAGACCTTCATAGTAGTTCAAGGTCTGAAAGTTGAAGACTCCTTGCTGCCCTTGAACTCTTTGATGTATAAGGGCTCTTCTATCAGCATCATACCTCCACCCAATTACGTAGTTTGAAGTTCCTTGGGGTTGGGATGACATAGCCCTTAGAATACCTTCGGCAAAGATACTCTGATGAGTGAGTCTAGTGAGTCCACATCAATGTGAACTTGAGGAATTTGCTAGGTATGGACAAGTGCAAGTGAGGATGGTGAGTCCTCAATGTCCATACTCTGTGAAGACCTCCCAAGTTCTGTGATTGCTATGACCTTCTCCCCTTTTTGGTAGCATCACCCTCTTGCATAGGTGAGCTAGGAGTTAGGTCAATCATATCCACAGGTTCTTGTGTTCCTGGATGAGCTCTGCTTAAAGGTCTCCCAACTAGTTGTTCCTTGAGATAAGGTATCTCAAGTTGCTGATCATTAACCCTATTTTGTAAGGTAGTCACCTAAGATTCTAGATGACTAACCTTAGAGACTAAATAAGAGCAAGTTTGTAACAGTTTTTGCACCTTTAGTCTCAAGTTCCCCTCATCTTCATCAGAAGAATCATTGGGGGATGAGAGAATTGGACCAAAGTCTTAACTCTCACCACCAGCATCATGTTCTTGGCTGCTGGATTTCCCCTTCTCACAGACAGCTTCAAGTGAAGTGTCTATGGGCTGAGTTGCCATGGTTGAGGTCTTAATAATGTAATCACTTGCAGAAGTGAGAGCCTCTTCTATATGCATCTCCTGAACAGGTTCAAGGAGATCCACCTCAATGATGGGTGCATGATGTGGGCTACATATGGGAGAATCAAAAGCACTCATCTCTTTTTGAGTGGTGGAGGATTATAGAGACTCATGTTACTCATTAAATCCCATATCTTCATCATCATAGAACTCAAGGATAGGGATAGGTTGGTTAAGATCTAGAGGCTAGGGATGGTAACTTTCCCCTAAAGGTTGTTCACTTGAGTGTTTAGATTTAGAATGAAGGCTTAAGGCTGATGGGCTAATGAGCTCATCAGGTTAAGCATGAGGAACCTTAACACTGATTCTTGATGAGATGGGAGTGGTTTGCTCCTCAGAAGAAGTGGGAGCTCTAGTGTTCACTTCCTCCTGTATGGATGATGATATGGGGGCATGCACAAGCTAAATAGCTAATGCAAGGCTTCGTTTGGATTTTATTTTGTAGGTGAGGATAATTTGAGGTTGTTTATGTGGTTGATAGGTAGAAGGTGTGGGTTCAACACTAGCTTGTGTTGTTAGGTTGTCACCTTGAGCAATGAGCTCTAACATTTTAGGGACAAGGGCTGTTTCTACCCAGAGAAGCCAATAGTTGGCTTTTTCATTATTGTAAAGATGTCGGGCTTCATCTGTCCCAATTTAAGAATATTACATGTTTTCTTCAACTGTAAGCCCAGTTCACAGTGAGAATGTATTGAACATATCTAGGAAACATGTAATACTCTAAGGAGTCCAAGTTTGCAAGCAGATTTGTATAGACAAATTGAGGGTACCTGAACTTGACCCCTTGAACCATTCCATGCACAATGAAGGAGAGATCCTCAAGAATCTGGTCCTACCCCCATGCTTGTTGGACAAGCTGTGAATGACCAAATGAAGCAGGTACTTCCACTGGGATGAGACCTTCCCTTTCAAGAAGGTCTTTACAGAGAAATCTCCTTCATAGCCCATCTGCTGAAAGGAGTGGTCGAAAACTTCCTTTGGAAAGAACCTTCCTCATCATCTAGTTGAAGATGAGTGTTGATGATGGCTGGAGCGATGAAGATTGTCCTCCCCTGCACCGTAGCAGACAGTGCCTTCTCCCCATCCATTATGACCTCTTGACAGGTCTTCTGGAAATTCAAGCAGATGATTCTCATAGAGTTTAGTATCAATGGTCAGGGAGGTAAAGTAGTTGGATAAAGCCAGAAATCAGCACACCCTTGAGAAACTAGAATATTTCTCAAAGTTCAATAGGGCAACCTGATTATGTTGTCTGTGAAGTTGCATTGACAAATCAGGGTTGTTTTTGTGGCTTAGGTTGTCCATTAAGAAAGCTTAAAGGTGAAGAAAATGAAGAGCAAAGGTGGTTTGTGGGTGAATTTAGGTTTTTGGAATAGTATAGAGGAATAAGAGAGTGAAAAAGGGGGGAACCTGCAGGATCGAGTTTGTCACTTAAACACTTGTATTTCTCTCAAACTCACTTATGTAACACTTAAATCAGATGAAGTAGAATCTCTTATAAGAGTTGATAATAATATAATAAGTAACAAAGAACACACAAAAATAATTTTCAAGGCACTTGTATATATCACTTCTCAACTCAAAGTATTATAAGACTCTTACAAGCATAAAACATGAGTTACAATGAGAAATTATATATACTAGATCCTACAGCTGGATATACTTTGATACCAGCTGGAAACCTAAGACTAAAGCATATACTACAATGCTAAAATTAAGGTATCTTAGATAAAGCATTATCTAAGATATAGTAGTCATGACATGTCCATGACTTACCTTTTGTCACCAACTAAAGTTGGCATTTGTACTAACTTATAAAGGTATACAGTGGAATAAAGTATGGTCAACTACATGGCTTTTGAGAAAACGCCATGCAGTATCTCAGAGGTCTGCAGCGGAGTGTCAGGGAGACCATACTTATGTCCACTGGATAATAGTAGTGTCTTCCGAAGGTAAGTTGGCTTCGGAAGAACAAGTTCTTCCAAATCCACTTATACTTCGGAAGAGGATTCTATACTTCTGAGGCTTGAGGACTTCTTTCATACTTCGGAAGTTGACTTCTGATCTTTCACTCTAAGTCTTGATCTTCGGAAGTAAATACTTTGTCTTCGGAAGTTGGAGTTTTCCTTCGGAAGTTACTTTTACACTTTGTCTTCGAAAGAGCTCCTTTTTCCTTTAAAAGTTCCATACTTAGCTTTGGAAGTCCTTTATTAGTTGTAAGGATTCCTTTAAGTCTGATGCAAACCAAAACATCCAAACTCTCTCTACAAGTAATGCACTAAGTACTGAAGTAGAATTGCTTCGGTAGTTTTACACCATGCACTATAAATATTCTAAGTGTAAAATCTTCCAAAGCCAAGACCAATATCTTCCGAAGCCAAATATGAAGTCTTCCGAAGCCTCAGAGACAAAGTCTTCCAAAGCTTCATCCTATGAAGACAGATTTCTTCCGAAGACTTTTTGTGACATGCTTTATCTGATGTACTGTTCCATAAAGTTGGACACCTTTTTGCTGCATCTTTGTAAAGTCACCAACTTACATGAGTTGGTGAAAAGGTCCATGCTTTTGGTAACTGTACATTGAGGTCTTGAGTCTGTAACCTTCTACTTTATGTACTTTATCCTTTTTGTAATAGATAAGGATGTGAGCTATGGCATGTCATAGTCACAAGGTCAAAAGGCAGATATGCCTTTTGATTCTACAATTGATTTTGTTTGTGTCTAGTCAACTGTATCTAGCTGGCTTTCAAAGTATAGCCGGCTGTAGGTTGTAGTATAAGTGTTCCTTGTTCTAGTATCTTTCTTTATGCTTTGTAACACTTGTAATAGAACTTGAGAAAGCAATATACTGCATCCTTGAAACCCAAATCTCTTGTTCTGTCTCTTTATTATTACTTGTGTTCTTTTCATCATTATCTTGGTTAATCCAGTTTACTGTTTGATCAAGTTTGGTTAATTTCCTCTTTGTTTTGTTGTGTTGTAATTGTTAAGCCCTTAACCTGTCCTGTAATTGGTATCAGAGCATTTCAGGCTCTTGATATAATATCTCACCATCTTAAGATCCCTCACACACACAAATACTAAACTTTCAAAATGGCATCCATTTCAAAGACTGATATGGAGACTAGAACCATGAACAAGTCCCCACTGATCACTCTTGATGACTTTGATACCTGGTGTATGAGAATGGAAGGATTCATCAGGTCTCTAGACTCAAGAATGTGGGAATCTGTTGAAAATGGACCTTTCATACCCAGCACTCCTTCTGCTACTGGTGCTGGTATGATCCCCAAAGATGTGGCTAACTACTCTGATGAAGATAGGAAGAGAGTAGAGATTGATAGAAAGGCCATGACTGCTCTTCAAACTGCCCTTCCAAACTCTATGTAAAGAGGTTTCAAGAAGTGCAAAACAGCTAAACAGCTGTGGGATGCACTAAAACTGATGTATGAAGGCTCCTCTGAAGCCAAGGAGAACAAGAAGGATCTCCTGAAGCAGCAGTTTGAAAACTTCACCTTCAAAACAGGTGAAACCATGACTCAGCAATACTTCAGGTATGTTGAGATAGTGGATACCCTTGTGGATGGAGGAGTTCCTCTTGAAAACAGAGACATTGTAAGGAAGTTCATGTCCTCACTTCCTAGGCAATGGACACACTACTGTGTGGTGATCAAGAGGACTGAAAATCTCAAAACTCTTACTCTGACAGAGTTATATGGGATTCTCAGTGGCTACCAGATGGAGATGAACATGCAAGGTTCATCTGGCAACTCCAACAATCAAATGGGTTCAGCCCTGCATGTGGTTGAAAGGGATAGCATAGAACCCCAACATCATCTCATATGCTACCCTGACAACTCACCAAAGGGTCCTTTCATCACCTTCCCAAGACACCCAGGGAGAACTACACTCAAGGAAGCCCATTCCAAGAGACAAGCTCTTCTCAAGCCTTTGTGTCTTCTGATGAAAGTTGTGCAACTCTCTTTTCACTCTTGAAGACCTGGATTGTATCCATCCAGATGACCTGGAATATATGGAAATAGTTCAGCAGATGGCTCTTCTCACTCATAGAGCCAAGAAGTTTTACAAGAGAACTGGAAGGAGGTTTCCAAGCAATGCAACCAGTGGAAAGTTTGGCTTGGATAAAAGCAAAGTCAAGTTTACAACTGTAACTTGATGGGCCACTTTGCTAGAGAGTGTAAGGCACCTAAAACAAATGGTGGCCAAGCACAAACCAGACCAAACTACACTGACAAATCCTCGCAAAATGAGAAGCCAAAGCAACAAGTTGTTGTTGCTGTTGAAGAAGGAGGCTTTGACTGGAGTTTCATGTGGAAGATGCTTCTCCAAACCAAGCACTAATGGCAGATCATGATGAAGCCAAGGTATTTGAACATCTCTGTACTCCTGAATGCATTGCTAAAGTTAACAGATATAGGTCCTATAACTTGGAGATGAGATCTGATCTTGAGTCCTTAAACATTTTAAAATCTGATTTTAGAAAGTTTGAAAATGATTATAAACTAAAGATAAAGGACTTAGAGAAAACCATTTCAGTTCTAAAACTTGAACATACAGACTTTAGGACTCAAATCCAAGATCTCATAACCAAGCTGACTGAGTGCCAGGCTGAGCTTGTGATCAGCAAAGCCAGGGCAGAAAAGAGTGTTCTTGAAGAAGAGACCTTCAAGAACATGATATCCTCATCCCTACACAACAAAGTGTGTTATCAAAATAGACAGGGACTGTGATCAAATGAGATAGCTCCTCCATACACAATCTTGTCTGTAAGATCTCCTAGGTGTGGAACTTGTGAAGATGAGCTTCCTCTCATAGATCCTATAAGTGAAGAGGATGAAGAAGAGATAGTGAAGAATTCCTCTGAGAAAAGTGAAGAAGAGGATTCTACCAAGGGCCACTATCCTTCTAAGAAGAAGAAGACTACTGTGATGACCAAGTCAAAGAGAAAGAACTTGACCAGAAAGAGCAAAAAAAGGCAAAGAAGGCTCAAGAGATCAAGGCTACTTTTGACTCTAAGCAGAACAAGTTTTTATCTCTGCAGGGTTTGAAGTAGTAAAGACTGAAGACATCAACCAAAACTCTTCAGCTAAGAGTTTTTGTTCTTGTTCAAATCATCTCAGTACCAAGAAGAAGACTGATCTGCTGTGTACCACTGCTGCACAGCCTGGACCATCAAACTCCAAGAACAGTTCACAGCCCAAAAGAACTGTCTCAGCATCTACAAAGATGAAGGTGGAGAAGGGATATGACCAAAGACAGTCTTGCTCTCTTAAGAAGACTCTTGTGAAGAAGAAAATGTTGTGTGTCATGTGTGAAAGTATCTCTCACCTTGCTAAGGATTGTCCATACAATCCTAAAAGTACTGTCCAAATGACCAAGACAAAGACTTCAAAGAGTTTCAAGAAGATTCAAGCTTCGGAAGGAAAATCTCCAAATCAAAGAAGAAGGTAAATGGAAAATTACCTTCGGAAGAAAAATTGGTCTCGGAAGAAAGGAATTCTTCCGAGCACTGAAGTCTGCTGCAGTGATTGCAGAATCTTCCGAAGGTTCAGTCATCAAAACTTGTGAAGTCCCAAAAGCTTCCAAGGTTTTGAAGGTCAAGTCCAAGACTCCAAAGGTGGTGTGGAAGTCTAAGAAAGACCAAGTGACTGAAGTTTCTCCATCAACAACAGCTGAAGATCCCTCTAGCACAACCATAGGATCTATTATTGTTGCATTACCTTCTATTATACTTAGTGAGCCCAAGACAAGTAAGGCTTGGGTTTCCAAATGTAACTAATCATTTTCTTTGTGCAAGAGCAGCTCAAGACAAACAAGAATGTCTGGATCATTGATAGTGGCTGTTCCAGGCACATGACAGGCAATAGGTCACTACTCCACAACTTTGAGAGAATTGATGGAGGACCAGTTGCTTTTGGAGGAGATGAAGGTGGTTACATTTCTGGAAGGGGCAAGGTCAATAATGGTAAGCTCAGCATTGAAAAGGTAAACTTTGTCAAGGAGCTTGGGTACAATCTTCTGAGTGTATCCCAATTTTGTGATCGGAGTCATAACATGCTCTTTGCTGAGCATGAGTGCATTGTTCTCAAGCCTGGAGTGGTCATTCCTCATGAGAACATCCTGCTTAGAGCCCCCAGGAAAGGGAACATGTACAAGATGGATTTGCAAGAAACATCTCCCTCTGGAGAAGTTTCATGCCTTCTATCTAAAGCAAATAGTGATGAGTCTTTCCTATGGCATAAAAGAATGTGTCATGTAAACTTTAAAAACATGAATAAACTAATTAAACATGATTTTGTAACTGGAATGCCAAAGAAAGAGTTTACAAGTGATGATCATTGTGTTGCATGCCTGAAAGGGAAGCAACATAAGGTATCTCACAAGCCTAAGGAAAAGAACTCTATCACTACTCCCCTACATTTGTTACATATGGATCTCTTTGGCCCCACCAGTGTAATAAGTCTAGGAAGGACCTCTTATTGTTTGGTGATCACAGATGATTTGACAAGATTCACTTGGGTTTTCTTTCTTAGAACTAAGGATGAAACCCCTGAGATTCTGAAGAATTTCATCTTAAAAATTAAGAATCAAAGTGATCACAAGGTCAAAACCATAAGATGTGATCAAGGGACTGAATTCAAGAATCAAATCCTTGATACATTTTGTGATGATAAAGGTATTACAAGACAATACAGTGCTCCCAGGACTCCTCAGCAAAATGGTGTTGCTGAGAGGAGAAACAAGACACTAATTGAAGCTGCAAGAACTATGTTGTCTGACTCTAAACTGCCCATCACCTTCTGGGCAGAGGTAGTAAATACTGCTTGCTATGTGCAAAACAGAGTTTTAGTAGTTAAGACTCATGGTAAGATTCCTTATGAAATTTGGCACAAGAGAAAACCTTTCATTGGTTTTCTCAGGTCATTTGGATGTCCCTGCACCATCTTGAATACCAAGGATCAAATTGCCAAGTTTGCTAAGAAATCAGATGATGGACACTTCATTGGATACTCTTCCCAAGCCAAGGCTTATAGAGTATACAATCTCAGAACTAGAATTGTTGAGGAGTCAGCCAATGTGACTTTCAATGAACACACACCCTATGTGGCTGGTTCTGGTCCTGATTGGCTATTTGATCTTGATTTAGTTACCAACTGTTTTAACAAATCTTGTGAGAATGTTTCAGGATTTGCTGAAAATTTAATTACAGGTGATCCTGATCCAATATTTGAGCTAGGAAGACCCTCATCTCATACATCTTCAGCTCCAATTGGAACTACTTCAGCAAATGAGGTTTCTATCAGCACTACAATGACAAATTCAGCTGAAACATCTGGTGTGCCTTCAAATTCCAGCTCAGAGTCTCCACAACCAGATAAAGATACTTCATTATGGAAGACAACAATGGTGATGGTGAAAGTGATCAGGAATTCCTTGATGCTAATAACCACACCATAGATGACAACATCAATGATATCACACACTCATTGGATCTAGATAATCTTGATAAGTGTGGTGATGTGGAGGGTAAATCATCTATGCCAGATCTAAATTTCTCAAATTTAGATCTTTCTCAGCAACTTGCTGTGATCCCTCAACTAAGGATCCACAAGTCTCACCCCATCACAACCATCATTGGAGATGTTGCCACAGGGGTAAGAACAAGAGGACAAACCCATGAAGCAAATGTATGTCTTCACTCTTGTTTCTTATCCCAGATAGAGCCAATGAAAGTTGATGAAGCTCTAAAGGATGGAAGTTGGGTTGAAGCTATGCAACAAGAGTTGCTTCAATTCAAAAGGCAAAAAGTTTGGAACCTTTGTCCTCTTCCTCATGGGAAGACTACCATTGGAACCAAATAGGTTTTTAGGAATAAGAAGGATGATAGAGGCATTATCATCAAAAACAAGGCAAGACTAGTTGTTCAAGGATACACACAAGAAGAAGGGATTGACTACACTGATGTCTTTGCTCCTATAGCAAGATTAGAAGCTGTTAGGATATTCCTGGCATTTGCTGCATCCAAGAACTTCAAGGTCTTTCAACTTGATGTAAAGTGTGCTTTTCTGTATGGAGTGATTGATGAAGAGGTTTATGTCAAACAGCCACCTGGTTTTGTAGACCCCGATCATCCTGATTATGTCTGCAAGCTTGTCAAAGCTCTTTATGGGCTGCATCAGGCACCCAGGAAGTGGTATGAGATGAGTATCTTTGTAAACATGGATACAGGAGAGGTACTATAGATGGAACTCTCTTCATCAAAGGACAGGGAAATGACTTATTGCTAGTTCAGGTATACGTAGATGACATCATCTTTGGTTCAACTAATCCAAAGCTCTGCAAAGACTTTGAGAAGCTGATGAAAGACAGATTTGAAATGAGTGCAATGGGAGAACTCAATTTCTTTCTGGGAATTCAAGTGAAGCAAGTTGAAGATGGCATCTTCATAAGTCAGTCAAAGTATGTTCAGGACATACTCAAGAGGTTCAACATGACTGATTGTAAGATTGCTAAGACACCCATAGCCAGGATCCACTCCCTTGGACCTGATCTTGAGGGGGAGTGTGTAGATGAACATTTATACAGGGCTATGATTGGGTCTCTTATGTATCTTACAGCTAGTTGGCTTGATATCATGTTTGCTACATGTATTTGTGCAAGATATCAAGCCAACCCTAAGATGTCTCACCTCATCACTGTCAAAAGGATTTTAAGATACCTCAAAGGTGCCTCAACACTTGGTTTATGGTATCCAAAGAATCCTGACTTCCAACTGTATGCTTATACAGATAGTGATTATGGTGGTTGCAACATGACTGCAAAGTCCACATCTGGGGGATGTCAATTTCTTGGTGGAAGGGTTGTCTCATGGCAATGCAAGAAACAATCCTGTGTGTCTGCATCAACTGCTGAGGCTGAATACATTGCTGCTGCAAGTTGCTGTGCTCAAGTGCTTTGGATTCAAAAACAGATGCTGGACTATGGATTTAACTTCAAGGAGACTCCTATCCACATAGACAACAATAGTGCTATCTCTATCACTGAGAACCCTGTGCAGCACTCAAGTACCAAACACATCAATATCATGTATCATTTAATAAGAGATAACTATGAAAAGGGATTAATTAAACTAGTCAAAGTTCATACAGATGAACAATATGCTGATCTGTTTACAAAAGCTTTTGATGAACAGAGATTTAAATATCTAATATCAGCTATTGGGATGATTAACTTTAAGTAGATCTTTTCTTAAAACTAATTCTAATTATTTCTTAAAATATGTGTGTCCTAAGTTGTCTAGTTCATCACTTTCATAAGCTCATGTTTTCTTTGGATATAAAATCCTTTTTGAAGACTTTCCTTAGACTCTTGAAAATTTTCTGATCCTTCGGAAGATATACTTTTACCTTCGGAAGAAAATCATGTCTTCAAAATAAATAATTGTCTAAGAAATTTTACCTTCGAAAGAAGTCTAACTCTATCTTCCGAAGCTTAAACTCTTGTCTCAGACACTTATTTGTTTTTAAGGACTTTTTCCTTCCGAAGCAAAATTAACTCTCGGAAGCTTTGCTGTTTCATATACAAAGCATTCAAGTGTTTATTTCTCTTCCGAAGCAAAATTTTCAAGACTCTCAGGAAAATCTTCCGAAGTCATTTTAGCTTCAGAAGCTTTTTCATTAAAACTTCCCACGATAATTTACCTTCGGAAGCTTTTCGAATTCCAAGAAAACTACTTTTTGAGCAAAAGTAAACTACTTTTTCAGAGGTGGGACCGACTTTTAGATTTCAAAGTTTATCCTCTTTCATTAACTTTGGTTCAAATCACTTTTCACATAAATACCCAACGGTTCCCCCTCTTCCTCACTATATTCTTCAATTCTACTATTCCTCAAACCTAATTCCCAAAACCGCCTTTGCTTTTTACCTTTCTTTAACCTTAAGCTTCTTAAATGGCCAACCTTAACCGCAGAAACAACCCAGATTTCTCCATGCAACTTCACAGGCAACACAACCAGGTTGCTCTGTTAAGCTCTGAGAAAGATGAAAGTTTCTCAGAGATTTGCCAATTCTTAACTCTATCAAATTATTTCACCTCCCTAACCATTGATCCTACTCTGTATGAGGATCATCTGCTTGAATTCTGGAAGACCTGCCAAGAGGTCATTATGGATGGGGAGAAGGCACTGTCTGCCACAGTGCAAAGGAGGACAATCTTCATCACTCCGGCCATCATCAATACTCATTTGCAGCTGGATGATGAAGAAGGTGAGTTGTCCTTCCCAAAGGAAGCTGTCAATCATTCCTTTGAGTAGATGGGCTATGAGGGAGATTTCTCTGTAAAGACCTTTAGGAAAGGGAAGGTGTCATCCCAATGGAAATACCTACTCCATGTGGTTATCCACATCTTGTCAAACAAGCATGGCGGGTGGTACCAGATTCCTGAGGATCTCTCCTTCATAGTGCATGAAATGGTTAAAGGGGTCAAGTTCAGGTACTCTCAATTTTTTTATACCAATTTACTTGCAATATTGGACTCCTTAGAGTATTACATGTTTCCTAGATATGTTCAACACATTCTCAACTATGAACTGGGCTCACAGTTGAGGGAAACAGATAATATTCTTAAATTGGGACAGATGAAGCCCGCCATCTTTAAAATCATGATGAAGCCAACTGTAGGCTTCTCCGGGGTAGAAACAGCCCTTGTCCCAAAAATGTTAAAGCTCATTGCTCAAGGTGACAACCTAGCAACACAAGCTAGTGTTGAACCCACACCTTCTAACTCTTTACCACTAAAAAGGCCTCAAATAACCCTAACCTACCAAAGAAAATCCAAATGAACCCCTGCTCAAGCTATTGAGTCTGTGCAGGTCCCCATATACTCACATTTACAGGAGGAAGTGGACACTAGAGCTCCCACTTCCCCTGAGGAGCAAACCACTCCCATCTCTTCAACTATCAGGGATGAGGTTCCTCATGCTCACCCTAATAAGCTCACATGCCCAACAGCCTTAAGCCTTCACTCTGAGTCTCAACACTCAAGTGAACAACCTTCAGGGGACAGTTTCCATCCCCAGCCTTTAGATCTAAATGAACCCATCCCCAACCTATCCTTCTATACTGATGAAGACTTAGGTTTCAGTGCGTATCATGAGACTCTCTTCTCTTCCCCTACTCAAAGAGAGATGAGTACTTCTGAGTCTCCTCAGTCTAGCCCACATCAGTCACCTATAACTGTGGTGGACACTTCTGAACCTGTTCAGGATGTCCATTAGAAGAGGCTCTCACTTCTGCAAGTGATTACATCATTAAGACCTCAACCATGGCAACTCAGCCCACTGACATCTCAACTGAGATTGCTAGTGAGCAGAGGAAAACCAGCAGCCAAGAACCTCAAGCTGGTGGTGAGAGAGAGGACTTTGGTTCAATCATCTCATCCCCCAATGATTCTTCTGATGAAGAATAGGGGAATCTGAGACTAATGGTGCACAAATTGTCTAAAACATGCACTTACCTAGTCTCAAAGGTCAGTCACCTTGAATCTCAGGTGACTACCTTACAAAACAGGGTCAATGATCAGCAACTTCAAATTTCATATCTTAAGGAAAAACTAGCTGGGAGACCTTTAAGAAGAGCTCAACTAGGAACACAAGAACCTGTGGATGTGATTGATTTATCCTCCAGCTCACCTATGCAAGTGGGTGATGCTACCAAAAAGGGGGAGAAAGTTATTGCAGCCACAGAACCTGGGAGTTCTTCACAGAGAATGGACATTGAGGACTCACCATCCTCACTTGCAATTGTGCATTCTCAGCAACTTCCTCAAAATCACATTAATGTGGTATAGACTCTATCATCAAGAGTCTCTTTGAGGAAGGTATACCAAGGGCTGTGTCATCCCCACCTCAAGGAACTTCAAACTACATCATAAGGTGGAGGTATGATGCTAATAGAAGAGCCCTCATTCTTCACAGAGTTCAAGGGCAACAAGAAGTTTTTGACTTTCAAAATTTGAACTTCTATGAAAGTTTGGATCTAGTCAATATGCCACTTGTCAATCCAAGCAACTCAAGACAAGCTGACAAATTGGCTCAAAGAATCCAAGACAGGATCACTGCAGAGTTTAGCTTAAGAAGGAGACTTAGGCAATCAGGCAATGTCATTGGTCAACTGGATGTTGAGGTGGACCCTAAGATTAGTTTCATAGGGGAATCTTGACTGAAGGCCCAGTGGCAGAACCTGAGACCCCTGTCTCATCATCATCAACTGCTGCAGAGATTCACACTCCCTCAGCGACACCTACTGGTGAAGGTGTTTCTCACCCTCTCTCTGGCCAGAGCATGGATGCTACACCAAGCAATGAAGGCCAAATCTCTATCCACCTTGAGTCACAAAGGTCTGTGGGTGACAAAGGGAAAAGGATTTTAACTCCTGAGGAAATTGAGGAGGAAGAGAGAGAGAAGACGAGGAAACTAAGGGGAGAAAGTTTCTCTGGGACTTCGGGTTTTATGCAAGCTGCAATCAGGGCTGCCCCCAAACCAAATACTCAAGATGATGTGTTAATGGCAGTCAGGATTACTTATCTGCAGACCAGGAACTATGATATTGATGAAATCATTTCTCTTCCCTTAGAACAACTAAATGAACTGGCTGACATGGAAGTATCAAGAGAGATGAAAGAAAAAGAGGATGCAAGGTTACTTCTCCAATTCAAAGAGGAGAAGAGACAGAAAAGACTCTACAAGCATGCTCCCACTCTCTCCCCAGTTCAAAAAAGCCCTGTACAAGAAGATGTGGTTCAAAAAGAACCTCAGGTAGACAAAGAAGAAGATAGGATCAAAATGATCAACTACCTGAGTGCCACAGGCTTTTATCAGGCAGATGCACTTCTTCCCTTGTCCTATGACTTTGTTGAGTTTGAGTACTTAAAACAACTTGAGCTTGAGTTAGTCAAGGAGAGAAAGACAACTAATAAGAAGCTAAGGGAAGAAGCTGCAAAATCAAGAGCCATCATCCAAAAGAGTATGAAGAAGTCTGCTGACAGACAAAGGATGATGAGCTTTTTGAAGCTATATGGATTCTCCGGAAGGAGACTTGGCCCTATGTCTCTATCCACAATAGATGAGCATATAAGGGTAATCAAAAAGAAGATTAAGAGTGGTGAACTGATTGACTTACACTCTCTTCCAAGTCAAGTCCCACCTGAAGTGGAGGTCAAGGTTGAACAACCTGAGACAACACAACCCGGACCTCCTGCTGAGCCTCAGCAAGCTTCATCTTCTGATCCACAGCAGGGTCAAACTCTCTCTACTTCTGAACCTGTGAGGGATGAACACCCAACTGAGAAAGACAAGGATGATCAACAAGGTGCTGCAGACCAGTCTTCTCAGTTAAAGTCATCTAAAAGGAAGAAGAGGATGGCTTCTAAACCAAAGTCTAAGAAGAAGAAGCCTGAATCATCTACCTCTACACCTCAGGCTGAGTCAGATCAACCTGAGGAAGTGCATGAAGAGACAGCCCAATCAACTCCAATGCAAGTGGCTCCTCTGGCATCTGAGACACCCATCTTATCCTGGACCTTCTCTACCAATCCAGAAAGATGGCATGTAATCAGAGATCAAGGTGTTGAGAATGTCTATACATGGCAAGACAAAATCAACTTACCTCTGCATGATCTCTTTGAGATGAGAAGATACTATGAAAGTCTGAATGATCCTGACCATCTAATGAAGAAGGGTATGGTCATGATTGTGTGGAAGACTACTAACATCTGAAGATCTTCTAAATGTTTTGGTAGCATCAGCCTAGGGGGAGTTTGTAAGGATTCCTTTAAGTACTGAAGTATAATTGCTTCGGAAGTTTTACACCATGCACTAGAAATATTCTAAGTGTAAAATCTTCTGAAGCCAAGACCAATATCTTCTGAAGCCAAATATGAAGTCTTCCGAAGCCTCAGAGACAAAGTCTTCCAAAGCTTCATCCTATGAAGATAGATTTCTTCCGAAGACTTTTTGTAACATGCTTTATCTGATGTACTGTTCCATAAAGCTGGACACCTTTCCGCTGCATCTCTGTAAAGTCACCAACTTACATGAGTTGGTGAAAAGGTCCATGCTTTTGGTAACTATACATTGAGGTCTTGAGTCTGTAACCTTCTACATTATGTACTTTATCCTTTTTGTAATAGATAAGGATGTGAGCTATGGCATATCATAGTCACAAGGTCAAAAGGCAGATATGCCTTTTGATTCTACAATTGATTTTGTTTATGTCTAGTCAATTGTATCCAGCTGGCTTTCAAAGTATAGCCGGCTGTAGGTTGTAGTATAAGTATTCCTTGTTCTAGTATCTTTCTTTATGCTTTGTAACACTTGTAATAGAACTTGAGAAAGCAATATACTACATCCTTGAAACCCAAATCTCTTGTTCTGTCTCTTTATTATTACTTGTGTTCTTTTCATCATTATCTTGGTTAATCCAGTTTACTGTTTGATCAAGTTTGGTTAATCTCCTCTTTGTGTTGTTGTGTTGTAATTGTTAAGCCCTTAACCGATCCTGCATTAGTTGTACCAAAATAGTCTAAGTGATTTGGTTTTGGTTACACCAGCCTTTCTAGATCCAACAAACTCCCCCTAGGCTGATGCTACCAAAACCTCACTTGTTTCTGCTTCTCAAAGCTTTCAACAACAGGGACAGAAGATATTTTTCTGTTTCCTTGTTCTTCCCTGAAGTGGTGCTGAGAAGCTTGTACAAGTCATTAGTGGATAGGAGATCCAGTCTATCACTCTAAATGACATGTACCCTATGTTGCGCCCCCTGAAAAGAGTTAGTTGACGGGAGTTATAGTCATACTCCCATCTAAATATGGATTCAAGTTCAGGACCTTCAACCATTTGTAGAATAGCTTTGCCTTTGGTTGTTGATCCTTTCCTTTTCTCCTCCTCTCTCAGTTTTAACACTTCTTCAACCTTGGTCCTAGCAGTTAGCTCGGCCATATGAAGACTACCTAGATGATTTCTGATATGAGCAGCCACATCAGAGTTTGAGGGGTTAGAGAATGGCTTCTCTGCTAACTCAGCAATATCAAATCTGCTCGAGTATAGCAGAGATGAGGCACTTAGCCTATTGAGCTCTTCATTCTCTCTTTCAACAATAAAGTTGTGAGAAGAGTCTTCAAACCTCCACTGGATGATCTTTTTCCTAGGCACAAGAGGTTGTCTTGGCACCCGGTCACCTTTCTTGGTATCCAGCAGAGTCACAAGCCTTCTCCTTAACTTCTTTTCTTCCTCATTCAAAGTATCTGAATTGAGGCCAAGGAGATTTGCGGATTGGTCCAATGTTCTTTTGGGCAGATCAAGAAATTGATCTCTAGTGAGGGAACATGAGGATCCATCAACATAAGTCAATTTGATTGAATCCTCCTCACAGGAGATGTCGCTCAGGGCTGTGCAATTGATGAGCTTTGTCTTGATTGCCTTGAACTCCTCTAAAGGGAGATGTTTAGAAGGCTGAGGGGATGGTTTGAGAGGTTGTTGGGTAGGTTGAGGTGTTTGGGTTATGGCTTGTGTTTTGGGTTGAAGGATGTGTAGTTTAGGTGGTTGAGGTGAAGAGGTAATTGGTAAGGGTAATGGTGTAGGTTCAGGGGTGTACGGTTCAGTGGTTGGTTCAGTTTTGATGGGGAATGGAAAGGAAATTGGTTCAGGTTGTGGTTGGGTTTGAGGTTGGGGTTGAGTAGTTGATTTGAAGATCATCCCATGTCCCCTTCTATACATCTCCTTCCTCTTCCCCAAGCGAATGTCAGCCTTTATGTCACTGACATATCGCTGGAAGGTCTTTTAAGACATAGGACCCACCTGCCTACCAGAGAAGCCATGAGCCCGGAGATAGTTCTTCATCCAGGCCTTCTCACCTTTCTTCTTGGCAGTAGCTAGTCCTGCTTCTTCTTCCTTTTCAGCATCAGCTTTTCCTTGGCAGCTTTCTTTCTCTCTTTCTCCTTTTGATCTTGCTCTTTGTTGAAGAGCCATAAGATTGTGTCATTGTTGTATGGAGATAATTCTTCTAGAGAGAAACCTCTGGAGGTTAGGAAAGTTATCCTTTCCCTCCTGAGCTGTTGATCAGCTTCTCTTTCTTTCCTCTCCCTTTCTTCCTCTAAGGCCAACCTTGTTGCCTTTTCTCTTTGCTGTTTTTGTAGCAAAGTTGCCTTTTCTTGCTCAACTAACTCCTCCAGTGGTAGCAGGAGTACATCTTCACTCGCCGCTCCTAGACTGACAAGTCTATTAATGATTTCTACTCTTCTTTTATTGTTGACTGCCTCCTGGTTGGCTGCAGCGGCTTTGCTACTGGCAGCTAGCAGTTTTTTAGTTTGAAGTCTTCCTTTTCTTTTGAGTTTTTCTAACCTTTATTCCACCTGAAGCTCTTCCTTTGTCATCTTCCTTTTTCCTTTGATGTCTTCGGAAGTGCTAGACTTTGGGGGTTCTTGGATGGAAGGTTCAGGTTGAGTAGTAGAGATGGAAGCTGGAGTTAATGCTGATGTTTGAGCTAGGGGTTGGGTGAGAAAATCCTCCCTATTAACCTTAGATGCAAGTTCTAGGATTGCATCTATGACTATTAGATCATCGGATAAGGAGAATAGTCCTTCCGCAGCTGCAATCTCAGCTTCAGAAGATTGAAATTGTTCTTCCGAGGCTTTGACTTGTGCTTCGGAAGTCTGTGAGAATGCACTATCTGTCCCAACTGTCTCAGTTGCTAGGCCATCAGTCCTTGTTTCCCCTTCAAAGTTAATCTCAGGTTCCATTTGGACCTTAGGTTGACCAACTTCCTCAATAGTGGTAGAGGGTGCATTTAACCTCTGAAGCTCTTGAGCTCCAAAGTAGATCACAGACATATCAGGACTTGGCTGTTCAATAAGAGATTCCAAGAGGAACTTGTTGAAGAACCTGTTGAAATCTTGGAGCATCCTTTGATCAATTTGAATTACAACTTGAGGAGGCTCAGGAAAAACTGAAGCTGTTGCATAGGGTATTTTGAGCTTAGGGAAGTGAGAGCTTGACTTTGTGGCTCCTCTTGTCTTTGGCTTTGTCCCTGAACACTCTACCTCTTTTTGGTAGCATCATCTTAAGAGCTTGATAATCTAGAGGAAGAGGTCAAAGAGACCTGAATTGGTACGTGCCTAACATACCTCTCAATCTGTTTCTCAGCTAGTTTGGCCTTGATACCACTTGTTAGAATTGAGTATTGAACGAAATACTAACTGATAAACATGTTTACCGAATCAAATAGTGCGAAATCCTATTTGATTGGCGATCCAATCAGTGAGAACAAAACGTTAAGAACGATTTGGAATCGATCTAGTGTGATCTATGAACTTGAAACAGGTTCTTAGAGGTCTCTGGACGGCTAGGGTATGTATGTAGTCGAAGTGTTCTCAATTCTTTTGGTTTTCCACGAATTAAGTGGTATTTATAGGTTAGGGTATCTTATTAGGGCGACTGAACCATTAGCATGGTTAGTCGTGCGAATGAGCCATGCAGTTGATCCATTCGCACAACTGAGTGTTCAGTCGTGCGACTGAGTCAATCTCATGTTACACTCGTGCGACTGATCCAGTCTCCTGGTTCAGTCGTGCGACTGAGTCATTTGCATGAACTTGTTCATGCGTATGGTCCATTAGCATGGGCCATTCGCATGAGAACTTCATATTAATAAGTTTGAATATATTTATTAATCATTACATTATTAAGATTCATTCAAACAACCACAAACCTATATAGTCAGTTCAATAAGCGTTAAACTAGTAATCAATGAAATAATAAACATTATAAGCACAAACACACATTGTATTTCATTAAGTACCCATTCAATTACATATGTATAAGACAATAAAGACATATTACATTAAGCTTAGAAACTAGGTACACATGTATCTACAAACTCCCCCTTGGACCTAGATTCATCTATTGTCTTATATTCTTCATAAGCTCCTCATATTTCTTGTACTTTTCCTCTCTTGTAACTCCTGCATGTATTTCAAATGCAAAGCAAAGTTAGATCACGTTTTGGAATTGGAGGGCTTGTACAATATCTTGCGCGTCATAGAACAGTGGCCACTTGTATAATGTGTAAATATCATTAGCCAACAAGTTAGTGAGCCACATGGGGTCAAATACCCTGATAGTTTCCATATTTCCATTTATGTTCAGTAGTATGACCGCCTCACCTGTTCTCCAATCGTAGTACCACCAGTTGAAGTGTGGAGTGAAGTCCTGTGGCATTTCCCGTAGGGGGATTCTAGACATCGTGCACGGAGGACTCCACTTCAGCACTACTTTTGGCTTTCCAGTAATGGCATCAACTTCAGATCTTCTGATATACCTCGTTGGTTGTTGAGGTTGAAGTTGACCCACCTGATGTGGTACACTCTCTTTAAAGCAGCTTCAAACCAGCCTGACATCTTACGAGGGTCAGCGTATAGCAACTTCAGCTTTGCTAACTAGTTAAGCTCAAAACCTGGAAGAGTCATCAGATCATGTGGGAATCTGAAGTACTCGATCCCTTTCTATCTTTTAACAGCATAGACTTTAAGATCTTCAAAATAGGCCCACGCTATGATTTTGCCTGACACCTTGTGATGTTTCTTCACTTTATAGAGTTTGGTGTAGACAGTTGACTTTGGAGCACTGTGCTAGGCTCTAAGTTCTGCAAAACATGCTGCCCATTTAGCCTTTCTGATGTTGACATCGGTGTTTGTGGCTTGGGATTTCTCTTTGTCCTTCTCTAACTCCTGCTCCATTTTATCCAGAGTTTCAAAGGTATCACTGACAAGGGTGTCTCCCAGATTGGGAACGACATTTCCTTCGTTGTCAGTATACTCTGGATAATGTTGGGTCGTGACATCCTCAATTTCTATCTCGTCTATATCATTCAGTTCATCGTCACTTTCCACGGTTACGGTAGGAGCATCCTTCACGATCTCATCAGGATTGAGTTGGAACATTTCGGCCAATTGCTCATCAGTGAGATCATGAATTATTTCTCCCTCTTTAGGAGTGTAAGTCACGAATCTCCTGACTATCCCTTGTAGATCAAGAATCATTGTTAGTTGAGTCTTGATCTGCTGGAGGGGAGCAACATCGTATTCATCTGTTTGAAAATTTGGATCTGCTTGATTTAAAACATGTAACACAACAACCATTAGTCAATAATCAAAACAAAACCACATTAACAAAATATAAACATTATGTACATTAGTTTGATATAATATTCAATTACACATGATTTTAAATAACATAAACAACTATGCATTACTCTTGTCTTGTATCATGTGTTCCTCTGTTGACGTGGCTGATGTAGAGGCACCTTTGTCTTGAGCTTTCTTGGTCCTCCTTTCACTTGCTGATGTGGCACCCGTAGCAGATGTATCTCCTTCTCCTTCATCATCATCATCACCTGCATCGACATCATCTCCTCCCTCAGTATCGTCTCCTTGATCATCACCATCATCATCCTCATCATCATCACTGTCATCATCATCACCATCATCTCCATCTCCTTCTCTGATCTTTAGTGGCTTATCTTTAGATCCTTTGAGCCTCAACATGAGCTTCTTGTTCTGAGCCTCCAAATCTTGTATCCTCTGTACAGAGGATGTCTGCATCTCTCTGAGCTCTGTGATCTCAAGGCTCTAAGCCTCAATCCTCTAGGCTTGGGAGGCATTGAGCTCCATCAGCTGATTAAGCTGAGTAGCTCTCTTGTCATCCGTCACCAGCAGCTTTAGAACTAACCGGTTTAGGTTAGCCAGCTGCTCCTCCAACCCAACAGATGGGTAAGAGGATCCAAAAGCAGGTGGGACCTGTGTTGAGGTCCCGGCTCCATGTGTGGTGGTGGTAGTGGTGGATGTAGAGAAGATGGGTGGTGGGAAATATGTGGATGGTGGGGTAGTCATGATGGGTGAAGTGGTAGTGGTGGTAGTAGGTGGAGTGGTGGTAGTGGTGGAGGGTGGAATGGTGGTAGTGGTGGTGGTAGGTGGAGTGGTAGGGGTGGTAGGTGGAGTGGTGGTAGTGGTGGAGGGTGGAATGGTGGTAGTGGTGGTGGTTGGTGGAGTGGTAGTGGTGGTAGGTGGAGTGGTGGCTGTAGTGGGGGTGGTGATAAAGGTCATCCTCCTCCTCTTCGTCTTCATCCCTTGGAGCTGAGCAATCCGTTTCTTCCTCGAACCTCTAGAGGTGGATGCTCCCCCTGGGATGCTAGGCTGATCTAGGGTGTGGTTTGAATCAGTCATAGCCTCCCCAGACCCTCCCGGGCGTTCACCAATCGCCCTAAGCCCTCGTTCGGTGGTAACCACCTTGCTGCCCACTGTTCGAGTCAACGGCTCCTCATCCGACTCCTCCTCCTCATCAGGTCGGAAGTCCTGATGGAATCCCGTAGTCTCTGCTCCTCGGGTGGATGTTGGAGATGTTGTATCAGCAGTGGGGGCCCTCATTTGAGTGGGCCCTGCATCTCCAACATCACCGCTATCATCGTCATCAGAATCATCAGCTGGAAGCTCAATCTGCTCAGTGTCTGAGTCACTGTCATCGTGGCACCACTTCCGCCTACCCGGCATTATGTAATCAGCCTGGGCCAGATGCCCGAAGAGTCTCTTCACAGGGGGCTTGACTTGCCTCCCCTTGTAGACCTTCATGCGGCCTAGTGTCGTGTCATCCATCACTTTTAAAAACACTACATCTTGGCTCTCCTTTGGCAGAGAGGGCAGCTTCTCATCAATAATCATCTGGAGAAACCTCGGATACATGCAAAAATCCTCTTTACCTTTAGCCTCCAGATTCTCAATCAGATATGAGAATATCATACTCGAGAAGCTGAAAGGGTGGTTCAGCACCAGTGCCACGTAGGCATTCTGAATCTGGTCTGAAAGATCATCTAAGCCACCTCTCCTCGAAGCTAAGCACTTAAGTATCACATGTGCCAAGTACTTGAACTAGGGACAAAGGTTGCTCTTGTTTAGCACACCTGCATTTATATCCCCAGCGTACTTCATCCTGAGGAAACACCCTCTCACTATCAGAGGATGTAGCCTGGTCAGGTGATCAGCATCGTCACCAAGAGCGAGTACTCGTCGTATATCATCAGCAGTGACCTCAATAGCCTGACCAAAAATAATGCTACGGATGCTGTAAGGCTCATGTGAACGATCAACCAATGCTCCTTCCCAGAAGGCCTGTTGTATAGACCTATAGGGAGTGCACGGTGTGGATATAGCTCTGTGGATCCGGGATCTCTTAAGGAAAGCAATGATCCCGGCAAACTCGGCATCGTTCTGAGATGTGGCATCTAAATGAGCACAGATGTTGTGCTTGGGGTTTATGGACCACCGGTCAGCCATAGATCTGTAATACAAGACATATAGACATTAGATCACCACACAACCAAAATCATTTCAACTTTAACCTTGTTGAACTCAGTCTTGTTCAATCATGTGATTGAACCATGCAACTGAGTTCAGTCGGTTGACCTAACATACGACTGGATACAATCGGGTGGTTGAGCATGCGATTGAGTTCAATCGGGTGACTGAGCCTGCGATTGGTTCATTCGGCCGACTGTGCTCATCCGTATTATCCATTCGGACGACTGAGTCGTTTGGCCAGCTCAGTCGTGCGATTGTAGTTCATCCGGGTGTCCAGTCGTATGACCCATTGTTCGTTCATCTGAAATTCCAATTTGGGCCAAATCTTAAAATTAGACGTCATGTTTTGGTCCATTAGACTCGCAATCACTATACTAATAACCTGATAACTTTGATTTCAACATTATACTTAGTTAAGTTAGGTTATTTGTCCAATAACAGTTTCGGTTCTTGCAAGGGCTGAAAGTCGTAAATTAGGGCTCAAATCAAACGAACTTCAGTTAGATAGCACCGCATTGTACCTGTATAACAAGTAAAGATCGTCAGAATATCTAAATTGGTGTCAAAATCGGTCAGCGGAAATTTCGGCAGAGTAACGGTACAGAATACGATTTTAGGGCGATTGGGGGGTGATGAGTTTATGCGATCGACTGTGGCCCTATTTATACTGAATCTGATTTCAATCGGGCGACTGGACCCATTCTCTCTGTTCATTCGGGCGATTGGACCTCAGTCGTGTGATTGGTTCAGTCGATCACATTCAGTCGGCTGACTGGGTTTCAGTCGGGCAACTGACTCATTCGCACATCTCCATTTGGGCGACTGGCTCAATCTTGTAAGCCATTCGAGTGAATGGTTCATACTCATGCCCCATTTGGCTGTCTAGGGCATGAGTATGGTCCATTCGTGCGTATGACTCAAACTCTTGATTTTGACTTTATGACCATTTGACATATTACACCCTTTAACTTATTGATTAAACATTTTTTGCATTTGATCATCTCAGACATGATCCTTTTAACTTTGAAAACATTTGATCACCTCAGACGTGATCCTTTTAAAACAATTTGTCACCTCAGACCTGACCCATTTCACATTTAAAAACTTGTGTGGTCACCTTAGACGTGACCTTTTTAGGTGATTAAATCCCCGATTGAATTCCATGGCATAGTCTGATGTTTAACAAACTAAATTGACAATTTTAAACAAAATAAAAGAACTAAAACTGAAATACAAAACTAAAACATGTTTTTGTGGTTTTGTGTGAGGTGGAAATTCTAAGATGGAAATTTAAAAGATTCATTTCCTGAAAGGGCAGCTTCAATTCATTTTGACCATAAGTGGACTGATTCAGTTTGGAATCGTACAGGTTCGTCAAATCATTCGGGACATCTTATCAAAACCTTTTGATGCTCTATTCTTGTTTTTCATCTAGAGTCGTTAGCAAGTTTAGGATGTCATACTAGTACCATTAAATCCCCACATTGATTTGGACTTTCAAGAATTGTAGCCATGATGATTGTCAGTATACTTTTCCTCTTAAATCCATACATAGACTTTTCACACAGATTGGTGATAGTTTAAGGTGTAATTATTTCATCAAGATTTTGTGGATCCCACACTTATATGGTAATCAACATTCCTCAGGAGATTTTTGAGCGGTCTCAGGGTAGTATTCAAGAAGAAACTATTCTTAGAGCTTTCAAAGAGAAGCCAAGCCTCAGGTCAGTGCCACCACACAGTAGAGAGGCGGCAAACAACAATGAATTCTAGAATATATAGGTTATGCTTATCCTCAGGTCAGTGCCACCGCACAGCAGAGAGGCACATAACCTATCTTCTTGTTTGAGCACTTTTATTCTTTTTACACAGATCTCACCAACAACATAGGTTATTAGTTTGATTGCTTTTGCATTTTTTCATCATGTGCTTTTGCTCATATTTTGGTCATACGCACACATTTTTGGCGTTTATTCTGCTCGTCACCCCTTATTGGAATTTTGTTGATTGTGGTAACCAGGGATAAGATGATAACCCACAACTTGTTGAACAACTTAGTTTGTTCCTGAGATCACCAACAAGGTCTAATCATCTATTGTATTGAATCTACCGACATAATATCTATGGTCTAGCAACCTCTAGGTCTACTTTCTTTGTGTTACCTTAATAGTAACCAGTTTTACTATCATTTTTCCTTTTATATTGCTCAGACTACACAGACTTATACTTTGAACTTCGCATCTAATTCAATTTAATCTTTTAAGAGTCCCAAATGGTTTGTTCCTGTGTACTATCATTTTCCAAAGTTATTGAATCGGTATCACAAATACGATCTGATTTCTATCAGCTAGCCTCTCATTCTCTCTCGTTTTTTTAATGTTGTTAACTAAATCTATTCTCCCCCTAAAATTCTAAAACCATAAACGATTTGTGTTTTTAGGATTTTAATAGGCAAAGAAATAACTTCAATTTAATTAAAACATAAAATAAAATAAATAAATAAAGAAAATAAAAATTAAAAGAAAAATGGACTATATGCATCGGACTAAACATGGTCATCTTCTGGAATTACATCACTTTTCTTCTTAACGCCATTGACCTCTAACAAATATAGAAAACCTGGTTTATCAAAAGCCTTTGTATAGAGGTCAGCGCGTTGAAAATCAGTATTTATTTTAACCACATCGATTAGGTTCTTTTCAAAACAGTCACGTATAAATAGATATTTTATGCCAATGTGTTTGGTCTTAGGATGTTGTACTGGATTTTTAGTTACTGCAATTGCAGCAGAGTTATCAACAAAAATAGGAGTAGAAGAGAAATTCAAACCGTAGTCCCGCATTTGCTGTTGTATCCATATGATTTGTGAACAGCAACTTGCGGCAGCAACGTATTCGGCTTCGCTGGTTGACAAAGCAACCGAGGTCTGCTTCTTACACTTCCAGGTCACTAATCTCCTCCCAAAGAATTGACATCCCGCTGATGTAGAGTTGTAGTTCATCTTATAGCCACCGTAATCCGAGTCACTATACGCCGTAAGCTCGAAGTGTTGGACCAAAAGAACCAATGAGCCGGATCAGAAAAACCTTTAAGTCCCACAGACGTCACAACAACTACTGAAGTCCACAACAGCTGAAGACAACAACTGAAGACAAAGTCTGAAGACACAAGTGCTGAAGACAAAGTCTGAAGACACAAGTGCTGAAGACAAAGTCTGAAGACACAAGTGCTGAAGACAAAGTCTGAAGACACAAGTGCTGAAGACAAAGTCTGAAGACAAGTGCTGAAGACAAAGTCTGAAGACAAGTGCTGAAGACAAAGTATCAGACGTTGTCACAACAGCTGAAAAGGACTTCTTCAGTAGTTGTGACGGTTTGCTTTCAGTAGTTTTATATTTTCTCTTTTCAGTAGTTTTGTAAAACGACTGAAGAGTTTGTTCTTCAGTCGTTGTAGTATCAGTAGTTTCTTTTCAGTTGTTTCATGTTTTATACTTAGCACTCTGACATGTTCTCAGTAGTTGTGAACATTTCAGTAGTTTGTTAAGAAGTAGTTATTTTTGTACTAGATCTGCTAGTAATCACCATCCCGTGATTACAGCAGTGATTGCACTCTATATAAGGAGTGCCAACCTTATTGTAACCGTGAATGATTTAGCAATAATATTGGGCATTATTGAAACATTCCAAAACACAGAAAAATATTCTCTCGCATTTGTTTACAAGTAACAAACTCTTGCTATAATTTGACTAATTCTTCTCTTCATTCCGCTGCATTACACTCTAATACTTCAAACTTGTGATCGTTGATCCTGTCACGAAGTTATCGTCATGAGGGTACCACAACCCAAGTGTTGGTGTACCCTTCAGATAACGGAATATCCTTTTGATCCCTATCAGATGATTAACTTTTGGCTTCGCCTGATATCTTGAACATACACATGTCACATACATGATATCAGGTCTTGAGGCAGTGAGGTACATGAGAGAACCAATCATTCCTCGGTACATGGTGGCATCGACCAGATCACCATTCTCGTCGGGTGCTAAATCATGGTTTGTAGCAAGTGAAGTCCCAGCTGCGGAAGCATTCTCCATGTCAAACCGACTGAGAATATCTCCTACATACTTGGTCTGATGTAGAAATATTCCCTTTGGTGTCTGATCCACCTGTAACCCGAGAAAGAACTTCATCTCTCCTATGGCACTCATCTCAAACTCAGCCTTCATTACTGCTTCAAACTCTCTACATAATTCTTCGTTCTTTGACCCAAAGATTATGTCATCAACATAGATTTGAACAAGCAGTAAATCACCATCGTTTTATTTCATAAACAGTGTGCAATTAATAACACCACTGCGAAAGCCGTGTTTCACAAGGTGAGTCGAGAGTTTCTCATTCCAAGCCCTTGGGGCTTGATGAAGCCCGTATAAAGCCTTGTCGAGTTTGTAAACTCTGTCCCGATGATATGGATCCTCAAATCCCTCGGGTTGACTGACGTACACTGTCTCTCGGATTTCACCATGAAGGAATGCACTCTTCACATCCACTTGATAAACTTTAATCTTCATATACGATGCATAGGCAAGGAAGATGCGAATGGCTTCCATTCTTGCCACGGGTGCAAACACTTCATTGTAATCTATTCCCTCGACTTGTCGAAATCCTTGAACTACAAGTCGAGCCTTGTTCCTGATGATGACACCTTGGTCATCTTTCTTGCATTTCAAGACCCATTTGGTGCCAATGACCTTAGCACCTTTAGGTCTATCCACCATAGTCCATACACCTAACTTCTTGAACTGAAGAAGTTCTTCTTGCATGGCACTCACCCATGCCTCATCATTCGGGGCTTCATTGACGTTTTTTTGGTTCAAACTGAGACACAAAACAACGATAAGCACCGTCGTGAAGGTATCCTTTTTCCATTACCGAGCCATAATCAGCTGAATATAGTTGATTTCTTGTCTGCACTCCTGATCTGACATCCCCAATGACATTGTCCAGGGGATGAAAGACATTTAAACATGATCCAGGAGTGGTGGGAAGAACTACCTCAGAGTCAAGATTATGAACATTTGGTTTTGTATCTGAGGCAGTAGGAGTTTGAGGTTCCGAAGATGCAGAGGCATCAATGTCAGATGCTTGTGGACTTGCATGAATGGGAACCTGTTCCTCCTGATTGTTCTGGTCATTCTCCACAGCTTCATCTTCTGAGGAGGAGTCTCTTACTTCGAGTGCTCCCCCTGAGTAGTGAGATGAGTCACCTTGTGAACCAGATGATGTTGAATCTTGTGACGGTGTGTTCAAGACATCATACATCATCTTGGTTGCTAACTCTGCATCAAAAGTGGAGAGAGGTATGTTGAAGGACTTGAAGAATCCATCATAGTCGAAAAAGAAGGCGGGTCCTTTTCGAGCAGGTGGGGTGGTGTATCTTTGAACGTCCACATTACACCACACTTCTACTAGACTCGTTGAGTTGTTGTAAACTCTCTTATTCGGTATGTTGTATCCTAGAAAGATGCCTTCTCGCTGAATTTTCCCTCCTGAGTCTTCTTCAGTAGGGTGCACGGTGCGCCAAACGGTTCGAGATACTCTATATTAGGTTTACGTCGTTGTAGTAACTCGTAACACGTCTTGCCATGGCGTTTAACTACTAGAACTCGATTTAACGTGTAACACGCATTTGCCACTGCCTCATTCAAGAATTGGATAAGCAGTTTTGAGTCCGCTAGCATTGTCCGTGCTGTCTCTATCAAGCTGTGATTCTTTCTCTTAGCAACGCCATTCATCTAAGGTGTGTAGGCAGAGGTGAACTGGTGCACAATTCCCTTTTCCTTGCAGTAAGCCTCCATCCACTGATTCTTGAACTCGGTTCCGTTGTCTGAGCGTACCTGTCTTACCTTTAGCTTGTAGAGAGACTCCAGTGTAGTTACTAATTCCTTGAAAGACTCAAATGTTTCTGATTTGGATTTCAGAAACATTACCCAGGAAAATCTTGAGTAGTCATCAGTAACCACAACGCAGTACAAGTCGCCTGCAATGCTTCTTGTACTGACTGGACCGAACAGATCCATGTGAAGAAGTTCAAGAGGAAGTTCAATGGAATGAACTTTCTTTTCCTTATGAGACTTCTTCGTCTATTTGCCTTTCTTGCACGCCACACAGAAATCCGGAAGTTGGAAGTTTTTGACGTTAACTCCTCTCACTAGATCATTCTGGATCAAGTGATTCATCTTCCGTGGATTAATGTGTCTCATTCTCCTATGCCAGGAGATGGAGTCCTTCTCAGTAGCCTTTGACAAGAAGCACTGAACTTGATGATACGTTATGGAGGCCTTTGAAAGATCCAAGACATAAAGGTCATTATATCTTGAGGCAGACATTAAGACTTGGTCCTTCGGGATCACATAGTCCTTTTTAAGGACATAGCACTTATTGTTATCAAATACTACTTTAAACCCTTTATCACAAATTTGGGATACAGAAAATAAGTTATGTTGAAGTTGTTATACGTAGTTTACCTTGTCAAACTTTACTTTCTGATTTCCCACTTCCCCTTGAGCTGTGATATAACCTCCTTTGTTTCCAGCAAATGAAACATGGCCTCCTTTTATTTGTTTGACGTTTGATAAGAGTTCACTTTTCCTAATCATGTGCCTGGATGCTCTGCTATCGACAATCAACGTGTTGGTTTCAGCACTATAGCGAACACCCTGCACATTCAATTGAAAACATTAGTTCAGGTTAGGGACCCAAGCCTTTACTGGCTTGGGTTTCCCAGAGGCATCACACATCATAAATTCAACCCATTGACCTTTAGAGGGTGAGGGAAGCTCAGTTGTCTTCTTGTCCTCATTTTCAGACATTGAGGTTGATTTTTCTTTCCATAAACCAGCTTTGTGTAAGGCCTGTTTGTGATAAACAGACGACTGGCTAATGGGTTGAACTTTAGGTTTACTAGCTCTTCTAGGTGGAGTCATTGAGCTCCTCTTAGAAGACCTAGGTTTTGGTTCCCGAAGTTCAACTTTCTTCCTAGGTGTCTGATAGTAAGGATAGTTAGACGCAATGTGTCCACACTCTCCACAGTTGTAGCATGACCTGCTTTCAACTTTATGATTTAACTGTTTTTGTAGAGACGTGTGTGACACCCGAGTGATATTGTTTTGTTTGGGTTTTGACTCTACTTCTTTAGATGTTTTATCTTGTTTAACAAATTTAATTGTTTTAACATTTTTAACATCCTTTCCATTTTGTTTATCTAGACTTTGACATGAAACACGTGATTGGTTAACATTAATGCTCCTTTTAGGTTCAGATTTGACTGTTTTTGAACCATACTTTATATTAACCTTTTCAAACTCTTTTTTCAGATTAACACAAGGCATTTTACCTTTTGCCTTTGACGTGGCCTCCTTTTGTTTAGTTCCAAATTCATTTAATTTACATGTGGAATCTGGATCACTTATAAGAGGAGTGGATACCATATGATCCTTGATTGGATTGTTGTTGATTGGTTTACTTTTAGTATTCATCAAGGTCTCAGGTGGTAGTGGAACCACTTTATATCCCAATCCCTCCCCATTATTACGCTCTCACACTAAGTGTTGGACAATATGAGATGAACTTGTCCAACTATGCAGTTTTTGCTTTAATGAATTAACTTCTACTTCTAAAACTGCTTTTTGTTTCTTAGTGTCTTCAAGGGAGTTAATATAGTACCTAATGTCATTAGCTTGGTTAAAGGCTACTACTTTTGTTTCCCTAAGCTATTTGTTCAATAGGTCTATCTTTTCTTTGTAACTGTGCCCATTTTGTTTTAGAACTCTGTTAGCTTCAGTGCACAGTTGCAAGTCCTTTACTAAGCTATCATTATGATCTAATAACCTAGCACATTTTAAATCTATGCTTTCCCTAAATTTATTACAATCAGAACAAGCATGATTATTGAAAAGTTGGTCAGTAGTACTTACCTGAGGAGGTTCTGATGAATCAACCATCAAAGCAGAGTCTGGTGTTTCTAGTTCTGGTGATTCTGATGTTGTTGTAGTTGTCCCTTCTTCAGGCATGTAATTGACCACAGTTGCAGTCTCTTCAGTGTTTGACATCATGAGTTCCACTGCAATATCTCCTTCACTAGCTGAATCGTCATCTAAGTCCTCAACACTAGCAATGTTGGATTCTCCCGGAGAGATAAACCAAAAGCTCCAGTCCTGTCCTTCGTCATCATGGGCAGTCAAGGCTTTAGGATCCTTGCTTGACGAAATAGGACTGCTAGTGGGTTTATCCTGACGATTAAAGGATGAGAAAGGATTCCCGTTTCTAGTCTTCTTGGGCTTCACACACTCACGTTTGAAGTGCCCCTTTTCGCCACAGTTGAAACAGGTCACCTTGGTTTTGTTGAAAACCAAAGGTAGTGTCCTTAGTTGCAACCAAATTTTGTCTGGTCTTCTTGACAAACTTCTTAGCTCTCCGGACAGCACTTGCTAAGGCCCACATTATATCCATCCTTTCCAGCTCTGTCTCGTCCAGTTGCTCGTAGTCCTCGTCTGCCAGATGACAGTTCCCTATTTTCCTAGCAATTAGTCCATCATAGGAGTGGACTACAGCTGTTAAGAGATCCATGTGCTCTCTTGCTACTTCTACTGTCACATTACCGAGATTCTCGGTCTTTAGTTTTGTAGCATTTGCTTCAGGTGCAATGTATTGGGTACCAGACGATCCTGACGTTTCTGACCCTAAAGTAGAGGCTTGAGAAGGACCAGCTGAACTTGACACAATAGCCGTCTGAAGTGCTACCCTAGACGTTTTGGCTTGTGGAGTCGCGTTGTAAGGTGCCGGATTCTGATCATAAGAAGACTTTTGGGCTCTTTATTTCATCCTTAATTCTTCCTCTCTCAGCTTTAGAATGAAATCATTTATATCTAACTTCGTTATCATCCATTCTGTCTAAGATTGGAGACAAAGGAAACCCATTTCTCCGACAACCCATCAACAAAGTTCGACACTTTGTCTTCCATAGACGTTGTCACTCCATGAGTGTGCAGCTCACTCATCAAGTGGTAGAACCTATCAATGACGTCATCCAAGCTTTCTTTACCCATCGACGAGAAGTTGTCAAACTCCTTCTTTAAAGCTTTAGCCTTTATGGCCTTTAATGATGCATTTCCGTCATATCGTTTCTCCAATGCATCCCACAGCTTCTTTGCTTGAGTGTACTCAGAAAATTGTTGGAAGATATCCTTCGGAATTGACTGAGTAAGCAAAGCATAAACTTTCTTCTCAGCATTGTGCTTGACCTTTTGTCCATCAGTCATGCCACCTAGTGTAAGTTTGACTCCATCAGCACCTACTGGCATACTATACCCCGTCTCTATTGATTCCCACAGATTGGGATCTACTCCATTTAAGTAGATCTCGAAACGTTGCTTCCATTGTGGGTACTCATCTAACGTGATTAGCTTAGGGTTTTTGTTGTGATTCCCCACTTCATTCTCCAGAAGTAGTAGGTTTTGAATCCTTGAATCTCTCCCTTCTATGAATGTTGAGTATAGGTCCTCCATTACTATCAACATTAGTTTTTGGAACAAACTGTTTCACTTGTGCGAATGAAGGTGTGCGATTGGACTATTCGTGCGACTGAACAATGCGGATGATTCAATCGTGCGACTGAACTAATGCGGATGGCTCTGACGGGCGAATGAACAAGTGCGGTTGAACAATGCGAATAGACTGCTCAGTCGTACGAATGGAGGTACGAATGAGTCCAATCGTGCGTATGAGGGATGCGTATGTATTTAGTCGTGCAATTGAGTCAATCGTGCGACTGAAGTTGCTGGATTTCGAAAATTCTTAGGTTTAAGGTGTTTTGGATGCAAAAATACGAATTTTCACTAACCCTAATTGCCTTATGCCGGAAAAACTAAACTTTATGAACATGAGACATCTAAGACATCGTTTGACGCGAAAAGATTACGTTTTTAGTGAAAAAACACAATTTTTGTATAAAAAATGATTGAATCACACGTAAATCAAGAGCCAAAGCTCTGATACCACTTGTTAGAATCGAGTATTGAACGAAATACTAACTGATAAACGTGTATACCGAATCAAATAGTGCGGAATCCTATTTGATTGGCGATCCAATCAGTGACAACGCATGTAGAAACAATTATAGATTGAATCTAAACGTTAAGAACAATTTGGAATCGATCTAGTGCGATCTATGAACTTGGAACAGGTTCTTAGAGGTCTCTGGACGGCTAGGGTAAGTATGTAGTCGAAGTGTTCTCAATTCTTCGCTTTTCCACGAATTAAGTGGTATTTATAGGTTAGGGTTTATCATTCGGGCAACTGAACCATTAGCATGGTTCAGTCGTGCGATTAAGCCATGTGATTGATCCATTCGCACGACTGAGTATTCAGACGTGCGACTGAGTCAATCTCATGTTACACTCATGCGACTGATCCAGTCTCTTGGTTTAGTCGTGCGACTGAGTCATTCACATGAAGTTGTTCATGCGTATGGTCCATTAGCATGGGCCATTCGCTTGATAACTTCATATTACTAAGTTTGAGTATATTTATTAATCATTACATTATTAAGATTCATTCAAACAACCACAAACCTATATTGTCAGTTCAATAAGCGTTAAACTACTAATCAATGAAATAATAAACATTATAAGCACAACCACACATTGTATTTCATTAAGTACCCATTCAATTACATATGTGTAAGACAATAAAGACATATTACACTAAGCTCAGAAACTAGGTAAACATGTATCTACAATTTTCAATCTTAAGTTGCTAAGTGGTAGACCTATCCTCTAAAGTTCTAACCTTAGATTCAAGATTTGAGACATTACAAAGTAGGTCTTCAATGGTGAGTTGCAGTCTTCCCTTATCTTCTTTTGAAGAATCACGGGGAGATGAGGTAACATACCTTCTATGTTCATCCTCACCACCAGATGTGGTTTCTTGGCGCCCTGGTTTCCCTTGCTCAATGATGTCTCTTTAAAAGTCATCAAAGGGCATGGTTGCCGTAGATTCAGTCTTAGTAATGTTACCACTGTCTTAAGGATTTATTGAGGCTCTTTCAGTAGTGGCAGCTAAATCTACATGAGTCCCCTCCACATCAGTGGGATCAGCTCAGTAAAGGCTTGCTGATGGGGGCTAGAGATAAGAGATCTTTCTGGGCTCTGTTGATCCTTGAGAGGGTGTTGTGGATCAACTTCATTAACCTGAAGAGACATAATCTCTTCATCAGCTCCAACTAGTAGGTCAGTAAAGGATATGGATGTAAAACCTAGTGACTCAGGACTTTGATCAATATCTAAAGGCATTGAGCCTGTGATGGGGCTGTCCCTTTTTGGCTGCTTAGGGGAGTATAAAGACTCTCCTTAAGGGTTTTCAGCTTGGGTTCCGGGCTCATGGGTCTGAGAGTGAGGAGACTCAAGACCCATATTAAGGTCAATGGTGAAGGATGGTTGGACCTCAGACTGAGTGGGAGCCTATTGTTCCACTCTAGCCTTTTTGGGTAGAACAGGATGAGCTTGTTCAATCAGAGAAGATTGAACAAGGGTTCGTTTGGGGCGTCTTTGATAAGTGATGGTAATGGGGGGAGAAGGTAGATTTGGCAAAGTGAGGGTAGTTTCTGGTGTGGGTTCTCACCTGTGGGGTTAACAGGGATGTCACTAATAGCCATTAGCTCAATCATACCTGGAAGAAGTGCAGTATCTCTTCCGGTGAAGTTGGTGGACACTCTCTTCAAAGTTTTGAAGATGGTCGGTCTTATTTGAGGAACAATCAGAGCAGCTGCACAAACAAGCTTGTTCTGGTCCAGCTCACAATTGATTATGTCGTGGAGAAACCTGGGATACATGAAGAATGTGTCCCGTTGAAGGTTCCCATGAGATTGGTCAGCACAAATCTTGAGTAGTTGAAGTGGAGGCTTCTAACCAAACCATGAACTAGGCACCCAAGTTCATATGGGATTTGATCCCATCCTTTAGATTTGTTGGACAAGCAGTGAAGAACTACATGCAGCAGGAACTTCTAGTTGTAAAAGAAGTTGAACTTGTAAATGGTTGACCTGCTAACATCTCCACCATATCCCATTTGGATATAAGTGTTGTCCAAATCTCCTTTGGGGAATTATGTAGGAGCGCCCTCATCATGAAGCTCAAGATGCTCCCTGATGATTTGTTCAGAAA
The DNA here is from genome assembly GCA_025215565.1 of Flaveria ramosissima. Classification (NCBI taxonomy): domain Eukaryota; kingdom Viridiplantae; phylum Streptophyta; class Magnoliopsida; order Asterales; family Asteraceae; genus Flaveria; species Flaveria ramosissima. The sequence continues at coordinate 32,745,586 of CM046036.1, forward strand.
TAACCAACTCCTGGACACATATGCTCCATCTTATGACACGAACCTCATTTAGGGTTTCAATCTGACTGTTTGCCCAAAATTCAGACATTTGAGTTGAGTAAACCGTGGGGTTAACAAATAGGGAAGTGTAGTAAAAAGATTGGGTTAGAAAGGAGATGATATTTGAGAAGTCGGCATCCCTTGAAGAATCAAGGAGTGCGACTTGGTTGTGCTGAGGGTTTAGTGCCATTTGAGAAAGTTGCAGGAAGATAGTTTGGAATTGGGTAAATTGAAGATGAAGAAAGCTTTTAGAGCATTAATTTTGGTAAAAATGATGAAAGTGATTAGCCGGAGGTATTTAAACGGGTGGAATGGCGGTTTAAAGGGGGTTTGGATAAGACGATGGGATGTTTCAGTGGATGATGTGACAGGGGCGGTAAGGTTAGTCCATTTAAATAATCCGACATCATTAACAAAATCTTTACTTTTTACAGAGTGGGGCCCAAAAGATTTTCGTTACAAAGTAAAATCTTTCTTCCGAGTATAAAGCATTTCCGAAGGTAATGTTCTTCCGAAGGCAAATTTACTTTCGAAGGTAAAGTTTTTACTTCCGAGAGTACATGTTGCTTTTGGAATGGAGAGTGTTACAAGCTTCGGAAGTAGATCTGATATGAAATCAATCGCTTCTTCCGAGGCTTAACAACTCTTCCGAGAAGAAAATTATCCTGGGAGGAATTTGCCTCGGAAGATTTGGAAAATATCTTCCGAGGGTTAATTCCTCTTCGGAAGAATTCATGCTTAGATACAATTTTAGAGAAAGACCTTTTGTAACAGGGCTTAGATTGTTTTGATATAAAACTTTACACATTAAAAAGTTTTCAAATGAGATAGACTAATCAAGGTTTATCATCCCAATAGCTGTAATGAGATATTTGAATCTTTGTTCATCAAAGGCTTTGGTGAACAAGTCAGCATATTGTTCATTTGAATCAACTTTGATTAGCTTGATAAAGTTTTTCTCATGAATATCTCTAATGAAATGATACCTGATATCGATGTGTTTAGTTTTGGAGTGCTTCACTGGATTTTCAGTAATGGAGATAGCACTATTGTTGTCAATGTGGATAGGAGTGCTCATGAATTTGAATCCATAGTCTATCATCTGGTTCTGAATCCACATCAGCTGAGCACAGCAACTAGCAGCAGCAATGTATTCAGCTTCAGCAATTGATGTAGAGACACAGGATTGCTTCTTGCATTGCCATGAGATGATCCTTCCACCAAGAAATTGACATCCACCAGATGTTGATTTCTTGTTGATATTGCAGCCAGCATAATCACTGTCAGAGTAACCATAGAGATTGAAATCATTATTTCTAGGATACTAGAGACCTAGTTTAGGTGCTCCCTTAAGGTATTTGAGGATTCTCTTGGCAGCAACTAGGTGAGACACCTTTGGAGCAGCCTGATATCTTGCATAAATACAAGTTGCAAACATGATATCAGGTCTACTTGCTATGAATACATAAGAGAACCAATAATTGCTCAGTATCCTCCCCCTCAGAGTCAAGGAAGAGATTGTGGTTTCTGGGTATAGGTGTTTTTGCTGCCTTACAATCTTTCATATCAAATCTTTCTAAGATGTCATTGACATACATAGATTGACTGATGAAAACCCTTCCTTCATTTGCTTTACCTGAATTCCAAGGAAAAAGTCCATTTTTCCCATGAAACTCACCTCAAACTTCTTCTTCGTGATGCTCTCAAAGTCTTTACACATTTGGTCATTTGAGGAACCAAATATGATGTCATCAACATAGACTTGAACGAGCAAGATGCCTTTCCTAGACTTTCTTATGAAAAGAGTCTTATCAATGGTACCTCTAGTGTATCCATTCTTCAAGAGAAACTGAGACAATGTTTCATACCACAGCCTAGGTGCGTGGTGCAGCCCATATAGAGCTTTATCCAATTCGCACACATAGTTAGGATGTTGTGGGTCTTCAAATCCTGGAGGTTGGCATACATAGACTTCCCTATCTATATCCCCATATAGAAAGGCACACTTGACATCGAGCTGGTAGACAGTGAAATTCTTGGATGCAGCATAAGCAAGGAAGATCCTAACTGCCTCAAGTCTTGCAACAAGTGCAAGGACATCAGTATAATTGATTTCCTCCTCTTGAGTGTATCCTTGAACCACCATTCTTGCTTTGTTCTTGATAATCAAGCCTCTATCATCTCTCTTGTTTCTAAAAACACATTTAGTGCCTATAGGTACTGGACCAGATGGTAGCGGACATAGGTTCCAAACCTTTTGTCTTTTGAATTGAAGCAGCTCCTCTTGCATTGATTCAACCGAGCTACTATCTTTTAAGGCATCTTCCACTTTCTTGGGTTCCATTTAGGATAAAATGCATGAGTACAAGCAAACATTCCCATTGTGAGTTTGTCCTCTTGTTCTCACGCCTTTAGAGACTTCCCCTATGATGTTCTCAGCTGGATGAGTGTTGTGAATCCTAAGTCTAGGAACTACCTCCAGTTGTAAAGATAAATCCAAATTGGACATATTTTGCTCAGGAGCTTGAACATTTGGTCCAGCTGCCGTTTCAAATTTATTCAATGAGGACTGACTGAATGAAAGAGAAACATCATCATTTGTTTGTTGTGAAGCAGAATTAACAGTTGCCTGTTCCTTCAAGATATTTCTTCCATTAGCTTGGTGTTGTGAAGTGTCACTTGAAGAGGTTTGAGAGTCACCAGGTGAACCGCATGTTGAAGCTCCACAATCTCTTGAGATGGTTATACTATCAGATATGCCAATAGTGGGAACTTGATTTGTTGCAGCTCTTGGAGAACTTGGAATAGGTCTGGGAAGCTCAAACAGTTGATCATCATCAGAATCACTTTGAGCACCTGTTCCAGCTGAAACATTCTCACAAGATGGTTTAGAATAGTTTGGAAACAATTCTAAATCAAATATATGATCAGGGCCATTTCCCCTAACACAAGGAGTGTGCTCATTAACTACAATGTTGAAAGATTCCTCAAATTGTTGATTTTTAATGTTATAAACTCTATAAGCTTTAGAGTTAGAGGAATATCCAACAAAGATGGCATCATCCGACTTTTCAGCGAATTTTGTCAAATTGTCTTTTGTGTTAAGTATGGTACACCTGCTGCCATAGGACCTTAGAAAGCCAATGAATGGTGGCCTCGTGTTCCATAGCTCATAAGGGGTTTTTCCATGTGGCTTAACTACAAGGACCCTGTTCTGCACATAGCATGCAGTGCTAACTGCCTCTGCCCAGAATGTTAGAGGTAGCTTTGAATCAGCTAACATAGTCCGAGCAGCCTCAATAAGTGTCCTGTTCCTCCTCTCAGCAACACCATTTTGTTGAGGAGTTCTAGGGGCACTATATTGTCTGGCGATCCCTTTTGAGCTACAGAATGAGTCAAGAACGTGGTTCTTAAACTCAGTCCCTTGATCACTTCTAGTTATTTTAACCTTGTGATCAATTTGATTTTCTATTTTAAGAATAAAAGATTTCAAAGTTTCAGCAGTTACATCTTTGGTTCTTAAAAAGAATACCCATGTAAATCTAGTAAAAGCATCAACAATCACAAGGCAATATGATTTCCTTCCAATGCTCATTATACTTGTGGGACCAAATAGATCCATGTGCAATAAGTGTAATGGAGTGGTGATGGAGTTAACAACTTTGGATTTATGAGATGCCCTGTGTTGCTTCCCTTTCAGGCATGCAACACAGTTATGTTTGCAAAAAAAATTTCTTTTTAGAAAAACCATGTACCAAGTTATTTTTAGCAAATTTATTCATTGTCTTAAAACTTACATGACACGTTCGTTTATGCCAAAGTGTTGGACTCATCACCATCAGCTTTGGAAAGAAAGCATGATACTTCTCCCCTTGGGGAAGCATTGTTCATATCCAGCTTGTACATATCCCCTTTCTTGGGAGATCTGAGAAGCACCAATTCCTGAGGAATTGTCATCCCGGGTTTGAGGATTATGCACTCATGTTCTATGAAGAGCATTTGATGCTTTGGATCACAGAACCGAGAAACACTTAACAGGTTGTGTTCAAGCTGTTTGACAAAGTTAACTTTGTCAACCTTAAATTTTTCGGTGGATATACTTCCTCTGCCAGAAATATATCCTCCGGACTCACCACAAACTGGACAGGACCTCCATCATAATGTTGAAATTGTTGAAGGAGAGATCTATTCCCTGTCATATGCCTGGAGCATCCACTATCCACAATCCAAACATTGTTATTCTTGTCATATGGATGTCCCTGCACATAAGATGAGATGATTAGTTTTGATTGGAAACCCAAGCCTTGTTGGTCTTGGGTTCTTCAAATGATAGTGACATAATTTGTTAGGATCGTGTATTGCACGAAATACTAACTGATTAATGTGTATACCAACTCAAATAGTGCGGAATCTTATTTGATTGGCGATCCAATCAGTGAGAACGCACGTCGAATCAATTATCAATTGAATCTAAACGTTAAGAACAATCTAGAATCGATCTAATGCGATCTGTGAACTTGGAACAGGTTCTTGGAGGTTTCTGGACGGCTAGGGTACGTCTGGAGTCGAAGTAATATCAAGTGTTCCGTTTTTCCACGAATTAGGTGGTATTTATAGGTTAGGGTTGCTCATTCGTGCGACTGAACCATTAGCATGGTTCATTCGTGTGATTGAGCCATGCGGTTGATCCATTCGCACGACTGAGTGTTCAGTCGTGCGGCTGAGTCAGTCGCATGAAGTTGTTCAGGTGTATGGACTGTTTAGGCGCATGGACACTCAATCGCATGCCCATTCAGACGCATGACCACTGTTGGGGCGCATGGTCCAGTCGGACGCATATGAACTTCACTTAACCAAGTTTGAATAAGTTTATTATTATAACATTATGTGTATCAATTCAAACAATCATAAACCTATATAATCAAGTCAATATCAACTCATTAATGAAATATTAAACATTATAAATCACAACCATTCTCATTTCATTAATAACCCAAGCATTACATAAGTGTAAGACATTCAAGTCATATTACATTAAGATCCACATCTAGGTACATATGTATCAACAAACTCCCCCTTGGACCTAGATCTATCTAATGTCTTTCTTCTTCATTACCTCCTTATACTTTTTGTACTTCTCCTCTCTTGTAACTCCTGCATGTATTTCAAATGCAAAGCAGAGTCTGATCACATTTGGAATTAGAGGGCTTGTACAATATCCTGCGAGTCATAGAACAGTGGCCACTTGTATAGAGTGTAGACATCATTAGCTGACAAGTTGGTAAGACACGTTGGGTCAAATACCCTGATAGTATCCATTCTGCCCTCTTTGTTCAGAACTATGACCGCCTCCCCTGTTCTCCAATCATAGTACCACCATTTGAAGTGTGGAGTGAAGTCTTGTGGCATTTCCCGTAATGGGATCTTGGACATGGTGCACGGAGGACTCCACTTCAGCACTATTCTCGGCTTTCCTGTTATGGCCTCAACCTCAGACCTTCGAATATACCTCGTAGGTTGTTGAGGTTTGAAGTTGACCCATCTGGTGTGGTACTCCTTCTTTAATGCAGCCTCAAACCAGCCTGACATCTTTCTCGGGTCAGCATATAACAGCTTTAGCTTGGCCAGCTGGTTGAGCTCAAAACCAGGTAGAGTCTTTAGATCATGTGGGAATCTAAAGTACTCAATACCCTTCTCTCTCTTCATGGCGTAAACGTTAAGATCCTCAAAGTGTGCCCACGCAATAATCTTGCCTGACACCTTGTGATGTTTCTTCACTTTGTAGAGCTTGGTGTAGACATTCTGTTTAGGAGCAGCGCATTGGGCTCGGATTTCTTCAAAACATGCAGCCCATTCTTCCCTTCTGATGTTAACATCGGCGTCTGAGGCTTGGGCCTGTTCCTCACTCTTCTCGGACTCTTTCTCCATCTTATCCAGCATCTCAAATGTTTCACTGACCAGCGAATCACCCAGGTTGGGTACCACATTTCCTTCCTGGTCAGCATACTCTGGATAATGTTCTGCAGTGACATCCTCTATTTCTATCTCATCAATGTCGTTCAGCTCTTCGTCACTGGTTGACTCAAAAGTTGGAGCATCCTTGATAATCTCATCAAGATTCAACTTGAACATTTCAGCCAGTTGCTCATTTGTAAGATCATGAATTATTTCCCCCTCTTCAGGGGTATAACTCACTGATCTCCTAACGATCCCTTGCAGATCAAGAATCATAGTCAGTTGAGTCTTGACCTGCTGAAGGGGAGCAACATCGTATTCGTCCCCTTGAAAGTTTGGATCTGCTTGATTTAAACATGTAACACATCAAACATTAGTTAATAATCAAAACAGAATTACATTAACATTATATAAACATTAAGTACATAAGTTTAATACATGATTCAAGTACAAAAGCTATAAAATACACAAACGTCTAATCATTACTTTTGTCCTGAATAGCTGGCTCATCAGTAGGTGAGGCGGAAGAAGAAGCTTGTTGGTCTTGATTTCTCTTCGATCGTCTTTCTTGACCCTGAGCTGAGGCAGATGCAGCTGCATCTCCTCCTTCATCATCATCATCATTCTGCCTTTCCTCTGTTTTTTCTTCATCATTCGCTTCATCATCATCACTATCTTCATCCTCATCCTCATCCTCATCCTCATCATCGTCATCACCATCGTCATCACCATCTATTTCCTTTATCTTCAGAGGCTCATCTTTAGTTCCTTTGAGCTTGAGCATGATAGTCCTTTTGGCATCCTCCAACTCCTCAATCTTCTTTGCTGATAGAACTTTACGCTCTTGGAGTTGTGCAATCTCTTGGCTCTGAGCAGCCATCTGTTGTGCCTGCTGCTCAATCAGCTGAGCCTGCTGAGAAATCTGCCGAGATTGTGCAGCTGTAAGATCTACCAACTGACGAATCTGAGCTGTCTTCTCGTCATCGGCTGCCAGCAGCCTTAGCACCATATGGTTCAGTGCTGAGAGCTGTTCCTCTACCCTAATGGGAGGTAAAGGTGATCCAGATAGATGGGTGGGATGTGATGATGGCCCGGCTTGGTGGCTAGTGGTGGTGATGGTGGTGGCAATGGTGAAGATTGGGTTAGGTCTAGATGATAGTGGTGGTGGATTGGGTGTGGTAGATGGGATGTATGTAGTGGTGGGTGGTGTGGTGACAGTGGTAGAGGGTTTGGTAGTGGTGGTGGGAGCTGTGGTGGTGGTTGTGGTGGTGGCCGTGGTGGTGATCAAGGTAAACCTTCTTCTCTTGTTCTTCATTCCATAAGGCTGAGCCATCCTCTTTTTCCTAGTTTCTTTTGAGGAGGATGCTCCCCCTTGGCTGCTGGGTGGGTCCGGAGTATATGATGGATCTGTATCAGCAACTGCAGCATCCCCGGACTCCCCATGGCGTCCACCAACCGCCCTAATACCTTTCTCAATGGCAACCACCTTGCTGCCTACTGTTCGCACCAGAGGTTCTTCATCTGACTCCTCCTCCTCTTCCATTTGGAAGTCAGGGTGAATAGGAGCTTATTCGGGTTCACCCTGAACATCCCCTCCCTGATCAGCATCATGATCATCGTCGTCGGAGTCATCGGAGGGTAGAGCAATCTGCTCAACGTCAGAGTCACTGTCATCGTGGCGCCACTTCCTCCAAGCTGGCGCCACATAATCCTCACGGCCCAGATGCCCAAACAGTCACCTGATAGGGGGTTTCACCCGCTTCCCCCTGTACACCTTCATCCTGCCTAAGGTGGTATCATCCATCACCTCAAGCACCACGACATCTTCCTTCTCCTTCGGCAAGGAAGGGAGCTTCTGGTCAATAATCATCTGCATGAATCGAGGGTACATGCAGAAGCCCTCCTTCCATTTCCCCTCAATGTTCTCCACCAAGTAGGTGAAGATCATCCTAGAGAAGCTGAACGGATGGTTCAGCACCAACGCTGCATATGCGTTCTGGATCTGATCCGACAGCTCATCAAATCCTCCCTTCCTAGACGCTATGCACTTCAGCAGCACATGAGTGAGGTACTTGAACTGGGGGCACAGGTTGCTCTTGTTGAGCACCCCTGCGTTGATGTCCCCAGAGTACTTAGCTCGTAAGAAACATCCTCTGACAGTAAGGGGGTGTAGTCTAGTGGGACAGTCAGCATCGTCCCCAAACTGCAGCACAATCCTGAGATCATCCTCCGTGATCTCAATAGCCTCTCCAAAAATAGTACTCCTGATACGATGAGGCTCAGAAGATCTGTCAACAACTGCGCCTTCCCAGAAGGCCTGCTGAATAGAGCGATATGGAGTACATGGAGCAGATATAGCATGAGCGATCCTCGATCTCCTCAGAAATGTGATAATGCCAGAAAAGTCTGAAGCATTTCTGGATGTCAGATCCAGATGAGCACAAATGTTGTGCTTAGTACTCATGGTCCAGTGACTCGCCATCTGTTACACAATAAATATAAACATTAGTATCCGTTGGCTAAAAATATCTTGAATCACTTGGACTTGAAAATATTCTTTTCTGTCATGCGAATGAGGCTGTGCGACTGAGATTAAGTCGTGCGAGTGAGCAGTGCGACTGAGATCCAGTCGTGCGAATGACCTCATATGTACGACTGAGTGTGCGACTAGACTCATACGTATGTAAACGCATGCGTTTACACCAGTCGTGCGACTGAACGCATACGCATGGTTCAGTCGTGCGGTTTAGCTATTCGCACACCTCAGTCGTGCGACTGATGTTCATCAACCTGTCCATTCGCATGACTTTATGACTGTTCAATTCAAATTCAATTTTGACCAATTTTTTAAGTTTAGACGTCGTGTTCTGGTTCATTAGACTCGCAATCCTTTAATTTATCACCTAACAACTTTGATTTGATTAGTTTACTTAGTTTCGTTAGGTGATTTGTCCAAACATGTTTCGGTTTTTCGAATGGGTTCGATTTTCTAGATTAGGTCTCAAATTGAATGAAATACTGATGGATTTGCACCGCAATATACCTGTAGAATCAGTGCAGATAGTCAGTACACAAAAATTAAGGATTTATAGTGATCAAACGAAAATTGGGCAGAGTAACTCTAAGTCGTGCGAATTAGGGCAAATTTGCGAGTGATGAGTCTCTGCCACCGACTCCCTCTCTATTTATTCTAAACCTGAATTCAATCGTACGACTGGACTCATACGCTCATTTCATTCGGGCGAATGGGCCTCAGTCGTGCGATTGGTTCAGTCGCTCCCCTTCAGTCGTCCGACTAGAGGTCAGTCCTGCGACTTGTTCATTCGCGCGCTCTCAATCGTCCGACTGGTTCATTCGTATAAGCCATTCGGTTGAATGGCCCATACTCATGTCCATTCAGCTATAAAAGGCATGAGTATGGTCCATTCGTACGATTGGTCCATACTCATGGTCCATTCGTGCGACTGGGTCATACTTATGAAATTTTTTGCCTTTATGACCATTTAACATTTAAACCCTTTTCAACTGTTGAAATAACATTATGAACATTTGATCATCCCAGACATGATCATTTTAACTTAACAAACTTTTGATCACCTCAGACGTGATCCTTTTAAACAGTTTGTCACCTCAGACGTGACCAATTTACCTTTTGAAAACACATGTGGTCACCTCAGACATGACCCTTTTAGGTGATTTACTCCCTTACTGAATTCCATGATGTAGTCCGATATCAAACAAATTGAATTGACTAAATAAATAAAACTTAAACTTAAGTACAAAAATAACCTTGTTTTTGACTTTTTGTGAGGTGTAAATCCTAAGATTGAAATCTACTGGATTCGGTTCCGGAATCAGCTGCTTCAATTTTTTTGACCATAACTGGACCGATTCAATTTGGAATCATACAGGCAAGTCAAATCATTTGGGACATGTTATCAAATACCTTTTGATGCTCACTTCTTGGTTTTCATCCAGAGTCGTTAGCAAATTTAGGAAATCATACTGGTACTATTAGATTCCCACATTGATTTTGACTTTCAAGAATTGTAGCCACGATGATTGTCAGTATATTTGTCCTCTTAAATCCATACACAGACTTTTGACACAGATTGGTGATAGTTTAAGGTTTAATTATTTCATCCAACATTTGTGGATCCCACGCTTATGTGATAATCAACATTCCTCAGGAGCTTTTGAGCGGTCTACGGGTATTTTGACAAGAAGAGACTATTCTTAGAGCTTTCAAAGAGAAGTCAGTCCTCAGGTCAGTGCCATCGCACAGCAAAGAGGTGGCAAACAACAATGAATTCTAGAATATCTAGGTTATGCTTATCCTCAGGTCAGTGCCATCGCACAACAGAGAGGCACACAACCTATCTTCTTGTTAGAGCATCTTTATTTTTCTTTTGCACATAACGCACCAACAACATAAATTATTAGCTTGATAGCATTTGCTTTTAATTTTTTTTAGTGCTTTGCTCTATTTATGGTCATCCGCTCACATTTGTAGCGTTTATTTGCTCGTCACCCCTTATTGGAATATTGTTGATTGTGTTAACCAGTGATAAGATGGGAGCCCGCAGTCAGTTGAACAACTTAGTTTGATCTTGAGATCACCAGTCAGGTCTAATCATCTATTGTGTTGAATCTACCGACATATCATCTGTGGTCTAGCGACCTCTAGGTCTGCTTTCATTGTGTTACCTTAGTAGTTACCAGTTTTTCTATCATTTTTCCTTTTATAGTGCTCAGACTACCCAGACTTATACTTAGAATCTTGCATCTTGTCTAATTTAAACTTTTAAAGTCCCACTTAATTTGTTCCTGTGTACTATCATTTTCCAAAGTATTTGAATCGGTATCACAGATACGATCAACTTTCTATCAGCTAGCCTCTCCTTCTCCCTCGTTTTTTTTAGACCTATTCTCCCCCTAAAATTCTAAAACCGTAACCGATTTACGTTTTTTAGGATTTTAATAGACAGCTAAATAACATACATTTAAATTAAAAAGAAAATAGAATAAATAACGGAAATAAAAAGAAAAAATAAAAAATCAGACTGAATGCCTCAGACTACACATGGTCATCATCTCGAATGACATCACTTTTCTTTTTAAAGCCATTGACCTCTAACAGATATAGAAAACGTGGTTTGTCAAAAGCCTTTGTATAGAGGTCAGCGCGTTGAAAATCAGTATTTATTTTTACCACATCGATTAAATTCTTTTCAAAACAGTCACGTATAAAATGATATTTTATGCCGATGCGTTTGGTCTTAGGATGTTGTACTGGATTTTTAGTTACTGCAATTGCAGCAGAGTTATCAACAAAAATAGGAGTAGAAGAGAAATTTAAATCGTAGTCCCGCATTTGCTGTTGAATCCAAATGATTTGTGAACAACAACGTGCAGCAGCAACATATTCGGCTTCACAGGTTGACAATGCAACCGAGGTCTGCTTCTTACACTGCCATGTCACTAATCTCCTCCCAAAGAATTGACACCCTGCTGATGTAGACTTGTAATTCATCTTGCAGCCACCGTAATCCGAGTCACTATACGCCGTAAGCTCAAAATCATCATCCGAGTCACAGGTTGACAATGCAACCGAGGTCTGCTTCTTACACTGCCATGTCACTAATCTCCTCCCAAAGAATTGACACCCTGCTGATGTGGACTTGTAATTCATCTTGCAGCCACCGTAATCCGAGTCACTATACGCCGTGAGCTCAAAATCATCATCATGAGGATACCACAACCCAAGTGTTGGAGTACCCTTCAAATACCGAAATATCCTTTTGACCCCAATCAGATGGTTAACCTTTGGCTTAGCCTGATATCTAGAACATAGAAATGTAGCATACATGATGTCAGGTCTTGAGGCAGTGAGGTACATGAGAGATCCAATCATTCCTCGGTACATGGTTGCATCGACCAGATCTCCATTTTTATCGGGTGTTATATCATGGTTTGTAGCAAGTGGAGTCCCTGCTGCAGAAGCATTCTCCATGTCAAACCGACTGAGATTGTCAGTATGCTTGTCCTCTTAAATCCATACACAGACTTTTGACAAAGATTGATGATAGTTTAAGGTTTAATTATTTCAACCAATATTTGTGGATCCCACGCTTATGTGGTAATCAACATTCCTCAGGAGATTTTGAGCGGCCTACGAGTATTTTGACAAGAAGAAACTATTCTTAGAGCTTTCAAAGAGAAGCCAAGCCTCAGGTCAGTGCCATCGCACACCAGAGAGGCGACAAACAACAATGAATTCTAGAATATCTAGGTTATGCTTATCCTCAGGTCAGTGCCATCGCACAGCAGAGATGCACACAACCTATCTTCTATTTAGAGCATCTTTATTTTTTCTTTTGCACATAACGCACCAACAACATAAGTTATTAGCTTGATAGCGTTTGCTTTTCATTTTTCTCCGTGCTTTGCTCTATTTTTGGTCGTCCGCTCACATTTGTGGCGTTTATTTGCTCGTCACCCCTTATTGGAATATTGTTGATTGTGTTAACCAGTGATAAGATGGAAACCCACAGTCAGTTGAACAACTTAGTTTGATCTTGAGATCACCAACCAGGTCTAATCATCTATTGTGTTGGATCTACCGACATATCATCTGTGGTCTAGCAACCTCTAGGTCTACTTTCGTTGTGTTACCTTAGTAGTAACCAGCTTTGCTATCATTTTTCCTTTTATATTGCTTCGACTTCATAAACTTATACTTTGAATTTGGCATCTTATCTAATTTAAACTTTTAAAGTCCCACTTGATTTGTTCATGTGTACTATCATTTTCAAAAGTATTTGAATCGGTATCACAGATACGATCTACTTTCTATCAGCTAGCCTCTCCTTCTCCCTCGTTTTTTCTAATGTTACTGGCTGACCTATTCTCCCCCTAAAATTCTAAAACCGTAACCGATTTACGTTTTTTAGGATTTTAATAGACAGCTAAATAACATGTATTTAATTTAAACAGAAAATAGAATAAAGAAAGGAAATAAAAAGAAAGAATAAAAAAATTAGACTAAATGCATCGGACTACACATGGTCATCATCTGGAATGACATCAATTTTCTGTTTAACGTCGTTGACCTCTAACAAATATAGAAAACGTGGTTTGTCAAAAGATTTTGTATAGAGGTCAGCGCGTTGAAAATCAGTGTTTATTTTTACCACATCGATTAAATTCTTTTCAAAGCAGTCACGTATAAAATGATATTTTATGCCGATGTGTTTGGTCTTAGGATGTTGTAGCGGATTTTTAGTTACTGCAATTGCAGCAGAATTATCAACAAAAATAGGAGTAGAAGAGAAATTTAAACCGTAGTCCCGCATTTGCTGTTGAATCCAAATGATTTGTGAACAGCAAGTTGCAGCAGCAACGTATTCGGCTTCACAGGTTGACAATGCAACCGAGGTATGCTTCTTACACTGCCATGTCACTAATCTCCTCCCAAAGAATTGACACCCTGCTGATGTTGACTTGTAATTCATCTTGCAGCCTTCGTAATCCGAGTCACTACACGCCGTGAGCTCAAAATCATCATCATGAGGATACCACAACCCAAGTGTTGGAGTACCCTTCAAATACTGAAATATCCTTTTGACCCCTATCAGATGGTTTACCTTTGGCTTAGCCTGATATCTTGAACATAGACATGTAGCATACATAATGTCAGGTCTTGAGGTAGTGAGGTACATGAGAGAACCAATCATTCCTCGGTACATGGTTGCATCGACCACATCACCATTTTCATCGGGTCAATATCATGGTTTGTAGCAAGTGGAGTCCCAGCTGCAGAAGCATTCTCCATGTCAAACCGACTGAGAATGTCTCCTACATACTTGGTCTGATGTAGGAAAATTCCTTTTGGCGTCTGATCCACCTGTAACTCGAGAAAGAATTTCATCTCTCCCATGGCACTCATCTCAAATTCAGCCTTCATTACTGCTTCAAACTCTTTACATAAATCTTCATTCTTTGATCCGAAGATGATATCATCAACGTAGATTTGAACAGGCAGCAAATCACCATCTTTCTCTTTGATAAACATTGTACAATCAATAACACCTCTGCGAAATCCATGTTTCACAAGGTGAGTTGAGAGTTTCTCATACAAGGCCCTTGGAGCTTGATGAAGCCCGTATAAACCCTTGTCCAGTTTGTAAACTCTGTCCCGATGATATGAATCTTCAAATCCCTCGGGTTGACTAACATACACTGTCTCTCGGATTTCACCATGAAGAAATGCACTTTTCACATCCAATTGATAAACTTTAATCTTCATATACGATGCATAGGCAAGGAAAATGCGAATGGCTTCAATCCTTGCCACGGGTGCAAACACTTCATTGTAATCGATGCCCTCGACTTGTCGAAATCCCTGAACTACAAGTCGAGCCTTGTTCCTGATACTGACACCTTGGTCATCCTTCTTGCATTTCAAGACCCATTTGGTGCCAATGACCTTAGCACCTTTAGGTCTATCTACCAGAGTCCAAACACCTAACTTCTTGAACTAAAGAAGTTCTTCTTGCATGGCACTCACCCATGCCTCATCATTCAGTGCTTCACTGACGTATTTTGGCTCAACCTGCGAGACAACACAACGATAAGCACCGTTGTGAATGTATCCTTTTTCCATTACCGAGGCATAATCAGCTGAGTACAGCTGATTTCTGGTCTGCACTCCTGATCTGACATCCCCAATGACATTGTCTAGGGGATGATAGACATTTAGACGTGATCCTGGAGTGGTGGGAACAACTACCTCAGAATCAAGATTATGAACATTTGGTTCTGCATCTGAGGTAGTAGGAGTGTGAGGTTTCGAAGTCGAAGAGGCATCACTATTAGATGCTTGTGGACTTGCAGGAATTGGAACCTGTCCCTCCTGATTGTTTTGATAATTTTCCTCAGCTTCATCTTCTAAGGAGGAGTCACTTGTTTCGAGTTCTCCCCCTGAGTGGTGAGTTGAGTCACCTTGTGAACCCGATGATGCTGAATCTAGTGACGGTGAGTTCAAGATATCATACATCATCCTTGTAGTTAACTCGTCGTCAGAAGAGGAGATAGGTATGTTGAAGGACTTGAAGAATCCATCATAGTCGAAAAAAGTAAGCGGGTCCTTTTCCAGTAGGTGGTGTGGTGTATATCTGAACATCAACATTACACCACACTTCTACTAAACCCGTTGAGTTGTTGTAAACTCGCTTGTTCGGTATGTTGTATCCTAGGAAGATACCTTCATCAGTCTTCTCGCTGAATTTTCCTTCTTGAGTCTTCTTCAGTAGTGTGCACGACGCGCCAAATGGTACGAGATACTCTAGATTAGGTTTACGTAGTTGTAGTAACTCGTAACATGTCTTGCCATGGCGTTTGACTACCAAAACTCGATTTAATGTGTAACATGCATTTGCTACTGCCTCATTCCCTAATTGGATAGGCAGTTTCGAGTCTGCTAGCATTGTCCGTGTTGTCTCTATCAAGCTGCGATTCTTTCTCTCAGCAATGCCGTTCATCTGAGGCGTGTAGGCAGAAGTGAACTGGTGCACAATTCCCTTTTCCTTGTAGTAAGCCTCCATCCACTGATTCTTGAAATCGGTCCCGTTGTCTGAGCGTACCTGTCTTACCTTCAGCTTGTAGAGAGATTCCAGTGTGGTTACTAATTCCTTGAAAGACTCAAATGTTTTTGATTTGGACTTCAGAAACATTACCCAAGAGAATCTTGAGTAGTTATCAGTAACCACATAGCAGTACAAGTCAACTGCAATGCTTTTTGTACTGACTGGACCAAACATATCCATGTGAAGAAGTTCAAGAGGAAGCTCGATAGAATGAACTTTCTTTTCCTTATGAGACTTCTTCGTCTGTTTGCCTTTCTTGCATGCTACACAGAAATCCGGAAGTTGGAAATTTTTGACGTTAATTCCTCTCACTAGATCATTCTGGATCAAGTGATTCATCTTCTGTTGATTAATGTGTCCCATTATCCTATGCCAGGAAATGGAGTCCTTCCAGTAGCCTTTGATAAGAAGCACTGAACTTCATGATCGGTTGTAGAAGCCGTTGAGAGATCCAAAACATAAAGATCTTTATATCTTGAAGCTGTCATCAAAACTTGGTCCTCCGTAATCACACGGTCCTTCTTCAGGACATAACACTTCTTGTTGGCAAATATAACCTTAAATCCTTTGTCACATATTTGGGAAACAGAAAGTAAGTTGTTTTGAAGTTGTTGAACGTAGTTCACTTTATCAAACTTAACTTTCTGATTTCCAACTTCCCCTTGAGCTGTGATATAACCTCCTTTGTTACCAGCAAAAGAAACATGCCCTCCTTTTATTTGTTTGACGTTTGTTAAGAGTGCCATGTTTCCTATCATGTGCCTGAATGCTCCGCTATCTACAATCCACGTGTTGGTTTCAGCACTGTAGTGAACACCCTACACATTCAATTTAAAGAATTTGTTTAGGTTAGGAACCCATGCCTTTACTGGCTTGGGTTTCCCAAAGGCATCACACATCATGAATTCAACCCATTGACCCTTAGAAGGTGAGGGTAGCTCAGGTGACTTCTTGTCTTCATTATCAGACGCAGAGGCTGACTTTTCTTTCCAAAAGCCAGGTTTGTGTAAGGCCTGTTTGGGATTCTTAGATGACCTGTTTGTGATACTTCTAGGTGGAGTCAATGAGCTCCTCTTAGAAGACCTAGGTTTTGATTCTTGAAGTTCAACTTTCTTCCTAGGTGACTGATAGTAAGGACAATAAGACGCAATGTGTCCACACTCTCCACAATTGTAGCATGACCTGCTAGCAACTTTATGATTGAACTGTCTATATGAAGATGTGTGTGACACCCTAGTGACATCATTATGTTTGGGTTTTGACTCTATTTCTTTTGATGTTTTCTCTTGTTTAACAAACTTAATTGTTTTATCATTCTTAACATCTTTTCCATTTTGGTTAACTGGACTTTGACATGAAACTCGTGATAGGTTAACATTAATAGTTTTTTATGCTCAGATTTAACTTTGTTTGACCCTGACTTTATATTAACCTTTTCAAATTATTTTTCCAGATTAACACAAGGCATTTTGCCCTTTGCCTTTGAAGTGGCCTCCTTTTGTTTTGTTCCAGATTCATTTGAAGTACATGAGGAATCTGGATCACTTACAAGAGGAGTAGACACCACATGATCCTTGATTGGATTGTTATTTATTGGTTTACTCTTAGTGTTCATCAAGGTCTCAGGTGGTGGTGGAACCACTTTATATCCCAAACCCTCCCCATTGTTACGCTCTCTCACTAAGTGTTGGACAATATGAGATGAACTTGTCCAACTATGCAGTTTTTGCTTTAATGAATTGACTACTACTTCTAAATCTGCTTTTTGTTTCTTAGTGTCTTCTAGGGAGTTAAGATAGTACCTAGTGTCATTTGCTTGGTTAAAAGCTAATACTTCTGTTTCCCTAAGCTGTTTATGCAAAAGGTCTATCTTTTATTTGTAACTATGCTCATTTTGTTTTAAAACTCTATTTGCCTCAGTGCACAGTTGCAAATCCTTTACTAATCTATCGTTATGATCTAATAACCTAGCAAATTTCAGATTTATGCTTTCCCTAAATTTATTACAATCAGAACAAGCATGATTTTTGAAAACTTGGTCAGTAGTACTTACCTGAGGAGGTTCTGATGAATCAACCATCAACGCAGCATCTGATGTTTCTGGTTCTGGTGATTCTGTCTTTGTTGTAGTTGTCCCTTCTTCAGGCTTGTAGTTGACCTCAGTTGCAGTCTCTTCACTGTTTGACATCGCTAGCTCTACTGCAATATCTCCTTCACTTGCGGAATCATCATCTAAGTCTTCCACACTAGCAATATTGGATTCTCCCGGAGAGACAAACCGAAAACTCCAGTCCTGTCTTTCAACATCATGAGCAGTCAAGGCTTTTGGATCCTTGCTTGATGAAGTAGGACTGCTAGCTGGCTTATCTTGACGAGTGAAGGACGAGAATGGATTCCCATTTCCAGTCTTCTTTGGCTTCACACACTCTCGTTTGAAGTGCCCCTTTTCTCCACAGTTGAAACAGGTCACCTTGCTCTTGTCAAAACCAAAAGTAGTGTCCTTAGTAGCAACCAAGTTTTGTCCGGTCTTCTTCACAAACTTCTTAGCTCTCCGGACAGCACTTGCTAAGGCCCACATGATATCCATCCTCTCCAGCTTTGTCTCATCTACCTGCTCGTAGTCCTCGTCTGCCAGATGACAGTTTCCAATTTTCCCAGCAACAAGTCCATCATAGGAATGGACTACTGCTGCTAAGAGATCCATGTGCTCTCTTGCTACTTCTACCGTCACGTTTCCGAGATTCTCGGTCTTCAGTCTTGTAGCATTCGCTTCAGATCCAATGTATTGGGTACTAGAAGACCCTCATGTTTCTGATCCTGAAGGAGAGGCTTATGAAGGACCTGATGAGCTTGACACAAAGGCGGTCTGAAGTGGTGCTCCAGACGTCTTAACTTGTGGAGTTGCATTGTACAGAGCTGGATTCTGAGTATACGGAGACTTTTGAGCTCGGTACTTCATCCTTAGTGCTTCTTCTCGTAGCTTTAGAATGAAATCATTGATGTCCAACTTTGCTAGCATTCCATTTTGTCTCAGATTTGAAACAAAAGAAGTCCATTTTTCTGGCAACCCGTTTGCAAAATTCGACACTTTGTCTTCCATGGTAGTTGTGACACCATGCGTGTGCAGCTCGCTCATCAAATGGTAGAATCTATCAATGACATCGTCTAAACTCTCATTACCCATCGATGAGAAGTTGTCAAACTCTTTCTTCAACTCTTTAGCTTTAATAGCCTTCAATGACGCATTCCCATCATACCTTTTCTCCAGCTCATCCCATAACTTCTTGGCTTGCTTATTCTCAGAGAATTGATGGAAAATATCCTTGGGATAGACTGAGTAAGCAATGCATACACTCTCTTTTCAGCATTATATTTGACTTTATGTGCATCAGTCATGCCTCCTATTGTAAGTTTCACCCCATCAGCACCTACCGGCATACTGTACGCCGTCTCAATAGTTTCCCACATATTAGGATCTACTCCATTTAAGTAGATCTCTAAACGTTGTTTCCAGTGTGGGAATTCATCTAATGTTATAAGCGGGGTTATTGTGATTCCCCACTTCACTCTCCAGTAGCAGTAAGTTCTGAATACGTGAGTCCTTTCCGGCGGTAAACGCTGCATACTGGTCCTCCATTTCTATTAAATTTAGTCTCTTAAACAACCTGTTTTACTAGTGCGAATAGAGCTATGCGATTGGGCTACCCGTGCGATTGAACGATACGACTGGTTCAATCGTGCGGCTGAACTAATGCGATTGGTCCAGTCGTGCGAATGAACTGATGCGGTTGAACAATGCAAACGGTCTGCTTAGTCGTACGAATGAAGGTACGACTGAGTCCAATCGTACGTCTGAGGGATGCGAATGAAGTCCAGCCGTGCGATTGAGTCAATCGTGCGACTGAAGCTGTTGGATTTCGAAAATTTCTAGGTTTAAGGTGTTTTGGCCGTAAAAACCCGAATTTTCAACAACCCTAATCGCCGTATACCGGAAAAACCAAAACTTTATGAGCAGGGGACGTCCAAGACACCGTTTGACACGAAAAGATTGCGTTTTTAGTGAAAAAACACAACTTTTGTATCAAAAACGATTTAATCACACGTAATCAAGAGCCAAAGCTCTGATACCACTTGTTAGGATCGTGTATTGCATGAAATACTAACTGATTAACGTGTATACCAACTCAAATAGTGCGGAATCCTATTTCATTGGTGATCCAATCAGTGAGAACGCACGTCGAATCAATTATCAATTGAATCTAAACGTTAAGAATGATCTAGAATCGATCTAATGCGATTTGTGAACTTGGAACAGGTTTTTGGAGGTTTCTGGACGGCTAGGGTACGTCTGGAGTCGAAGTAATATCAAGTGTTCCGTTTTTCCACGAATTAGGTGGTATATATAGGTTAGGGTTGCTCATTCGTGCGACTGAACCATTAGCATGGCTCATTCGTGCGATTGAGCCATGCGGTTGATCCATTCGCACGACTGAGTGTTCAGTCGTGCGGCTGAGTCAGTCGCATGAAGTTGTTCAAGCGTATGGACTGTTTAGGCGCATGGACACTCAGTCGCATGCCCATTCGGACGCATGACCATTGTTGGGGCGCATGGTCCAGTCGGACGCATGTGAACTTCACTTAACCAAGTTTGAATAAGTTCATTATTATAACATTATGTGTATCAATTCAAACAATCATAAACCAATATAATCAAGTCAATATCAACTCATTAATGAAATATTAAACATTATAAATCACAACCAAACATTCTCATTTTATTAATAACCCAAGCATTACATAAGTGTAAGACATTCAAGACATATTACATTATGATCCACATCTGGGTACATATGTATCAACATAATTGAACCAAAATTTATGCATGGGGGTTCAATGGATGTCTTTGAAGAAGCGGTTTGGGCTGCAGCATCTTCCTTGACCTTCCATTCCATCCCTTGGTTGATCATGGAGGATGAGCTTGTTGAAGCTTTTGAAGCTTGGCATTCTTCCGAAGCTTCTTTCTTTTCGGAAGAAGCCTTCACCACCTTTTCTTCCGAAGCATTTTTCTTCTGGGATGGTCTAAAGGGGACTCTTTTATTCTTTTGAGTCTTGATAGCTTTAGCTTCCGAAGCCTTTTTCCCTTCGGAAGAAGGACCTTCTTCCGAAAGCACCCTTGCTTTGGAAACAAGCTTTCCCTTTTTCATCACTTGAACCATTTGATATGGTCCAAATAAGAAACCTTCCCTGACTCCTTCCTTTTTTAACATTATTTGCATAATGTGTGCTAGCAGGGTTATAGTAACAATCTTTGGCCATGTGGTTTTGCAGACCACACATTATACATGCAATGTTAATCTTTTGGGAATTTGAGGATTGCTGTTTCTTGTTCTTTTTCTCTTCATCAGCAACCTTTCCCTTTATCTTCTGATCCTTTGGTAGGACAGGAGTGTTGGTACTACACCTCTTTCGTGAATCAGAGTTTCCAACCACTTGGAATCCAACTGAGATGAATAAACCCTTTTGCTTTGAGTTTATCTTCAGCTTAGACTCGGCCACTTTCTTGGCAGTTTTTCTGGCTACATTAGCTCTGCTTCTTCTGGCTTTGGTGGTCAGGGGTTGACCATCACCGGTAGGAGAGAAAAAAAATATCTGGTTCTTTCCTATGATGGTCTCCATGGTTGCATCATCCTTTGACTCATAAGAAGGTGGGTCAGCAGATGGAACCTCTTGCTCTTCAGTACCACACCTTGGTTGTCTTATAGACTCATTGGAGTGTGGTGGAGCAATTTCATTGGTTCCCAACCCACCTTTGTTTTGGTAACAAAGTTTTGAGTGAGAGGATGATGCAAGAATGGTTTGGAAGTTTTGCTCAGAAATAGCATACTTCTTGGCTTGAGCCTCAGCTGTGACAAGCTGGGCTTGAGCCTCAGTCAATTTGGATATTAAATCCTTTATTTGAGTCTTATAGTTTGTGTGTTCATGTTTTAATAGGGACATAGTTTTCTATAACTCCTCAATTTTTCTTTGATATTCAGATTCAGCCCTTTTAAAATCAGATTTTAGAACATTTAAAGACTCAATATCGGATTTAATCTCCATATTGTAGTCCTGATACAATTTAACCTTAGCAATACAGGCAGGAGTACAAAGATGTTCATATACCTTATTTTCATCTGTTCCGGCCATGAGTGCTTGAGCAGGAGTCACATCATGTACCATAAAGCTCCAGTCAACTTCTTGAGCCATTGCAGCTGTCTCCGTTGACTTTCCAGTGGGCTTTGGTGTAGAGGGATGTGTGGAGGCTTGTGGGGTTCCCGGATTCGACTTGGGAGTCTTGCATTCCCTTGCAAAATGAACAAGTTGGTTACAGTTGTAACATTTGGCCTTGGTTTTGTCAAACCCAAATTTGCTGTTGATTGGGTTCTGGGGAAATTGCCTTCCTATTCTCTTGAAGAACTTCTTTGCTCTGTAGGTTAATAGAGCCATTTGTTGAACTATGTCCACGTATTCCACGTCATCTGGGCTGAAGCACTCTAGATCATCAAAGCAATATTGATAATCATTAGAGTGTCCACTTCCTGAGACAAAAGCACAGCTGTCCTGAAAGGAACTTTGCTGAGCTTGTTGAGACCTTGGAGTCTCAAGAAATGTGATGTATGGCCCAGAAGAACAAGATGGCTGTTGGGTGTGAGTCAGGTATTGTTGAGGCTGGGAGGGTCCTGAGCCTTCAGCAACCATTAAAGCGTTGCTAGTTGGAAGACTCAAGGGTCTGCTGTCTAATGACCTTTCTTATTCTCCATTTACAAATGGTATCCATCAAGAATGCCATAGAGTTCGGTCATGGTGAGTGTATTCAGGTTCTCTGTTCTCTTGATAGAGACATAGTATGATGTCCACTCATTGGGTAATGCACTCATGAACTTTCTTGTAAGATCTCTAAGTTCATGAGCAATTCCCACAGACTGAAGGGAAGAAATGAGATCCATATACCTGAAGTATTGCTAGTTGAGTGTCTATCGAGCAACGTAGGTGAAGTTCTCGAACTGCTGCTTCAGTGAGTCTTTCTTGGAGTCATTTGAGCTAGAATACATTTGAGCAAGTGCATCAAACAGTTCTTTGGCTGACTTGCAATGTTCAAACCCCACCATGATGGAGTTGGAAATTGCAGTCATGAGAACAGTCATAGCATTGCTATCAATGTCCAGCTTCTTCCGGTCCTCATCAGAATAATCTTCAACAGCTTTCTCAATCATGGCACCGTTTCCACCAGCTACCTTTGGCTTATACGGGCCATTGACAATAGATTGCCACATCTTGCTGTCTTGATACCTGATGAAGCCTTCCATTCGTCTGCTCCATGACCTGAAGTTTTCAGGGGTGATGATGGGTGCTTTGGTCATCGTCCCCATCTCTACTTCAGATTTGTTGAGGGCCATTTTGAGTGTGGTGTAAGGAGGAGTGAAAATCAGGTTGATTAGGATGGTAAGATCTCACAATCAAGAGCCTAAAAAGCTCTTATACCAATTGCAAGATCGGGTTTGTCACTTAAACACTTGTATTTCTCTCAAACTCACTTATATAACACTCAAATCAGATGAAGTAGAATCTCTTATAAGAGTTGATAATAATATAATAAGTAACAAAGAACACACATAAATAATTTTCAAGGCACTTGTATATATTACTTCTCAACTCAAAGTATTACAAGACTCTTACAAGCATAAAACATGAGTTACAATGAGAAACTATATATACTAGATCTTACAGCCGGATATACTTTGATACCACCTGGAAACCTAAGACTAAAGCATATACTACAATGTTAAAGTTAAGGTATCTTAGATAAAGCATTATCTAAGATATGATAGTCATGACATGTCCATGACTTACTTTTTGTCACCAACTAAAGTTGGTAAATGTACTAACTTATAAAGGTAAACAGTGAAATAAAGTATGGTCAACTACATGAGTTTTGAGAAAACGCCATGTAGTATCTCAGAGATCTGCAGCGGAGTGTCAGACCATACTTATGTCCACTGGATAATAGTAGTGTCTTCCGAAGGTAAGTTGGCTTCGGAAGAACAAGTTCTTCCAAAGCCACTTATACTTCGGAAGAGGCTTCTATACTTCCGAGGCTTGAGGACTTCTTTCATACTTCGGAAGTTCACTTCTGATCTTTCACTCAAAGTCTTGAACTTCGGAACTAAATACTTTGTCTTTGGAAGTTGGAGTTTTCCTTCAAAAGTTACTTTTACACTTTGTCTGCGGAAGAGTTCCTTTTTTTCATTGGAAGTTCCATACTTAGCTTCGGTAGTCCTTTATTAGTTGTACCAAAATAGTCTAAGTGATTTGGTTTTGGTTGCACCAGCCTTTCTAGATCCAACAGAACCGTTGGGTATATATATGAAAAGTATCTCAGACAAAGTTAATGAAAGAGGATAAACTTTGTAATCCGGATGTCGGTCCCACATCTGAAAAAGCAATTTTCTTTTGCCCAAAAAGTAGTTTTCTTGGAAGTCTAAAATCTTCCGAAGGTAATTTTACTTCGGAAGTTTTGATGAAAAGCTTCTGAAGCCAAAATGACTTCAGAAGATATTCCAAAGAGTTTAGAAAATTTTTCTTCGGAAGAGATTAAGACTTGGAAGTTTTGATAAAGCTTCTGAGAGTTAATTGCTTTAGAAAGATAATTGTTCTTGAAAACTTACAAGTACTTAGGAATAATGTTAAGCTTCAGAACATATTTTGGAAATTTCTTTCAAAGGTAAAATTGCTTAAGTAGTTGTTTGTTTTGAAGACTTAAATTTCTTCTGATGCTGAATGCATATCTTTCGAAGAATAAAAAGATCAAAATTTTCAAAAATCTAAGGAATGTCTTCTAAAAGTATTTTGCTTCCAGAGTAAACAAGGGCTTATGAAAGTGATAAAAATAGACAACTTAGGACACACAGATTTTTAGAAATAATATGATTAAGTTTTAAGAAAAACTACTCAAAGTTAATCATCCCAATAGCTGATACAATATACTTAAATCTCTGCTCATCAAAAGCTTTGGTGAACAGATCAGCATATTCTTCATTTGTGTTAACTTTGACTAGTTTGATTAATCCCATTTCAAAGTTATCTCTAATCAAATGCTACATGATATTGATGTGTTTTCTCCTTGAGTACTGTACAGGATTCTCTGTGATAGAGATAGCACTGTTGTTGTCTATGTGGATAGGAGTCTCTTTGAAGTTGAATCCATAATCCAGCATCTGATTCTGAATCCAAAGCACTTGAGCACAGCAGCTTGCAGCAACAATGTATTCAGTTTCAGCAAGTGATGCAGAGACACAAGATTGCTTCTTTCATTGCCATGAGACTATCCTTCCACCAAGGAACTGACATCCCCCTGATATAAACTTTGCAGTCATATTATAGCCACCATAGTCCCTATATGTATATGCATACAGATTGAAGTCAGAATTCTTTGGATACCAAAGGCCAAGTGTTGAGGCACCTTTAAGATATCTTAAAATTCTCTTGACAGTGACTAGGTGTGACATCTTGGGGTTGGCTTGATAACTTGCACAAATAAATACGACAAACATGATATTAGGCCTGCTAGCTGTGAGGTACATAAGAGACCCAATCATAGCCCTGTAGAGATGTTCATCCACACACTCCCCCTCAAGATCAGGTCCAAGGGAGTGGTTTCTTGCTATGGGTGTCTTCGCAACCTTACAGTCAGTCATGTTGAATCTTATAAGTATGCCTTGCACATACTTTGACTGACTTATAAAGATGCCACTGTCAACCTGTTTCACTTGAATTTCTAGAAAGAAATTGAGTTCTCCCATTGCACTAATTTCAAATCTATTCTTCATCAGCTTCTCAAAGTCTTTGCAGAGCTTTGGATTGGTTGACCCAAAAATGATATCATCTACATATACCTGTACTAGCATTAAGTCTTTCCCTGTTCCTTTGATGAAGAGAGTTCCATCTATAGTGCCTCTTTTGTATCCATGTTGACAAAGATACTGATATATAGTCTCATACCACTTCCTAGGAGCTTGGTGCGGCCCATAAAGAGCTTTATCAAGCTTGCAGACATAATCAGGATTATCAGGATCTGCAAACCCAGGTCGTTGTTTGACATGCACCTCTTCATCAACTACCCCATAAAGAAAAGCACACTTGACATCAGGTTGGTAGACCTTGAAATCCTTGGATGCAGAAAAAACTAAGAATATTCTAATAGCTTCAAGTCTTGCAACAGGAGCAAAGACATCTGTGTAGTCAATTTCTTCTTCTTGTGTGTATCCTTGAACAACTAGTCTTGCCTTGTTTTTTATGACAAGCCCTCTATCATCCTTCTTATTTCTAAACACCCATTTGGTTACTATGGTAGTATTCCCTTAAGGAAGAGGACATAGGTTCCAAACCTTTTGCCTTTTGAATTGAAGCAGCTTTTCTTCATAGCTTCAACCCAACTTCCATCCTTTAAAGCCTCATCAATTTTCTTAGGCTCTATCTGGGATAAGAAACAAGATTGAAGACAAACACTTGCATCATGGGTTTGAGCTCTTGTTTTTACCCCTGAGTCAACATCTCCAATGATGTTTATGGTAGGATGAGACTTGTGAATCCTTAGTTGAGGGATCACAACAAGTTGCTTAAAGAGATCTAAATTAGAGAAATTAAAATTAGGAAATAAAGTTTCTCCCACCACATCAGCACATTTATCAAGAAATTCTTGATCACTTTCACCACCACCATGATCTTCTACATTTGAAGCTTCTTTATCTGAGTGTTGTTCCTTTGAGCGGGAATTTGAAGGCATCTCTGATGTATCAGTGGAATTCGTCATTGTTGTGCTGATGGAAACTTCATTTGCAAAGTTAGTTACAACTAGAGCTGAAATAGTATAGCTTAAAGGTCTTCTTAGCTCAAATCTTAGATCAGGATCAAATTTAGGTAGTATATCTGAAGATCCTGAAACAAGCTCACAAGATTTGTTAAAACAGTTGGTAACTTTGGAGCTGAAGAGCTTCAAAGGTTGAATGCACCTTCTACCACTGTCCTAGAAGTTGTTCAACCTAAGGTCCAAATTGAACCTGAGATTGAATTCTAAGGGGAAATAAGGACTGATGGCCCAGCAACTGAAAAAGTTGGGTCAGATAGTGCAATCCCACAAACTTCCGAAGCTGAAGTCAAGGCCTCGGAAGAACCCATTCAAACTTCCGAAGCTGAGATAGAAGTTGCGGAAGGGTTATTTTCTCTATCCGATGATCTAATTGTCACAGATGCAATTCTGGAACTAGCATCTGAGGTAAATAGTGAGGACTTTCTTAACCTACCCCTCACTCAAACACCATCATTACCACATGCTCCAATCTCCACCTCTCAACCTGAAACCTCTACACAAGAACCTCCCAAGTCTCAAACTTCCGAAGACACCAAAGGGAAGAGGAAGATGACTGTGGAAGAACTTCAAGAGGAAGAAAGGTTAGAAAAGCTGAAAAGAAAAGGTAGACTCCCTACTGGAAAGTTGCTAGCTGCAAGTAGTAAAGCAGATGTAGCCAACCAGTAGACTATCAACAATAGAACGAGGGTGGAGATCATTGACTGGCTTGTCAATCTTGGAGCTGTTAGTGAATATGTGCTCCTCCTACCACTAGAGGAGCTGATTGAGTTAGAAAAGACAACTCTGCTGCAAATTGAGCAAAAAGAAAAAGCAGCAAGGTTGGCCTTGGAGAAGAAGGAGAGAGAAAGAAAGAAGAAGCTGACCAGCAGCTTAGGAGTGAAAGGATAACTTTCCTAAGCTCCAGGGGATTTTCTCTTGAGGAATTAACTCCTTACAACCATGACATGATCTTGTGTCTTTTTAAGATTGAGCAAGATCAAATGGAGAAAGAGAGAAAGAAGGCTGCCAAAGAGAAACTGAGAGAGAGCAAGAAGTTGGACTTGTAGCTTTCAAGAAGCTAGGTTACAAAGCCTGGATGAAAGACTATCTAAGGGCTCATGGCTTCTCTAGCACGCAAGTGGGTCCTATGTCTGAGAATACGCTGCAATGACATGTCAGTAAAATCAAAGCTGACATTCGCGCATGAAGAAGGAAAGAGATGTACAGGAGAGTACAGGGGATGAATTCCAAACCAACACCTCAACCTCAACCTCAACCTCAACCTGAACAAATCCCTTTCCCTTTCCTATAAAAACCGAGCCAACCTCTGAGCCATACACTCCTGAACCCACACCATCAACCATACCCTCTTCATCACACATTCAATCACAACAGCCACCTCAACTACCCATCCTCAAACCCAAAACACTCCCTAGAACCCAAACATCATTACCTACCCAACAACCACCCAAGTCATCCTCTCAGCCTTCCAAACCTCTCTCCTTAGGGGAATTCAAGGAGATCAAGATGAAGCTTAGTAAATGTACTACTTTGAGCGATATCTCTTGTGAGGAAGGGTAAGTTAAGCTAACCTATGTTGATGGCTCCTCATGTTCCCTCACTAGAGAACAATTCCTTGATCTGTCAAGAGGAACACTGGACCAGGAAGCTAAACTTTTTGGCCATAACTATGACTCATTAAATGAAGAAGAGAAGAAGCTAAGAAGAAGGCTGGTGACTCTACTTGATTCAAAGAAAGGGGACAGAGTACCAAGTCAGCCTCTTGTGCCTAGAAAGAAAATAATCCAATGGAGGTTTGAAGACTCTTCTCACAACTTTGTTGTTGAGAGAGAGAATGGTGAAACCAACAGGCTTAATGCCTCATATTTGCTACAGTTAAGCAGGTTTGATAATGCTGAGTTAGCAGAGAAGCCATTCTCCAACCCCTTCAACTCTGAGATAGCTGCTCATATCAGAAATCAATAGAGCAGTCTTTATCTAATTTAGCTAACCTCAAGGACCAGGATTGAAGAAGAGTTAAAGAAGAGAGAAAAAGTTGAAAAGGAAGGATCAACAACCAAAGGTAAAACCTTTCTTCAAATGGTTGAAGGTCCTAAACTGGAGTATATAGTTAGATGGGAGTATGAGTACAACTCCCGTCAACTAACTCTCTTCAGAGGGCAACAACTGAGGGTACGTATCATTCAAAGTGATAGACTGGATCTCCTGTCCATGAATGATTTGTACAAACTTCTCATCACCACATTTGGGAAGAACAAAAAGACAGATAAATATCTTCTCTCCCTGGTACTGAAGGGGGAGTTTGTTGGATCAAGTGAGGCTGGTGCAACCAATACAAACACTTAGAACAAGTTTGGTGCATCTGACAAAGGAACTTCTGAAGGCAAAAAGAGAACTTCTGAAGGCAACTACTGAGCTTCCGAAGGTTAAGTCTGAACAGCTTCCGAAGAGGAACCCCAGCTTCCGAAGACAAAGTCTTCTCTTTTTTGAAGTTTCAACACTCAGAAGATTTCAAGACAATGACTTCCGAAGTATAAAAGCCTAAAGAACAAATCAAGCCTTGGTAGAAGTAGCCTCTTTCGAAGTATAAGTGGCGTTAGAAGAACTTGTTCTTTCGAATCCAATTGGGAAGAACCTACTATGAACCAATGTACATAAGTATGGTCCTTCTGACACTCCGCTGCAAATCTCTGAGATACTGCATGGTGCTTTCCCACTCCCATGTAGTTGACCATACTTTATTCCATTGTTCATTCCCTATAGTTAGTACAGTTACCAACTTTAGTTGGTGACAAAAGGTAAGTCATGGACATGTCATGACTACCAAATCTTAGTAATATTTTATCTAAGATACCTTAACTTTAGCAATGTAGTATTTGCTTTAGTCATAGGTTTCCAGCTGGTATCAAAGTATATCTGGCTGTAGGTAGTATTATATATAGTTTCTCATTAACTCATGTAATATGCTTGTAAGAGTCTTGTAATACACTGGGTTGAGAAATAATATAAACAAGTATCTTGAAAATTATTCTCTTGTGCTTTGTGTACTTAATATATTATTATCAAATCTTAGAGGATTCTGCATCATCTATCCAAGTGAGTCTTAGTGAGTTTTTGAGACCATATTATGTTGAGTGAGAAAACCCGATCCTGCAATTGGTATCAGAGCTTCTTAGGCTCTTGATTGTGTGATCTTACCATCCAAAACAAACTTTCATCACTCATACACTCGCCTCACTCAAAAATGGCCCTCAACTAAAAGTCTGAATGTAAACTGGGGATGATGATCAAAGCACATACCATCACCCCTAAAAACCTCAGATCATGGAGCAGACGTATTGAAGGCTTCATCAGATATCAAGACAGCAAAATGTGGAAGTCTATCACCAATGGCCCTTATAAGCCAAAAGTTATAGCACCTGGTGGAAATGGTGCTATGATAGAGAAGGCGGTAGAAGATTATTCTGATGAAGACAATAAACGACTAGACATTGACAGCAAAGCAATGACTGTTCTCATGTTTGCGATACCCAACTACATCATGGTAGGCTTTGAGAATTGTCAGTCAGCCAAAGAACTCTTTGATGCTTTGACTCAGATGTATTCAAGCTCCAATGACTCCAAGAAATATTAACTGAAGCAACAATTTGAAAGTTTAACTTATATTACTGGAGAGACCTTTAGCCAACAATACTTCAGGGTCATGAATCTTATTCTTCACTTCAGTCTAGGAGTGTCTCTTGAGATGAGAGATATCTCAAGAAAGTTCATGAGTGCTCTCCCAAATGAGTGGACGTTCTACTATGTCTCTATCAAGAGGACAGAAAATTTGAACTCACTCACCATGACTGAACGATATGGCATCCTTGATGGATACCATTTAGAGATGGAGAGCAAGAAAGGCCACCAAGTGAGCAGGCCCTCAAGCCTTCCTGCTAGCAACACTTTAATGGTTGTTGAAGGCTCAGGACCCCCCAACCTTAGCAGTACCTAACTTACTCCTAACAGCCATTTTGTTCTTCTGGGCCATACATTATATTCCCTGAGACTCCAAGGTCTTAACAGGCTCAACCAAGTCCCTTCTAGGATAGTTGTGCTTTTGTCTCAGGAAATGGACATTCTAGTGATTTTTTAGTTTTGCTTTGAACAGCCCGGATGATGTCGAGTACATGGACATTGTCCAACAGATGGCTCTCTTAACTTAAAAGGCAAAGAAGTTCTTCAAGAGAACTGGAAGGCAGTTTCCCCAAAACCCAACTAACAGCAAGTTTGGGTTTGACAAAGTAAAGGCAAAGTAAAGGCAAAGTGTTACAACTGTAACCAGCTAGGCCACTTTGTAAGGGAATACAAGGCTTCCAAATCCAACCCGGGATCCACTCAAGCTTCCACACATCCAACTACACCTAAAGCTACTGGAAAGTCAACTGAAACAGCTGTTGTGGCTCAAGAAGTTGACTGGCGCTTCATGGTGCAGGATGTCACCCCTACTCAAGCATTGATGGCTGGAACTGACAACAACAAGGTATTTGAAAACCTCAGCACTCCAGCTTGCATTGCTAAAGTGTAATTGTATCAGGACTATAATATGGAAACTAAATCTGATATTGAGTCTTTAAATATCCTAAAATCTGATTTTAAAAGGGCTAAATCTGACTATCAAAAGAATATTGAAGAGTTAGAGAAAATTGTGTCCTTGTTAAAACATGAACATTCCAACTACAAGACTCAAATAAAAAATATAATCTCCAAATTGACTGAGGCTCAAGCTCACCTTGTCACAGCTGATGCTCAAGCAAGGAAGCATGCTATCTCTAAGCAAAACTTCCAAGCCATTCTTGCATCATCCTCTCACTCAAAATTTTGTTATCAAAACAAATATGGGTTGGGAACCAATGAAATTGCCCCATCACACTCTTATGAGTCTATTAGACAACCAATATGTAGGACTAAAGAGCAAGAGGTTCCATCTGCTGACCCACCTTCCCTTGAGTTAAAGAGTGATGCAACTATGGATACCATCACAGGGAAGTACCAGGTAAATCAAACCTCATCCACCAGTGATGATCAACCCCTGACCATCAAAACTAGAAGAAACAGGGCTAAGGCAGCCAAACAAAACTGCCAAAAAAGTGGTTGAGTCCAAGTAAAAGATCGACCCAAAACAAAAGGGTGTTTTCATTTCAGCTGGATTCCAGGTGGTGAGAAACTCTGATATGGGAAAGGAGTGTAGTACCAGCACTCCTGTCCTGCTGAAGGATCATAAGTTAAAAGGGAAGACTATTGACAAAAACAAGAAGTGCAAGAAACAACAGTCTTCACATCCCACAAAAATTAACCTTGCATGCATAATGTGTGGTCTGCAAAACCACATGGCTAAAGATTGTTACTACAATCCTGCAAGCACACATTATGCAAATAATGTTAAAAAAGAAGGAGTCAAGGAGGGTTTCACATTTGGACCTTATCACATGGTTCAAGTGATAAAGAAGGGAAAGCTTGTTTCCGAAGCAAAGTTGCTTTCGGAAGAAACTAATTCTTTAGAAGGGAAAATAGCTTTGGAAGACAAGGCTAAGAAAATTCAAAAGACAAGAGAATTCCCTTAAAACCTTCCGAGAAGAAAACTGCTTCAGAAGAAAAGGTGGTGAATGCTTCTTCCGAGAAGAAAGAAGCTTCGGAAGAATGCCATGCTGCTCAAGCTTCAATAAGCTCATCTACACTAATCAGCCAAGGGATGGAATGAAAGATCAGACAAGATGTTGCAGCCCAACCTTCTTTATCAAATACATCCATTGAACCCTCATGCAAAACTTTTGGTTCAATTATGTCATCATCATTGGTAGAACCCAAGACCAACAAGGCTTGGGTTTCCAATAAAAACTAACATTTTCACCTCATGTGCAGGGACATCTACATGACAAGAATAACAATGTGTGGATTGTAGACAGTGGATGCTCCAGGCACATGACTGGGAACAAAACTTATCTTCAACAATTTCAATATTTTGATGGAGGTCCTGTTCAATTCGAAGGTGAGGCTGGAGGATACATTTCTGGCAGAGGAAGTGTATCCAACGACAAGTTAAGAATTGATAAAGTAAACTTTTTCAAACAGCTTGAACACAATCTTTTAAGCGTTTCGCAATTCTATGATCCAAAGCACCAAATGCTTTTCACAGAACATGAGTGCATTATCCTCAAACCTGGGATGACAATTCCTCATGAATTGGTGCTTCTTAGATCTCCCAGGAAAGGGGATATGTACAAGCTGGATATGAACAATGCTTCCCCACTGGGTGAAGTATCATGCTTTCTTTCCAAAGCTGATGGTGATTAATCAACTCTATGGCATAAACGAATATGTCATGTCAATTTTAAAACCATGAATGGTTAAAAATAACTTGGTACATGGTTTACCTAAAAAGGAATTTTTCTGCAAAGATAATTGTGTTGCATGTCTGAAAGGAAAGCAACATAGAGCATCTCATGACTCCAAAGTAGTTAACTCTATCATCACTCCATTACACTTACTGCACATGGATTTATTTGGTCCCATAAGTATCATGAGCATTGGAAGGAAATCATTTTGCCTTGTGATTGTTGATGATTTTACTAGATTCATATGGGTATTCTTTTTAAGAACTAAAGATGAAATAGCTAAACCTTTAAAATCTTTTATTCTTAAAACAAAAAATCAAATTTATCACAAGGTTAAGCTAATTAGAAGTGCTTAAGGGATTGAGTTTAAGAATCAAGTTCTTGACTCCTTCTGTAACTCAAAAGGGATTGCCAGACAATATAGTGCTCCTAGAACTCCTCGACAAAATGGTGTTGCTGAGAGGAGAAACAGGACACTTATTGAGGCTGCTCGAACTATGTTAGCTGATTTAAAGCTGCCTCTTACATTCTAAGCAGAGGCAGTCAGCACTGCATGCTATGTGCAAAACAGATTTCTTGTAGTTATGCCACATAGTAAAACCCCTTATGAGCTATGGAACAAGAGGCCACCGTTCATTGGCTTTCTTAGGTTCTTTGGTAGCAGATGTGTACCATACTTAACAAAAAGGGAATATGGCAAAATTTGCTGAAAAGTCGGATGATGCTATCTTTGTTGGATATTCCTCCAACTCTATTGCTTATAGAGTTTATAACATCAAAAATAAACAATTTGAGGAATCATCCAATATTGTTGTTAATGAGCACACTCCTTATGTTAGGGGGAAATGGCCCTGATCATATTTTTGATTTAGAATTGTTTCCAAACTATTCTAAACCCTCTTGTGAGAATGTTTCAGCTAGAACAAGTACTCAGAGTGATTCTAATGATGATCAGCGGTTTGAGTTAGCCAGACCTCTTCCAAGTTCTCCAAGAGTTGCTGCAAACCAAGCTCCCACTATTGGCAGATCTGATAGTATAACTATCTCAAGAGATAGTGAAGCTTTAACCAGTTGTCAACCTAGTAAGCCTCAAAACTCATCCCGTGACACTGCATAACACCAAGATGATAGAAGTAGCATCTTGAAGGAACATGCAACTGTTAATGCTGCTTCACAGCCATCTGATGTTGATGTTGTTTCTCATTCATACAATCAGTCCTCATTGAATAAGTATGAAACAACTGCTGGTGCAAGTGTTCAACTTCCAGAGCAAAATATGTCCAATCTGGATCTATCTTTGCAATTGGATGTGATTCTTAGGCCTAGGATTCAGAACACTCATCCAGCTGAGGACTTCATTGGAGATGTCTCTGAAGGTGTGAGAACAAGGGGACAAACTCACAATGGGAATGTCTGCCTGTACTCATGCTTTTTATCTCAGAAGGAACCCAAGAAAGTAGATGATGCCTTGAATGATAGTAGCTGGGTTGAGTCAATGCAAGAGGAATTGCTTCAATTCAAAAGACAAAAGGCTTGGAATCTTTGTCCGCTACCATCCGGTCAAGTAACAATAGGCACCAAATGGGTTTTTAGGAACAAGAGAGATCATAGAGGATTGATTATCAAGAACAAGGCAAGACTGGTAGTTCAAGGATACACTCAAGAGGAAGGAATTGATTACATTGATGTCTTTGAACCAGTTGAAAGATTTGAGGCAGTGAGGATCTTTCTTGCTTATGTTGCATCCAAGAATTTTACTATCTTCAAACTTGATGTCAAGTGTGCCTTTCTATATGAGGATATAGATAGGGAAGTCTATGTATGCCAGCCTCTAGGATTTGAAGACCCACAGCACCCCAACTATGTGTGCAAATTGGATAAAGCTCTTATGGGCTGCACCAAGCACCTAGGCTGTGGTATGAGACTTTGTCTCAGTTTCTCCTGAAGAATGGATACACAAGAGGTACCATTGACAACACTTTATTCATAAGAAAGTCTAGGAAAGACATCTTGCTCGTACAAGTCTATATTGATGATATCATATTTGGTTCTCCAAATGACCAAATATGCAAATACTTTGAGAGCATTATGAAGAAATAATTTGAGATGAGTTCTATGGAAAAAATGGACTTTTTTCTTGGATTTTATGTAAAACAGATGAAGGAGGGTTCTTTATCAATCAATCTAAATATGTCAATGACATTTTAGAAAGATTTGATATGAAAGATTGTAAGCCAGCCAAGACACCTATACCCAGAAATCACAATCTTTGTCCTGACTCTAAAGGGGAGGATACTGATCAACATCAGTATAGGGCAATCATTGGTTATCTGATGTATCTCACAACAAGTATACCTGATATTATGTTTGCAACATGCATCTGTGCAAGATATCAGGCTGCTCCAAAGGTGTCTCACCTAGTTGATGCCAAGAGAATCCTCAGATACCTCAAAGGAGCACCTAAATTGGGTCTCTGGTATCCAAGGAATAGCAATTTCAATCTATATGGCTATTCTGATAGTGACTATGGTGGCTGTAATATTAACAAGAAATTAACATTAGGAGGATGTCAATTTCTTGGTGGAAGGATCATCTCATGGCAATGCAAGAAACAATCTTGCGTTTCAACATCCACCGCTGAAGCTGAATACATTGTTGCTGCTAGTTGTTGTGCTCAGCTGCTGTGGATTCAGAATCAGATGATAGACTACGGATTCAACTTCATGAGTACTCCTATCCACATTGACAATTACAGTGCTATCTCCATTACAAAAAATCCAGTTGAGCACTCCAAGACAAAGCATATTGATATCAGGTATCATTTCATTAGAGATATTCATGAGAAATTTTGATTAAACTAATCAAAGTTGATTCAAATGAACAATATACTGATCTGTTTACCAAATCATTTGATGAACAAAGATTCAAGTATCTTATTATAGCTATTGGGATGATACACATTGATTAGTCTATCTCATTTGAAAACCTTTTTCAAAATGTGTCTTGTCTTTGTAAAAAACAATCTAAACCCTATTACAAAAGGTTTTTCATCAAAATTTTCCCAAGTATAAATTCTTCCAAATAGAAATTAACCCTCAGAAGATGTCATATATATCTTCCAAAGAGAAATTTCTCCTTTGAAAATCTTATCTTCTGAAGAGTTTTTAGTCTCGGAAGAAGCATTTGATGGAATATCAGATCTACTTCCGAAACCTATAAAACTTCTTCACTCGGAAGACCTTCTTAATCTCGAAAGTAAAATTTTCCTTCGGAAGTAATATTGGCTTCGGAAGAATATTACCTTCGGAAATGTTTTATACTCGGAAGAAAGCTTTTACTGTGTAACGGAAATCTTTTGGGCCCTACTCAGTAAAAAGCAAAGGTTTTATTAATGATGTCGGAATATTTAAATGGATATAACCTTACAGCCCTTGTCACATCTTACCCCAAACCATCTTTTCACCTTATCCAACCACCAAACCGCCTTTTCACCCATTTAAATAACCCCGACTCACTTTTTTTATCTTTTTACCAGTTTTACTGCCCAAAGCTTCCTTCGTCTTCAATCTACCCAAATTAAACTCATTTTTATGCAACTTTTCCTAAAAATGGCACTAAACACTCAGCACAACCAAGTCGCACTCCTTGACTTTTCCAAGGATGTAGACTTCTCAGAAATCATCTTCTTCCTAACCCAATCTACCTACTTCACTGCCCTAACCGTCAACCCCACTGTTTATTCAAAACACATGGCCGAATTTTGGGGAAATGCTCAGATTGAAAGTGTAAGGCCCCGTTCCCGGGACGCTCACAGTTAGACAATCATCACACATAAAACATAAAATATACATGTAAATTTATTAAAACATCACAGCGGAATAACTTAAAACCATTTCATATATTAATGACTGCTTTTGCAAAACAATACAATATAGTTAACTGTTACAAAATATCATCGTTTGCATTACATCACAAAAACATCATAGTTATACAAAATGGATGCCATCCAAAATAAGCCAAGTAGCTGCCTTGTGCCATCCTCAGCAACAATCACCTACCATCTAGAAATACATAAAAGTCAGCGTTGCTGAGTGAGTTCTAGTTTTATAAATAAAATACATTACTTTCGTTTAAAACCGTTCATTACTTTCGTTCGTGATCATACATCATATGTACAAGTAGATAATCTTATTATTATCTTTCATCATCATTTGTCTTTATCATTCACTTTCCATTAGACCAATGCCATGTGCTACACCCCAACATCCGCATCATATATCACCATATAATCATCTTACATTACCCTTGGGAAATATCCAAAGTCAAAACCTAAAACTTCCTTTCTACCCAAAACTTTAGAAAGAATTCTAACTCTTAGGCGCATGGGCACTATGCAGGCGCATGGTCTTTCACACGTATGGAGAACACTTAGGGGCATGGGAACTTCTGGGCGCATGGGCACTATTTGGGTGCATTGTCACACCCCAACCTTGACGGCGGAAACGTCGAGATGTGAGGGTTACGATTGTTCACAGCCACATAACGCTATTTATTAATCTCAAATATATTATTCATAAGTTTCATTAATAACATTACAAACAAATGTTTCAGCAAAGAATACAACATATACAAATGTTACAAATAACATAATCATCCATTATATTACTAGGTCCAATCCTAGATGCAATAAGCTTCAAAGAGTAGAACATAAACTTGGGGTATACCTGAAACATGTTAAAAATAAAAGGTCAACATAAAAATGTTGGTGAGCATTCCATAGTTTTCAATACATAAGTACATAAAAGATGGCAATTCAAGTCATAAGTTAGTGAATAAAGTGATTAGGGATGTTATGAACAATGCAACAATCAAACCTCGACAATGTTTTACAAGTCTCAAACGTTTAAAAGTATATACGATCAGCTAAGTGTGCTTGGATCAACCAAAGCAGGCTTGTCTTACCCATAGATCTATGACTTCGCTGGGCTAGCAATAGTTAATGATTGTACATATAACGCCATAACATGGTAACCACAAAAGTTCAACTAACCACAACTTTGCATGATGAATTGCCATAAAGATTACAAGTCTCAAATAAGTTTACAAGTGCAATGATAATAAGTTAACATGTTTCACCCCAAAGTGTGAAAATAAGAAAAAGGGGTATGGAAATACTCACATGGAAAACTCACAATAAGAGTGATGGTTGTAGAGTACATAAGAAAGCTTGGATATTCAAGAGTCAAAGGTGATGTCCTAAATGATAAAAAGAAACAATAACTTGAGTTTTGAATACATTACAAGAAGTTATGACGCTTAGGAATGTCAATAAGCGAAAGGTAGATTGTTAAACGATTATTGTACCAATTTTAGATTCTAGACAGAATGTTTGGCACGTGTTTGAACAGGTTTTTAAAATAGCAAACGGTTTCATAAAATTATAAAAATTTATATTTGACTAGTTCAAAGTCTCTTGAACAACTTTCATTCAGAAACATTTTTATGAAAATATTCGTAAATAGGTCAAACAAGCAACACAAGACAGAAGGTGCTGAAATGCGCACTTATTTTGTGAAGGCTATTGTTGAGTCGTCCGATTGAGTTTGAAGACATATAAACTGTCGTTGAAAAGGTAATTCAAGGAACTCAATATTGGAGTCTGATTTTACTCAAATATAGTTTGTTATGATCAATTTATGGTTGGTTGAAGTCAGATTATATTCTGCCAGAATTGTAGTAGGGCACTTATGTGCACTTTTAAAATCGTTAAAGCATGAAACGGGTTAGTGTAAATTTATTATATTGATATATGATATATTAGTCTTTATTTGATTTATAAAAATATTCTAAGTCTTTGGCATAGCCATCATTTAGAAAAATAATCTTGCGGAATAACCGAATGCGGCGGCATAGCCGTCCATATGCAAACGGGATTCTTTGTTTATGTTAGTGTGTTGTTAGCTTGATTTACGAATGTTAGTGATTGTTATAAGATTAGTGAATGTTAGAAGGTTATTGATCAAATGATAATGATTAAAATTAAAAGAGATTTAGTAGAAGAAAGAATAAAAGTAAGAACATAAAGTTATGAGATTAGTTGGATGTTGGGATGGTTAAACAATATAGAAATGTATAATATAAAAGCAATATAAGATTACCTTAGTATTTAGAAGATTCTTGAAACTATTTGTAAAAGAAAATTCTTGAAATTGATTATAACCAAAGGATGATGAAAGGTTTGTATGAGAGATTTTTAGAGAATGAGCAAATGAAAAGTGAGGCCTAAGCCTTGCTTTTATACTTGAGGTTAAGAGGAGGTTATGAATGGTGTTAATGGTGATTTATAAGTCTTTTAAAAGGGGGTTATGATTGGAATTTGAAATAAATATAAAATTAAATAATTAAAATAAATAAAAGAATAATTATAATTTAAAATTTAAATTCTTGAAGACTATAATTTTAACAACTTTTTTATAAAATATTTATAGACTTTATAAAACCAATTTGAATAATCAATCAAATTATTTATTTGTTAATCTTTATAACTTTTATAAAACTTGTAAACTTTATAATTTGATTATTTATTTTCAGTATTTAAAAATTCATAATTACTAATAAAACTTTATAAGTTCATTAAAATTCTTTTTATAACTTTATAAGTATTGATAAGTCTTTTTCATTTAGTTATTTGTTGTAAAATAATTATTCACATTATTTAGATGATTAACAAATGTATAATTCACAATATAAATTGCAAATTTAATGTATTCGGTCCAATAAAATTATTACTATAATTTTTATAATAGAACTTAAAGATTGGGTTTTAACTTGGAAAAATGGCGGATGTTACAGTCTCCCCTACTTTAAGAAATTTCGTCCCGAAATTTAATCATGAAAGGACTAATTTCAAGGATATGAGGAGACTTGGATTTCCTTGTCACATTTGCAAGTGTCACTTGGAACGTTTAAATTCAAATGAGTTTAATTATGATGGGATGATATGCTTAAGTTTGTTAAGTTCATTATTTATGATTTCATGTGCTCCTTGACAAAGGTTACAAGATTAAAAATTTTTAATTAATAAATGTTTGTACCTTAAATGGTTCAAGACATTCGGGAAGGTTTTGTCACGCGAAAAACACTAAGTATTGGTGTGACACGAGACTCGGAGATAAGTTTAGGATGTTTTTGGATGGAATATAAAAGCTTCTCAAGTAATAACTTTAACATAGATCTTAGATGATTGATTCTTGTCTACTTATGCCATTAAGGTTTCAAGCTTAACTAGTGTAACGCTGATATAAGGATTGTGTTCGTTAAGGTTAGAGATTCAATTCAGAATGAGGACATCATTGTAATAGATTTTTCAGGATAAGTGTGGATTTGAGGGGAAGTCATTCGGAAAAGATTATTAAGGGTCGTTAAGAGATTTGGGATAATGTGTTTAAGATTTAGGAGGCCAAAATCAATGAAGAAACAAGCCAATAGGTCAATAATGCACCAAAGGACATCAAGAAGTACAAGGCAATTTGAGCATATACCCAGCTACGTCAACATTTCCTTTATGCCAAACCATGAATACCAATCGCGGAAATTCATGATCATCTTTGTCCCCATCAGAATGAATAACAAGTCTTGTGAGTCGCAGTCAAGATAGAGATTTAGAGATTTTCAAAATTATGAGTTCAAAGTTATCCAAAATAATGGGAATTGTATTTTTAATTATGGGTAAAGAGTTAAACAAAAACGTCGTTCATGATCGGATTGGAATTTAAACAATTCGGAATATCAACGACAAAGGCAACGGCAAATAGTTTTCTAAGTACGGCTTGCACACGCGGTTCATCATACCCATAAGCACAGCTGAGAACATTTATGTGTCTAGAAAGACATGAACACAAGTTGATAATGCCTTTTTTTAGTAGAAAGATTGTTTAAGAAGGCTACCATCACACAATCATATGTTGGTGATAACCCAAAATGAAAGTTGATAAGTAAGAAATAAATGGTTCGATGTAGCTAGATCGAGTCAAAACATGAAGATAAGGGAAAGAAATCGATTTAAGAATTCAAATGCTCCAAGCTCGGAACCAAAATCAACCTAGAGTGATCGGGTCTCCTTTCAAGTTTAGAAATCATGCTTTGGCTTGATAGGTCCAAACACTAACATTGGTTCACCCTTCAAGTTACTACATGTTCCTTGTCATTTGATTAAAACCTTGGTAAGTTGGAGATCAAGAAATGAGAATAGTCATCAAGGTGTGGTTTTCACTCCTAACTTGATGGTGTATTCCCAAGGTATGACCACTAACTTATCAATCAAAAAGTTCGATCCCAACTCCTTGTTGAGGATCCACAAAAATAAGACGAGGTAACTCACCGTTAAGGTAAGGGAAATCACTCCTATCTTAACGGTGAAGTTTTACAAAAACAAAATATAACAAGATGAACTTCTTCATCAAAATCCAGAATTCACTCCTACTTTGATGAAGACGTCTCATTTGAACAAATACAATTCTTAAAGATGATATTATCATCAAGGTATGGAATTTACGCCTATCTTGATGATTGAATTTCATAATAGCAAGAAAACAATCGAAGATTGACATTTGTCACCAAAGTACGGATTTCAATCCTATTTTGGTGAGATCATGTCATTTGCGAAATGCCATTCCAACGAAAATAATTGAAGTCAATCCTCGGGATAAGGAAATCACCCCGATCCAGAGGATGAAATTTTATAAATCACAATTGGAAACCATTTATCGAAACGAATAGAAAATCATCAAAATAAGGGAATCACCCCTGTTTTGATGAGTTAGAATCATTAAGGAGATACGAGTGTTCTTAGTCATAAGTTGGCTTGCAAACACTTGCATCTCTCACGGTGCAGACGGTACGGAGTTTGACTTAACGACGAAAGGAAAATAGTTAGAAATTCGGAAAATTTCAAGTTACATCAATGTAACAAAAGGAAAAATCATGCTTACAACTTAAGATCAAAGTTCGAGATAGCAGAATTTGTTATGATGGTGTAAAAATCTTGAATAATTTAAATCTGGAAGGCAAAATCAAGGACAAGAATGATTCGACATCATAATGACATGTGAACATTCGATTCACAATCGAAGGGAATATATGGACTTCTCAAGATACGAGATCAGCCATAACCTTATTAAAGACATGCGTACTTATAAGTGACCACTCATCTCAAGGGTTTCGAGTCCGGTAAATTGATTCAATGATCGAGTCAAATCACCATTTACACTTTGCCTAGACAAAGTATCTCGAGATGTAGGAATTCCACCTATAGCATTGCATGTTCTTAGTTATGTGACACATCCTTAAGAAGACTTGAGAACCATAAGTAACGGTTTAAAGTTTTTGAGGACCATTTGGTTTAGATTCCCAATATCTGTGGGTGTATTAAGATCCATGTTCACGTTGGTCAAGATATGGAAATAGTTACATGAACGCTCAACGTATAACGGTGTTTAAACGTAAGAGTTGAAATGTAGGTTAGGTTCAATATTAACAGGAACATTATGCGTGATAAGAATGAAGAGATACCAGTTCAAGGAATCAAAGATTTTTAAGATACAAAGAGGATGGTTCCATTTGGTAACGCATTACCATTTGAAATCGTTGACACGTCAAGGTAAATTGACCCATTTACCATAGAGACTTGTGTATGTTGACCATAGTTTATCACTCATCCCAGAAATCCCCAGGTAAGCATAACTGGTCTCTCAATGAGATTTATACGATATGCTTGCCTTAGCCCGAAGGCCTTTTGCCAGGAAATCTAGAATACAGGTGTCTATGTGTCACACAAATTTCTTAGGTTCATGAAATCAAAACCTTGATGAGATTTTCATAGATTAGACATAGAGTCTAAGGAATTGAACCCACGACGATAAGTGTAGATTCCACATGTCGTTGAGAATAAGTTTAGGGAGTTCATTTGTCGGGGAAGGTCAAAGAGTCAAAGTTAAGTTTAGGGAGACAAGTAACTAAGTTTAAGCATACATAAGGCAATCCTATGCTAAGGCATCAAGTTGCACAAAAGGCATAGCATTATGTAGCATGCAAACAACATGTAAGCACAAAGGTATAAGGATCTTTCTATGAGGTTCATGCAACTATAGTCTAGGTCACCATTTCTAATAACCTAAATCCCTATAGTTATGGGCTCTGATACCAATCTGTCACACCCCAACCTTGACGGCGGAAACGTCGAGATGTGAGGGTTACGATTGTTCACAGCCACATAACGCTATTTATTAATCTCAAATATATTATTCATAAGTTTCATTAATAACATTACAAACAAATGTTTCAGCAAAGAATACAACATATACAAATGTTACAAATAACATAATCATCCATTATATTACTAGGTCCAATCCTAGATGCAATAAGCTTCAAAGAGTAGAACATAAACTTGGGGTATACCTGAAACATGTTAAAAATAAAAGGTCAACATAAAAATGTTGGTGAGCATTCCATAGTTTTCAATACATAAGTACATAAAAGATGGCAATTCAAGTCATAAGTTAGTGAATAAAGTGATTAGGGATGTTATGAACAATGCAACAATCAAACCTCGACAATGTTTTACAAGTCTCAAACGTTTAAAAGTATATACGATCAGCTAAGTGTGCTTGGATCAACCAAAGCAGGCTTGTCTTACCCATAGATCTATGACTTCGCTGGGCTAGCAATAGTTAATGATTGTACATATAACGCCATAACATGGTAACCACAAAAGTTCAACTAACCACAACTTTGCATGATGAATTGCCATAAAGATTACAAGTCTCAAATAAGTTTACAAGTGCAATGATAATAAGTTAACATGTTTCACCCCAAAGTGTGAAAATAAGAAAAAGGGGTATGGAAATACTCACATGGAAAACTCACAATAAGAGTGATGGTTGTAGAGTACATAAGAAAGCTTGGATATTCAAGAGTCAAAGGTGATGTCCTAAATGATAAAAAGAAACAATAACTTGAGTTTTGAATACATTACAAGAAGTTATGACGCTTAGGAATGTCAATAAGCGAAAGGTAGATTGTTAAACGATTATTGTACCAATTTTAGATTCTAGACAGAATGTTTGGCACGTGTTTGAACAGGTTTTTAAAATAGCAAACGGTTTCATAA
The DNA here is from genome assembly GCA_025215565.1 of Flaveria ramosissima. Classification (NCBI taxonomy): domain Eukaryota; kingdom Viridiplantae; phylum Streptophyta; class Magnoliopsida; order Asterales; family Asteraceae; genus Flaveria; species Flaveria ramosissima. Next base: position 32,789,674 of record CM046036.1, read on the forward strand.
AATTATAAAAATTTATATTTGACTAGTTCAAAGTCTCTTGAACAACTTTCATTCAGAAACATTTTTATGAAAATATTCGTAAATAGGTCAAACAAGCAACACAAGACAGAAGGTGCTGAAATGCGCACTTATTTTGTGAAGGCTATTGTTGAGTCGTCCGATTGAGTTTGAAGACATATAAACTGTCGTTGAAAAGGTAATTTAAGGAACTCAATATTGGAGTCTGATTTTACTCAAATATAGTTTGTTATGATCAATTTATGGTTGGTTGAAGTCAGATTATATTCTGCCAGAATTGTAGTAGGGCACTTATGTGCACTTTTAAAATCGTTAAAGCATGAAACGGGTTAGTGTAAATTTATTATATTGATATATGATATATTAGTCTTTATTTGATTTATAAAAATATTCTAAGTCTTTGGCATAGCCATCATTTAGAAAAATAATCTTGCGGAATAACCGAATGCGGCGGCATAGCCGTCCATATGCAAACGGGATTCTTTGTTTATGTTAGTGTGTTGTTAGCTTGATTTACGAATGTTAGTGATTGTTATAAGATTAGTGAATGTTAGAAGGTTATTGATCAAATGATAATGATTAAAATTAAAAGAGATTTAGTAGAAGAAAGAATAAAAGTAAGAACATAAAGTTATGAGATTAGTTGGATGTTGGGATGGTTAAACAATATAGAAATGTATAATATAAAAGCAATATAAGATTACCTTAGTATTTAGAAGATTCTTGAAACTATTTGTAAAAGAAAATTCTTGAAATTGATTATAACCAAAGGATGATGAAAGGTTTGTATGAGAGATTTTTAGAGAATGAGCAAATGAAAAGTGAGGCCTAAGCCTTGCTTTTATACTTGAGGTTAAGAGGAGGTTATGAATGGTGTTAATGGTGATTTATAAGTCTTTTAAAAGGGGGTTATGATTGGAATTTGAAATAAATATAAAATTAAATAATTAAAATAAATAAAAGAATAATTATAATTTAAAATTTAAATTCTTGAAGACTATAATTTTAACAACTTTTTTATAAAATATTTATAGACTTTATAAAACCAATTTGAATAATCAATCAAATTATTTATTTGTTAATCTTTATAACTTTTATAAAACTTGTAAACTTTATAATTTGATTATTTATTTTCAGTATTTAAAAATTCATAATTACTAATAAAACTTTATAAGTTCATTAAAATTCTTTTTATAACTTTATAAGTATTGATAAGTCTTTTTCATTTAGTTATTTGTTGTAAAATAATTATTCATATTATTTAGATGATTAACAAATGTATAATTCACAATATAAATTGCAAATTTAATGTATTCGGTCCAATAAAATTATTACTATAATTTTTATAATAGAACTTAAAGATTGGGTTTTAACTTGGAAAAATGGCGGATGTTACATGCATGACCTAACACTTAGTCAGTTTAGGCATTATTCTAGGTGCATGGGCACATGGGCAGTTTGAGCGCATGGGACAATTAGTCAATTTTGGCCTAAACCTAGGTGCATGGATACTAATTAGGCGCATGGGCTTTTGGCGCTTGGGGAAACACTTGGGCAATTCGACCGTTAGGCGCATGGATACTAATTGGTCGCATGGGCAACCAACCAAGGCTAAACAACATCAATCAATCCCCAAACAAAATCCGAACATGTTCTAAGCTTAGTTCTTACATTCTAAGCATCATAAACACATACTAAACATATTCATAACATCAAAATTCATCCAAATCATAATCCACCCACATTCAGATGCACATAAACACACGGGTACATATATCCATTTTATAAACACGTTCATACATGCATTTCCAGCACCAAAATCAGTTAAAACATGTAAAGAGGGGGTTCTAGAACTCACCTTAGCAATCTTCGAGTATGACTTCATTCAAACCCGTTTGCTATGAGTTCAAATACCTAATACCCACCAAAACACACACAATCGAACACAAATACACACATAAGCGCATAACCGAGGCTAAAACCAACCAAGAACACCTCAAAACATTGAATTCTTACCTTAGAATCCGAATTCTTCTTGTTCTTCTTGAAAACCCAAAGTCTTTCTGCTTTCTCTCTCAAGACCTGAATAAAAGGTGATGTGAATGGCATCATGGGCGGCCATGTCCACTTTTGTACTAGATAAAATATTTTTTTTGTCCTTTATAGACTTTTAATCCCTCAACTTGGGTTTAATTGCCTTTCTTTCTTTATATTTCCGCACTTTTATTCTTTCTTTCTCATCTTTTAAAATTTTCGGGTATTACAAGTCCACCCCCTTATATAGATTTCGTCCCCGAAACTTGTTATTCCTCGAATAGATGTGGGTAATGCTGTCTCATCTCCTTTTCATTCTCCCACATAGACTCGGATCCCTTTCGGTGTTTCCACTATACACGCACCAAGTGGACCACTTTATTCCGTAATCTCTTCTCCTTACGATCAATGATCGCCACTGGTTGCTCCACATAATTGAGTCGTTCATCTACTTCAATGTCCTCCAGTGGTATGACCATATCCTCGTCAGCTAAACACTTCCTTAGATGAGATACATGGAATGACCGGTGAATTCCACTCAACTCATTAGGTAACTACAACCTATAGGCCACCTCTCCTACTCGCGCAATAATTTGGAAAGGTCCTATGTACCTTGGGCTCAACTTGCCCCCCTTTCTGAACCGAATGATATCCTTCCAAGGTGAGACTTTCAGCATGACTCTATCGCCCACCTTGAACTCAATCGGTCTACGACGCTTATCGGCATACGAATTTTGCCTATCTTTGGCCGCTTTCATAAAGGCTTTGATCCTTTCAAGTTTCTCAGTCGTAGCTTCGATCACCTCAACGCCGCCCAACTCTTTCTGTCCAATATCACCCCAAGAAACAGGCCTTCTACACATCCTACCGTATAGCATCTCATAAGGGGGCATACCAATGCTCGCATGATAACTATTGTTATATGCGAACTCGGCTAACGGTAAGTGGCCATCCCAACTTCCTCCAAAATCAATGACGCATGCTCGAAACATATCTTCTAGCGTCTGGATAGTTCTCTCCGACTAACCATCCGTCTGAGGATGATAAGCCGTGCTGATATGTAACCTCATCCCCATCGCATCGTGGAATTTCTTCCAAAACTTAGATGTAAACCGGGTGTCATGATTAGACACGATACACACTGGCACACCATGACGACTTACAATCTCCTTTATGAATAGGTCCGCCAACCTCTCAGAGAAATACGTCTCGCGGATCGGCAGGAAGTGATCACTCTTCGTCAAGCGATCAACTATCACCAATATGGCCTCATACCCTTTCGCGGTATGCGGTAGCTTCGTAATAAAGTCCATGGTGATATGCTCCCACTTCCACTCAGGTATATCCAAAGGTTGGATCTTCCCATACGGCTTCTGGTGTTCTGCCTTCACTTGCAAGCAAGTAAGACACTTACTCACATACTCCACAACGTCGCACTTCATACCCGGCCACCAATAATCCTTATTCATGTCTTGATACATCTTCATAGCACCGAGATGAACAAAGTATCGAGTCTTATGAGCCTCGTCCCTGATCTTTCAACGTAGATCCCCATAACGAGGAATCCACATCCGTCCGAATCGGGTTCTAACACCGAGAGTGTTTTCACCCAATTCCGGGACTAGACCTCTCATCCTTTCAGAGGTAAGACGATCTTCTTTCAACGCCTCGTCTTGAAACTCCTTAACCAGCTACATCACATCAGAGGTCATAACCAATTGATAAGCTTTCACCCTGATTGGCTTGGGTCTATCCTTTCGGCTATATGCATCCGCCACTACGTTGGCCTTTCCTGGATGGTAATGGATCTCGTAATCATAATCCTTAAGACCATCGCCTCTGCCTCATGTTCAAATCCTTTTGCTCGAAGAAATACTTCAAGCTCTTGTGGTTAGTGAAGATGTTGCACTTCGTCCTATATAGGTAGTGCCTCCAAATCTTTAGTGCAAAGACCACACCCGCCAGCTCCAAGTCATGAGTAGGATAATTAACCTCATAAACCTTCAACTGTCGGGATGCATAGGCTATAACCTTTCCTCGTTGCATCAACACACAACCCAACACCGAGTAAGAAGCATCCGATTAGACTACCAAGTCCTCACTTCCTTCGAGCAATAACAAGGCAGGAGCTTGAGTCAACCTTGCCTTTAACTCCTCAAAAGCCTTCTCCTGATCTTGACCCCATACGAATTTCACATCTTTTCGGGTCAGCTTAGTCAACGGGGAAGCTATCTTAGAGAAGTCTTAGATGAATCTTCTATAATAGCCCGCCAATTCTAAGAAACTACGGCTCTCAGATGGCGTCTTAGGAGACTTCCATTGCATCACCGCTTCCACCTTTGCTGGGTCCACTATAATCCCCTCAGGATTCACCACGTGACCCAAGAACTGAACTTCGCGCAATCAAAACGCACACTTGCAGAACTTAGCATACAACTTCTCCTTTTTCAGCGTCTCCAACACTTCTTGAATGTGACCGGCATGCTCCTTTTCACTTCTTGAATATAACAAGATATCATCCATGAACACAATCACTGATTTATCTAACATCGGCCGACACACTTGATTCATCATGTCAATAAAAGCAGCTGGCGCATTGGTTAGATCAAAAGACATAACGAGAAACTCGTAGTGTCCATAATGCGTACGAAAAGCTGTTTTAGGAATATCTTGCTCTTTCACCTTCAATTGATGGTAGCCAGATCGAAGATCTATCTTCGAGAACCAAATGGCACCTTGGAGCATATCAAACAAGTCATCAATCCTCGGTAATGGATATCGATTCTTCACCGTCAACTTGTTCAATTCATGGTAGTCAATGCACATCCTCAAACTACCATCCTTCTTCTTCACGAATAAGACCGGAGCACCCCAAGAAGAGATACTCGGTCTAATGAACCCCTTATCAAGCAACTCTTGCAGTTGCTCCATCAGTTCCTTCATCTCGGAGGGGGCTAACCGATACGATGCCTTAGCAACAGGCTGGGCACTGGGTATCAAGTCAATCTGAAACTCGGTCTCGCGGTCCGGTGGCGCACCTGGTAAATCTTCTGGGAACACGTTTGGGAACTCACATACAACCGGTACATTAGACAGTTGCGGTGTTGGCGTATCTACATCTTTAACGTATGCCAGGTAGGCGCTACATCCACACCTCATGCACTTTCCGGCCACCGCCATCGAGATCAACTTTCGGGATAGTTGTAACTCGATCGCCGTAGATTGTCACCGAACTCCCGTCAGGCGCTGTCAGTCTAATCATCTTCTTGTGACACACAATGTTTGCCTCGTAATCCACCAACCAATCCATTCCTAGGACTACATCGAACCCGTCTAAGGTCATCACGAACGGTCTAACAGGAAACTTATGACCTTCTATTTCTATGTCACAACCTTCTATCAGATCAGAAATCCTGGTAGACTTACCTATGGTCGTTTCTACATCGAAGGGCTCATCAATATTTCTACTACTAACATGTAAATTAGCATAGAAAGCAGCAAAAATAAAACTCCTACTAGCACCTGAATCAAATAATACAGAAGCAAGAGTTTTGTTAACTAGAAACGTACCAGACAAGACATCGGGGTCCGTCCTAGCCTCCTCTCTGGTCATCGTGAAGGCTCTGGCGCGCCTTCTGCCCTTCGGTCTCGGCTGCCTTCTTTGCTCTGCAACTCTCAGCCCTAGGCTTCTTGCATTCCTGACTCATGTGGCCCTCTTCGCCGCAGTTAAAACACCTTGCCACTCCATAATTCCTGGCCACATGACCTGTCCGCCCACACTTGAAGCAGACATTTGATCCCCATTTACACTCCCCAGCATGTTCCTTCCCGCACTTGCCACACTTCTTCAACCCCGCACCGGGTGTGACCACAAGCCGGTCATCCACCCGTGCACCCTTGTTGTTTGCCTGGGCACCTCCCCGTTCAAACCGCTTCCCGTTTTCGTTCCGGTCACCACCACCTTTCTTGCTCACCTCAGCCACCACCACCTCCCTTTCGTGATACAGTCTTCCCGCCAAATCAACCACCGACCTAAACGTACCTGGCCGGGCGGCAATCATGTGCCTGTGGATGTTCGCCGACAAACCCTGAATATACCTCTTGATCTTTCGTGATACGGCGGTCACCTAATCCGGCACCAGCCGTGTCATCTCGTTGAACTTGGTGGTGTACTGTTGGTGTGTCATGGTTCCCGCTTCCAGCTGCAGGAACTCCCTCTCAATCTTGTCCAACTCCCTATGAGGACAAAACTCCTCAATCACAAACTTCTTTAGCTCTGCCCACCTCATCCTTCCAATTGCCTTACTACCCTTGGCTTGGACGATATTATCCCACCAACACAGAGCCGAATCCACAAATGAGTGGGCAGCAAACTTCACCTTCTGATCTTCCCTGCACTCGCTGATATCGAGTATAGCTTCCATCTCTCTCACCTATCGATGAGCAGCAGTACCAGTGCCATTGCCATCGAAAGTCGGGGGCTTGCATCTCTGGAATGCCCCATAGTTGCAGCCTCGTGCTGTTTCTGGTACAACTTCCTCCTCATCATCATCATCGGAGACAACCGTCTCGGTCTCCGGTTGTTCCCTTTCCCTTGCGAGCCTCCTCCTTTCCCTCCTCTCTCCTTCCCTTACAGGTTTGATCACTTCGGTTACCACAGACGGCAGGATCGTCTGCATGACCTGGTGAACCTCCTCCACCACTACCTCCTTCACCGAGGCCCTCAAGTTGGCACTCTCGTCACCACCCTCCGGGTGAGGGGTCTCGGGCTCTTCATGAGCCATCTCTTTAGCTCTAGCCTTGCCTCTTGTGACCCGTGGTCCAGCACCACGTCCACCACGACCTCCACCTCGCGAATCCTTTTAAGATCTACCTCCAGCCATCCTCTAAACACGCTATAAGATCTAAACACTAACACGGTCATTCAAGGTAATAGCTCAGTTTATGTGAAGTATAGTAAGTCCCTAATTACAGTGGACAGTTGTGATTAGCCACTTACTTTACTCTTCATAACCCAAGCATTTCCTATCCTGACTACATCAGTATCTAAATCTACTAAAGGAAAACAGATCAAATAACATGTGCACATAATACCGGTTAACGTTAAAGAAAAATACCTGATGGCACGTAGCTACTCAGACTGGCATCCCTTCCCTTTGTCTCATTCTCAGTTTAAGTTTAGGTTTTAAAAACTGTTTACCCATTTCTCTTAAACTTTGCCTCTGATACCAACTTGTAAGTCCCCGTTCCCGGGACGCTCACAGTTGGACAATCATCACACATAAAACATAAAATATACATGTAAATTTATTAAAACATCGTAGCGGAATAACTTAAATCCATTTCATATATTATGACTGCTTTTGAAAAACAATACAACATAGTTAACTATTACAAAATATCATCGTTTGCATTACATCACAAAAACATCATAGTTATACAAACTGGATGCCATCCAAAATAACCCAAGTAGCTGCCCCGTGCCATCCTCAGCAACAATCACCTGCCAACTGGAAACACATAAAAGTCAGTGTTGCTGAGTGAGTTCTAGTTTTATAAATAAAATACTTTACTTTCGTTTAAATGCGTTCATTACTTTCGTTCGTGATCATACAACATACGTACAAGTAGATAAAATTATTATTATCTTTCATTATCATTCGTCTTTATCTTTCACTTTCCTTTGGACCTATGCCATGTGCTACACCCCAACATCATTCATGAAGCGGGTACGGGGCCGAAGTCTATAAATAGACCCCCGTACATTATGCCCGGTGGCCTGACCACAGTACCGGGGTAAGGAACAAGGGTCCCATACGTTTGGTCAGTCACAAAGACTGGACCCCTGTGTGTATCCTTAAGGGTTAGCTAAACCACACAGTTGAGCTGACAACATTTTAGAGTTGTGCACCACCTTTCATTTGCTTGCAATACTTTTCATCCATTCATTCATTCATGCATGCATTCATTCATTCTTTACGTTCCTCTTTTCATTATCATTAACTTCCACTTTACGTTACATAATACTTTACATTCATTTCATAATCATACCATGTAAAGCCATGAAAACATACATAATACAGAACATAAAGAATACATAACAAAACACACTGAGCTTCTACCAGGTATGATTGAGCACATAGCTACTGGTGACATACCTGTTAACCCCACAGGTGATGAACCCACACCAGCAATAACCCTCACACTACCAACTCTATCTTCCCACCCCATCAAAATTACATATCAAAGACGATCAAAACGAACCCTTGTTCATTCTCCTCTGATTGAACAAGTCCCCCCTCTTCAATCCAAAAAGGCTAGAGTGAAAACATGGGCTCCCACTTAGTCTGAGGTCCTACCTTCCTTCACTATTGACCTCAATATGGGTATTAAGTCTCCTCAGTCTCAATCCCATGATCCCGAAATCTAATCTAAGCCCTCTCAGAGGCTCAATGCCAATAGACATTGATCAAAGTCACGGGTCATTAGGTATAACTTCCATATCCTCTACCGACCTATTAATAGGAACTGATGAGGAGATTATGTTTCATCAAGGCAATGAAGTTTATCCACAATACCCTCTTAAGGATCAATTAAGCCTAGAGAGACCTCATATCTCTAGCCCCCATCAGCAAGCCCAAACTAAGGTGAGTCCCTTTGATGTGGAGGGGACTCATGTAGATTCAGCTACCACTACTGAAGGAGCCGCATTGGACCTTCAGGACAATGGTGACATCTCTGAGACTGAATCTACGGCAACCATGCCCTTTGATGACTCTTAAAGAGACATCATTAGGCAAGAGAAACTCGGGTGCCAATAAACCACATCTGGTGGTGAGGATGAACATACCAGGTATGTTACCTCATTTCCCCATGATTCTTCAAAAGAAGATGAGGAAAGTCTGCAACTCATCATAAGAGACCTACTTTCTAAAGTCTCAAACCTTGAATCCAGGGTTAAGACTTTAGAAGATAGGTTTGCCACTCAGCAACTTGAGATTGAAAGTCTCAAGGCCAAACTAGCTGAGAAACAGATTGAGAGATCTGTTAGGCATGCACCAATTAGGTCTCCTTGACCTTTTCCTCTAGCTCATCAGCGGAGAGTGTTCAGAGACAAACAAATGAGGAACCATAAAGTTTAGCTCTTTCAACATTGACTTCAAGATATCCTGCTCAGCAAGCAATAGTTTCCCTGAGCCTCTTCCAATCATTCTTCAAATGGACCCAAGGATGCTCAAAGATCAAACAGGTTCTTTTCCAAGTTCCTGATGGGATCTTCTATTGATCAGCCAAGTCCAGATGTTGTTGTGGTATACTTTGGAGCTTAAGAGCTTCAAAGGTTGAATGCACCTTCTACCACTATCCAAGAAGTTGGTCAACCTAAGGTCCAAATTGAACCTGAGATTGAATTCGAAGGTGAAATAAGGACTGATGGCCCAGCAACTGAAACAGTTGGGACATATAGTGCAATCCCACAAACTTCCAAAGCTGAAGTCAAGGCCTCGGAAGAACCCATTCAAACTCTCGAAGCTAAGATAGAAGTTGTGGAAGGGTTATTTTCTCTATCCAATGATCTAATTGTCACAGATGCAACTCTGGAACTAGCATCTGAGGTAAATAGTGAGGACTTTCTTAACCTTCCCCTCACTCAAACACCATCATTACTACACGCTCCAATCTCCACCTCTCAACCTGAAACCTCTACAGAAGAACCTCCCAAGTCTCAAACTTCCGAAGACACCAAAGGGAAGAGGAAGATGACTGTGGAAGAACTTCAAGAGGAAGAAAGGTTAGAAAAGCTTAAAAGAAAAGGTAGAATCCACACTGGGAAGTTGCTAGCTGCAAAGAGTAAAGCAGCTGCACCCAACCAGGAGACTATCAACAATAGAAAGAGGGTGGAGATCATTGACAGGCTTGTGAATCTTGGAGCTATTAGTGAAGATGTGCTCTTGCTACCACTAGAGGAGCTAATTGAGTTAGAAAAGGCAACTCTACTGTAGATTGAGCAAAAATTAGAAGCATCAAGGTTGGCCTTATAGGAAGAAAAGGAAAGAAAGAAGAAGCTGACCAACTACTGAGGAGTTAAAGGATAGCTTTCCTAATCTCCAGGGGATTTTCACTTGAGGAATTAACTCCTCACAACAATGACACAATCTTGTGGCTTTTTAAGAAAGAGCAAGATCAAATGGAGAAAGAGCGAAAGAAGGCTGCCAAGGAGAAACTGAGAGAGAGGAAGAAGAAGGAGGAAGAAGCTGGACTTGCAGCTGTCAAGAAGCTAGGTGACAAAGCCTGGATGAAAGACTATCTAAGGGCTCATAGTTTCTCTGGTAGGCAAGTGGGTCCTATGTCTGAGAAGATCCTGCAACGACATGTTAGTGACATTAAAGCTGACATTCGCGCAGGAAGAAGGAAAGAGATGTACAAGGGAGTACAGGGGATGACTTCCAAACAGACACCTCAACCTCAACCTCAACCTGAACAAATCCCTTTCCCTTTTCCCATAAAAACCGAGCCAACCTCTGAGCCATACACTCTTGAACCCACACCATCAACCACACCCTATTCATCACACATTCAATCACAACAGCCACCTCAACTACCCATCCTCAAACCCAAAACACTCCCTAGAACCCAAATATCATTAGCTACCCAACAACCACCCAAGTCATCCTCTCAGTCTTCCAAACCTCTCTCCTTAGAGGAATTCAAGAAGATCAAGATAAAGCTCATAAAATGTACTACTTTGAGTTATATCTCTTGTGAGGAGGGGTCAGTTAAGCTAACCTATGTTGATGGCTCCTCATGTTCCCTCACTAGAGAACAATTACTTGATCTGCCAAGAGGAACACTAGACCAGGTTGCTAAACTTTTTGGCCTTAACTCTGACATATTAACCGAAGAAGAGAAGAAGCTAAAAATAAGGTTGGTGACTCTAATGGATTCAAAGAAAGGGATAGAGTACCAAGTCAGCCCCTTGTGCCGAGAAAGAAAATAATCCAATGGATGTTCAAAGACTCTTCTTACAACTTTGTTGTTAAGAGAGAGAGAATGGTGAAACCATCAGGCTTAATGCCTTATCTCCGCTACACTTGAGCAGGTTTGATATTGGTGAGTTAGCAGAAAAGCCATTCTCCAACCCCTCCAACTCTAAGATAGCTGCTCATATCAGAAATCATCTGAGCAGTCATCATCTAGTTGAGCTAACCGCAAGGACCAAGATTGAAGAAGAGTTAAAGATGAGAGAAAAAGATGCAAACGAAGGATCAGCAACCAAAGGTAAAATCTTTCTTCAAATGGTTGAAGAACCTGAACTGGAGTCTATAGTTAGATGGGAGTATGTGTACAACTCCCGTCAACTAACTCTCGTCAGAGGGCAACAACATAGGGTACATAAGTATGGTCCTTCTGACACTCCGCTGCAAATCTCTGAGAACTTGTTCTTCTGAAGCCAATTAACTTTTGGAAGAACCTACTATGAACCAGTGGACACAAGTATGGTCCATCTAACACTCCGCTGCAAATCTCTGAGATATTGCATGGTGCTATCCCATGCCCATGTAGTTGACCATACTTTATTCCACTGTTCATTCCTTATCAGTTGTACAGTTACCAACTTTAGTTGGTGACAAAAGGTAAGTCATGGACATGTCATGACTACCAAATCTTAGATAATATTTTATCTAAGATACCTTAACTTTTTCAATGTAGTATTTGCTTTAGTCATAGGTTTTCAGTTGGTATCAAAGTATATCCGGTTGTAGGTAGTAGTATATATAGTTTTCATTGTAACTCATGTAATATGCTTGTAAGAGTCTTGTAATACTTTGAGTTGAGAAGTAATATATACAAGTATCTTGAAAATTATTCTCTTGTTCTTTGTGTACTTAATATATTTTTATCAACTCTTAAAGGATTCTGCATCATCTATCCGAGTGAGTCTTAGTGAGTTTGAGAGACCAATATTATGTTGAGTGACAAAACCCGATCCTGCACTGTGAATGACCACATGAAGAAGGTACTTCCACTGGGATGAGACCTTCCCTTTCCAGAAGGTCTTCATAGAGAAATCTCCTTCATAGCCCATCTGCTGAAAGGAGTGGTTGACAGCTTTCTTTGGAAAGGATAATTCACCTTCCTCATCATCCAGCTGAAGATGAGTGTTGATGATGGCTGGAGTAATGAAGATTGTCCTCCCCTGCACCGTAGCAGATAGTGCCTTCTCCCCATCCATTATGACCTCTTGACAGGTCTTCTAGAATTCAAACAGATGATCCTCATAGAGTGTAGAATCAATGGTCAGGGAGGTGAAATAGTTGGATAAAGCCAGAAATCAGCAAACCTCTGAGAAAATAGAATCTTTCTCAGAGTTCAACAGGGCAACCTGATTATGTTGCCTGTGAAGTTGCATGGAGAAATCAGGGTCGTTTCGTCGGTTTAGGTTGGCATTTTTAGAAAGATTAAAGGTGAAGAAAATGAAGAACAAAGGCGGTTTGTGGGTGAATTTTGGTATTTGGAATAGTACAGAGGAATAAGAGAGTGAAAGAGGGGGGAACCGTTTGGTATATATATAAAATGGATCTCAAACAAAGTTAATGAAAGAGGATAAACTTTGAAATCTGGAAGTGGGTCCCACCTCTAAAAAAGCAATTTTCTTTTGCCCAAAAAGTAGTTTTCTTGGAAGTCTAAAATCTTCCGAAGGTAATTTTACTTTGGAAGTTTTGATGAAAAGCTTCCGAAGCCAAAATGACTTCGGAAGATATTCCAAAGAGTTTAGAAAATTTTTCTTCGGAAGAGATTAAGGATTGGAAGTTTTAATAAAGCTTCCGAGAGTTAATTGCTTTCGGAAGAATGTTAAGCTTCGGAAGATATTTTGGAAATTTCTTCCAAAAGTAAATATTCTTAAGTAGTTGTTTGTTTTGAAGACTTAAATTTCTTCCGAAGGTGAATGCATATCTTCCGAAGAATAAAAAGATCAAAATTTTCAAAAATCTAAGGAATGTCTACTAAAAGAATTTTGCTTCCAGGGTAAACAACGGCTTTTGAAGGTGATAAAAGTAGACAACTTAGGACACACAGAATTTTTGAAATAATATGATTAAGTTTTAAGAAAAACTACTCAAAGTTAATCATCCCAATAGCTAATACAAAATACTTAAATCTCTGCTCATCAAAAGCTTTGATGAACAAATCAACATATTCTTCATTTGTGTTAACTTTGACTAGTTTGATTAATCCTTTTTCAAAGTTATCTCTAATCAAATGATACCGGATATTGATGTGTTTTGTCCTTGAGTGTTGTACAGGATTCTCTGTGACAGAGATAACAATGTTGTTTTCTATGTGGATAGGAGTCTCTTTGAAGTTGAATCCATAATCCAGCATCTGATTCTGAATCCTAAGCACTTGAGCACAGCAGCTTGTAGCAGTAATATATTCAGCTTCAGCAGTTCATGTAGAGACATAAGATTGCTTCTTGCATTGCCATGAGACTATCCTTCCACCAAGGAACTGACATCCCCCTGATGTAGACTTTGCAGTCATATTACAGCCACCATAGTCACTATATGTATATGCATACAGATTGAAGTCAGAATTCTTTGGATACCAAAGGCCAAGTGTTGAGGCACCTTTGAGATGTCTTAAATTCTCTTGACTATGACTAGGTGTGACATCATGGGGTTAGCTTGATATCTTGCCTGCTAGCTATGAGGTACATAAGAGACCCAATCATAGCCCTGTAGAGATGTTCATCCATACCCTCCCCCTCAAGAACAGGTCCAAGGGAGTGGTTTCTTGCTATGGGTGTCTTAGCAACCTTAGAGACAGTCATGTTGAATCTTGTAAGTATGTCTTGCACATACTTTGACTGACTTATGAGGATGCCACTGTCAACCTGCTTCATTTGAATTCCTTGAAAGAAATTGAGTTCTCTCATTGCACTCATTTCAAATCTGTTCTTCATCGGCTTCTTAAAGTCTTTGCAGAGCTTTGAATTGGTTGACTCAAAAATAATGTCATCTACATATACTTGTACTAGCATTAAGTCATTCCCTGTTCCTTTGAAGAAGAGAGTTCCATCTATAGTGCCTCTTTTGTATCCATGTTGACAGAGATACTGAGATAGAGTCTCATACCATGTTGGATCTAGAAAGCTTGGTGCAACCAAAACCAAATCACTTAGAATATTTTGCTACAACTATAAAGGACTTCCAAAGCTAAGTGTGGAACTTCCGAAGAAAAAAGGAGCTCTTTCGAAGACAAAAGCGTAAAACTAACTTTCGAAGGAAAACTCCAATTTCCGAAGACAAAGAACTTACTTCCGAAGATCAAGACTTAGAATGATAGATCAAAAGTCATCTTCTGAAGTATAGAAGTCCTCAAGCCTCGGAAGTATAGAAGCCTCTTCTGAAGTATAAGTGGCTTCGGAAGAACTTGTTCTTCCGAAGCCAACTTACCTTCGGAAGACACTACTATTATCCAGTGGACATAGTATGGTCTCCCTGACACTCCGCTTCACACCTCTGAGATACTGCATGGCGTTTTCTCAAGAGCCATGTAGTTGACCATACTTTATTCCATTGTTTACCTTTATAAGTTAGTACAGTTGCCATCTTTAGTTGGTGACAAAAGGTAAGTCATGGACATGTCATGACTACCATATTTTAGATAATACTTTATCTAAGATACCTTAACTTTTGCATTCTAGTATATGCTTTAGTCTTAGGTTTCCGGCTGGTATCAAAGTATATCCGGCTGTAGGATCTAGTATATGTAGTTTCTCATTGTAACTCATGTTCTATGCTTGTAATAGTCTTGTAATACTTTGAGTTGAGAAGTAATATATACAAGTGCCTTGAAATTTATTTTTGTGTGTTCTTTGTGTTGGGTTTGCTAGAACATAAAATCAATGTTTAACCACTTAAACTTTCTGAAAAACGCAGCGGAGTTACAACTTAATAAAACCCATTTTATAAGCTGAAAATAATGTTCCTTAGTGACCATTTTAGATGAAAAACAAACCCAAAGAAAAGGATCATAATATGTGAATGATCAAGCTATGAAAATGTACTAAAACTACATAAAATCACAGCCACAATGAGCTATGATTCTACCTCTTTGAGCAGCAAGAAACGACCAAGGAGAGGGCTGTTGTAAGCTTCAAAAACGTCCAAGAAAGTGCTGAATGAGGGCTGATTAATGGCCAAGACTTCAAGCTAGAAGTCCTCAAACGTCTATACCCACAAGCCTTCAAGCAAACACCTTAGTTGCTAGGATTTTGGTCACCAAAACTTCAAGAAGAAGCTGCTATATCACCTTCAAAACCGTGAGTTTGGAGAAGATGGAAGAGAGAGTTTTTCTTGGAGTTTAGTTGCATGTGTGTGTCAAGATAGCTGGTCCAAGAAAGCATTCAAAGACCCTTAATGTGTTGTGTCTAATCAACAAAATTGGTCCAATGACCAACAAGGGGGGGGGCGGCCAAAAAAAAGGATGAAAAAGAGGTTTCCCCCTTTTTTTTTAAACACAATCACATGTTAAATGGTCTTATAATTTGTCCCTCTTAGAAAATGTATACAACTAACCCATTAATTGTATAACATATATAGCCATTATTAATTTGTAATGTCATCTAAATAACATTACAAATAATATCATTGAACAATATATCCTAATAAATTGTTCCATGTCATATGCAACTTATTTAGAAAACCCATTTTCTAAATTGGTGTTAATATTTTATTGCATGATCATATCATCAATAAATATTATTTGGTGTTTGCTAAGCTTGTTATTGGGTATAACCCGACTTGGATCATAACGTACTAACCACATCAATATTCTAAGTGTCTTGGGCACATCGAATCCTACAATCTCCCACTTGCCCAAGATTCATAGAAGATTGATGCAAGCAGTAAATACCGCCTAACAACGGTTTACTACCCTTAATACGCATGACTTATAGCCATTCAATAACATCATCCCTTTCAAGTGCCCTACTTGAAATGATTTAGGTGAATTAATCATCTATCCTTTTGTTACAGATGTCATGTTAAATCCAAGGACACAGAATGATCATTCCTTGTTGATTTAACTTAATCAGGCCTTAGACATCTAACTCTCAACGAATAAGAGGAACAAATTCCATCTTGACTACATACGTCTCTCACAAACACTTCGTGTTATACCTGAACATATCCTTGTGTACTGTCCACTATTTCAGGGCAGTGAAGAATAGGCTCAAGGTATAAAACTTGGTGAATATCAAAACCCAATATGTGTCTCAGGTCTGAGGATACCAAATGATATTCGCCTTTACTCAAATTTACTTATGATCAATCAATAAGATTCCATGTAGTAAAATTTGAGATGCGGGTTAGTCCAATATTTGTATCCCACAAATATCTATGAACCTTGGTAGCAACCCATTGCTCTATATTCATCCTTATGAATATCAACCAATCCAAGTTCATAATAGTCTTACCTTCAAACTTGTTCCCACAAGTATGAACGACTACGGACATTTAGAGTAAACATTTTACTCATGGATTAAACATGCTAAATTGGAATATTATTTGAAACATTATAACCAAATAATTTTATTCAAATAATAGAAAGTTCCATATATCCAAATACAAAATGTACAGATCAAATCCAATCACTAGAATATCGAAGTCCCATGGCACAAGTATGACATTCATGCTTTGCCTTTTCAAGGAGCTTCGTGAGAGGATCCGCAATGTTTTGATCCGTGTGAACTTTGCGAATACATATCTTTCCCTTTTCAACTTCATCTCGTATGTAGTTGAATCTCCGCTCAATGTGCCTAGTCTTTTGATGAGCACGGGGTTCCTTGATTTGTGCAATCGCACCCTCGTTATCACAAAAGATCTCTAGGGGGTCCTGAATGGAAGGGACTACCCCTAGATCGGCAATGAATTTCTTCAACCATGTAGCTTCTTGAGCTGCCAATGAGGCGGCAACGTATTCTGATTCTGTAGTCGATAGAGCCACCACATCCTGCTTGGAGCTCTTCCAAGAGACAGCTCCTCCATTTAGAATGAAAATGTATCCCGATTGTGACCGAGAATCATCACGATCGGTTTGGAAACTCGCATCCGTGTAACCTTTTACAACGAGTTCCTCGTCACCAGATCCATAGATTAGGAACATATCCCTTGTCCTCCTTAGGTACTTAAGTATGTTCTTAACAGCCATCCAATGACTGTTTCCAGGATTTTGCTGGTAACGGCTTGTCATGCTCAAAGCGCATGACACGTCCGGTCGAGTGCATATCATTGCATACATGATGGATCCAATAGCAGATGCATATGGGATTGCCTTCATTTTATCTTGCTCATCCTTTGAGCTTGGACATTGAGTCGTACTCAATATCGTTCCTCTTTGAATAGGTACGGTACCTTTCTTAGAGTTCTCCATCTTGAACCTTTTCAAGATCTTATCAATGTATGCACTTTGATTCAAACCAATCAACCGCCTTGATCTATCCCTATAGATCTTTATTCCTAGAATATAGGCGGCTTCACCAAGATCCTTGATGGAAAAACAACTTCCAAGCCAGGTTTTTACACCTTCCAAGGTTGGAATGTCATTTCCAAATAGTAGTATGTCATCAACATACAATACTAGGAAAGTTACTGTGCTCCCACTAGCCTTCTTATACACACAAGCCTCATCAGCGTTTTTGATGAAGCCAAATTTCTTTACTTCCTCATCAAAACGGTGATTCCAGCTTCTCGATGCTTGTTTCAATCCATAGATTGATTTCTTTAACTTGCATACTTTATTAGGATGTTTTGGATCGACAAAACCTTCAGGCTGAACCATATAGACATCTTCCTCAAGATATCCATTTAGGAAAGCAGTTTTGACATCCATTTGCCAAATCTCATAATCATAATGAGCAGCTATGGCAAACAATATCCTTATAGACTTTAGCATCGCTACAGGTGAGAAGGTTTCATCATAATCAACCCCTTGAGTTTGAGTGAAACCCTTTGCTACAAGTCTAGCTTTATAAGTATCCAAGTTTCCATGCATATCGGTTTTCTTCTTGAAAACCCACTTACTTCCAACTACTTTGGAATTAAGAGGTGGTACAACAAGTTCCCAAACTTGATTGTCATACATGGATTGCATCTCAACGTTCATGGCCTCAAGCCATTTGTCACAATCCAAATTGGACACTGCATCATGGTATGTGGTTGGTTCATCTGAATCTACCATATAGCATCCATCCATGAAAAATCCGTATCTTTCAGGTGGATTACTAGTTCTACCACTTCTGCGAACGTTTTGTGTGTATTGATCAACCATTTGATCATCTTCAACATCCTCATGTTGAGTGCTAGTTTCAACCAAACGTGCATCGGGTTGTGGTTCTTGATCTTCCTCAAGATCCACTGTTCTACTGCTAGCTCCTTCCATAAGGAACTTTGCTTCTAAGAACTCACCCTTTCTGGCAACAAACACCTTTTGTTCCAGTGGATCATAGAAATAATATCCCATAGAATCTCTAGGATATCCAATAAAGATACACTTGGTGGATCGGACTTCCAATTTGTTTGGGGTGGGAGTCTTAACATAAGCCTCACATCCCCAAACCCTTAAGTATGATAGGGATGGAACTCTTCCATGCCATATCTCAAAAGGTGTCCTTTCCACCTTTTTGGTTGGGGCCATATTTAAAATACGGGCCGCGGAGAGCAAAGCGAAACCCCAAAATGATAGAGGTAATGTGCTTCTAGCCATCATAGATCGGACCATATCCAATAAGGTTCGATTCCTCCTCTCAGACACACCATTATGTTGTGGTGTTCCAGGTGGAGTGAGTTGTGAGACAATCCCACAACTCCTAAGATGATCTTGAAAAACATCACTTAGGTATTCACCTCCTCTATCGGTACGGAGAACTTTAATTGACTTGTTGAGTTGATTTTCAACTTCATTCTTGAAGATTTTGAACATTTCAAAAGCTTCATCTTTGTGCTTTAATAAGTACACATACCCATAGCGACTATAATCGTCGGTAAAGGTAATGAAGTATCTTTCACCATTCCTAGTCATTGGCTTAAAAGGACCACATACATCCGAATGTATGATTCCTAATAAATCTTTTGCCCTTTCGGTAGTTCCACTAAAGGGTGCCTTAGTCATCTTACCTTGTAAACAAGATTCACAAACATCAAATGAATCACATTCATTTGTTTTTAAAAGACCATTCTTTTGAAGTGTTTGTAAACGTTTCTTGTTTATATGACCAAGACGACAATGCCAAAGATAGGTATCACTCAAGTCCAACTTGAGTTTCTTGGTGTTTGTTTGGTACAATGAACTATTTAAAGTATTTTCATGAACCAATTCATAAATACCATTAATTGGTATAGCTTTAAAATAGAACATACCATTTAAAGAAACATGAATATCATTTTCAATAAAGGATAATACATAATCATAATGTCTTAATTGAGATACAGAAATAATGTTCCTAGTCAAACTAGGAGCATACAAAACATTCTTCAAAATAACTTCCAAGCCACTTGGAAGTCTTAGGATGTAGTCCCCACGAGCTTCAACTAAGACTTTAGTTCCATTGCCCATGAAGAGGCTAACATCCCCTTTCTTGAAGTCCCTACTTCTTGTGAACCCCTGCAACAAATTGCAAATATGAGTTCCACATCCGGTATCCAATACCCATGTGTTTGAAGATGTAACATTAAGATCAATATGTATCATGTATATTGTACCTGAGGTCTGCCCGGCATCCCTCTTTGCTTTCAACTCTTGGAGATGGACAGGACAATTCCTTGCCCAATGTCCTATCTCCCCACACTTGAAGCATGGGTCATTTGTAGCAACCTTTTGCTTCTTCTCTTGTGGTTTGGGTGGTACCCTTACCACCCCTTTCCCCTTTCCCCACACATGTCCTTTACCCTTGGCAACCTTTGCCTTGGGTGCGGGATGAGGCCTTTTGTTGTTCCCACCTTCATTGATGGTGAGAACGGGTAAAACCCTTTTACCCATGGCCGCCTCGGCCGTTTTGAGCATTGAGTGAAGTTCACCAATGCTTTTGTCCCATGCATTCATGTTGTAGTTCAACACGAATGTCTCGAACTTCTTGGTTAGGCCATTTAGGATCAAATCCGTGGCCAACTCCTTCGAGACGGGGCAGTTTAGCCTCTCGAGGCGGTCAATATGACTTTTCATCTTAAGTACATAAGATGAAACAGATTGGTTGTCGTCCATATGACATGCATGGAGCGCTCGAACCGTTTCGAACCGCTCAACCCTTGCTTGCTGTTGGAACGTTTCCTTCAGCTGGGTTATCATGTCGTAAGCTCCGTGATGTTCATACTCCTTTTGGAGATCCGGAGTCATGCTTGCTAGCATGAGACAAGACACTTGGACGGAGTCCTCAGTGTATTTCAGCCAATCGTTAAAGGCCTCCTCATCATCCTCGTTAGGTTGATCGGGGATAGGGTCGTCTAAAACATATGATCTTCTCTCTTGCTTGAGAACAATTCTCAAGTTTCGATACCAATCAATAAAGTTGTTATGATTTAGACGTTCCTTTTGGAGGATCGCTCGTAGTGATTGGTTTGACGCGGACGAGTTATCGTGATTTTCATTATTGGTGGCCATCTACAAAATTTAACAAAGATCAATTTTAGTATTTTCGATATTGCTAATTTTAATATTTAATGCCTTTTAAGGTCTTTTCATATTAAAATCTAGAACCCAACATTACATTTAAATCGTGGTTAGGTGACCTTTATCCCACGTTTTAAATTAATAAGGTGGTCAACGTTTGACGATTGCAACCATTTGCAACTTCTAGAAATATGGGATCGACTTAAAACATCATATGTAAAGTCGGCATGTTAATCCCATCAACACCATTTGGAAACCACATCGTAGGTGATCCATTTGACATGATTTGCAAATCAAGACACCCTACTTACACCCACGTGTGAGTTTGCCAAAACAAGTGGTTAGGTGACCTTTATCCCACAAATAAGGCATTCTCACCTCAAGTCACAAGTTCCCTCAAAATGGTTAGGTGACCTTTATCCCATTAAGAGTTCCCAAGTGACTCAAGTGTTGTGTAAAAGGACGGTGTTGATCTTGTTTGGGAAAAAAAGTTTTAGAGGTTTCAAAATACAAGTTTAGAAAACTCTATGTACTTGTATTTGCATGCTTTCAAATACAAGGTACCTTATGGTTCTTTGATTAAAACCTATTTTAATCCTTAAAATCATTAAATAATTTTAATAACCTTTTATTAACCTTTAAGAACCATCAATTTTCAGCTTGTTAAGTTTGTTAATTAGTTTGCTTTGAATATCCAAATATCAACCAAACAATCAAGACAACAAACAATCAACCAAGCATAAAACATAAACAACCATATGTGCATAACCATAGCCCTTATGTTGACAACACTTGTTTGCCATCACAAGTGTTGTCTTTGGTCTTTCTAAGGGTCAAACATATCATAAAGGTTCCAAGAACCTCCCACTAGAAACCGCATCCAAATGCTCCATGTTTCTTGTGTCTTTGTGTCCATCTTTGGGTCTTGATCTTGTACATCTTCCTTTTACAAAATTGTATCCTAATACATTTTTTTTAGTAAAGGAAATGAACCTAATCTATTATTACATAACCAAATGAATGAATAATTACAACCCAAAGGAATAAACACAAATATTACAACCAAATTGAATGAATAAAACAACCACTAGAATCATCCAAACAACACAAGGCCACAAGCTAGGTTATGCACTAAACAACCAATGATCATATCATCTATTCATATAATGAAGACCCCATTTAAAACCCCAAATTTCAGCCAACATAAACTGAAATTTTGGGTTTTAATCATTGTCCAAACAACCAACATTCATAATATGTTTCTTTCAAGGTCTAATCACTAGCATGTGTGATATGACCTTGAAAGTTTGGGGAATCATTCATATAAACTATAACAGCCCAAAATCAGCCTATAACATGTCTAATATCATCTTTTAAAACCAATTTCAAAAGATAAATCAAGCAAGTCATCCACATAACCGGCTCTTGATGCCATTGTTGGGTTTGCTAGAACATAAAATCAATGTTTAACCACTTAAACTTTCTGAAAAACGCAGCGGAGTTACAACTTAATAAAACCCATTTTATAAGCTGAAAATAATGTTCCTTAGTGACCATTTTAGATGAAAAACAAACCCAAAGAAAAGGATCATAATATGTGAATGATCAAGCTATGAAAATGTACTAAAACTACATAAAATCACAGCCACAATGAGCTATGATTCTACCTCTTTGAGCAGCAAGAAACGACCAAGGAGAGGGCTGTTGTAAGCTTCAAAAACGTCCAAGAAAGTGCTGAATGAGGGCTGATTAATGGCCAAGACTTCAAGCTAGAAGTCCTCAAACGTCTATACCCACAAGCCTTCAAGCAAACACCTTAGTTGCTAGGATTTTGGTCACCAAAACTTCAAGAAGAAGCTGCTATATCACCTTCAAAACCGTGAGTTTGGAGAAGATGGAAGAGAGAGTTTTTCTTGGAGTTTAGTTGCATGTGTGTGTCAAGATAGCTGGTCCAAGAAAGCATTCAAAGACCCTTAATGTGTTGTGTCTAATCAACAAAATTGGTCCAATGACCAACAAGGGGGGGGGGGGCCAAAAAAAGGATGAAAAAGAGGTTTCCCCCTTTTTTTTTAAACACAATCACATGTTAAATGGTCTTATAATTTGTCCCTCTTAGAAAATGTATACAACTAACCCATTAATTGTATAACATATATAGCCATTATTAATTTGTAATGTCATCTAAATAACATTACAAATAATATCATTGAACAATATATCCTAATAAATTGTTCCATGTCATATGCAACTTATTTAGAAAACCCATTTTCTAAATTGGTGTTAATATTTTATTGCATGATCATATCATCAATAAATATTATTTGGTGTTTGCTAAGCTTGTTATTGGGTATAACCCGACTTGGATCATAACGTACTAACCACATCAATATTCTAAGTGTCTTGGGCACATCGAATCCTACACTTTGCTACTTATTATATTATTATCAACTCTTATAAAAGACTTTACTTCATCTGATTTGAGTGTTATATAAGTGAGTTTGAGACAAATCCAAGTATTTAAGTGACAAACCCGATCCTGCAACTGGTATCAGAGCTTTTTAGGCTCTTGATTATGAGATCTTACCATCCTAATCAACCTATTTTTCACTCCTCCTTACACCACACTCAAAATGGCCCTCAACAAATCCAAAGTAGAGATGGGGACGATGACCAAAGCACCCATCATCACCCCTGAAAACTTCAGGTCATGGAGCAGACGAATGGAAGGCTTCATCAGGTATTAAGACAGCAAGATGTGGCAATCCGTTGTCAATGGCCCGTATAAGCCAAAGGTAGCTGGTGGAAACGGTGCCATGATTGAGAAAGCTGTTGATGATTATTCTGATGAGGACCGGAAGAAGCTAGAGATTGATAGCAATGCTATGACTGTTCTCATGGCTGCAATTCTAAACTCCATCATGGTGGGGTTTGAGCATTGCAAGTCAGCCAAAGAACTGTTCGATGCGCTTGCTCAAATGTATTCAAGCTCAAATAACTCCAAGAAGGACTCACTGAAGCAGCAGTTCGAGAACTTCACCTACATTGCTGGAGAAACACTTAGCTAGCAATACTTCAGGTACATGGATCTCATTTCTTCCCTTCAATCTATGGGAATTGCTCATGAACTTAGAGACCTTACAAGAAAGTTCATGAGTGCATTACCCAATGAGTGGACATTCTACTGTGTCTCTATCAAGAGAACAAAGAACCTGAATACACTCACCATGACTGAACTCTATGGCATCCTTGATGGATACCGTTTGGAAGTGGAGAGTAAGAGAGGCCATCAAACAAGCAGACCCTTGAGTCTTCCTGCTAGCAACGCTTTAATGGTTGCTGAAGGCTCAGGAACCTCCCAGCCTCAACAATACCTGACTTACACCCAGCAACCATCTTGTTCTTCTAGGCCATACATCACATTTCCTGAGACTCCAAGGTCTCAACAAGCGCAGCGAAGCTCCTTTCAGGACAGCTTTGCTTTTGTCTCAGGAAGTGGACACTCAAATGATTATCAATATTGCTTTGATGATCTAGAGTGCTTCAGCCCGAATGTTATGGAATAAGTGGACAGAGCAAAGAAGTTCTTTAAGAGAACTGGAAGGCAATTTCCCCAAAACCCAATCAACATCAAATTTGGGTTTGACAAAACTAAGGCCAAATGTTACAATTGTAACCAACTTGGTCATTTTGCAAGGGAATGCAAGGCTCCCAAGTCCAATCCGGGAACCCCACAGGCCTCCACACATCCCTCTACACCAAAGCCCACCAGAAAGTCAACAGAAACAGCTGCAATGGCTCAAGAAGTTGACTGGAGCTTCATGGTACAAGATGTGACTCCTGCTAAAGCACTCATGGCTGGAACAGATGAAAATAAGGTATATGAACATCTCTATACTCCTGCCTGTATTGCTAAGGTTAAATTGTATCAGGACTACAGTATGGAGATTAAATCCGATATTGAGTCTTTAAATGTTTTAAAATCTGATTTTAAAAGGGCTGAATCTTACTATCAAAGAAAAATTGAGGAGTTAGAGAAAACTGTGTCCCTATTAAAACACGAACACACAAACTATAAGACTCAAATAAAGGATTTAATATCCAAATTGACTGAGGCTCAAGCCCAGCTTGTCACAGCTGAGGCTCAAGCCAGGAAGTATGCTATTTCCGAGCAAAACTTCTAAGCCATTCTTGCATCATCCTCTC
Organism: Flaveria ramosissima; assembly: GCA_025215565.1. Lineage (NCBI taxonomy): Eukaryota > Viridiplantae > Streptophyta > Magnoliopsida > Asterales > Asteraceae > Flaveria > Flaveria ramosissima. The sequence goes on from CM046036.1 coordinate 32,814,595, forward strand.
ACTCAAAACTTTGTTACCAAAACAAAGGTGGGTTGGGAACCAATGAAATTGCTCCACCACACTCCTATGAGTCTATAAGACAACCAAGGTGTGGTACTGAAGGGCAAGAGGTTCCATCTGCTGACCCACCTTCCTGTGAGTCAAAGAATGATGCAACTATGGAGACCATCACAGGGAAGAACCAGGTAATTATACCCTCTTCTACCAAAAGAAGTAGAGCTTAGGCAGCCAGAAAAACTACCAAGAAAGTGGTTGAGTCTAAGCTGAAGATAGACCCAAAGCAAAAGGGTGTATTCATCTCAGCTGGATTCCAGGTGGTTGGAAACTCTAATTCAGGAAAGGGGTGTAGTACCAGCACTCCTGTCCTACCAAAGGATCAGAAGTCAAAGGGAAAGTTTGCTGATGAAGAGAAAATGAACAAGAAACAGCAATCCTCAAGTTCACAAAAGATTAACGTTGCATGCAAAATGTGTGGTCTGCAAAACCACATGGCCAAAGATTGTTACTACAATCCTGTTAGCACACATTATGCAAATAATGTTAAAAAGGAAGGAGTCAGGGAAGGTTTCTCATTTGGACCATATCAAATGGTTCAAGTGATGAAAAAGGGAAAGCTTGTTTCCGAAGCAAGGCTTCTTTCGGAAGAAGGTCCTTCTTCCGAAAGGAAAAAGGCTTCGGAAGCTAAAGCTATCAAGAGTCAAAAGAATAAAAAAGTCCCTTTGAAACCATCCCAGAAGAAGACTACTTCCAAAGAAAAGGTGGTGAAGGCTTCTTCTAAAAAGAAAGATGCTTCAGAAGAATGCCAAGCTGCAAAAGCTTCAACAAGCTCACCTTCTATGATCAACCAAGGGATGGAATGGAAGATCAAGGAAGATGTTGTAGCCAAACCTCTTCAAAGACATCCATTGAACCCCCATGCATAAATTTTGGTTTAATTATGTCACTATCATTAGAAGAACCCAAGACCAACAAGGCTTGGGTTTCCAGTCAAAACTAATCATCTCATCTTATGTGCAGGGACATCCATATGACAAGAATAACAATGTTTGGATTGTGGATAGTGGATGCTCTAGGCACATGACAGGGAACAGATCTCTCCTTCAACAATTTCAACATTATGATGGAGGTCCTGTCGAGTTTGGAGGTGAGGCCGGAGGTTATATTTCTGGCAGAGGAAGTATATACAATGGAAAATTATAGGTTGACAAAGTTAACTTTGTCAAGAAGCTTGAACACAATCTGTTAAGTGTTTCTCAATTCTGTGATCAAAAGCATCAAATGATTTTCACAGAATATGAGTGCATAATCCTTAAACCTAGGATGACAATTCCTCAGGAATGGTGCTTCTTAGATCTCCCAGGAAAGGGGATATGAACAATGCTTCCACAATGGGAGAACTATCATGCTTTCGTTCCAAAGCTGATGGTGATGAGTCAACACTATGGCATAAACGAATGAGTCATGTAAATTTTAAGACAATGAATAAATTGGCTAAAAATAACTTGGTATATGGTTTTCCTAAAAAGGAATTTTTCTGCAAAGATAATTGTGTTGCATGCCTGAAAGGGAAGCAACATGATGGTCTGCGGATAGTATATATATTCGATAAAGATTTAATGCATAGATTCAGTTTTAATTGGTTGTTACTAATACTAAACCACACACACAAAAGGCAGTGTACCTGTCGTGTGGTAATATAGTGTTGGTAAGAACCGAGTATCAATCCGTGGACACACCTAGCCTACTCAACAAACTTGATGTTTGACTATCAGATTTGGTTTTTGTTAAAGAAAGTGATATTTTTTATTGGAAAGATTTTTAGGGTTTAAAAGTAACAGTACTACAAAGAAAGTAAAATAAGGATTGAAGCGTTTGGATTTAAAATCAGGGAATAAAAGTTATCGTCCTAATTAAAATCCACTTATGTAATTGTGATGAACTGGTGATGTGATGTGATTATGTTAATGTTTATAAAGATGAGCCGGCGCGATTTCTCGACTATCCTGCTGTCGTAGTGACTTGATCCTGTCAGGCTGATTTTACTGCTCAGATCAAAGCCCTAGTAATGTAGATGAATCTTTTGTGTCCTATTTGACATACGATTTCTGAAAACATAATTTAATGTTAAAAAGAGAGTTGATCAGGTTCCTTCCTAACATACCATTAATTTTAGAAAACGGTAACAATTACTGAAGTTTCCGAACTAATAAAAGGGAACCCGCAAATGATCAGAAAGTTAAAGTGATATGACTTCTAATAACCATTTCTAGTTCATTAGTCATGGATTTATTATGAAGACCGGTTTCGTGAATGAAAGTTAATCATACGGTTTTCAACCTTGTATGACAATCACAATCACAAACCATAAATTTATACCTTCCCGTTCAATTGTAGATGCTACCCATCAATAGTTTTCCCAAGATCACCATAACATTAACATAATATTTATCACACCATTAGTTCATCACAAATTACATAAGTTTCATCCGATTAGGATGATAAATAGAGTTTAGCTCATGATGAGCTTTAACATAACAACGGATAACAAAGAAGATAGATAAGTGATCATCGGTGAAATGGAACAATCAAACCGATAATCCACAATGGATGACGTTTAGGTGATCCCAAGCTTCTTCCAAGTGTTGTATGCACCTCCCGAGCCTCCGAATGATCTTGAAGTCTTGATTCCCAAGAGAATTCAGCAGAGTAACTCTCCCACCAAAGCTTTCCAAAAATGGTGAGCTTAGGCTTCTATTTATAGGCTTTCCGGAGTGTTTAAGCACGGCCCCGTGCCTAAAAGGCACGGCCCCGTGCTAGTACAATGCTTACGAAAGTTGGTCGGCTCGTACATGCAGGTTGTGTCGGGCACGGCCCCGTGCTAAATGGGGCACGGCCCCGTGTTGGTGGTGGGGCACGGCCCCGTGCCTTATGGGGCACGGCCCCGTGTCTACTTTTAGGGGACAGTACTTTTTGTCCTGTCAGATGTCCAAGCACGGGGGTGTGTTAATTTAGCACGGGAGTGTGTTTCTGGCAAGGCATGGGGGCGTGCTTAATGAGGCACGGCCCCATGCTTGGAGTCCAAAGCTCGGATTGCTTCAATTTCTTGTTAAATATGCTCCTTTTGTCCATCTTGCCCTTTTAAACACCTGAAAACACAATTTAACACTTTTAAGTACATTTTCATCATTTTAAGGAAGATATTAAGGAATAATTGATGTGCTTTTGATAGGATTTTTATGTATAATTTGGAGCACATCAAACATCCCCACACTTGAACTTTGCTTGTCCTCAAGCAAAATTCACTTAAAATGACAATTCCACTAAAAACCAAATAAATCAAATTATAAACATGTCTTCCGAGAAGTATGCAAGTAAATACTATTTTCATCCAAATATAAATATTCTAAGCACATGTAAAATGATATCCTAGCAAGCAATAGGTTGGTTAGGAAAGATTATTATCATGTAAAAATCCACACTTCTCACAAGATGCACTCATACTCGGCTAAATATATGGAGTCATAATCAAGATTAAGTATGACTAATACACTCAATTGCCTAGTATGAATACGTGTGAAATCATATGCTTGTTAAGGGATCAAATCTCCACCTACTTAGATATTTATTTGCCTAAATCATTAGGTCTTTGATGGGTTGTAACTTGGCTCGGGCTCGGGTATGGAATATTTGGAAAGAGTGGCTAATTGCTAAAGACGACGGTCTTGGCTTATTTTTCTAACATAAACTACAAGGAAAGCATTAAAGGTTCCCTATACAATACTTCAAACTAGAAGGGATATGCTAGCTTGAGGACTCGTTTAAGGTCAGATTGTCAAGACCGTATTTTGCTATCAAGAATCGCACTTCATCTTTTACCCGAAGATACACAAAACTTTCCTTTCTCAAGGATCGTTCGGCTTGAAGCCTAATAGCACCCAATCGGATTAATTATGTGTATTCTTATTGAGATTCAGTTTGATTCTTTTTGCATTTTCCATTATGGGACCAATTTCCACAATTCGGGCATCTTTCATATCTTTTTGCCCGTCTCTTTATAGCACTTTTTGAAATCCCACAAAATGGCGGAACTTGTTCCTTTTTTTCGCCATTTCTTTCTTGCGTCAAACGTGAGATTGAAAATTTAACCGTGGATTTCCGGGGGAAGTCCCGGTTTTGCGTGATGAAGGCAACAAAGCAAATTGAAATCAAAAGAATGCATTCCAGTTCTTTAAGGTCTGCCGGTAAAAGACCAATTTTTTTTAAGCCAAAAACGTGTCTTTAACGAAAACGGGTTTTGTTGAAGGCTTTTTGGTTGGTGACTCGGGTGATTGAAAGATAAAAACGTTTAAGCTCAACGGGGTTAACTAGGGTTGACGTTCGGGTAAGGAAAATTAAAGACAATGGTTGGGGCTTGAATGGTTAAGGTTTCCTAGTGCCTAACTCACTTTTATGCAACAAATACTAATTAAGGTCTTGAAATGTATACCCAAAGCAAGTTCTAATCACACGTATCTAATGGCACCCTCAATTAAATCCAGAATGAGAGTAGAATTGCAATTTGCAAAATCTTGTTTAAGGCTTAAAAATAAACTCACATACGGATGGAATTGGGTAAAAGTGTTTCATTTTACATGATTGAATATTTTACTAGATTATTGCTTTTAAGGATATCACAAAAAACATTTTCAATTTTTATTTGGACGTCATGGATTTACTTCTTTATTTCCCGAAAACGTATATTTATAATTTGGTTTATAAAAAATTATATTAAATTTTTGGTTTCTTGTCACAAAAATTACTTGGGAAGTGATCTTTTCTTAAAAATTTTAATTTGGACCTTTTTAGCAAAGTCAAATACATTACTCCCATCCCCACACTTAAAATTCACATTGTCCTCAATGTGATTAAAATATTCATGATCGAGAAAGGGTAATGAGATAACTGCCCTAAAAATGATGAATTTTTCACTTGTGTTTGGTTGCCCTCGCGTTGTTAAAATCCTCGGTATCACCTGAAATGTCACCAATTTATTGAAAGCATTAAAATCCTAAACACATCAAATAAAAACAAAATGACATAAATTAAAAGATAGATTGGCACAAAACAACTGTGCCGGGGCTCCGAAAATGATACGGTTTTCAAGGGCTTTGTGGTGGGATATCCCCCCACTCGTGGTACATTCGGTTTCTGATGTACGTGACATCTCTGCTCAAGTCATCGACTCGGGAATTCAGATTTTCGACTCGGTTGAAGGCTCGTTGGGCATATTCAAATGATCGCCTTGCATGGGTTTCGGTGGTTTGGATTGACTCATAAAGGTCTAACATGGTTGGAAATTCCCTTGTTCGTGAACTTGAAGATCCAGCTCCGGCTCCTTCTGGCTGTATTGGCATGTCGAGATCCATGATAATTTCTTCGGGATCCGCCGGATCCCAGATTTGTCCCTTCTTATCCATGAATCTAGGCTGCCCATTTGGTAAGCTTGTCACCATGTACATACTTGTACAAATGCTCAAGTCTAACAGTCCGGGCATCACTCCTTCGGTTCCTTTAGTGTTATAACCATAGCTTTCATATAAGTTCAAAATCCAGCTTCCTCCAAACATGGGTGTTGGAGAACCTGCAATCGCGTTCCTGGCAAAAAGATTACAAAACAAATACCCAATATTACATGGGAACTGATTAACCATACAATATAAAATAAACAAGTCCCTCAAATTAACAACTCCCTCGCTTTGACCACAAGCTGTTATGGAATGGCTGAGTAACCGATGAATGTATCGCAGCAGCAGGTCTCGTATCTGACTGCTTTTTGTATTGCTCGAGTTGAACCCTTCCACTCCCAAAATGCTTTCCTCATTGCACCACTTTCCGCGTCTCTACTTTCCTCGTCCGGGAAGGTATGATATGCCGGCATTCCAGATATTGCCTCCTCCTCCATTTCTTGTTCCATGTATATTCCAAGATAGACACCGAACAAGGCAATGGATGTTTTATGCCAATTCCCAGCTAGTCTGAATGAAACTGCATTTTCATCCCAAGGATCAGAGTCTTTCATGCTAAATTTAAAAGATGCTAAAAATTCAAGAGTCAGTTCATAAACGGAAGGTCTATTTTGTGAAAATAAACGTTTTCACTGGACACTTAAAAAATTATTATATCTTTCTAGCTGTCCGACAGCCGCTAGTGTTTCTTCATCTGCTTGTAAGTGGGATCTTTCGACCCTTTGTAGCAATCTTTAAAGTCTATCATGACACCATCTCTCGCGGCTCCCTCCAAAATGTAAGTAGGGATGATCCATGATCCTGAAATTTTAAAAATAAATTAATCTATACAAAACAAATTTCTTAAGCAGTCTCATGATGTTAGTGAAAATCATATGTTTTTCAAGACATAACATCATAATGATTCAATTCATGTTCAAAATCAGTTAAGAATTTATCATCCAAGGAAAAAAATTTGAACATGGGGGTGCGTTTTGTACAACGTGGGGGTGCGGTTAACATGTTTGGTCATGAAATCTTGACTCGAGCAATCGTGGTTTTGTTTATAAATCGTTGATTAAGCATGGGTTTAACATTTTCTTGCTTCAAAAATCAAAGATTATACGTTGAACATTTTAATCATTTGTTAATAATTCAAGATACTAAAAATATATATTGTTTTACATCACTTGAGAATTCTTGTAACTTGAACATGATTAACAAAGGTTTCACCACGAGTTATGAAGATAGTATTTTTAACAATAAAAGAAAACAACTAACTAACTAACTAAACATACTAATATCTAACTAAACACACTAATTAACACTAATCTACTACAAGAATAAACATGAACAAGTAGGTTAAAAGCATTCATCATTCCTTAACACGTTTAAGAACAAGTGTTTACACATAATTGCTAGGATTTCGGTTGTTTAGAGACCTAATCACCTAACTACATGTAAATGACTTTCATAATCAAAAGAATTAGTATGCTAACCTCTTGGCCAAATACTCTTACAAGAACACTTGAACAAATGAAAGAAAAATGGAAAAGAAGATAGAATTGAAAGTGGATACAACTTTGCAGGCACATTAGCTCGGTTTTTATCATGCAACATTGAATGGAAAAGGACAAAAGGCTGAAAAATGGCAGGTTGTGTCAATTCTTGTCGAACATGGGGGCGTGCCCCTTTGAACACGGGGTCGTGTTCAAGTACAAATGTTCGGTTTCAGTCGTTTGTTGTTCCGTTTTTCAGTTTCGCGCGTTGTGTAATTTTCCCGGTTTCCAAATCATCAAAAAAAGATACGAAAATAGTCCTATAGTTAAATAACACAAGCCAAATTGAAAATTACATTCCCTAGAATCCTACGGTTACACGATACGTTAAAAGCCGAGAATCTGAAACAGCAAAACCAGACTCTTTAATGCGCAACAGCGCACTTAACACATCACGGAATGTTTCTAAAAGAAACCTCCACACATTTCGTGTGGAAGGTTTGGCATGGGATAGTGAGAAGTGCGGTTGCTCAATTCCGCGAGCTGCTGGTTAATGGAAATGAGTTCCTCGCTCATCTGCTGAACTTTTTGGATTAGTTCAGCTAAGCGTTGGGAAGCAATAAGGTTCATTTCTGTCAATTGCTTGATCAGTTCATGCATTTTGAAGAAATACTCTTGAGTTGTCGGCTCTCGCGTTTCGGAACGCGGTTTCTTCGCGGAATTCCAGTTTGAGCTTTCGTGACTTGATTCTTTCATTCTTTTGACGTTTTTGAGCAGGAATGAGTTGTGATGAAAGAATGGAACAAGTGTGGTATTTATACACAGGTCGTGAAGAGTGAACACGGGGGCGTGCTTAGCTAGGCACAGCCCCGTACTTGTCAGAAGTCATCTTAAATTCGACCTGCAACGTTCCAGAGTCGTCACCGGAGATCGTGGAAAAATTTTGTCAGAGACACGGGGGCGTGCTTGATGGGGCACGGCCCCGTGCTTATGCTTGTCAGGTCCTAAAAATTTGCTAAAAAGTGAGAAAATTTTATGTACAGGTGCCGCGTTTAAGTTTCGGGTCTTCGGCACGACCTTTCCCCACACTTAGTTTTCGTTGGGGTGGAGGTTTAATTCCTCCAAAGAAATCTTAGTTGGTCCATCGTTATACGGTTTCAAACGATGACCATTTACTTTGAAACTTAAACCTGCGTGGTTGTAAATTTCAATGGCACCATTCAGAAACACGTTTTTGATCGTATACGGTCCAGACCAGCGTGATTTCAGTTTTCCGGGAAATAAACGTAAACGAGAGTTATACAGTAAGACACGTTCTCCCACATGAAATTGTTTTGTGCTCTTTAATCGAGCGTCGTGGAATTTCCTTGTCTTTTCTTTATAAACCCTAGCGTTTTCGTACGCTTGTTCCCTCAATTCCTCCAATTCGTGAATTTGTAGGAATCGATTCTTTCCTGCAAGGTCTTGGTCCAGGTTTGCTGCTTTAAGTGCCCAAAAGGCCTTGTGCTCTAGTTCTATAGGTAGATGACACGACTTCCCATAAACTAGTTTAAACGGTGTTGTGCCGATGGGAGTCTTATAGGCTGTTCGAAAAGCCCATAATGCATCATCTAACTTGATAGACCAGTCCTTGTGATTTTGACCTACAGTTTTCTCAAGGATTCGTTTGATACCTCGGTTAGTGACTTCGGCTTGCCCATTCGCTTGTGGATGGTAAGCAGTTGTAAAGCGATGGTGAACTCCATAACGTGTCATTGCTCTTTCAAGCTGATTGTTACAGAAATGAGTTCCTCGGTCACTAATCAGAGCTTTGGGGGTACCAAAACGAGAAAATAGTTTCTTAAGGAATTTGAAAACGTTCCTGGCATCATTAGTAGGCAGGGCTTGAGCTTCAGCCCATTTTGAAACGTAATCAACTGCTACCAAGATGTAACTATTGCCAAATGACACCGGGAATGGCCCCATGAAATCAATACCCCATATATCAAATATCTCGCATACTTGAACTGGTTTCTGAGGCATCTCATCCCGTGTTGAGATATTGGTTGCTCTTTGACATGCATCATAGGTGCGTACCACAGTTATGAGCATCTTTGAAGATCGTGGGCCAGTAAAATCCAGAGTCGAATACTTTCTTGGCTGTTAAGGTTGCTCCATGGTGTCCTCCTGTGGGTCCTTCATGACAGTGCCTTAGAATTTGTTCTACTTCACTTCCATATAAGCACCTTCGAATGAGTTGGTCTGCACCGATTCTAAACAGATACGGATCCTCCCAATAGTAATGTTTGATATCAGTAAAGAACTTCTTCTTTTGCTGATAAGTCATTCCTTTGAGAAGGATTCCGCTTGCTAAGTAATTAGCAAAATTGGCGAACCAAGGATGTTCATTGATTGAGGATTGAATGTGCATAAGGAATTCATGAGGAAAATTGTCGTTTATTTTGGCTTCCTCAGTTTGTGAAGGACTTGAATCCTCAAGACGTGAGTGGTGATCAACAGCTAGATTTTCCGCTCCTTTCTTATCATGAATTTCAATATCAAATTCTTGAAGCAGAAGAATCCAACGAATCAATCTCGGCTTTGCATCTTGTTTGTTGAACAAATAACGAAGGGCTGCATGATCGGTGTAAACGATTGTCTTTGAAAGGATGAGATACGAGCGGAATTTGTCGAATGCGAAAACTACCGCAAGAAGTTCTTTTTCGGTGGTAGTGTAGTTTTCTTGTGCGTCGTTTAGGGTTCTGCTCGCATAATGAATCGGGTGAAATTGCTAGTCTTTCCTTTGTCCTAATACAGCTCCTACCGCGAAATCACTTGCATCGCACATGAGTTCAAATGGTAGCGTCCAATCTGGGGAAACCATGACTAGAGCAGTTACCAATCTCTCCTTAAGCAATTTGAATGCACTAATGCATTCATCAGAAAATAAAAATTTCGCGTCTTTCTCCAGAACTTGAGTCATTGGTTGAGCGATTTTTGAAAAATCTCTAATGAAACGACGGTAGATTCCTGCATGTCCTAGGAAACTTCTGATGTCTTTCACGGTTGTGGGATGCGGAAATTTAGAAATAGTGTCGACTTTGGCTTGATCGACTTCAAGTCCTGCTCGAGAGATTTTGTGTCCTAACACTATTCCTTCCGTAACCATGAAGTGGCACTTTTCCCAATTTAAAACAAGGTTGGAGTCTTCACATCTAACCAGCATCTTTTCCATGTTTTCAAGACATTGCTCAAATGAGTTTCCAAAGATGGAGAAATCATCCATGAAAACTTCCATTGAGTGTTCAATCATGTCATGAAAAATTGCTACCATGCATCTTTGAAATGTAGCAGGAGCATTACACAAGCCAAAGGGCATTCGTCGATAAGCAAATGTGCCATATGGACAGGTGAATGTTGTCTTTTCTTGATCTTCGGGAGCAATTGGAATTTGAAAATAACCTGAGAAACCATCCAGAAAACAATAGAACATTTTTCTAGACAATCTCTCAAGCATTTGGTCGATGAAAGGAAGAGGGAAGTGATCTTTCCTTGGGGCGTCATTGAGTTTGCCTTTCAAAAATTTAGTTTGTCTTTCAAACTGCCGTGTGTCCCCGGCAACGGCGCCAAAAACTTGATGGTCTGCGGATAGTATATATATTCGATAAAGATTTATTGCACAGATTCAGTTTTAATTGGTTGTTACTAATACTAAACCACACACACAAAAGGCAGTGTACCTGTCGTGTGGTAATATAGTGTTGGTAAGAACCGAGTATCAATCCGTGTACACACCTAGCCTACTCAACAAACTTGATGTTTGACTATCATATTTGGTTTTTGTTAAATAAAGTGATATTTTGTATTGGAAAGATTTTTAGGGTTTAAAAGTAAACAGTAATACAAAGAAAGTAAAATAAGAATTGAAGCGTTTGGATTTTAAATCAGAGAATAAAAGTTATCATCCTAATTAGAATCCACTTATGTAATTGTGATGAATTGGTGATGTGATGTGATTATGTTAATGTTTATAAAGATGAGCCGGCGTGATTTCTCGACTATCCTGCTGCCGTAGTGACTTGATCCTGTCAGGCTGATTTTACTGCTCAGATCAAAGCCCTAGTAATGTGGATGAATCTTTTGTGTTCTATTTGACATACGATTTCTGAAAACATAATTTAATGTTAAAAAGAGAGTTGATCAGATTCCTTCCTAACATACCATTAATTTTAGAAAACCGTAACAATTACTGAAGTTTCCAAACTAATAAAAGGGAACCCGCAAATGATCAGAAAGTTAAAGTGATATGATTTCTAATAACCATTTCTAGTTCATTAGCCATGGATTTATTATGAAGACCGGTTTTGTGAATGAAAGTTAATCATACGGTTTTCAACCTTGTATGACAATCACAATCACAAACCATAAATTTATAACTTCCCGTTCAAATGTAGATGCTACCCATCAATAGTTTTCCCAATACCACCATAACATTAACATAATATTTATCACACCATTAGTTCATCACAAATTACATAAGTTTCATCCGATTAGGATGATAAATAGAGTTTAGCTCATGATGAGCTTTAACATAACAACGGATAACAAAGAAGATAGATAAGTGATCATCGGTGAAATGGAACAATCAAACCGATAATCCACAATGGATGACGTTTAGGTGATCCCAAGCTTCTTCCAAGTGTTGTATGCACCTCCCGAGCCTCCGAATGATCTTGAAGTCTTGATTCCTGAGAGAATTCAGCAGAGTAACTCTCCCACCAAAGCTTTCCAAAAATGGTGAGCTTAGGCTTTTATTTATAGGCTTTCCGGAGTGTTTAAGCACGGCCCCGTGCCTAAAAGGCACGGCCCCGTGCTAGTACAATGCTTACGAAAGTTGGTCAGCTCGTACATGCAGGTTGTGTCGGTCACGGCCCCATGCTAAATGGGGCACGGCCCCGTGTTGGTGGTGGGGCACGGCCCCGTGTCTACATTTAGGGGACAGTACTTTTTGTCCTGTCAGATGTCCAAGCACGGGGGTGTGTTAATTTAGCACGGGGGTGTGTTAATTTAGCACGGGGGTGTGTTTTTGGCAAGGCATGGGGGCGTGCTTAATGAGGCACGGCCCCATGCTTGGAGTCCAAAGCTCGGATTGCTTCAATTTCTTGTTAAATATGCTCCTTTTGTCCATATTGCCCTTTTAAACACCTGAAAACACAATTTAACACTTTTAAGTACATTTTCATCATTTTAAGGAAGATATTAAGGAATAATTGATGTGCTTTTGATAGGATTTTTATGTATAATTTGGAGCACATCACAACACAGGGCATCTCATAAATCCAAAGTTGTTAACTCCATCACCACTCCATTACACTTATTGCAGATGGATCTATTTGGTCCCACAAGTATAATGAGCATTGGAAGGAAATCATATTGCCTTGTGATTGTTGATGATTTTACTAGATTTACATTGGTATTCTTTTTAAGAACCAAAGATGAAACTGCTGAAACTTTGAAATCTTTTATTCTTAAAATAGAAAATCAAATTGATCACAAGGTTAAAATAATTAGAAGTGATCAAGGGACTGAGTTTAAGAACCACGTTCTTGACTCATTCTGTAACTCAAAAGGGATTGCCAGACAATATAGTGCTCCTAGAACTCCTCAACAAAATGGTGTTGCGGAGAGGAGGAATAGGACACTTATTGAGGCTGCTCGGACTATGTTAGCTGATTCAAAGCTACCTCTAACATTTTGGGCAGAGGCAATCAGCACTGCATGCTATGTGCTGAACAGGGTCCTTTTAGTAAAGCCACATGGAAAAACCCCTTATGAGCTATGGAACAAGAGGCCACCGTTCATTGGCTTTCTAAGGTCCTTTGGCAGCAGGTGTACCATACTTAACACAAACAACAATTTGGTAAAATTTGCTGAAAAGTCGGATGATGCCATCTTTGTTGGATATTCCTCTAACTCTAAAGCTTATAGAGTTTATAACATTAAAAATCAACAATATGAGGAATCTTTCAACATTGTAGTTAATGAGCACACTCCTTGTGTTAGGGGAAATGGTCCTGATCATATATTTTATTTAGAATTGTTTCCAAACTATTCTAAACCATCTTGTGAGAATGTTTCAGCTGGAACAGGTGCTCAAAGTGACTCAGATTATGATCAACTGTTTGAGCTTCCTAGACCTATTCCAAGTTCTCCAAGAGCTGTAGCAAATCAAGTTCCCACTATTGGAAGATCTGATAGTATAACCATATCAAGAGATAGTGGAGCTTCAACAACCAGTTCACCTATTGACTCTCAAACCTCTTCAAGTGACCATGCACAACACCAAACTGATGAAAGCAACATCTTGAAGGAACATGCAACTGTTGATGCTGCTTCACAGCAAACAAATGATTATGTTTCTCTTTCATTCAATCAGTCCTCATTAAATTAATTTGAAATAGCATCTGGACCAAGTGTTCATGCTCCTGAGCAAAATATGTCTAATTTGGACTTATTTTTGCAACTGGAGGTAATTCCTAGACTTAGGATTCACAACACTCATCTAGCTGAGAACATCATAGGGAAAGTCTCTGAAGGCGTGAGAACAAGATGACAAACTCACAATGGGAATGTCTGCTTGTACTCATGCTTATTATCCCAAATAGAACCCAAGAAGGTGGAAGATGCCTTGAAAGATAGTAGTTGGGTTGAATCAATGCAAGAGGAGCTGCTTCAATTCAAAAGACAAAAGGTTTGGAACTTATGTCCGCTACCATCTGGTCAAGTACCTATAGGCACTAAATGGGTTTTCAGAAACAAGAGAGATGATAGAGGCTTGATTATCAAAAACAAGGCAAGACTGGTGGTTCAAGGATACACTCAAGAGGAAGGAATCGATTATGCTGATGTCTTTGCACCTGTTGCAAGACTTGAGGTAGTTAGGATCTTCCTTACTTATATTGCATCCAAGAATTTCACTGTCTACCAGCTTGATGTCAAGTGTGCCTTTCTATATGGGGATATAGATAGGGAAGTCTATGTATGCCAACCTCCGGGATTTGAAGATCCACAGCATCCCAACTATGTGTGCAAATTGGATAAATCTCTATATGGGCTGCACCAAGCACCCAAGCTGTGGTATGAGACATTGTCTCAGTTTCTCCTGAAGAATGGTTACACTAGAGGTACCATTGATAAGACTCTTATCATTAGGAAGTCTGGGAAAGACATCTTGCTCGTTCAAGTCTATATTGATGGCATCATATATGGTTCCTCAAATGACCAAATGTGTAAAGACCTTGAGAGCATTATGAAGAAGAAGTTTGAGATGAGTTCCATGGGAAAAATGGACTTTTTCCTTGGAATTCAGGTGAAGCAAATGAAGGAAGGGTTTTTCATCAGTCAATCTAAGTATGTCAATGACATCTTAGAAAGATTAGAAATGAAAGATTGTAAGGCAGCAAAAACACCTATACCCATAAACCACAATATATGCCATGACTCTGAGGGGGAGGATATCGATCAACATCAGTATAGAGCAATCATTGGTTCTCTGATGTATCTCACAGCAAGTAGACCTGATATCATGTTTGCAACTTGTATTTGTGCAAGATATCAGGCTGCTCCAAAGGTGTCTCACCTAGTTGCTGCCAAGAGAATCCTTAGATACCTTAAAGGAGCACCTAAACTAGGTCTCTGGTATCCAAGAAATAGTGATTTCAATCTCTATGGTTACTCTGACAGTGATTATGGTGGCTGCAATATCAACAAGAAATCAACATCTGGTGGATGTCAATTTCTTGGTGGAAGGATCATCTCATGGCAATGCAAGAAGCAATCATATGTCTCTACATAAACTGCTGAAGCTGAATACATTTCTGCTGCTAGTTGTTGTGCTCACCTGTTGTGGATTCAAAACCAGATGATAGACTACAGATTCAACTTCATGAGCACTCCTATCCACATTGACAACAACAGTGCTATCTACATTACTGAAAATCCAGTGAAGCACTCCAAAACTAAACACATCGATATCATGTATCATTTCATTCGAGATATTCATGAGAAAAATCTTATCAAGCTAATCAAAGTTGATTCAAATGAACAATATGCTGACTTGTTCACCAAAGCCTTTGATGAACAAAGATTCAAATATCTCATTACAGCTATTGGGATGATAAACCTTGATTAGTCAATCTCATTTGAAAAAATTTTAATGTGTAAAGTTTTATGTCAAAACAATCTAAGCCCTGTTACAAAAGGTCTTTCTCTAAAATTTTATCTAAGTATGAATTCTTCCAAAGAGGAATTAACCCTCGGAAGATATTTTCCATATCTTCCGAAGCAAATTCCTCCCAGGATAATTTTCTTCTCGGAAGAATTGTTAAGTCTCGGAAGAAGCGATTGATTTCATATCAGATCTACTTCCGAAGCTTGTAACATTCTCCATTCGGAAAGCAACATATACTCTCGGAAGTAAAAACTTTACCTTCGGAAGTAAATTTACCTTCGGAAGAACATTACCTTCGGAAATACTTTATATTCAGAAGAAAGATTATACTGTATAACGGAAATCTATTGGGCCCCACTTCGTAAAAAGTAAAGATTTTGTTAATGATGTCGGATTATTTAAATGGACTAACCTTACCGCCCATGTCACGTGATCCACTGCCCTAAAAGATTTCTTCATCTTCAATCTACCCAATTTCGAACTATCTTTTTGCAACTTTCTCCAATGGCACTTAATCCTCAGCACAACCAAGTCGCACTCCTTGACTCTTCAAGGGATGCCGACTTCTCAAATATCATCTCCTTTCTAACCCAATCTTCTTACTACACTGCCCTGACTGTTAACCCCACAGTTTACTCAAATCATATGTGTAAATTTTAGGCAAACGGTCAGATTGAAACCCTAAATGGGGTTCGTGTCATAAGAACGAGCATCTGTGGCCAGGAGTTGCTCATTTCTGAACAAATCATCAGGGAGCATCTAGAGCTTCATGATGAGGGCGCTCCAACAGAATTCCCCAAAGGAGATTTGGACAACACTTATATCCAAATGGGATATGATGGAGATGTTAGCAGGTCAACCGTCTACAAATTCAACTTCTCTTACAACTAGAAGTTCCTGCTGCATGTGGTTCTTCACTGCTTGTCCAACAAATCTGGGGGTGGGATCAAATCCCATATGAACTTGGGTGCCTAGTTCATGGTTTGGTGAGAAGCCTCCGCTTTAACTAATAAAGATTTATGCTGACCAACCTTATGGGAAACTGTTGGAGCTGTAAAAGATAGTCTATATTATCAAAACAGTGAAAGTCAACAAAAGTCAACGTCACGGTCAAAGTCAACAAAAGTCAAACCCACACGTTCGAGACGAGGAACCGAGACGAGACGTTGAAGATTTAGATGACTAGGAGTTATATTGTAATAAATATATTTTGTGTGAACAAAATATATTGTATCTTGTTTTTAGTCATTTTTATGCTTAATATGTAATTTTGTGTAAATTAGCCTAAGTCTAGGGAGTTAAGTGCAATTAGTGGATATTAGTCTAGACTATAAATAGGTTAATTGTCATTAGTGTTGGTTAATGGTTGAATGACCAAGAGATTGAGGGATTACTTGTAAACATTATTTGCAATTTTATTGAAGATCAAGGGGATTTATTGTGTTTATCATTATTTTGATCTAATTCTTCATGATTTGATTCAAGTTTGATCATCCTGAATTTACAATTTAATATCAGAGCCATTTTGGATCAAATTCACTGAAGATTTGAAGATTTTTAGAGAGTGAAGTTGAGGTTTTGGTTGTTTTTGTTCAATATCAAGTTTTCATCAATTTCGAATTAGATTTGAGTGTTATTGATATGGAAATTGATTAAAGTTTGCTTGTTATTGGTTGGGAAAGCTCTGTTACCCATCAGATTTCAAATCCATTGAGATTTGGGCGATTTCAGATTGATTTCGTGTTGAAAAAGCTTTTCAGCTTCGTCCAGCGAAACTACGAGTTCTTCCAGCGAATCTGTCTGTTCTTTCAGCGAAACTACAAGTGTTTTACACTTTGTAGTTAATTTCAGCAACTCAGCGAAAGTAGTGATCTTGAACGAAAGTTCAACAGTGCTTGTGGGTGATTTACAAGCGACATTGCTCCGAAAGTATCATTGAACGAAAGTTCAAGCTTGTTTTGTGCGAACTTATCAGCGAAACTAAGTCATTTGTGACATTGGCTAGCGAAACTACTGCCGAAATTTCCAGCGAAACTACTGTCGGCTCAGCGAAACTAGAGTTCACAGCGAAACTGGCTCTGCGAAACTATAATTTCGGCGAAACTATCATTTCTTCAGCGAAATTCGAATGTTAAAGATGACTTTTTCCCCCTAGTTGGGATTAATTGAGTTCATTTCGATAAAAAATTTTTCACTAATTTTGAAAGATTTCTAAAAAAAAAAACAAGCTGACCTGGCAGCTTGACCACAGTTGCTAAGATTTTCTAGCGTGACATTTACAAATAATATTTTTTCTGGGGGAGAATTATTCTAAATTTTTTGGGAAAAAATATTTTTGGGGCGTTTAATTGTTTAAACAAAATAAAAATAAAAATGGCTTTTGCAGAACTGATTAAATCCTTCGAATCTGATGATCTCACAATTGCACAATGTCGGTTTGATAATTTTGCAGCTCTAAAGAATGAAATGATGTCTGATTTTGTTGATCGTTTTCTGTTGGTGGCAAGTAATCTGAAGAAGTTTGATGCCCAATTGGGAAATCATGAACAAGTTCTAAGATTGCTTGATTCCTTCCCATCAGAATGGAGCTCACACAACAAGTCGATTAAAATAGATAGAGGTTTTCGGGATTACAAACTAATGGAGGTGATCAACAAACTGAAAGAAATGGAGTTGGATATCAAACGTCGTGAGTACTATGAAGCAACATATCTAACTCCAAAGATCACTTCAAACTCCAAAGAGAAACCAGAAGAGAGATCAGATTCTGGCACCAATTCTGACGGTTTACCGAAACCTGAAACTGAAGAGGTACAAGAGGAGCTTAAGCAGACATCAATGGGTAAAGGTGGAGCTGAGTTGAATGCTGAAGTTTGTGATGCTGAGAAGGAAGAGGAATGGAAGCGAAATACCAGAGTTTGCAACTGTGAGAAGGCTCTTACTGCTGAAAGAGTCATCCTGGATCTTCCATACAAGACAGTTCAGGATATGTGTTCTTCTGCTTGTAAAATTCGTTTATTTGGTGTGTATTAAGCTAATAGGTTACTTTTAGATAACCAAAAGGAGTTAACCACCATAAACACAGAACTTAAAAAGAATGAAGCCAAGTATTTCATCAAATTAAATGAAGCTTTAAAAGAAAATGATCATTTAAAACGAACTCTTCTTGAAAGAAATGTTGAAATTAATCTTTTAAACGAAAGAGTCACTTTGGCTGAATTTGAAACAAGCAAGCTTAAACAAAGCTTGATAGATGGACCATATCTGGAATGAAACAGGAAGAGCTACTGTGTAAACAAAGGGGAGCTAGGATTAAAACGTGAGTGGGTTGTGGTGAAAATCCATACGTCTATCCTCCTCCTAGCACCCATTGTTACTCTCCTATGCCTCAACCTCATCCATCTAATGATTTGATTGAAGCTGCAGAAACTAATAGTTTAAATGTAGGTTTAAGCAACGTTAATCTTAAAGAGGTTAGAGATGTGCAGGATTCTCCTGTAGGTTTGGGATTCCTTAGGCAAGGGTCTGATAAGAAGATTAATGCCGATTCCACTTCTGATGCTCCAACACCAATTTCAGTTGCTTCTCCAACTTTCTTCAACAAATTCAAATCAGGTAACATTCCATCATATGTTCCCGTCAGGTTTGTCAAAGAAGGAACAATTGTTGAATCATCAGGCAATCAGAATCCTATAAGCGAAGCCAACACAATAGGAGGTGTCAATCAAGATCCTTTGGAAGCAGATCTGTGTATACGAGATTAGATAAGCTCAGATGATGAATCAATCACAGAGGAGCGTGTTGGTTCCTCACAGATGAAGATATCTCCTGACATTGTCAAGTCACAAAAGCATCCAAAAGCTGAATCAAGACCAATACGGATCTCTTCTCCAATTGCAAAGCATCCCAGTAAATCAGTAAAGATCTCATTCACTGCTCATCACGGGAAACTTCAGAACAAGCAAGAATCTACCACAACCTCAAAGCAATCTCCAATTCCACCTACATAACACAGGTCAGTCAAGCATCAAAAGCCTTTCAAGGCTTGTTTTGAGTGTGGAAAAGAAAGGCATGTGGTAAGGAAATGTCCTCAAAGACTTGCTACGGATGGTAAAGGCAAAACGAATTGCTTCTCCGAATGTAAGTCTAAAAAGAATGTTCCAGACGGTAAAGGCAACGTGGGTTGCTTCTCTAGATCAAGAGGTAAACAACACACATCTTTGAATGGTTGGATGAAAAACCCTCCATCCAAACCTTTTCATGTGAAGCCGGTTTCACATGATACAAAGATGAAAATGACCAAAGCTTCAAAACCAAATTCTTTTCCTTCTGGTCTTAAACAGAAAATGATTTCCAAATTTAATTCATTCAAATCCAAGTTAATTGAACCGAAAAAAATTTGGCAAATTAAAAAGAAGGATACAGCAATCCCCGATTGTTTAAACAGTTGTGTGAAAAAGCTTGTTACTTATCTTGATGAAAAAGGAACTTCCAGGACTACGATGGCATGGGTTCCCCTTTCAAACTAATCTGTTTATGAGTGCAGGAACAATTTAGGAGGACTGTTAGTAATCCAGTTTACTGACAGAGATTGTTCCTAATTCAAATTTGAGGCGGAACAAACAGGTTAAGGTCATGGTATTTTATCCATCAGCTGGATTTTTATATGTACAATCACAATTCTCATTTCACAATCACTGCATATTTCTTGATAATTCATTTCTTATCTTGATAATCAGTGTAGTTTGGAAGATCTTCTAGATAAATTTTTATTTTTGTACAGTTTTATAAAAAAAATTAAAAAAAATAAAAAAAATAAAAATTAAAAATTAAAAAAAGTAAAATTAAAAAAATAAAAAAATAAAAAATTAAATTTTTTTTTTGCAAAAATAATATTTAGGGGGAGAGTATAAGTAAATAAAAAATAAAAACGAAACTGGGAACTTGATTCGAGATGACTGAGAAATGATTGTATATCTTCTTGAAATGTTTGTTTTTGCATGACTTGCGTTTATAAAAGAGTAAATTGCAATTTTCATACCTGTGTTTTTGGGGTGTTAATAGGATCAGCCCCAGCTTAACAGTTTGCATACCTGAGTTTACGAATGCTAACACTTTACGTACCTCCATCCAATTTCCGTTAAACAACTGTTAAATCTTCCCCACGTGCTCCTCACGTGAGGGGCAAAATTGTCAATTCACCTAATTTATTAATCTTTTAAGAGTAAATTGCAAATTTCATACCTGTGTTTTAGGAGGGTTAACAGGATCAGCCACAGCTTAACAGCTTGCATACCTGAGTTTACGAATGCTAACACTTTACGTACCTCTGTCCAATTTTTGTTAAACAACCGTTAAATCTCCCCCACATGCTCCTCACATGAGGGGCAAAACTGTCAATTCACCTGATTTATTAATCTTCCACCATCGGTAGGGTTCTGGCGTGTTTATGTCGTTTGAGTTCCGTTAGTTTCCATATTCTGATCTTACTGTCCTGATGAGATGTGAACACTTTTCCGTTATGAAACGTGAGGGATTTGACGAAACCTGATGAGGAATCGTTGACGGTGAAAGTGTCGATGAGAGAGAACGACGTCGTGTCGAATACATGGATGCGGTCGCCGGAGGCGGCGTAGAGGTGGTGGTTGTTGACGACGAGGTGGCTGATGTGGGCGGCGGGGTAGGGTTTGAGGGCGGTGAGGCAGCGGTGGGAGACAGTGAGTTTGAGAGTCTCCGGTGAGAGGTTTTGGAGGGAGGGGATGGAAGGTAGGGTTTGGAGAGAGAGGTTGTTGTAGAGGCTACTCACGGTGAATTGATAGTTTTGCCCCTCACGTGAGGAGCACGTGGGGGAGATTTAACGGTTGTTTAATGAAAATTGGACGAAGGTACGTAAAGTGTTAGCATTCGTAAACTCAGGTATGCAAATTGTTAAGCTGTGGCTGATCCTGTTAACACCCCTAAAACACATGTATGAAATTTGCAATTTACTCTTAAAAGATTAATAAATTGGGTGAATTGACAGTTTTGCCCCTCACGTGGGGGGAGATTTAACGGTTGTTTAATGGAAATTGGACAGAGGTACGTAAAATGTTAGCATTCGTAAACTCAGGTATGCAAACTGTTAAGCTGGGGCTGATCCTGTTAACACCCCCAAAACACAGGTATGAAAATTGCAATTTACTCTTTATAAAATGAGAGATGATAGTAACTGATGTTGTTATCTGATTTACATCTTATTTTTAATTACAAATAATAGAAAAACAAACAGATTCTTTAATGATATGCTTGGTAGACTCAGCCTGAAGAATAAAATAGACAGCAGCAAAATGATTTAAATTAAATTATATGCTTAAGGATGTCTGGATTTATGCGATCATTTTGGCCTGCACAAAAACTGAGTCCCGAAAAATATCGGATTGAGACTTGATCTTTCACACACCATGATACAAATCATATAAGCCATATCCTTGAGTCATGTCTGGTGTATTTATGTGTCTTGTACTTGTGTTTATCTCCTCTGCTGTATGGAAGTACTGACCTGGAGTGATGATCTCCTCTGCTATACGGTAGTACTGACCTGGAGCTCTCATCGGCACATGATTAAATGGTCATCTCCTTTGTTATACGTGAATATAGACCTGGAGCTCTCACCATTTTGGTCTAAGTAGTGTCAAATCATCTAATTCATCACAGAATGCAATATTCTGTTGATAATCACTTGCACACTAATACACACGCCTTGCTCTATAAAGATCGTAACAAAATTCAAGAAATCCTGAGGTTGGGTGAGGGTTTTTGCCAAATGATTGTGGGGTTCTAACATTCTAAAGCATCTAATCGAACCTTAACAAATCATTTGCTGCTTGTTGAAAAAGATAGGGCATGAGTTTAAGTGGACAAATATATCATCAATCGTTATTGGTCTGTTTAAGAATTTCAAAATCAGTCAAAGACTATGATTAGATTCAGTTATCAGTGTGATCTCATTGCTTGTCGATGATTAAATTCATCTTTGTGCTAAGTGTATCTTGAGGATGTGATCTCGTGATCGATTCAGTTCTCGGTTTTAAATGTTAAAAAAAACAAAAAAAACAAAAAAAACAAAAAAAATAATAGATAAATAAATGTTATAATAAATGTATATAATATAAAAAAAAATTATAATAAAATTTCATTTTAATTTCTCTTAGGTCTTCCATATTATGTTGTTTCAATTTTATCATTTTTCATGCATTTCACGGAAATTGCGCATAAACGAACACGAGTTCGCTTGTTTTTCACACACAGATAAACACGGGTTTATTTTGTTAAAATAAAATGACCTAATTGTAAATGTCGAGATTGTGTTTGTGAATGTGTTTTAGATTTTTGCTTTAAGTGATGGCCGATCATCAGTTGAGCAGTGTACCTGATCAGAGAACCTGTACCTCAAGTTTGCAGAAGATACCGAGCTAGGAATCCTCCTCCTACATCTTCTTAAGCACTCAAGATTAGAGATTTAGGAAACCTGTTCCAATATCCTTGTAAAGCTTGCACTCGAAAAGGGGGAGCATATAAATAGGGGGAGCTTAAGAGATGAAAAAACATTCTCATCTGATTCAGAAAGATTTAAATTGAAGATCTTTCTACTCTTGACTTCTCGATGCTGATTTTGTTTGAAGACGTTGATAATGATAGACTAAGGGGGAGTATTGTTGGAGCTGTAAAAGATAGTCTATATTATCAACATAGTGAAAGTCAACAAAAGTCAACGTCACGGTCAAAGTCAACAAAAGTCAAACCCGAAACGTTCGAGATGAGGAATCGAGACGAGACGTTGAAGATTTAGATGACTAGGAGTTATATTGTAATAAATATATTTTGTGTGAACAAAATATATTTTATCTTGTTTTTAGTCATTTTTATGCTTAATATGTAATTTTATGTAAATTAGCCTAAGTCTAAGGAGTTAAGTGCAATTAGTGGATATTAGTCTAGACTATAAATAGGTTAATTGTCATTAGTGTTGGTTAATGGTTGAATGACCAAGAGATTGAGGGATTACTTGTAAACATTATTTGCAATCTTATTGAAGATCAAGGGGATTTATTGTGTTTATCATTATTTTGATCTAATTCTTCATGATTTGATTCAAGTTTGATCATCTTGGATTTACAGAAACCTTCAACGGGACACATTCTTCATATATCCCAGGTTTCTCCAGCACATAATCAATTGTGAGCTGGACCAGAGCAAGCTTGTCTGCACAGCTGCTCTGACTGTTCCTCAAATGAGGCCGACCATCTTCAAAACCTTGAAGAGAGTGTCCACCAACTTCACCGGAAGAGATACTTCACTTCTTCCACGTATGATTGAGCCAATGGCTCCTGGTGACATCCCTGTTAACCCCACAGGTGATGAACCCACACCAGCAACTACCCTCACTTTGCCAAATCTACCTTCTCCACCCATTACCTTCACTTATCAAAGACGTCCTAAACGAACCCTTGTTCAATCTTCTCTGATTGAACAAGCTCCTCATGTTCTACCCAAAAAGGCTAGAGTGGAACAATGGGCTCCCACTCAGCCTGAGGTCCAACCATCCTTCACAATTGACCTCAATATGGGTCTTGAGTCTCCTCAGTCTCAGACCCATGAGCCCGAAACCCAAGCTGAAAAACCTCAGGGAGAGTCTCTATACTCCCCTAAGCAGCCAAAAAGGGACAGCCCCATCACAGGCTCAATGCCTTTAGACATTGATCAAAGTCCCGGGTCACTAGGTTTCACTTCCATATCCTTTACTGACCTATTAATCGGAGCTAATGAAGAGATTATGTCTCTTCAGGGCAATGAAGTTGATCCAGAACACCCTCTCAAGGATCAAACAGAGCCCAGAGAGATCTCTTATCTCTAGCCCCCATCAGCAAACCTTTACTGAGGTGAGTCCCACTGATGTGGAGGGGACTCATGTAGATTCAGCTGCCACTACTGAAGGAGCGTCAAGGGATCCTCAGGACAGTGGTAACATTACTGAGACTGAATCTACGGCAAACATACCCTTTGATGACTCTGAAAGAGACATCATTGAGCAAGGGAAACCAGGGCGCCAAGAAACCACATCTGGTGGTGAGGCTGAACATACAAGGTATGTTACCTCATCTCCCCGTGATTCTTCAATAGAAGATGAGGGAAGACTGCAACTCACCATTAAAGACCTACTTTCTAAAGTCTCAAATCTTGAATCTAAGATTAGGACTTTAGAGGATAGGTCTGCCACTCAGTAACTTAAGATTGAGAATCTCAAGGCCAAACTAGCTGAGAAACAGATTGAGAGGTCTGTTAGGCACGTACCAATTCAGGTCTCTTTGACCTCTTCCTCTAGCTCATCAAGCTCTCAGGATGATGCTACCAAAAAGGGAGAGAGTGTCCAGGGATAAAGCCAAAGACAATAGGAACCCCAAAGTCAAGCTCTCACTTCCCTAAGCTCATAATATCCTATGCAACAAGCTTCAGTTTTTCCTGAGCCTCCTCCAGTTGTAATTCAAATGGATCAAAGGATGCTCCAAGATCTCAATAGGTTCTTCAACAAGTTCCTGTTGGAATCTCATATTGAATAGCCAAGTCCTGATCTGTCCGTGATCTACTTCGGAGCTCAAGAGCTTCAGAGGTTAAATGCACCTTCTACCACTATTGAGGAAGTTGGTCGACCTAAGTTCCAAATGGAACCTGAGATTCACTTTGAAGGGGAAACAAGGGCTGATGGCCCAGCAACTGAGACAGTTGGGACAGATAGTGCATTCTCACAGACTTTCGAAGAACAAGTCAAAGCCTCAGAAGAACAATTTCAATCTTCCGAAGCTAAGATTGCAGCTGCGGAAGGACTATTCTCCTTATCTGATGATCTAATAGTCACAGATGCAATCCTAGAACTTACATCTGAGGTTAATAGGGAGGATTTTCTCACCAAACCCCTAGCTCAAACATCAGCATTAACTCCAGCTTCCATCTTTACTACTCAACCTGAACCTTCCATCCAAGAACCCCCAAAGTCTAGCACTTCCGAAGACATCAAAGGAAAGAGGAAGATGACAAAGTAAGAGCTTTAGGAGGAAGAAAGGTTAGAAAAACTCAAAAGAAAAGGTAGACTTCCAATTGGAAAACTGCTAGCTGCCAGTAGCAAAGCAGCTGCAGCCAACCAGGAGGTAGTCAACAATAGAAGAAGAGTAGAGATTATTGATAGACTTGTCAGTCTAGGAGCTGTGAATGAAGATGTACTCCTGCTACCATTAAGGGAGTTAGTTGAGCTGGAAAAGGCAACTTTGCTGCAAAAACAGCAAAGAGAAGAGGCAGCAAGGTTGGCCTTAGAAGAAGAAAGGGAGAGGAAAGAAAGAGAAGCTGATCAGCAGCTCAGGAGGGAAAGGATAACTTTCCTAACCTCCAGAGGTTTCTCTCTAGAAGAATTATCTCCACACAACAATGATACGATCTTATGGCTCTTCAACAAAGAGCAAGATCAAATGGAGAAAGAGAGAGAGAAAGCTGCCAGCGAAAAGCTGATGCTGAAGAAGAAGAAGGAAGAGGAGGAAGCAGGACTAGCTGCTACCAAGAAGATAGGTGAGAAGGACTGGATGAAGAGCTATCTCAGGGCTCATGGCTTCTCTGGCAGGCAGGTGGGTCCTACGTTTGAAAAGACCCTCCAGCGACATGTCAGTGACATAAAGGCTGACATTCGCTCGGGGAAGAAGAAGGAGATGTACAGAAGGGGACAGGGGATGATCTTCAAATCAACTACTCAACCCCAACTTCAAACCAAACCACAACCTGAACAAATTCCCTTTCCATTCCCCATCAAAACCAAACCAACCACTGACCCATACACCCCTGAACCTACACCATCACCCCTACCAACCTCTTCACCTCAACCACCTAAACTACCCATCCTCCAACCCAAAACACTAGCCAGAACCCAAACACCTCAACCTGCCTAACAACCCCTCAAACCATCCCCTCATCCTTCTAAACATCTCCCTTAGAGTAGTTCAAGGCAATCAAGACAAAGCTCATAAACTACACAATCCTGAGCGATATCTCATGTGAGGAGGATTCAGTCAATTTGACTTATGTTGATGGATCCTCATGTTCCCTCACTAGAGATCAATTTCTTGATCTACCCAGAGGAACATTGGACCAAGCTGCAAATCTCCTTGGCCTCAATTCAGACACTTTGAATGAGGAAGAAAAGAAGTTAAGGAGAAGGCTGGTGACTCTGCTGGATACCAAGATAAGGTGACCAGGTGCCAAGAAAACCTCTTGCACCTAGGAAGAAGATCATCCAGTGGAGGTTCAAAGACTCTTCTCACAACTTTGTTGTTGAAAGAGAGAATGGAAGCTCAACAGGCTAAGTGCCTCGTCTCTGCTACACTTAAGCAGATTTGATATTGCTGAGTTAGCATAGAAGCCATTCTCCAACCCTTCAAACTCTGATGTAGCTGCTCATATCAGAAATCATCTAGGCAGTCTTCATATGGTCGAGCTAACTGCTAGGACCAAGGTTGAAGAAGAGTTGAAACTGAGAGAGGAGGAGAAAAGGAAAGGATCAACAACCAAAGGCAAAGCCTTTCTACAAATGGTTGAAGGTCCTGAAGTTGAATCCATAGTTAGATGGGAGTATGACTATAACTCCCGTCAACCAACTCTCTTTAGGGGGACGCAACAGAGGGTACATGTCATTCAGAGTGATAGACTGGATCTCTTATCCACTTATGACTTGTACAAGCTTCTCAGCACCACTTCAGGGAAGAACAAAGAAACAGACAAATATTTTCTGTCCCTGGTGTTGAAAGCTTTGAGAAGCAGAAACAAGTGAGGTTTTGGTAGCATCAGCCTAGAGGGAGTTTGTTGGATCTAGAAAGGCTGGTGCAACCAAAACTAAATCACTTAGAATATTTTGGTACAACTAATAAAGGAATTCCGAAGCTAAGTGTGGAACTTTTGAAGAAAAAAGGAGCTCTTACGAAGACAAAATCGTAAAACTAACTTCCGAAGGAAAACTCCAATTTCCGAAGACAACGAACTTACTTCCGAAGATCAAGACTTAGAATGATAGATCAGAAGTCAACTTCCGAAGTATAGAAGTCCTCAAGCCTCTGAAGTATAGAAGCCTCTTCCGAAGTATAAGTGGCTTCGGAAGAACTTGTTCTTCCAAAGCCAACTTACCTTCGAAAGACACTACTATTATCCAGTGGAGATAAGTATGGTCTCCCTGACACTCCGCTGCAGACCTCTGAGATACTGCATGGTGTTTTCTCAAAAGCCATGTAGTTTACCATACTTTATTCCACTGTTTACCTTTATAAGTTAGTACAGTTGCCATCTTTAGTTGGTGACAAAAGGTAAGTCATGGACATGTCATGACTACCATATTTTAGATAATACTTTATCTAAGATACCTTAACTTTAGCATTGTAGTATATGCTTTAGTCTTAGGTTTCCAGCTAGTATCAAAGTATATCCGGCTGTAGGATCTAGTATATACAGTTTCTCATTGTAACTCATGTTCTATGCTTGTAATAGTCTTGTAATACTTTAAGTTGAGAAGTAATATATACAAGTGCCTTGAAAATTATTTCTGTGTGTTCTTTGCTACTTATTATATTATTATCAACTCTTATAAAAGACTTTACTTCATCTGATTTGAGTGTTATATAAGTGAGTTTGAGAGAAATCCAAGTATTTAAGTGACAAACCCGATCCTGCATACCACTTCCTAGGAGCTTTGTGCAACCCATAAAGAGCTTTATCAAGCTTGCAGACATAATCAGGATGATCAGGATCTGCAAACCCTGGTGGTTGTTTGACATGCACCTCTTCATCAGTTACCCCATAAATAAAAGCATACTTGACATCAAGTTGGTAGACCTTGAAATCATTGGATGCAACAAAAGCTAAGAATATTCTAACAGCTTCAAGTCTTGCAATAGGAGCAAAGACATCTGTGTAGTCAATTTTCTTCTTCTTGTGTGTATCCTTGAACAACTAGTCTAGCCTTGTTTTTGATGACAAGTCCTCTATCATCCTTCTTATTCCTAAACACCCATTTGGTTCCTATGGTAGTCTTCCCTTAAGGAAGAGGACATAGGTTCCAAACCTTTTGCCTTTTGAATTGAAGCAGCTCCTCTTGCATAGCTTCAACCCAACTTCCATCCTTTAAAGCCTCATCAATTTTCTTAGGCTCTATCTGGGATAAGAAACAAGAGTGAAGACAAACAAAAAACATCATGGGTTTGTCCTCTTGTTTTTACCCCTGAGTCAACATCTCCAATGATGTTTATGGTAGGATGAGACTTGTGAATCCTTAGTTGAGGGATCACAACAAGTTGCTTAGAGAGATCTAAATTAGAGAAATTTAGATCAGGCAATGAAGTTTCTCCCACCACATCAACACACTTATCAATAGAGACTTGATCCAATGAGTGTGTGACATCATTTATGTTGTCTTCAATGGAGTGATTGTCAGCATCAAGAAATTCTTCATCACTTTCACCACCACCATGATCTTCTACATTTGAAGCTTCTTTATCTGAGTGTTGTGCCTCTGAGAGTGAATTTGAAGGCATCTTAGATGTATCAGCTGAATTTGTCATTGTTGTGCTGATGGAAACTTCATTTGCTGAGTTAGTTACAACTGGAGCTGAAGTAGTATAGCTTGAAGGTCTTCTTAGCTCAAATCTTGGATCAGGATCACCTGTAGGTAGTATATCTGTAGATCCTGAAACATACTCATACGATTTGTTAAAACAGTTGGTAACTAATTCAAGATCAAATAGCCAATCAGGACAAGAACCTTTCACACTGGGAGTGTGCTCATTAAAAGTCACATTGGCTGACTCCTCAACTACTCTAGTGCTGAGATTGTATACTCTATAAGCCTTGGCTTGAGAAGAGTATCCAATAAAATATCCATAATCTGATTTATCATTAAACTTGGCAATTTGATCTTTGGTATTCAAGATGGTGCAAGGACATCCAAATGACCTGAGAAAACCAATGAAAGGTTTCCTCTTGTGCCAAAGTTCATAGGAGTCTTACCATGTGTCGTAACTACTAAAACTCTATTTTGCACATAGCAAGCAGTGTTAATTGCCTCTGCCCAGAGGTTGATGGGCAGTTTAGAGTCAGACAACATAGTTCTTGCAGCTTCAATAAGTGTCATGTTTCTCCTCTTAGAAACACCATTTTGCTGAGGAGTCCTAGGAGCACTATATTTTCTTGTAATACCCTTTTCATCACAAAATGTATCAAGGGTTTGGTTCTTGAATTCAGTTCCTTGATCACATCTTATGGTTTTGACCTTGTGATCACATTGATTCTCAATTTTTAAGATGAAATTCTTTAGAATCTCAAGGTTCTCATCCTTAGTTCTAAGAAAGAAGACCCAAGTGAATCTTGTAAAATCATCTGTGATCACTAAACAATAAGAGGTCCTTCATAGACTCATTACACTAGTGGGGCCAAAGAGATCCATATGTAATAAATATAGGGGAGTAGTGATAGAGTTTCTTTCCTTTGGCTTGTGAGATACCTTGTGTTGCTTCCCTTTCAGGCATGCAACAAAATGATCATCACTTGTAAACTCTTTCTTTGGCATTCCAGATACCAAATCATTCTTAATTAATTTATTCATGTTCTTAAAGTTTACATGGCATATTCTTTTATGCCAGAGGAAAGACTCATCACTATTGGCTTTAGACAGAAAGCATGAAACTTCCCCTGAAGGAGATGTTTCTTGCAAATCCATCTTGTACATGTTCCTTTTCCTGGGGGCTCTGAGCAGGATATGCTCATGAGGAATGACCACCTGGGCTTGAGAACAATGCACTCATGCTCAATAAAGAGCATGTTATGACTCTGATCACAAAATTAAGATACACTCAAAAGATTGTATTCAAGCTCTTTTACAAAGTTTACCTTCTCAATACTGAGCTTACCATTTATGACCCTACCCCTTACAGTTATGTAACCACCAGCATCTCCTCCAAAAGCAACTGGTCCTCCATCAATTTTCTCAAAATTCTAGAGTAGTGACCCATTGCCTGTCATGTACGTGGAACAGCCACTATCAATGATCCAGACATTCTTGTTTGTCTTGAGCTGTTCCTGCACCAAAAGAGATGGTTAGTTATATTTGAAAACCCAAGCCTTATTGGTCTTGAACTCATCAAAAGAAGTTGAAGACAATGAAATAGTAATAGATCCTATTGTTTATGTTTTGAGGATCATTTGTTGATGTTGATGGAGAGTTTTTAGTCAATTGGTCATTCTTTGTCTTCCACACCACCTTTGGAAGCTTAGACTTGACCTTCAACACTTCGGAAGTTTTGATAACCTCGAAAGTTTTGATGACTGGACCTTCGGAAGATCTTGCAAACACTGCAGCAGGCTTCAGTGCTTCGGAAGTATTCTTTTCTTTTGAGACTAAATTTTCTTCCCAAGGCCATTTCCCACTTGTCTTCTTCTTCAATTTGGAGCTTCCGAAAGGAGAAGATTTTCCTTCCGAAGGTTGCTTCTTCTTCAAACTCTTAGAAGTCTCTTTTTTAGTCATGTGGACAGTACTTTTTGGATTATAAAGAGAATCCTTAGCAAGATGAGATGTACTCCCACACATAACACAATCCATTTTCTTTTTCGTAAGAGTCTTCTTTTGTTAACAAAGCTGAACTTGATCACTTTCCTTCTCCATCATCAAATTCGCAGATGCTGTGGCAATTCCTTTAGGGTTAGAATTACCTTTGGAGCTGGATGGTTCAGGTTGTGTAGCAGGGTGAGAACTACTTTGGAGCTGGATGGTTCATGTTCCTGGTACTAGAATTTGAGTTTGTGTCTTCAGTCTTAACCACCTCAAAACCTGTAGAGACAAAACTTGTTTCTGCTTAGAGTTAAATGTGGCCTTGATCTCTTGAGCCTTCTTTGCCTTCCTCTTGTTCTTCCTGATCAAGTTCTTCCTTCTTTACTTGGTCATCCCAACTCTCTTACTCTCCTCAGAAGGATAGCGACCCTTCTTAGAATGCTCTTCTTCACTTTTCTCAGAGGCATCCTTCACTATCTCTTCTTCATCCTCTTCAGTCATGGGTTCTATGAGGGGAAACTCATCTTCACAAGTTCCACACCTAGGAGATCGTACAAACAAGATTGTGTGTGGTGGAGCTATCTCACTAGATCCTAGTCCCTGTTTATTTTGATAACAAACTTTGCATGCAAGGATAAGGATGTTATGTTCTTGAAGGTCTCTTCTTTAAGAACACATTTTTCTGTCTTAGCTTTGCTGATCACACGCTCAGCCTGGCATTCAGTCAACTTAGTTATGAGATCTTTGATCTGAGTCCTATAGTTGGTATGTTCATGTTTATGAGTTTAAATGGTTTTCTCTAAGTCCTCTATCTTTAGTTTATAATCATTTTCAGCTCTTTTGAAATCATATTTTAAGATATTTAAAGACTCAAGAACAGATCTCATCTCTAAGTTGTAGGACATGTATCTATTCACTTTAGCAATACATTCATGTGTACAGAGATGTTCCAATACCTTTGCTTCATCATGGTCAGCCATTAGTGCTTGGTTTGGAGATGCATCTTCCACCTGAAAGCTCCAGTCAAAGCCTCCTTCTTCAACGACAACTGCAGTTTGTTGCTTTGGCTTCTCATTTTGGGTGGCTCTCTCAGTGTAGTTTGGCCTGGCTTGTGCTTGGCCACCATTTGTCCTTGGTGCCTTGCACTCCCTTGCAAATTGACCTATTTAGTTACAGTTGTAACACTTTACTTTGCTCTTATCCAGCCTAAACTTTCTACTGGTTGTATTGCTTGGAAACTTTCTCCATGTCCTCTTATAGAACTTCTTGGCCCTATGAGTGAGAAGAGCCATTTGCTGAACTATCTCCATGTATTCTAGGTCATCTAGATGGATACAGTCCAGATCTTCAAGAGTGAAGAGAAAGTTGCATGTGCTTTCATCAGAAGACACAAAGGCTCGTGAAAAGCTTGTCTCTTGGAATGGGCTTCCTTGAGTGTAGCTTTCTCTTGGTGTCTCCAGGAAGGTGATGAAAGGACCTTTTTGTGAGTTGTCAGGATAGCAGATAAAATGATGTTGTGGGTCTATACTATCCCTTTCAACCACATGGAGTGAACTCAGTTGATTGATGGAGTTACAGATGAACCTTGCATATTCATCTCCATCTGGTATCCACTAAGAATACCATACAACTCTATCAAGGTAAGAGTCTTAAGGTTCTCAGTTCTCTTGATAACAACACAATAATGTGTCCATTGTCTGGGAAAAGAGGACATGAACTTCCTTACAATGTCCCTGTTCTTATTAGTCACTCCAACATCCATTAAAGTATCCACAATCTCAACATACCTAAAGTATTGTTGAGTCATGGTTTCACCTGTTTTAAAGGTGAAGTTTTCAAACTGCTACTTCAGGAGATCCTTCTTGTTCTCCTTAGCTTCAGTTGACCCCTCATACATCAGCTTCAGTGCATCCTATAGCTGTTTAGTTGTTTTGCACTTCTTGAAGCCTCTGTATGTGGAGTTTGGAAGAGCAGTTTGAAGGACCGTCAAGGCTTTCTGATTAATCTCTATTCTCTTCCTGTCTTCTTTAGAGTAATCAGCCACATCTTTTGGAATCATACCACCCCCAACAGCAGCTGAAGAGGTGCTTGGTATATAGGCCCTGAGACAACATATTCCCACATCCTGGAGTCTTATGACTTGATGAACCCTTCCATCTGTTGGCACCAAGTGTCAAAGTCTTCAGGAGTGATCAGTGGGGACTTTGTCATGGTTACAGTTTCCATATCAATTTTAGTAATAGTTTCCATTTGAGATGTTAAGTATTTTGTGTGTGTGAGGGATCTTAAGATGGTGAGATCTTACAATCAAGAGCCTAGAATGCTCTAATACCAATTGCAAGACCGTTAGAGAGGATGGTCACTTACAACACAAACACACAATGAGCAGAGTTGTTTAAGAACACTTAATAAATCAAATAGGAAACTGGTAACACACTTGTTTGATACTTAGAACACAAGCAAAAAATAAGACAGAACAAGAACAAGCAACACAAGTATATGGTTTTCAAGAATGTTGTATATTGCTCTTAAGTTCTTTTACAAGTGTTGAATCATGAAAGAAAGTTACAAGGACCTGAGATAGTTTATACTACATCCTACAACCTGTAACACCCGGATATTTTTAAAGACGAGAAAGAAAGAATAAACGTGAATAAAAGAAGGACACATAATCTAACTCAAGTTGAGGGGCTAAGCGTGTCCCATGCGCCCAAAAGCTCATGCGCCCAAATAGTAGCCATGCGCCTAAAATTAGGCTGAAATTTGACTAAGTGTTCCATGCGCCTAGATTGCCCATGCGCCTGCATAGTGCCCATGCGCCTAGAATTGCCCAGAATGACTAAGTGTTGGGCCATGCGCCCTAATAGTGCCCATGCGCCCAGAACCCTTCCCATGCGCCTAAGTGTTCCCATGCGTCTAGAAGGCCATGCCCCTGCATAATGCCCATGCGCCTAAGACTTAGAGTTTTTTCTGAATTTCAGGGAAAATGTAAAGTGTAGGCATTGACTTGGGATGTTCCCGGGGGTGAAGTAAGTTGACTTTATGATGTCATATGTGATGTGATGGATGATGTTGTATGTGATGTGTATGGTGATGCTATGTATGGTATGGCTATGTTTATGTTATGTTCCTTGTTATGTACGTTCATTTTCCGTGGCTTTACGTGGTATGATTATGAATGTAAATGAAAAGTATTATGTAAACGTAAAGCGTAAGTTAATGATAATGAAAAGAGGAACGTAAAGAATGAAAGAATGCATGCATTAATGAAAGAATGAATGTAAGAAAGTCTTGCAAGCAAATGTATGGAGGTTCACACCCAATGAAGGGTGTTAGCTCAACTGTGTGCGGGTTAGCTACCCCGGAAGAATGCACACTGGGGTCCAATCTTTGTGATTGGCCATATGTATGGGACAATTGCCGCTTGCCCTATGTACTGGAGGCAGCTTCGTGCACAATGTTCGAGGTCTAATGATAGACCTCATGCCCAGTAACCAGCTTCGTGCATAATGTTTGGGGTATAGAACATGGCATAGGTCCGGAATGAGAAGAGAATGATAGTGATGAATGTACTTGCCCTAGGCCCTAGTAGCCAGCTTCGTGCACAATGTTCGGGGTATAGTACATGTCATCGAAAGTTAATGACGAACGTATGAGTATGAGAATGAATGAATGAATGATAATGAGTAACGTACGATGATGAATGAACAAAAGTTAACGAATGATGACCAAAGATAATGATAAGATTATCTATGTGTAAGTATGATGTATGATCACGTATGAAAATAAAGAACGGTTTTGAACGAAAGTAAAGTATATTTTATTTTGAAACTAGAACTCACTTAGCAATGCTGACTTTCATGTGTTTCCAGTTGGCATGTAATTGATTGTTGAGGATGGCACGTGGCGGCTACTTGGCTTATTTTGGATGGCATCCATTTTTTGTTGCGATGATGTTTTTAAATTATAATGCAAACAAACTATATTTTGTAATTGTTAACAATGTTTTATTATTTTGCAAAAGCAATTATTTATATATATGAAATGGTTTGTTTAAAAAGGATTCCACTGTAATATTTTAGCAAAGTTAATGTATGATTTATGTTTTATGAGCAATGATTGACCAGTTGTGAGCGTCCCGGGAACGGGGCCTTACACAACCGGCCATACTTAGAAGGCCAGATGGAAACATTTGAACTAGACAACAAAATCAAATGTAGAGTCAAAAGGCAGATTGCCTTTTGACTAGTGATTATGACATGCCATAGCTCACATCCTAATATATTACAAAAAAAATAAAAGTACATAAAATAGAAAGCACAAACTCAAGACCTCAATGTACAGTTACCAAAAGCATGGACCTTTTCACCAACTTATGTAAGTTGGTGACCGAACAGAGTTACAGCAAAAAGTGGTCCAGCTTTATGGTAAAGTACATCACATAAAGCATGTGTTCAAAAGTCTTCGTAAGAAATTTGTCTTCACTTCTTGGCTTTGGAAGACTTTGTCTTTGAAGCTTCGGAAGACTTCACTTTTGCCTTCGGAAGATGTTGGTCTTGGTTTTGGAAGATTTTACACTTAGAATATTTCTAGTGCATAGTGTAAAACTTCCGAAGCATTTCTACTCTGTACTTCAGTGCATGCATGCAGGAAAGACTTTGGATGTTTTAGGTGCATCAGCCTTACATAAAACCTCACAATAGAAAATAAGGAGATTGAATACTCGGTGATGCTAAGAGAGTAGTAAGAATTCAGGTAAAGGAAATGTACAGTTACTACGATGGTGAAAGATTTTTACGCATATTTTACAGTTATTACTTAGTGTAATTTGGTTTCTTGATGTTTTTCTTCTCTTTAATGTGCTATTGTTAGTACCACAGTTACTTTTAATATAGTTATATTTCTTCTTATAGTGGTTTTAGTCCACTTTTATTGTTGTCTTTGACATCATGATTGTTTTTATCTTAATTTCATTAGGAAATGCTTTTTAGTTTATGTCTTTGATGTTTGATTATTGATATTGTTACAAATTGTTTTTACTTTAGATTCACATATATTTCATCTTTACAAGTGATAAAATTTTGTATGAATTACGATCAATAAACACCAGGTGATTTGATGATGTTTTAGTAGAAACTTATTGTTATCTTTCATATATGAACTTTCAAGTAACTAAATCTAACATCTTGCTAGAGTGAAAGACGGAGCTAGAATGACTTGACTTCTTAAAGATCTTAAATATGCAAAGATGGTTAAAGATAAATTGTCATTATGGACATCACTCTTATAAATTGATAAGCTTTCCAGGTATTGCTAACTACATAACCATTTAATTAAAAAAGTTTTAAACTATGATTTATGGATTGAATAAATTCTACACTATGCGAATTTGGGAAGAGAGATTGCTTCTTCGATTACAGTTATCATACCAGCAAAAGCAAACCGACTGACAAGCGGATGCCAAGAAAAATTATGCCACGACCCATATGATGTCAAGTGTTTCTAATTCTATTGTTTATATTTTGCTATATGATTACCTTTATGTACTCTTATATATGTACTCTTATAGATGTTTTAGATATCCACCTGAGACAAAATTGATGTAATGAATTTGATATTAAGTTAAAAAAACATAGTATCAAACTAGGTTTTCAGTTGGCTTCAGTAAAACGAGTCAGAAAATTCATTTGTTCTCATGGAAATAAGAACTATTTAGCATAG
The DNA here is from genome assembly GCA_025215565.1 of Flaveria ramosissima. Lineage (NCBI taxonomy): Eukaryota > Viridiplantae > Streptophyta > Magnoliopsida > Asterales > Asteraceae > Flaveria > Flaveria ramosissima. The sequence goes on from CM046036.1 coordinate 32,851,111, forward strand.
TATAACTGCTTTGCTGAATACAGGTTTGGCTCAAACTCATGAGAATCCATTGCTATCATCACATTTAATATGTAAACTGAATCTATAATAATGCTTGATCTTACGGGTATGTTAAGTCACAACTTTAGTTTAGTGATGCAATACAGGAATTTACCATGTTTAATATGATATTTTTTGATAGCGTGAGTGTAGTGTTTGACCTGTTTTATTTTAATTGTTGGGTTGGAAAAGTAGCCGCAATCTAAGTCACAACTTTTATGAACTAATTACTACATGTGCATTAGAAATGAATAGTATTAGTCGGTCTGTAACCCGCCACAACACGCAGGGTAAGAAACTAGTTTTCTACTATATATCAATTAACAATAGCAATGTTGGTGGTCAATCGGCCACCGATTTTTATCTACTTAAATATATAGCTTTCAAAGATCACTAGCAAAGTGTGTGATGATGGGTTTGGTTTTTCTGTGGATCCATCGCTACGCTGGATATTTTTTTGGTTTATGGGTTTTTGTTTTTGATTATATTATTACTGTGACTTTTTTATATTTATATTTAATTAATTAAATAATTAAATAACTAAACAAGTCCATGATTTAATTAATTTAGACAAACTTACTTTCAATACCCAATAAAATGTCCAATAATCATCAAAATCTATGAAAAAGACCTCCCGTAGAATTGGAGTGTGGACTTCAATATTCTAATTGATGATCGATCAAGATAAAGAGGCAGGGAGGGCGTGAAATAGCGCTCAAGATTTCTTCAAACTCAAAGAACAAAAAATAGTTGTTTTTATAATTTTACGAATAGACAATGGCGTTAAAGATTACTTCAATTCAAAGGAAAAACGATATTGTTTATCCGTTGGTCTATCGTTTATTAAACTTATTACTAGTTTAGACAGTTTTAACAAGTGTTGAAGGAGGTTTTTTTCAATGAAACATGTGAATACGAGATTGCGTAATCGGATGGGTAATAGATACATGTCGATTCTTGCATATATTGCAATGAAAAATTGTATTTCTCAAGAAGTTTTGGGTCGAAGATGTAATGCAACATTCTCAAAAAATGAAAAGTCCTATGGACAACAATACCGTGTTTTATTTTAATTCGTAAAGCCCGTCGTTTTTATTCATATGCTCTTTACATTTAAATGATGTTATTTTCATTATTGCATAGTAATTATATTATATGACTAACATAACTTGAACCGGCCCGACCTGTAAAATTTTGATTCCGTTAATATGAATTATTAACAATTAAAAAACATAATGGAAATATCTAATGCATTATGTACAAATAGTGAATAGTAAATGTACATATTTTAGTGGTAAAAATGTAACTTTCTCTTAACACTGGAACTTTTTTAATTATTCTGTAATTTTACTTTTAACCCAAAAAAACTTAATTTTTCACCCCTCAAATTTAGTTATACTTACACTATATGCCCTATACTTATCTATTTGCTTTTTACTCTTATTTTTGTTGTATTCTCTTATGAGTTTTAAAATTAGTATTATATAAAATATATTAAATGTATTTTTAGACGTGCTTATTTTTATTTATGATTTAATGTAAATTTTATTGAAGACGGAGTGTTATTATAATGTACAAATTATTAAAGAACAAACGTATAAGCTTATAAAATGTTTTCAACGCTTCGATTTTTTATCGTTTCTCTTTCTATCATTTCTACAACTTCTAAAATATGCTATTTTGTATAATCCAAATTTGTGCGTACTTATTTTTTCACTACGACGTGTTTTTTTATCTATTTTTTTGTGATGTGTTTATTTTTATCAATGTTGTGTGAAATTTTTTTAACGTATTCACCTTTTACATAAAGTTTCCGAACTGTGTCCTCGGTGCAACTCACGAGCTTGCGATGGTTTCTTTTCTTTAATGAAGTTTTTGAATTTTATTAACCACGTCAGGTATTGTTTTCTTATATAACGTCACGTATATTATCAACGCCCCCTTTCAACATGCTTCACAAAGAAGTTTTGACTTTAGTTTTTTCATCATTTTTACGTCCACTCCGTTGCACCCTATATCATCTTTTTTATATACAGTTTCAATTCATGTGTTATTAATATCATCCAGAATCAATTTAAAATTTATGTATGTTATCAACGCCCCGTCCAATACCAGATTCACGACAACATTTTGATGTTAGTTTTTTTCATGGTTTTACCACCGTAATACGAGTGGTTTAATACTAGTTGTTTTATAGTTTTAGAATTGAAGATATATGCAAACAAACTAAAAAGGTTATCTATACAATGTAAAAGAACATTTAAACAATTTTTTTGAACATATATATCTTTAATTTTGTCTAACATACAATAATAAAATATAGTAAATTATTTAACTAAAAAAGTCCTCAGTTGTAACATTAAAAAACTTTATGATTATACAAGTTATACGATCATGATATAGTTTTTTATACCACTTATCTAGTATACGACCTGTCAAGTGAAGAAACATCTTACTTAAAATACTGATGCTATTAAGACAAGTCGTTTGGTCATCGTTGATCCTAGCTAATACACTTAATAAAGGTACAGTAACAATATTCAAATAAAAAAAATGTAACAAATGAAGAAATTGGGGAGGATTTGCATGCAAGACTAGTCAAGTGTTTCACCAGTCCTTTTCTCTTTAATGAGACCGACGACCACTATGTGTCCAATCGGGTCCCATTTGATTACAACCTATGGAATATAGATGGCCAAGAGAATTTATATTGCCATTAATAATTAGTTCCATAGTTCCAAACTCCCACACACATGCACAACACTATTTTTAAACAAAACTAGTTATATAAGTTGTAGGTTGTTACGGGAGGAACCCTGTGTATGTAAAAAATAGAAACTACATATAGTCCGACGTGGCTTGGTTTTAAAATATGTCCGTACTTAAAACAACAATACCAAATACGACTTTCCGGATATGCAAAAATAGAAAAAAAATAATTCGACTCGGTTTAGCTTTAAACAAAATTAATATCGCAGCACCAACACAAAATTACGGCCAGATTAAACAGCTCTTATCAGTTATCATACATATACGTACATACATACATACATACATACATACATACAGACAGACAATGGGTCAGGTTCAGGCATTAGTAAGCTCATGTCTGGTTCTATAATATCGTCACATACCTAGCTCATTACTCGTCGGATATTGGTCGGGTAATTACCAGTCGAGTATCACGCATACCCATGGGTATATGGTATACCTGTTAGTGACAAGTTACATACATACCTACGGGTATCGATCAACATCTATCTTGTAAGGTACATTTGTATAATTATGTTTTTATATTTTTAAGTGTATAATTTTAAATATCGAATATGATCATCTCTATAAAATCCCTTATTATAAAACTATAATAACATCTTCACCTGGTAAAATTTAGCATCAATTTAAAATAGCTACAAAAGGTTGTTTAAACTTTCACATAGAAATTCAAAAATAGCTACAACGTTTAAGTATCTTCAAATTTCATATCTAGAGTAGTTACAGCAAGTTCGCAACAATTATCTTCATATACTTCTAAATTTCAAATAATAAAGTTTCATATTTAAAATACATTACTAATAATCCAAAAAAGTTAGTTTATTTTCCTTTCATATTAAAAAATAAATAACTTCGGGTATATGTTCGGGTAAATGAGTATGTGGTTAGGGCCAATTGTTTTGGGTATAACTGGATCTCATATTCCTCCCATGCCCATGAAAAAAATTTAAATCTAATCTCATACTCAACTAATAAATAAGAGTTGAGATTATTAAAATGTTATAACCTTTAAATTAAAAATAATAGTCGCTATATAGTAACTTGTATTTATATATGTTTATTTCTCGAACTTAATTTTAGAAAAAAATTAACTATTCTACAAGGTTATATAAGGTTAATACATTAAGGAAATTTGAATAACTTTAATGAGAAAAAAATTATGACATATCAAAATGAAAATTATGATATATTATTTAAATAGGTCATAGACATAAGTTTATTTTTATAGGTTCTAATAAAAAAATGAATTATAGTAATATAGAAGATGATTATGAATCAAAATAACAATCTCGTATCATTGTCTAAACGAATTAAAAATAAACAAATATAAAAGAATTTTTTGCTTTAATATATATGAATATGTGTAAAACACAAAATAAAAAATATAATTAAATAATAATCAAGTTTCAAACGTATTTAAATTAGGTCACTTATGGATATTTTGCACAATTTAAATCGTTAAACTAACTAATCGAGTCATAATCAGATTTTTTTTGTGCCAAGAAAGAAATGTAGAAGAAGCGGGGTTAAGATTTTTAATATACATATTATATTAGAAAATTTTAAATAACATGTTAATTGTATTTATAAAATATTTAAAATTCACGTCATGACTTCACATCAACATCCAAAAAAGAAAATAATATTTTATAACTAAACAAAAAGAAAAACATACTTAAAACATGTAAAAACTTATAATTTAAATAAAACAAGAAAGTTATGAGATTTAATTAAAACACATTTTAAAATTGAGTTATCTAAATTAAACACTTTTAAACTTGATTAGTATTCTGTAAAGATATCATAACTAAAAACTTATTTTTTTTAGATAAGCAAGTTGATTCACGAAACAGCTCGACTTGGCTCGGTTTGTTTGTAAACAAGCCTACTCCATAATTTGAACATGTTGAAATAAACAAACCGGTTTGTCTCGACTGCAGCCCTGTAACTAGGGCTGTTAAAAAGCGTTTGCCGCTCGATGCTCGCTCGATGTTCCTTCGGAACTTGCTCGAAAAATGCTCGTTCGAACTTCTACTCGGTTGTAGAGGAAGCGATTGGCTCAGATCGGTTTGTAAACGAGCCAAGGACGAGCAAAGGTCCGCTCGGCTCAGTTCGACTCAGCTTGTGAACAGCCCTACCTGTAACGCATCCTAAAAAAAGTAATACAATGTGGATTTCTTTTTATCTTTCACCACTATCTATAATTTTCTTTAGATTTGGATGGAAAACCAAATGGCCACCCTCTCACCGGTCCCAAAATACAATATAACAACCATTTCCTCTCTCACTTTATTCCATTCAAATCTGCACTTCACTTTACTGCATTTGCTTTCCTTTTGTACAAGTAGCTGAGGGCGTGTCTCGCTTTAATGTTTGCCTTAAAATCTAGCTAATATCATTGTCCCTCTTTGATCCTCGAGCCCTCTCTTTAATGCTTCATATCAATTATTATTTATTATAAGGATCAACATTGTGTTCATCAACTAACCAATTTGCCGACAACAACTATTAAACATACACCATGCCCGCTGGTTTCAAGTGGATTAATTTGATGCTGCATGAAGTGCTACTTGGTAGGTAGCTACAATGAGAGATGGAAAATCTAAGGTATTCATTTTACTTGATCATCTCTATGTTTTACTGCTGTCTGGTTTGATTATTATTTATTTTTTGATTTCTTATGTTCAAAGTTCTCTTGGTCCAAGAAATGGGTGCGAAAATGGTTAAATGTCAAAACTAAAACAGAAGATCCTCAAGAGGACAATATTGTTTGTGGAGGTGGGTTTTGTGTACATTCAATTGTTTGTTTGTATTTTTGTTCCAATTTGGTTGTTATTTTTCATGTTTCTATATTGGTAGTAACTCAAAAGCTTCATACAATCATCACAGGCAGCTTTTGTGAGAGAGAACCACCTGCAATCAAGAAGTCCAAAACAGGTACTGTTGCTTTTGGATCATACTTTCTCTCAGTACAATTATTGGTGAAATGATCAACTTAACTTCGATAAAAACAGAGAAATCCAGTGAGAGTACAGAGGCTCATAGGTGGGGGAGGGTAGATCTTGACCACCCACAGATTATTAATGTGCACAACTATAGGTATGCTAAAATTTAATTGTTTTCTCCTCCTTTCTCACTTTCTACTTATGATTAAATACCCCTTTTTGGATTCTAAAATCAGCATCTTTTCCGCTACATGGAATGTGGGTGGAAAATCTCCTTCCAATAACATGAATCTTGATGATTGGTTACATGCTACACCTCCTGCTGACATTTATGTTCTTGGGTATGAAGTGATTTCAGTTTCAATATGTGGGTTTTGAATTTCAGTTGCCCATATTAACGATTTGGGTATCTTCTTTCAGATTCCAAGAAATTGTTCCTCTTAACGCGGCCAATATTTTGGGCGCTGAAGACAACGGTCCTGCGAAAAAATGGGTCACCATAATAAGTAGAACACTAAATAATCGCCCTGGAGCAGGTGGACCAAATTTATGTTGCACACCTGATCTAGTTGCTGAATATGATACTGATTTTGAGGGTTCAACAAGACACCAAACATCATCATTTTATAACAGGCGGTCTTTTCAGGCACCTCATAACGGGCAAAATGAGAACGAGCTGCACCTTGACCGGCGACATAGTATATGTGACCAGGCAATCTTTGGTCAAAGACCAAGTGACTGCTCTTCGAGTCAGAGACCGAGTGACTATTCTTCTTCTGGTCATAGGCTAAGTAATTACTCATGGGGTCAAAGACCAAGTGATTATTCTAGATGGGGTTCATCTGATGATGATTATGGCCCCATGGAAGATATAACAAACAACAATTCATTCTCGCCATTGTCCAATTGGGGATTAAGCACTGTGGAAGATGATGGTCATTCAATCTATTGTTTGGTTGCAAGTAAACAGATGGTTGGTGTTTTTCTTACGGTGTGGATTAGAAGTGAATTAAGGAAGCATGTTAGAAACATTAAAGTGTCTTGTGTTGGCAGAGGATTAATGGGTTATCTTGGGAATAAGGTAGAATGATGATAATTTTTATGCTTTACCTTTTAATATATATTGATGAAGTGAAATGAAAGAAATGTTTGGTTTGTATTTGCAGGGATCGGTATCTGTGAGCATGTTGTTACATCAAACAAGTTTTTGCTTTGTGTGTAGTCATTTGACATCTGGTCAGAAGGAAGGAGATGAACTGAGAAGGAACTCTGATTTCATGGAAATTACAAAGAAAACAATATTTCCACGTGTTCAAGACATTGAAGATGATACATCCCCACAGACGATACTTGAACACGAGTAAGATAACTATTTCAACCCCAAAAATTAGCTTCCTTCTCTCTGTGTTATAACTTTTGGTTACTGAGTCTAGAAGATCACAAGTAAAATATCATGTTTATACTGATATGCACTAGTAGATGCGTCAATTTTGACTAAGTTAGTTATAAATTGGTAATTTGGGTTGTGTTTTATGATTCAAACCAATATATTAAGCTAAAAAGAGAGTGATCAAAAGGGTTGAACAAGCCAAATTAATTAAAAACCATCTAGAGCATATTCTTCACGCAAAATCTCACAGGTTCTTCATTGAATTTATATGGCAAAATATTATTTTGTAGGGTAAATCCATCTTGGCCTGGCTTCTTATACCCATGCTAAAATCGATCCATTTAACCCAAACCATAATTACTCGTACATCATCTTGCATCTCTACATATGAAACATTCGTATTAGCTTTTTACAAGATCAGAGCTTTTTATCTACATTGATTGAATCATTAAGAATCTAAAAGCCAATATTTGTTAGATTCTAATACTTTGTACATATGTTCAGTCGAATTATATGGCTTGGGGATCTAAATTACCGAATCGCCCTCTCTTATCGGTCAGCGAAGGCACTGATTGAGATGCAAAATTGGCGAGCATTATTGGAGAAAGATCAGGTAATGATATTCGTGCATATCATGAATACTCCAAAATTTTTGATCCGCTACTGTTTTTTATTTTTTACTAAACAAGATTCTATTATTGCAGCTACGAATTGAGCAAAGAAGGGGTCGTGTTTTCCGAGGATGGAATGAAGGGGAGATATATTTCCCACCAACATACAAATATCTAACTAATTCAGATAGATACACCGGGGATAGTTTTCACCATAAGGAGAAAAGAAGAACACCAGCTTGGTAAATCTTTTTAAACTAACAGTTTATGTAATAAGAAGAAATACATATGTAGTTTATTTGTTGAATGGGAAAGCACTTTTTCATGTGAAGGTGTGACCGGATCTTGTGGTATGGAAGAGGTCTGCATCAGTTATCATATGTACGTGGTGAATCCAGGTTTTCTGATCACAGACCGGTTTACAGCTTATTCTGGGCTGAGGTTGAGTTAGTCCATAACCATTATAGAAGAACCATGAGCGTCGGAGTTGAATTTGAAGAGCTTTTGCCATACACCAACGGCTACACTGAACTTTGCTTTTTCTAACTCCTCTTGCCCACTGGTGTGTACTAACCAAAAGATGTATGAACACCGGATGAGTGAGAGCCTTTTAGATTGGTATATTTGCTTCATCTATTCTACGGGTGACTAATTGCGGGATCATAATACAAGAAAACGACTAGAAAATTTGGCCAGTTGAACACTGCCCACATGTATGAATTCCTTGTTAGAATTAACACTTAAATTTTTAAAGGAAAACATATGATGACACACTCTAACACTAGTTGAGAATGTTTAGAGTATAATATTGTTTCAAAAAGAAATACAAAACAAAAAGATTATTATAATTCTGAAGATTATTTACTGTGTTCTTAGAAGGTTTGAAAATGAGTAAAATTAATGATAATAATTTTTTTATTAAAACAAAAAATTGGGTTGTAAATGAATGTGGTTCTGATAAACTTTTATTTATTTTTGTTCTCTGTTCCTGTTTGGAACAAAAAATGACAGTAAAGTCGGCATTGGGTGAGAGGAAGGAATGTCTTGTGGGTTTTCGTTTAGAACATAATATTATTCATTTATACACATATGTGCAATATGAATGTGCTTTTTATTATAAAAACTTTTTGATATACCCCCGGTGGGAAACATGACTTATGTGATGGAAGGTTGACTAAACAATCCATGTGCAATGGATGGTTGGATAACCATTTTTATGTGTGTTATATCTCTATGTAGAGATGAGGCATTTAGTCTGTTTAACTCTCCACTCTCTCTTTCTCAACAACAAAATTGTGAGAAGAGTCTTCGAACCTCCACTGGATAATCTTCTTTTTAGGCACAAGGGGTTGACTTGGCACTTTGTCCCCTTTCTTTGTATCCTGTAGAGTCACCAGCCTTCTTCTCAGCTTCTTCTCCTCTTCATTTAGTGAATGCGAGTTAAGGCCAAAGAGTTTTGCGGCTTGGTCTAGTGTTCCTTTAGGCAGTTCAAGGAACTGATCTCTAGTGAGGGAACATGAGGAGCCATCAACATAGGTTAGCTTGATAGACTCCTCCTCACAAGAGCTGTCACTCAAGGTTGTACAGTTGATGAGCCTTATCTTGATCTCCTTAAACTCCTCTAAGGAGAGATGTTTGGAAGGCTGAGGGGATGGTTTGGGAGGTTGGTGGGTAGGTAGTGGTGTTTGGGTTCTGGGAAGTGTTTTGGGTTTGAGGATGGGTAGTTTAGGAGGTTGTGGTGAGGAAGTAGGTATGGATGATGGTGTAGGTTCATGGGTGTAGGGCTCAGAGGTTGGTTAAGTTTTAATGTGGAATGGAAAAGGGATTGGTTCAGGTTTTGGTTGGGTTTAAGGTTGAGGTTGAGGTGTTGGTTTGAAGATCATCCCCTGTCCCCTTCTCCTTTTCCCTATGTCAGCCTTGATGTCACTGACATGTCGCTGTAAGGTTTTCTTAGACATTGGACCCACCTGTCTACTAGCGTGTCCTGCTTCTTCTTCCTTCTTCTTCTTTGTCCTCAGTTTCTCCTTTGCAGCTTTCTTTCTCTACTTCTTCATTTGATCTTGCTCTTTGTTGAAGAGTCATAAGATCGTATCATTATCATGTGAAGACAATTCTTCTTGAGAAAAACCTCTGGAGGTTAGGAAAGTTATCCTTCCCTCCTTACCTGCTGATCAGCCTCTCTTTTCTTTTTCTCCCTGTCTTCCTCCAAGGCCAACCTTGCTGCTTCTTTCTTTTGTTGAATTTGCAGCAAAGTTGCCTTTTCTAACTCAACTAACTCCTCTAAAGGTAGCAGGATTACATCTTCATTAACAGCTCCCAGCTTGCAAGCATGTTAATGATTTCCACCCTCTTCTTGTTGTTGATAGCCTCCTAGTTGGCTGGAGCTGCTTTGCTACTTGCAGCTAGTAGCTCTCCAGTTGGGAGTCTATCTTTCCTCTTAAGCTTTTCTAACCTTGCTTCCTTCTGAAGCTCTTCCTCAGTCATCTTCCTCTTTCATTTGACATCTTCGGAAGTGCTAGATTTTGCAGGTTCTTGAGTGGAGGTTTCAGGTTGAGTGATGGTGATGGGAGCTGGAGTTAGTGATGATGTTTGAACAAGGAGTTGGGTGAGAAAATCCTTTCTATTGACCTCATATGCTAGTTCTAGGATTGCATCTGTCACAACTAGATCATAGGATAGAGAAATTAATCCTTCCGCAGCTTTAATCTCAAGTTCGGAAGTTTGAAATGGTTCTTCCGAGACTTTGATTTCTGCTTTGGAAGTTTGTGGGAATGCACTCTCTGTCCCAACTATTTCAGTTGCTGGGCCATCAGTCCTTATTTCCCCTTCGAAATCAATCTCAGGTTCTACTTGGACCGTAGGTTAACCAATTTCTTGGACAATAGTAGAGGGTGCATTCAACCTCTGAAGCTCTTGAGCTCCAAATTATATCACAGACATATCAGGACTTTGCTGTTCAATGAAAGATTCCATTAGAAACTTGTTGAAGAACCTGTTGAGATCTTGGAGCATCCTTTGGTCCATTTGAATGACAATCAGAGGAGGCTCAGGAAAAACTGAAGCTTGTTGAATAGGGTATCTTGAAGTTAAGGTAGCAAGAGCTTGACTCTGTGGTTCCTCATGTCTTTGTCCCTGAACACTCTCCCCTTTTGTGGTAGCATCATCCTGAGAGCTTGATAAGCTAGAGGAAGAGGTCAATGAGACCTAAATAGGTACATGCCTAACAAACCTCTCAATCTGTTTCTCAGCTAGTTTGGCCTTGATATTTTCAATCTCAAGTTGCTGAGTGGCAGACCTATCCTCTAAAGTCCTAACCTTAGATTCAATGTTTGAGACTTTAGAAAGTAGGTCTTGAATGGTGAGTTGCAGTCTTCCCTCATCTTCTTTTGAAGAATCATGGGGAGATGAGGTAACATACCTAGTATGTTCATCCTCACCATCAAATATGGTTTCTTGGCACCCTGGTTTCCCTTGCCTAATGATGTCTCTTTCAGAGTCATCAAATGGCATGGTTGCCGTAGATTCAGTCTTAGTGATGTTACCACTGTCCTGAAGGTCCAATGAGGCTCCTTCAGTAGTGGCAGCTGAATCTACATAAGTCCCCTCCACATCAGTGGGAGTCACCTTAGTTATGGTTTGCTGATGGGGGCTAGAGATAAGGTCTCTCTAGGCTCTGTTGATCATTGAGAGGGTGTTGTGGATCAACTTCATAGCCCTGAAGAGACATAATCTCCTCATCTGTTCCTATTAATAGGTCAGTAAATGTTATAGAGGTTAAGCCTAATGACCCCGGACCTTGGTCAATGTCTATTGGCATTGAGCCTATGGTGGGGCTGTTCCTTTTTGGCTGCTTAGGGGAGTATAAAGACTCACCCTGAGGGTTTACAGCTTGGGTTTCCGGCTCATGGGATTGAGACTGAGGAGACTCAATACCCATATTGAGGTCAAATGTGAAGGATGGTGAGACCTCAGACTGAGTGGGAGCCTATTTTTCCACTCTAGTCTTTTTGGATTGAACATGAGGAGCTTGTTCAATCAGAGTAGATTGAACAAGGGTTCGTTTGGGGCGTCTCTGGTATGTGATAGTGATAGGGTGAGAAGATAGATTTGGCAAAGTGAGGGTAGTTGCTGGTGCGGGTTCATCACCTGTGGGGTTAACAGGGATGTCACCAGGAGCCATTGGCTCAATCAAACCTGGAAGCAGCTTAGTGTGTCTTCCAGTGTAGTTGGTGGACACTCTCTTCAAGACTTTGAAGATGGTTGACCTTATTTGAGGAACTGGTAGAAGAACTGCACAAACAAGCTGACTCTAGTGCAGCTCATAGTTGATAATATGCTGAATGAACCTGTGATACATATAGAATGTGTCCCTTTGGAGGTTCCCCATAAGGTATAGCAGCACAAATCTTGAGTAATTGAAGCGATGGCTCTTCACCAATCCATGAACTAGGCATCCTAGTTCATATGGGATTTGATCCCATCGCCCAGACTTATTAGACAAATAGTGGAGAACAACATGAAGTAGGAACTTCCAGTTGTATGAGAAATTGAACTTGTAAACAGTAGACCTGCTCACATCTCCACCATATCCCATTTGGGTATAGGTCTGATTTGGGGAATTCAGTAGGAGCGCTTTCATTGTGAAGCTCTAGATGCTCCCTGATGAGTTGTTCAGTAATGATCAACTCCTGGCCACAAATGCTCAACATTATTACCCTAACTACATTTAGGGTTTCAATCTGACCGTTGCCCCAGAATTCAGCAATATGGTTTGAGTAAACTGTGAGGTTTACAATCGGAGCGGTGTTGTAGGTAGATTGGGTGAGAAAGGAAACGATATCCGAGAAGTCAGCATCCTTGGAGGAATCAAGGAGTGCGACTTGGTTGTGCTGAGGCTTAAGTGTCATTGAGAGAAAGGTTGCAGAGAGATGAGTTTGGATTTCGGTAAATTGGAGACGAAGGAAGCTTTTAGGGCAGTAAATTTGGTAAAAAGATGAAAGTGATAAATCGGGGTTATTTAAATGGGTGAAATGGCGGTTTTGGGGGTTTGGATAAGGTGAAAGGATGTTTTGGTGGATGATGCGACAAGGGCGGTAACGTTAAGTCAATTTAAATAATCTGACATCATTAACAAAATCTTTGCTTTTTACAGAGTGGGGCCCAAAAGATTTCCGTTACACAGTAAAATCTTTCTTCCGAGTATAAAGCATTTCCGAAGGTAATCTTCTTCCGAAGGCAATTTTACTTCCGAATGTAAATTTCTTACTTCCGAGAGTTAAAAGTGCTTTCCGAATGGAGACTCTGATAAGCTTTGGAAGTAGATCTGATATGCAATCAATCGATTCTTCTGAGACTAAAAATCTTCTAAAAATTCTTTCGAGAAGAAGATTTTTCTGGGAGGAATTTTGCTTTGGAAGATATGTAAAACATCTTTCGAGGGTCAATTCCTCTTCGGAAGAATTTATACTTAGTGAAAGACCTTTTGTAACAGGGCTTAGATTGTTTGACACAAGACATTACACGTTAAAAAGGTTTTTAAATGAGATAGACTAATCAATGTTTATCATCCCAATAGCTGTAATGAGATACTTAAATTTTTGTTCATCAAAAGCTTTGGTCAAAAAATCAGCATATTGTTCATTTGAGTCAACTTTGATTAGTTTAATCAGATTTTTCTCATGAATATCTCTAATGAAATGATACTTGATATCAATGTGCTTTGTCTTAGAGTGCTTCATCGGATTTTCAGTAATGGAGATAACACTATTGTTGTCAATGTGGATAGGAGTACTCATGAAGTTAAATCCGTAGTCTATCATCTGGTTCTGAATCCACAACAGTTGAGCACAACAACTAGCAGCAGTAATGTATTCAGCTTCAGCAGTAGATGGTGAAACACAGGATTGCTTCTTGCATTGTCATGAGATGATCCTTCCATCAAGAAATTGACATCCGCCTGATGTTGATTTCTTGTTGATATTGCATCCGCCATAGTCACTATTAGAATAACCATAGAGATTGAAATTGCTGTTTCTTGGATACAAGAGACCTAGTTTAGGTGCTCCTTTGAGGTATCTGAGGATTCTCTTGGCAGCAACTAGGTGAGACACCTTTGGAGCAGCCTGATCTCTTGCACAGATGCAAGTTGCAAACATGATATCAGGTCTACTTGCTGTGAGATACATCAGAGAACCAATAATTGCCCTACACTGATATTGATCAGTATGCTTCCCCTCAAATTCAAGACAAAGATTATGGTTTCTGGATATAGGTGTTTTGGCTGGCTTACAATCCTTAATATCAAATCTTTCTAAAATGTCATTGACATATTTAGATTGATTGGTAAAGAACCCTTCCTTCATCTGCTTCACCTGAATTCCAAGGAAAAAGTCCATTTTGCCCATGGAACTCATCTTAAACTTCTTCTTCATGATGCTCTCAAAGTCTTTACACATTTGGTCATTTGAGGAACCAAATATGATATCATCAACATAGACTTGAACGAGCAAGATGTCCTTTCCAGACTTCCTTTTGAAAAGAGTCTTATCAATGGTACCTCTAGTGTATCCATTTTTTAGGAGAAACTGAGACAATGTCTCATACCACAGCCTAGGTGCTTGGTGCAGCCCATATAAAGCTTTATCCAATTTGCACACATAGTCGGGGTGCTGTGGGTCTTCAAATCCTAGAGGTTGGCACACATAGACTTCCCTATCTATATCTCCATATAGAAAGGCACACTTGACATCAAGTTGGTAGACAGTAAAATTCTTGGATGCAGTATAAGCAAGGAAGATCCTTACTGCCTCAAGTCTTGCAACAGGTGCAAAGACATCAGTATAATCGATTCCCTCCTCTTGAGTGTATCCTTGAACTACCAGTCTTGTCTTATTATTGATGATCAAGCCTCTATCATCGCTCTTGTTTCTGAAAACCCATTTGGTGCCTATTGGTACTTGACCAGATGGTAACGGACATAGATTCCAAACCTTTTGTGTCTTGAATTGAAGCAGCTCCTTTTGCATTGATTCAACCCAGCTACTATCTTTCAAGGCATCTTCTACCTTCTTGGGTTCCATCTGGAATAAAAAGTATGAGTACAAATAGACATTCCCATTGTGAGTTTGTCCTCTTGTTCTCACGCCTTCAGAGACTTCCCTTATTAGTTCTCAGCTGGATGAGTGTTGTGAATCCTAAGTCTAGGGATCACCTCTAATTGCAAAGATAAATCCAGATTGGACATATGACTAGCTGTTGTTTTAAACTCATTCAATGAGGACTGATTGAATGAATGAGAAACATAATCATCATTTGTTGACTGTGAAGCAGCATTAACAGTTGCCCGTTCCTTCAAGATGCTACTTCCATCAGCTTGGTGTTGTACAGTGTCACCATATGAGGTTTGAGGCTCAATAGGTGGATCACTGGTTAAAGCTCCACTATCCCTTGAGATAGTCATGCTATCAGATCTACCAATAGTGGGAGCTTGGTTTGCTGCAGCTCTTAGAGAACTTGAAATAGGTCTGGGTAACTCAAATAGTTGGTCTTCATCAGAGTCACTTTGAGTACCTGTTCCAGCTGAAACATTCTCACAAGAGGGTTTAGAATAGTTGGAAACAATTCTAAATCAAAGATATGATCAGGGCCATTCCCCCTAACACAAGGAGTGTGCTCATTAACGACAATGTTGAAAGATTCTTCAAATTGTTGATTTTTGATGTTATAAACTCTATAAGCTTTAGAGTTAGAGGAATATCCAAAAAAGATAGCATCATCTGACTTTTCAGCAAATTTCGCCAAATTATCCTTTGTGTTAAGTATGGTACACCTGCTGCCAAAGGACCTTATAAAGCCAATGAACGGTGGCCTCTTGTTCCATAGCTCATAAGGGGTTTTTCCATGTGGCTTAACTACAAGAACCCTGTTCTGCACATAGCATGCAGTGCTGACTGCCTCTGCCCAGAATGTTAGAGGCAGCTTTGAATCAGCTAACATGGTCCGAGCAGCCTCAATAAGTGTCCTGTTCCTCCTCTCAGCAACTCCATTTTGTTGAGGGGTTCTAGGAGCACTATGTTGTCTGGCAATCCCTTTTGAGTTACAGAATGAGTCAAGAACCTGATTCTTAAACTCAGTCCCTTGATCATTCTAATTATTTTGACCTTGTGATCAATTTGATTTTCTATTTTAAGAATAAAAGATTTTAATGTTTCAGCAGTTTCATCTTTAGTTCTTAAAAAGAATACCCATGTAAATCTTGTAAAATCGTCAATAATCACAAGGCAATATGATTTCCATACAATGTTCATTATACTTGTGGGACCAAGTATATCCATGTGCAATAAGTGTAATGGAGTGGTGATAGAGTTAACAACTTTGGATTTATGAGATGTCATGTGTTGCTTCCCTTTCAGGCATGCAACACAGTTATCTTTGGAGAAAAATTCCTTTTTAGGCAAACCATGTACCAAGTTATTTTAGCCAATTTATTCATTTTTTTAAAATTCACATGGCACATTCGTTTATGCCATAGTGTTGACTCATCACCATCTTCTTTGGAAAGAAAGCATGATACTTCACCTATTGGAGAAGCATTGTTAATATCAAGCTTGTACATATCGTCTTTCCTGGGAGATCTAAGAAGCACCAATTCCTGAGGAATTGTCATCCCGGGTTTGAGGATAATGCACTCATGTTCTGTGAAGAACATTTGATGCTTTTGATCACAAAACTAAAAAACACTTAACATGTTTTGTTCAAGCTGTTTGACAAAGTGTACTTTGTCAACTTTTAAATTTCCATTGGATATACTCCCTTTGCCAGAAATATATCCTCTGGCCTCACCTCCAAACTGGACAAGACCTCCATCAAAATATTGAAATTGTTGAAGGAGAGATGTGTTCCCTATCATGTACCTGGAGCATCCACTATCCACAATCCATACATTGTTATTCTTGTTATATGGATGTCCCTGCATATAAGATGAGATGATTAGTTTTGATTGGAAACCCAAGCCTTGTTGGTCTTGGGTTCTTCCAATGATAGTGACATAATTAAACCAAAGTTTATGTATGGGGGTTAAATAGATGTCTTTGAAGAAGAGGTTTGGGCTGCAGCATCTTCCTTGATCTTCCATTTCATCCCTTGTTTGATCGTAGAAGATGAGCTTGTTGAAGCTTGTGCAGCTTGGCATTCTTCCGAAGCTTCTTTCTTTTTAGGAGAAACCTTCACCACCTTCTCTTTTGAAGTAGTCTTCTTCTGGGATGGTTTCAAGGGGACTCTTTTGTTCTTTTGAGTCTTGACAGCTTTAACTTCCGAAGCCATTTTTCCTTCAGAAGAAGGACTTTCTTCCGAAAGCAACCTTGCTTCGGAAACAAGCTTTCCCTTTTTCATCACTTGAATCATTTGATAAGGTCCAAATAAGAATCCTTCCCTGGCTCATTCTATTTTAACATTGTTTGCATAATGTGTGCTAGAAGGATTGTAGTAACAATCTTTGGCCATCTGGTTTTGCAGACCTCACATTATGCAGGCAATGTTAATCTTCTGGGAACTTGAGCATTGCTGTTTCTTGTTCTTCTTTTCTTCATCAGCAATCTTTCGATTTAACTTCTGATCGTTTGGTAGGACAAGTATGCTGGTACTACACCCCTTTCCTGAATCAGAGTTTCCTACCACTTGGAATCCAGCTGAGATGAATACACCTTTTTGCTTTGGGTCTATCTTCAGCTTGGACTCAGCCACTTTCTTGGCAGTTTTTCTGGCTGCCTTAGCTCTGCTTCTTCTGGCTTTGGTGGTCAGGGGTTGGTCATCACCGGTAGGAGTGGGTAAAATTACTTGGTTCTTCCCTTTGATGGTCTCTATAGTTGCATCACTCTTTGACTCATGGGAAGGTGGGTCAGCAGATGGAACCTCTTGCTCTTCAGTACTACACCTTGGTTGTCTGATAGACTCATAAGAATATGGTTGAGCAATTTCATTGGTTCCCAACACACCTTTGTTTTGGTAACAAAGTTTTGAGTGAGCGTATGATGCAAGAATGGCTTGAAAGTTTTGCTCAGAAATAGCATGCTTCCTGGCTTGAGCCTCAGATGTGATAAGCTGGGCTTGAGCCTCAGACAATTTGGATATTAAATCCTTGATTTGAGTCTTGTAGTTTGTATGTTCATATTTAACAAGGACACAGTTTTCTCTAACTCTTCAATCTTCTTTTGATAGTCAGATTTAGCCCTTTTAAAATCAGATTTTAAATCATTTAAAGACTCAATATCGGATTTAATTTCCATATTGTAGTCCTGATATAACTTAACCTTAGCAATACAAGCTGGAGTATAGAGATGTTCATATACCTTGTTGTCATCTGTTCCAGCCATGAGTGCTTGAGTAGGAGTCACATCCTGTACCATGAAGCTCCAGTCAACTTCTTGAGCCATAGCAACTGTCTCAGCTGACTTTCCAGTAGCCTTTGGTGTAGAGGGATGTGTGGAGGCTTGTAGGGTTCCCGGATTTGACTTGGGAGCCTTGCATTCCCTGGCAAAGTGACCAAGTTGGTTACAATTGTAACATTTGGCCTTTGTCTTGTCAAACCCAAATTTGCTGTTGGTTGGGTTCTGGGGAAACTGCCTTTTAGTTTTCTTGAAGAACTTCTTCGCTCTATAGGTTAACAGAACCATCTGTTGGACTATGTCCACATACTCCACATCATCTGGGCTGAAACACTCTAGATCATCAAAGCAATACTGATAGTTACTAGAGTGCCAATTTCCTGAGACAAAGGCACAACTGTCCTGAAAAAAACTTTACTGAGCCTATTGAGACCTTGGAGTCTCAGGGAATGTAATGTATGACCCAGAAGAACAGGATGGCTACTGGGTGAATGTCAGGTACTGTTGAGGTTGGGGGGTCCTGAGCCTTCATCAACCATTAAAGCGTTGCTAGCAGGAAGACTCAAGGGTCTGCTTATCTGATGGCCTCTCATGTTCTCCATCTCTAAACAGTATCCATCAAGGATGCCATAAAGTTCAGTCATGGTAAGGGTGTTCAGATTTTCTGTCCTCTTGATAGAGACACAGTAGAACGTCCACTCATTTGAGAGTGCACTCATGAACTTACTTGTGAGATCTCTTAGTTCAAGGGCAATTCCCACAGACTGAAGGGAGAAAATAAGATCCATATACCTAAAGTATTGTTGGCTGAGGGTCTCTCCAGCAATATAAGTGAAGTTCTCGAACTGTTGCTTCAGGGAATCCTTCTTGGAGTCATTGGAGCTGGAGTACATATGAGCAAGTGCATCAAATAGTTCTTTAGCTGACTTGCAATGCTCAAACCCTACCATGATGGAGTTGGGTATAGCAGTCATTAGAACCGTCATGGCAATACTATCAATGTCCAACTTTTTCCGGTCTTCATCAGAGTAGTCTTCAACAACCTTCACTATCATGCCATCGTTTTCACCTGGTGCTGCCCCCTTTGGTTTGTGAGGGCCATTGACTATAGATTGCTACATCTTGCTGTCTTGATACCTGATGAAGCCTTCCATGCGTCTGCTCCATGATCTAAAGTTTCAGGGGTGATGATGGGTGCTTTAGTCATCGTCCCCATCTCTACTTCAAACTTTTGGTTAAGGGCCATTTTGAGTGTGGTGTAAGGAGGAGTGAAAAATAGGTTGATTTGGATGGTAAGATCTCACAATCATGAGCCCAAAAAGCTCTGATACTAATTGTAGGATCGGTTTTTTGTCACTTAACACTTAGTTTTTCTCTCAAACTCACTTGTACCTATTGGAACTGTACAAGATAGTCTATATTATCAACATAGCCAAAGTCAACAAAAGTCAAACGTCGAGTTCGAGATGAAGAACCGAGTGAAGATATTGAAGATAAATTGTGTTTTGAGACGTTATTGTAATAAATATATTTTGTGTGAACAAAATATATTTTATCTTGTTTTAGTCTTGTTTTAGTCAAGTTTAATAGTCTAGGGGTCTTAATGTAAATATTGAAAGATAGTCTAGACTATAAATACATTAATTGTAATTAGAGTTGACTAATAGTTAATTGACCAATTGATTGAGGGATTTACTTGTAAACAATATTATTAGCAATCAATAGAGATCAAAGGGGTTTTGATTGTGTTTATCGTGTTTTGATCTATAATGTTCATGTTTTGATTCAAGTGTGGTCAACCTGGGTTAACAATTTGGTATCAGAGCCATTTTGAATCAACTACATTGAAGATTTGAAGAATTTGCTGTTGATTTTTTGAAGTTTTTTGAAGATTTATGAAGAATTCTAGAGAAAGAAAGCAGATCTGGTGGTTTTTCTAGAGAGAGAAACCAAATCTAAATTCAAATTTCATCAGATCTGCAACAATCTACAATAAATTTGAAGACATACAACACAAATTTATGATCTACAACATCTTTTATACAAGAAAAATTAAAGAAAATCTTCAGATCTGAAATTTTCTCTCACACACACTAGTGTGTGTGTTCTTGGTGTTATTGGAGCTTCAACATCTTCATCCAGCGAAACTACCATCATTCTGAACGAAAGTTCAAAGTTTCCGGCAAAATTACAATTTCGTCCGACGAAACTCTGGTGAAATACCGGCGAAACTGCGAAACTCCGGCGAAACTACGAAACTCCAGCGAAACTGCAAATTCTGGCGAAACTGTCAAATTCCGCGCGAAACTACCTACTCCGGCGAAACTACAACATTTCCAGTGAAACTAATCTGCGAAATTAATATTTTTTTTTCAATGAACTTAAAAAAACTACACACACACAAACACACACTCTGAGACAAAATCCCTCATCTAAAAGGCGCCATTAAAGCGGATTCAAGGTGTTTTTCTGCTCCAAATGCTACCGCCACCACCACCGATGCCAAAACCGTCATTGATAACCTCGTAAACAACGTCACAACCTTCAATCCCCAAACTACTACTCCATCATCATCATTGTTATTGTTATCTTCTTCTTCTAATTCATGTGGTTTTGAATCTGACGCGGCGGAGAAGAGGTGGAGGCGGTGTTTGATCTGCAACAAGAAGGTCGGTGTGGTGGGATTCAAGTGCAGGTGTGGGGATACGTTTTGTGGTGGTGGTGAGTTTGATTTCAAGAGATTTGGTAGAGATGCGATTGCCAAGGCCAATCCGGTGGTGAAAGCCGATAAGATTGATCGGATCTGAAGGTGTTTGATCGGAGTGAACAAATGATGGTATAAGACGGTTTTGGTTTGTGCTGAACAGTAGAAGTGCTGTTGATCTTTGTTCTTCTTGGAAATTTAGAGCTGAAACCACAGTATTATACAAAGTTTGAGGTGTAAAGAATGGTTAGGGTTTGTGTTAGTATCTTAGTTGGGTTAGGGTTCGAGATTTGGTTGTGGGCTTTTTGACATTTGGCTGGGTTTTTCTCAAATAATTGGGCTAACTATTTGGTTCAACAATCAAGTTAAGACTAACAATTTGGGCTAGTTACAAGGTTAAAAATAATTTTGGGTTCTAAAATTTTTAATGTGTGGGCTAATTAAAAATCAAAAAAATTGGGCCAGGATTAATTGAGTTCATCTAGCGGGTTACATAATTTTTTTTAAAATTGTTGGTCGGGTTATACAATACGTTTAACCCGGGAAAGAAATATTCAACGATTTTAAAAGATTTATAAAAAAAGGAAGACCCATAAGGGAAACCCATGATAGTTTTTTATGCAGCTAAGCTCTTCTCACAGTCGCAAACCTTTGTGATTCTTTGTTGTTCCTCTTCTTTGAATTTTAACATTTATTTATCCTCAAACTCTTTCTTTCCAGTATCAGCTTTCTCGTCTTCATTATCCACATTTCCCTCAATTTTAGGTTTACTATCAGTATAAACGCTCAGAGCTTCACAATTTTCTTTGATTTTAACACTGGAATTCAAATCAGTTCTCAATAATTTCATCATTTCAATCAGCTCGGCTTTGTAATCAAGTATGCTTGTTACAGAAGAAACAAGTTCAGTATTAAGCGTGTTGGTTTGATGTGAGAACACGACTTGCTTAAATTCCTTTCTTTTGATATCCAGCTCAAGAGATTTTAGCTTGTTGATCATATCCATGAGTTTTGTATCAACATAACCTCTTTCTTGCTTCAGCATTTTAACTTGATGATTCCACTCAGACGGAAGAGAGTCAAGAAGCTTTTGAATTTGTTCATGATTACTAAGATCTGGAACATGTTTCTTTAGATTATTTGCCACCTTTAAAAATCGATCAATTAATTCTGTCAATTTTTCTTTCTTTGTACCTATAAAAGAGTCAAACTAGCTTTGTGTCGTTGTGAGATTATCTGATTTAAAGTCTTCTGAAGATGACATTTTATTAAAAATTTTGAACAATTAAACGCCCAAAAAGTATTTTTCCTAAAAATTGTAAAATAATTCTTCCCCGGGAAAAATACTTTTTAAATGTCACTCTATGTAATCTTAGCAACTAGGGTCAAGCTGCCAGGTCAGTTTGTTTTTTTATAAAACTGTAACACACTCGGATCAGATGATGATGCAGAATCCCTTCTAAGAGTTGATTATAATATACTAAGTAACAAAGAACACAAGGAAATAATTTTCAAGGTACTTGTATGTATTACTTCTCAACTCAAAGTATTACAAGACTCTTACAAGCATATTACATGAGTTACAATGAGAAACTATATATACTAGATCCTACAGCCGGATATACTTTGATACCAGCTGGAAACCTATGGTTAAAGCATATACTACAATGCTATAGGTAAGGTATCTTAGATAAAGTATTATATAAGATAAGGTAGTCATGACATGTCCATGACTTACCTTCTGTACCCAATTAAAGTTGGCAATTGTACTAACTGATAAAGGTGAATAGTGGAATAAAGTATGGTCAACTACATGGGCTTTAGAGAAAACGCTATGCAGTATATCAGTTGTCTGGAGCGGAGTGTCAAAGAGACCATACTTATGTCCACTAGTTCATAGTAGTGTCTTCCAAAGGTTAATTGGCTTCGGAAGAACAAGTTCTTCTGAAGCCACTTATACTTCTGAAGAGGCTACTTCTTCCGAGGCTTTGAGGACTTCTTGTAGATACATGATGTTCCTAGTTTATGCACTTAAATGTAAAAGTCTTTCATGTCTTACATATTGTAATATGATGATGAAATGGAATAGGTTATATGTCTTGATGTTTAATTGTCTTTGAATATTTCATATTATTAATGTCATATACATAAACATCATATATAGGTTTGAGGATGTTGTACATAGTTCTTAGTCAATAATGATTAAGTAATGTGTTCAACTTAGTCGGGTGATTATTCATGCTAATGGACCATACGCATGAATATATCATGCTTATGGACCAGTCGCACGACTAAACCAAGAGACTGGTTCAGTCGTATGATTGAGACATAAGATTGACTCAGTCGCACGACTCAACCTTCAAACGTACGTATGAATCAACCACATGATTCAGTCGCACGACTGAACCATGCTAATGGTTCAGTCGTACGAATGAAAACTACAGACCTATAAATACCACTTAATTCGTGGAAAAACATAACACTTTGAGAGAGACTTCGAATATTCATAAACCCTAGCCGTCCAGAGCGTCCTAAACAGCCAATCCAACTTCATAGTTTGATCTTGATCGATTCCTACTCATTCTTAACGTTTAGTTCATTGTAATATCGATCGGGTTATCGTTCTCATTGATTGGATCGCCAATCAAATAGGATTCCGCACTATTTGATCTGGTTCACGCAGAATCCGTTAGTACTCCGTGCGTACACAGTCCTAACACTTCTTCATATCTTTATACTTTGGAAGTTGAACTCCTGATTTCTTCTAAGTCTTGGACTTTGGAAGAGAACACTTTGTCTTCAGAAGTTGGAGTTTTCCTTCGCAAGATGATCTTGCACTTGTCTTCGGAAGAACTCCATTTCCTTCGGAATTCCACACTTAGCTTCGGAAGTCCTTTATTAGTTGCACCAAAATAGCCTAAGTGATTTGGTTTTGGTTGCACCAGCCTTTCTAGATCCAACATCCTTTATTCCGTATCTCTGGGCATTAACAACTACCCAATAAGAATTCTTAGCTATATAAGAACTAGCACTGCATCAAAAATGCAGTTACCGATTCTACTGAGAGGCCATAATTGCCATGAGCAAACATATAAATGACAAGAAACACGTTTTTTTGTCATGTTACTAATACTTGTACTTTCTATGTTACTTCGTGCCATCCTAGCTAAGGAGAAAGAATTACAGGTGCATGTAAAAAGAATGCATTGATGGGGGACATGTATTGTGGAAATAATACTAAATGCAATTTTTCATGAGCAAACGAAGATGAATCAATTGCTCATGAGCAAACGAAGATGAATCAATTGCTCATAGCACATGGTATTAAATATGTTGAAATAATACTATATGCAATTTTTATTAATAATGCAATAGTGAAACATAAAATACAAATCAAACACAATTAAATCTAATGACTGAATTGACTCGGTACACAAATGAAGCCCTATGAATATGTACGAATCTTGTTTCAATCACCCTTGACTAATTAAATGGTGTGAGTTTTTCAAACCAATATCATTGTTGTCATTGTTTGTAGAAATTAATGATTTTACAAACATCTAGTTTATCTAACTATAAACACATAAGTGCAAGCAACATAGCATGATTAATATTGAATTTTAAATGAAATATCAAGGAATAACAATTGATTGAATATCATACATGATTTCTCAAAATATAAAACACATAAAAATAGACTATGAATTATCATTTGGTAATTAAATATGATTTGAATAATAACAATGCTAGATTAGAGACAATGATTCCTCATGGGATAACCTATGGAACAACGTCCAAGATTAATACAATATCATGATTTAAGATAAGATATTGATTTGGAAAACTAGGGTTTCAATTTTGAATTTGGGTTTAACAAAAGTTTAACATAAAATAACGTATTTGGTGTTATTATCTAACTTGGTATAAATAAAATGAAATGATTTGGTTAAATAATTTTAAAATTTAGTGATTAATAATAAATGAAATTGAATAATTGAATATTATTTGAGTAACTTAATAAAATTAATTTAATAAATAAAGTTAAAATATTAAAATGTGAAAATAATTAATATAATATTTAATTATTTGAATAACTTTGGTCTAAAGAATTAACTGTATAACTAATTATTTAAATAAATTATATTGATGATGGGTTTTCATTTAAAAATAATTCGAAATAATATATTTTTGATTTAAAATAATTTTACGAATTTTAGAACTCATAAACAAGTTATAACAATGTTTATAATATTTATAGATTTTTTTATAAACTAATTAATAATTTCTGGAATATATGTAATCAACAAAATAAGTTTTATATTAGTTTATTCATTTAACAATAATTTGTAGAATTTAATATATTTAAAAAAATTAATTTTAAAAAGATATGGAGCTGCTCGGGGTCGAACCTAGGACGCCTCTTTGTAAGGGTGTTTTTCTAGTGGGCCTAAGGCTGTGTTCTCTTTAAACTTAATAAGAAAATAAAAATACTTTAATTAAGTCTTTTTTCTAAATCCTATAAACCCTAGAATCGATTTTATTCAAAACTAATCATCAAATCGAGGTTGTTAATGAAATCAACCTTAGGGCTTTTTGAAGATCATGCATAGGTTGGAGTCACCTTAGATTAGAATGTTTATTTTTGCTTGTAATAGGTCTTATGTTAGTTTCCTTTTGTATGTAATTAGATTTATGTAGTTTTGCAGTCCAGCGAAACTGTGAGCGAAACTATAGTTTCGCTCACAGTCAGCTGTTTAGTTCGCTCGGCGAAACTGCTGTTTCTGCCGTGCGAAACTACAGTTTCGGCAGAACAGTTTCGCAGACAGCGAAACTGTCTGCGAAACTAAGACTGCTATATATAGTTATGATCATTTTCATTGTGGTGAAGCTTGCAAAAACCCTAATCGTTTATTCCTGTTGCAAGTGTGTATTGTAAGCAGTAATTTCATAGAAATATCATTGTGCTTTGGTATTATTGATTATGTTGATCTTCATTGCTTTATTTTGAATCATTTGTGGTTGCTCTCAATCTTCATCATCTTTGTTTCTCATTGTGTGTATTTGATATTGAACATCCAACATCTCATTTGTACTGCAAATCGATCAAATGGACCAACAATATGGTATCAGAGCCTTAGTGCTCATGATTTGTTGAGTTTTTGGTTGTTTTTGTATAATATCAAGTTTTCATCAATTTCAGTTCAAATTAGTGTGTATTTGACATGGAATTTGATTGAGTTTTGCTGGTTATTGGTTGGGGAAGCTATGTTAATCATCTGTCTCAAATCCATTGAGGTTTTGATGATTTCAAATTGATTTCTTGTTGAAAAAGGGTTCAAGCTTCGTCCAGCAAAATTGTTTGTTCATTCAGCGAAACTAGATATTCTTTCTGCGAAACTATTGGTGTTATCACTATTGAAATTGTTTCTTGTAGTTATGCTAAACTAGTCTCTTTGAACGAAAGTTCATCAGTGCTTGTGAGGGTTCAACAAGTGAAATTGCTGCCGAAAGTAATTTTGAACGAAAGTTCAAGCTTGTTTCATGCGAATTTATCGGCGAAAACTAACTATTTGTTGAACGAAAGTTCAAGCTTGTTTCATGCGAATTTATCGGCGAAACTAAGCTATTTGTGACATTCGGCTAGCGAAACTGCTGCCGAAATTGTCAGCGAAATTACAACAACTTAGTGAAACTAGCTTTCTCAGCGAAATTGTCTGCGAATTTACCTTTCTTCAGATAAACTACTTCATTTTCAGCGAAATTGTTTCTTCTCTTTCCGAAATTACATCATTCCCAGCGAAACTACCATGTCAAAGTTAACCTCACTCACTCTTGCCGATCTTGAAAGTGTTGCTCCCAATAGGCCACCGAGACTCATTAACGGGGATAATTTCGAGGATTGGAAGAGATGTCTCAAAGCTTTCTTCTTTTACACTGACCACAACCAATGGGAATCGATTGTTTCTGGTCCTCAACTACCAACTGTCACTGTTGGTGATGTTGTCTCTCAAAATAAGGACTCATCTACTTTCACTGAAAAGGATCTGAAGTTGATCGATTGTGACCAGCAAGCTTTTGGTGCATTAACTCTATGTCTGGCACCAGACATCTAAAATTGATTTGCGAAGCATAAAAATGCTAAGTCCCTTTACGATGCCCTATGTGAGTTCTATGATGGTAATGATGATCTGGTGAAGGATAAGAGCATTCAAGCAGAGAAGGAATTCAATTCCTTTGTAGGATACAAGAATGAGAGTCTCACAGATCTCACAAATTGCTTTTTGACAGTTTCAAGCACCTTAAAGAAATACGATGAAATACTTTCCAACAATGAACAAGTAAACAAGCTACTAGACTCTCTCCCACCTCAGTGGAGTCTTCAGGTGAGAACGCTAAAGCAAGAATTTTTCGGGAGGAAATGTTAGTGTTAGGAGAGATCAGGCTAATACTAAGGCAAATGTTGAAACTTCAGTTCCATCAGAAAACAATGGCTCTTTTTGGAATGTTTGTTCAAAGCTATGAAGCACTTGTGTGGGAGGAGAGTTGAAAGGGAAAGGAATGACAATGGATGATATGTATCAGGTGGTCCGGATGATCTAGAAGAAACTGACACTCAGTGGCCAATGAAAATGTTGACTCTTAGAGCTCGGAGATTTATGGAGCGCATTGGGCGTAAGAACTTCGGAGGCCAAAGCTCTAATTCAAAACTAGGTTTTGATAGGTCTAAACTGGGATGCTTCTATTGTAAACAGTTGGGACATTTTAAACGTGAATGTCCATCACCAATTGTCACTGATTCTAGTAACTCAGGAGTTCCACGATTAACCACTGAAAGGGAAAAGGAAGATGTGAATCATAAAAAAGAGACTGCCTTGATTTCTAACTTTGATTTGAGTGCAGAGGTTGAAGAGACAAGGACTGAGATTAATCATGCATTGGTGGCTGAGATTGTTAAAGGGAAGGGGAAGGCAGATTATGAAGATGAATTTGATCCATTCAAGAAATTCAAAGATGAGGCTGAGTTGTTTGTGAAAGAGAAAGAAAAGAAGGATTAGCAGCAGAAAAGGTGGTGATGGGACTTCCATATGAGGTAATTCAGGATATGTGCTCTTCTGCTTGCAAAATTAGATTATTTGGGATTTATAAAGCTAATTGGTTATTAATTGATAATGAGAAAGATTTAAAAGAATTAATGAGGAACTTAAAATCAATGAATCAAAATATTTTGTTAAACTAAATGAGGCCTTGAAGAAAATGATCACTTAAAACGAATTGTTTTGGAAAGAAATGTTGAGATTAATACTTTGATTGAAAGAGTTGCTCTTGCTAAATTTGAAACAAGCAAACTTCAGTCAAAGTTAGACAAATGGACCATATCTGGAATGAAACATGATGATTTATGTAAATCTCAACGGGGAGCTAGGATTAAAACGGGATTGGGATATGAAAATGTTAAGGTTTATCCTCCACCTAGTACATACTGTTATTCTCCTACGCACGTTCCTCATCCTTCTAACGATTTGATCAAAATAGATACTAACAGTATGTCTGCAGGTTTAGAGGGTGTTAATCCTAAGCATGTTCGTGAGGACTACGACTATGGACCAACTAGTGGGCTTGGATGTACTAGTATTAGTACACATGATTTTCCGCATTCTGTTTTAGATCATAAATCTAGTTTGAACTATATTTTTGTTTCTAGTGAACCTGTAACAGACACTGTCTCATCATGTTTTCACGATGTTTATATTTCATCTTTAAATTCTGTACAATGTGATGATGTTTCTTGTTCTGATTATGTTAATGGTGCAACTGATCTCACTACAAAGAATAACAAGAAACATAAAACAAATTGTTTTGACAAATTCTTTTCTCATCAATTCCATCTTTTACTCCAATGAATATTTCTTTATCAAATGAAAGAGCTGCAACTTCATCTGAAGCTAGCACAAGTGGTACTAGTACTACTTGTACTTCAGATGATCATTCATCTACTTCTGTAAATAATAATTCTTGTTCACATAAATACAGACCTCGTGGCATGTATGAGACATATAGTGACATTGATTCTAATGTGTTTGAATGTGATGAGGAAATTCACATTGATCACATTCCTATCTCATTACATAACAGACCTAAACACAAACCACACTGTTTCAGGTGTGGCCAAGAGGATCATTTAGTCAAGAATTGTCCTACTTTACATCATGGTCATGCTAATAGGAATTCTTTTGGAAATAAATTAACAAAATTCGTTAATAATTTCTTTTGTAAGAAATCTGTCTCTCCTAAAGCCAAAATTGTTCAAACTTGGATTCCTATCTCACCTGGTTAATCTGTTCTTTATATGGTTGCACGAGTCATCCACTAAAGTTGTAAACAATATATGGCATGTGGATAGTGGATGCTCCAGACATATGACGGGCGTGAAAGATTTGTTGACCAATTATCGAATTATAAACAGTGGTTATGTACCTTTTGCTGGAGACAAAAAAGGTGGAAAGATGATTGGTCAAGGAGAAGTATCCAATGGTTCTTTAATTTTGGAGAAAGTTAACTATGTCCCTGAGCTGGCTTTTAATCTCTTGAGTGTCTCACAAATCTGCGATAAAGACATTACGATATTGTTTAAATTTGATGAATGTCTATTTTTAAAATCTGAGATTAATGTTCCAGATGATTTGGTACTTATGCGTGCTCCACAAAAGCAGGATACATATCTTCTTGACATGGGTTCAAGGGAGTCAACATCTACCGTCACCTGTCTTCTTTCCAAAGCTTCCACTTCTGAGTCTTTTTTATGGCACCGCAGATTGGGTCACATTAATTTCAAAACTATAAACAAATTGGTTTACAACAATCTTGCTAGGGGACTACCTTTAAAAGATTTTTCTGTGGTTGAAAAATGTATGGCCTGTGCTAAGGGTAAACAACATAAGAAACCACACAAGCCAAAACATGAAAATAACATATCTAATCCCCTCGATTGTTACACACCGATTTGTTTGTCCCACTCAGTGCTAAATCAATTGCTAACAAATCTTTCTGTCTTGTTGTAACAGATAATTTTTCAAGGTACTCTTGGGTGAGATTTCTTGCTCACAAAGGAGAGGCTGCTGAGGAACTGCAAAAGCTAATTATGTCAATCAAATCTTTAAGCAAGAGAAAAGTTATGACAATCAGAAGTGACAACGGTACCGAATTTAGAAATCAGATCTTTGATTCATTCTGTGCTGCTAAGGGAATTTTAAGACAATTCAGTGCTGCAAGGACCCCTCAACAGAACGGAGTAGCTGAACGAAAGAATCGCACCCTTATTGAAGCCGCTCGTACGATGCTGATTGAGTCTTCCCTTCCCATTATCTTTTGGGTGGAGGTGGTAAACTGTGCTTCATACATTCTAAACAGGGTGTTGATTGTCAAGGACAAAATGAAAACTCCTTATGAACTTTTTCATAAGAGAAAACCTTTAATTGACTTCTTTCGACCATTCGGTTACTCTTGCACTCTACTGAACACTCAATCTTAGAAGACGAAATTCGGTGCCGTGTCTGATGAGTGTTACTTCGTTGGCTATTCTTCATCTCAGAAGGCTTATCGGGTGTATAACAAGAGAACACGTATTGTTCAAGAGTCGTTCTATGTTGATTGGCAGGAATCTAATTCCTCCGATGTTCGATCTGAACCAGCATGGTTCTTTGACTCCGATACAGTATTTAATTCCTTTAATCTTCCTATCTTTGACGATGATGCGTCTATCTCCAATGTTCAAACAAATATCATTCCTCCGACTCCATTACCTGTCATTCCTCAAGACCATTCCACCTCATCTGCAAATGATGTCACGTCAGTTGATATTACATCATCTTCTTCATCATTTGATCTTCCACCTCCACCTGTTTCTGAATCCCTTCCTGTATCACCAACATCCATCTCATCACAACAAGTACCATCCCTTTCACCTTCATCTACCCATCCACAATCTATCAGCCCACCTTCTCCAAACATCCTACCTATACCCACTGGTTTCAAAACCTTGAAAGATCATCCTCATGATAACATCATTGGATCCATCACTAATGGAGTACGGACGTGGATTCAATCTAGTTTGATTAACATTTGTCTCTTCTCTTGTTTTATATCCCAAATCGTTCCGAAAAACGTTCATGCAGCTCTCCAGGACCCTTGTTGGGTAGAATCAATGCAATTAGAGCTACAACAATTCTGAAAGCTCAAAGTATGGAATCTGGTTGATCATCCACCAAACAAATGCCCAATTGGCACGAACTGGGTTTTTAAGAACAAACTCGATGACCGTGACATTGTGGTGCGGAACAAATCAAGATTGGTGGTGCAAGGATTTTCTCAAGAAGAAGGGATTGACTATACCGAAGTTTTTGCTCCTGTCACCCGTCTTGAAGCCATAAGAATTTTTCTAGCTCATGCCACTCATAAACAGTTCAAAGTCTATCAGATGGACGTCAAATGTGCCTTCATGTATGGAGACATTGACGAGGAGATATACGTGTGTTAACCCCCTGGTTTTGAGGATCTCGATTTTCTAGACAAAGTTTATAAACTTGACAAGTCTTTTTATGGTCTTCATCAGTCCCCTCGAATCTGGTATGAGACTCTAACACAGTATCTCTTAAGCAATGGATTCTCTCGTGGCACCATCTATGACTTTATTCAAGAAGGAAGTGGATGGTGAGATGCTAATCGTGCAAGTCTATGTCGATGATATTATCTTTGGCTCCACCAATCCAAAATTATGTCGAGATTTTGAGAAGGTAATGCGTGGTCCTTTTGAAATGAGCATGATGGGGGAGATGTGCTTTTTCCTTGGGCTTCAAGTCGAATAAAAGCCAGAAGGAATTCTCATTCATCAAGAAAAGTACATTAAAGAGATGCCGAAGAAATTCAAAATGGATGATGCTTCCCCTGAAATGACTCTATTTACTGCTCAAACTTGTCTCACTCCTGACGAGAACGGGAAAGCTGTTGATCCTCATCTCTACATATCTATGATCGTTCCCTTATGTATCTGACAGCAAGTCGTCCTGACATTACATTTGCTTTCGGATATTGTGCTCGATACCAATCTGCTTCGAAAGAGTCTCATGAAAAAGCAGTAAAACGAATCTTTCGTTATCTTAAAGACTCTTCTCGTTTGGGTCTTTGATATCCTTATGGTGGGAATTTTGATTTGCATGCATATTCTGACAGTGATTCTAATGGTTGCAGGTTAAACAGAAAATAAGTGACTGGAGGATGTCAATACCTAGGCAATTGTCTGGTCTCATGGCAAAGCAAGAAACAGACCACTGTTTCCCTCTCTACAGGGAAAGCAGAATACATTGCTGCCTCTAGTTGTTGTTCACAAGTTCTTTGGATACAACACCAAATGATTGACTATGTAATCAATTTTCTCCATACACCGTTGTTCTGTGACAACAAAGCCGCCATCGGGATCGCCAAGAATCCTATTCATCATTTCCGAACCAAGTATATTGAGACACGGATTCATGCAATTCGTGATGCTCAGGAAAAGGGTTTCATTGTTATTATTCCTATTGTCACCAAAAACCAAAAAGCAGATCTTTTCACAAAAACATTTGATAAGCCTCGTTTTTATGAATTGATCTCTATGTTAGGTCTAATATCTTTTTAAAACTCTTTTCTTAAATCATAATAATAAAAAAATATAATTTAAAAAAATATAATATAAAAAATATATAATAATAATAATAATAAATTTCTACATCTTTCTTAGGTGTAGAAATTTAAGGGGAGAGTAAGTAATTAAAATAAAAAAAATATATAAGAAAATATATAATTAATTACCTTTTTATAAATAAAAATTTTTGGTAACTTGAGTCGAGATGTCGAGAAATGATTGTATATCTTCTGGATATGCTTGTTTGTGCATGACTGGCATTCAAAATGAGAAATGATACTAACTGATGCTGCTCTCTTATTTACATCTTATTTCTTTTTAAATAACAAAGTCAAGAACCAAGATTGCAAATTATAGAAAAAACAAACAGATTCTTTAATGATATGCTTGGTAGACTCAGCCTGAAGAATAAAGTAGACAGCAGCATAATGATTTAAATTAAAATATATACTTAAGGATGTCTAGATTTACGCAATCATTTTAACCTGTACGAAAACTGAGTCCCGACAAAAATTGGATTGAGAATTGATCTTTCACCCATCATGATAGAAATCATATAAGCCATATATTTGAGCCATGATTGGTGTTTTTATGTGTCTTGTGTTTGTGCTAATCTCCTCTGCTGTACGAAAGTACTGACCTGGAGTGATGAACTCCTCTGCTGAACGATAGTACTGACCTGGAGTTCTCATCGGCACATGATTAAATGGTTATCTCCTTTGTTATACGTGAGTATTGTTGATGCATGTATGTCCCTAGATCATGATACGAAATGTAATAGATCTTGTTTGTCTGATTATGATGTAATTTGAAATGATTAATGAAATGATATTGATTGTTTGTGATTTGTAATGTCTAATATTTTATTAATGGGTCGATATTGAATTGGTTAATTGGGTTTGTGATTGTTTGAATGGTTACACATCAAGTTATATTAATTGAAACATTCAAACTTAACTTAATGAAGTTCTCATACGAATGGCCCATGCGAATGGACCACACGCATGAATAACTTCATACGATTGACTCAGTCGCACGACTGAACCAGGAGACTGGATCAGTCGTATGATTGACACATAAGATTGGCTCAGTCGCACGACTGAACACTCAGTCGTGCGGATGAATCAACCGCATGGTTCAATCGCACGACTGAACCATACTAATGGTTCAGTCGCACGAATGAACAATACTAACCTATAAATACAACCCAATTCGTGGAAAAACGTAAGCATTCATACTATTACGATTCCAGACGTACCCTAGCCGTCCAGAAGCCTCCCAAATCGTTCTCCAAGTTCACAGAACACATTAGATCGATTCCTAATCGACTTCTAACGTTAGATTCAATTCTTGATTGATTCTTCGTGTGTTCTCACTGATTGGATCGCCAATCAAATAGGATTCCGCACTATTTGATCTGGTTTACACGCTAATCACTAGGTATTTCGTTCAAATACCAGGTCCTAACAAGTGGTATCAGAGCTTTGGGCTCTTGATTACGTGTGATTCAATCAAGATTGCATAAAGTTTGTGTTTTTGCACTAAAACGCAATCTTTGGTGTCAAAAGTGATCTTGGACGTTCCCTGCTCATCAAAGTTTGGTTTCTACGGACTTAGGCGATTAGACCTTGCGAAATTTCGAATTGTTACGGCTAAAACACGTTTAACCTAGAATATTTCGCAAAACAGCAGCTTCAGTCGCACGAGTGACCCATTCGCACGACTGGACTTCATTCGCATCGCCCAGACGCACGATTGGACCTAGTCGCACGTTCATTCGTACGATTGAACAGTTCGTTCGAGTGCTCATACGCATCAGCTTCATTCGCACGACTGAACCAAATTCGAATTTTTACGGCTAAAACACTTTAAACCTAGAAAATTTCGCAAAAACAGCAGCTTCAGTCGCACGAGTGACCCATTCGCACGACTGGACTTCATTCGCATTGCCCAGACGCACGATTGGACCTAGTCGCACTTCATTCGTACGATTGAACAGTTCGTTCGCAGTGTTCATACGCATCAGCTTCATTCGCACGACTGAACCAATCGCTTAGTTCAGCCGCACGATTGAACCAGTCGCAGAGTTCATACGCACGACTAGACCATTCGCATCCTTCAGTCGCACCAGTGACAGTTTGTTTTTTTCTTAGACTTAAAGTTTTCGCCATGGAAGATCAATGTCAGCCTTTACTGCTGGGAAGGACTCTAGGCTACATAATCTGCTGTTGCTTGAGAGTGAGGGGGTAATCATAATAAACCACAAAGCTCTTGACGTTAGATGAGTTTCCCCACTGGAAACAACTTTTGGAGATCTACCCTCAATGGAGTGGATCCGAATCTGTGGGAACCATCGAGATTGGATATAGTACCCCGTGTGGTGCTGATGGAGTTAAGCTAACGTTAGGAGGGATGACGGACGCGCAGAAAGTTTAAATACAAGCGAGAAAAGAGTTTATGCATTGATTACACAGTCTATCCCCAAAGACATATTCCACCATACTCAGAGAATAAGCAGTCCAAAAACTTTGGGATGAGCTAGAAAGAGGTACGACGGGAATGCTTCGTTGAAGGCAATCAAGGCCAAGGAGTTAAAGAAGGATTCGATAACTTCTCATCGATTGGTAACGAGAGTTTTAGACGATGTCTAGATAGATTCTACCATCTGATGAGCGAACTGCATACACATGGGGTGGCTACTACCATGGAAGAGAAAGTTTCTAACTTTGCAGACGGATTGCCTGAAAAGTGGGCTTCATTCGTGTCTAACCTGAGACAGAATGGAATGCTGGCAAGCTGGATATAAATGACTTTCATTCTTAAGTTGCGAGAAGAAGCACTAGGATGAAGTACAGAGCTCAGAAGTCTTCGTACACTCAAAATCCAGCTTTGTACAAATGCCACGCCTCAAGCTAAGACATCTGGAGCACCTCTCTCGACTGCATTTGTGTCTAGCTCATCGGTCCTTCACATGCTTCTCCTTCAGGATCAGACACGTCGGGGTCTTCTGTACCCACTATATTGGATCTGAAGCAATGCTACTAAACTGAAGACCGAGAACCTCGTAATGTGACTGTGGAGTACTCGAGAGCATATGGATCTTTTGGCTGCAGTGGTTCATTCTTATGATGGACTTGTTGCGGGAAGATTGGAAACTGCCATCTGGCAGACGAGGACTACGAGCATGGTGGACGAAATGGAGCTTGAAGGATGGACATAATGTGGGCCTTAGCTAGTGCTTCCGGAGGGCGAAGAGTTTGTTAAAAAGACCGGACAGAACTTGGTAGCTACTAAGGATACCACATTTGGCTTTGACAAGAGCAAAGTGACCTGCTTCAACTGTGGAGGAAGGGGCACTTCAAGAGAGAATGTGTCAAGCCAAAGAAGACGGGTAACGGGAACCCGTTCTCGTCCTTCACTCGCCAAGACAAGCAAGCTTCTACCAGTTCTACTTCATCAAGCAAGGATCCAAAAGCCTTGACTGCTCATGATGATGAAGGACAGGATTGGAGCTTTAGGTTTGTCTCTCCAGGGGAATCAAACATTGCAAGTGTAGAAGATATTGACGATGATTCCGCGAGTGGGAGATCTAGCAGTTGAGATAGCGATGTCACATAGTGAAGAAGCAACTGCACCGAGGTCAGTTACAAGCCTAAAGAGGAGACTACCACGTCAGAGACAGAAAAAGACAGAATCACCAGAACCAGAGACATCTGATGCTGCGTTGATGGCTAACTCTTCTGAACCACTCAGGTAAGTACTACTGACCAAATGTTTGATAATCATGCTTGTTCTGATTGTGATACTTTTAGGAATAGCATAGATGAAAATTTGCTAGGTTATTAGATCATAATGATAACTTAGTAAAAGATTTGCAACTGTGCACTGAGGCTAATAGAGTATTAAAACAAAATGAGCATAGTTATAAAGAAAGATAGACCTTTTGACTAAACAGCTTAGGGAAACCGAAGTAGTTGCATTTAACCAAGCTAATGACATTAGTACTATCTAAACTCCCTAGAAGACACTAAGAACAAAAGGCAGTTCTAGAAGTAGAAGTAAACTCATTAAAACAGAAACTGCACAGTTGGACTAGTTCTTCACACATAGTTCAACACTTAGTGAGAGAAAGGATAACGGGGAGATTGGGTACAAAGTGGTTCCACCACCACCTGAGACCTTGATGAACACTAAGACTAGACAATTAATAATAACCCCATCAAGGATCATGTGGTGTCTACTCCTCTTGTTAGTGATCCAGATTCCTCATGTTCATCTATTGAATCTGGAAACAAACAAAAGGAGGCCACTTCAAAGGCAAAGGGTAAATTGCCTTGTGTTAATCTGGAAAGGAATTTGAAAAGTTAACTTAAAGTCAGGGTCAAAAGTCAAATCAGAACCTAAAAAGACTTCTAATGTTAATCTTTCACATGTGTCAAGTCAAAAACCAGTTAACCAAAAAGAAAAAGATGTTAAACAGGTTAAAACAGTTAACTTTGTTAAACCAGAAGAAACATCAAAAGAACCAGAGTCAAAACCTAAAGTGATTGATGTTACTAGAGTGTCACACACTTCTCCACAAAGAAGTTTAATCATAAAGTTGATAGCAGGTCGTGCCACAACTGTGGAGATGTGGACACATTGCTTCCTATTGTCCTTTCTATCAGACACCTAGAAAGAGATGAACTTCAGGATACAAACCCAAGCCATAAGGCTTGGGTTCCTAACCTACACTAATCTTTTACTTTGTATGTGCAGGGTGTCGATACAGTGCTGAAACTACACGTGGATTGTAGACAGCGGAGCATCCAGGCACATGACAGGAAATAGGGCCCTTTATCAAACGTCAAGCAAATAAAGGAGGGCATGTTTCATTTGCTGGAACAAGGGAGGCTATATCACAGCTCAGGGAGAAGTGGGGGAATCAGAAAGTTAAGTTTGATAAGGTGAACTACGTTCAACAACTTCAAAATAACTTACTTTCTGTTTCCCAAATCTGTGATAAGGGATTTAAAGTCATCTTCGACAACAAGAAGTGTTACGTGCTAAGAAAGACTAGTGATCCCAGAGGACCAAGTTCTGATGACTGCTTCAAGATATAAAGACCTTTATGTCTTGGATCTGTCAACAGCTTCTACAACGGATCATGAGGTTCAGTGCTTTCTATCTAAAGCTACTGAGAAGGATTCCATCTCCTGGCATAGGAGAATGGGACACATTAGTCAAAGGGATGAATCACTTGATTCAGAAGGATCTTGTGAGAGGAGTTAATGTCAAGAATTTCCAGCTTCCTGACTTTTGTGTAGCTTAAGAAAGGCAAACAGACGAAGAAGTCTCATAAGGAAAAGAAGTTCATTCAATAGAACTTCCTCTTGAACTTCTTCACATGGATCTGTTTGGTCCAGTCAGTACAAAGAGCATTGCAGGCGACTTGTACTGTTTTTGTGGTCACTGATGACTACTCAAGGTTCACTTGGGTAATGTTTCTGAAATCCAAATCAGAAACATTTGAGTCATTCAAGGAGTTAGTAACCACACTGGAATCTCTCTACAAGCTGAAGGTTAGACAAGTACGCTCAGACAACGGGACAGAATTCAAGAACCAGTGGATGGAGGCATACTGCAAGGAAAAGGGAATTGTGCATCAATTCACTTCTGCCTACACGCCTCAGATGAATGGCGTTGCTGAGAGAAAGAACAGAAGCTTGATAGAGACAGCACGACTATGCTGGCAGACTCCTCGAAACTGCCTATCCAATTCTGGAATGAGGCAGTGGCGAATGCATGTTATACACTGAATCGAGTCCTGATAGTCAAGCGCCACGGAAAGACATGTTACGAGCTACTACAAGACGCAAACCGAATTTGGAGTATCTTGAACCATTTGGCGCGCCGTGCACACTTCTGAAGAAGACACAAGAAGGTAAAATTCAGCGAGAAGGCGGATGAAGGAATCTTTCTAGGATACAACATACCGAACAAGCGAGTTTACAACAACTCAACGGGTCTAGTAGAAGTGTGGTGTAATGTTGACGTTCAGAGATATACCACACCACCTACTGGCAAAGGACCCGCCTACTTTTTCGACTATGATGGATTCTTCAAGTCCTTCAACATCCCTCTCTCTCCCTCGGATGACGAGTTAGCTACTAGAATGATGTATGATATCTTGAATACACCATCTAGCTCACAGGGAGAATCATCTACTCAGTCAGGGGGAGTAGTCGATGACAGTGACTCCTCCTCTGAAGATGAAGCTGAAGAAGATGACCAGAACAGTCAGGAGGAACAGGTTCCAGTTCCTGAAAGTCCACAAGCATCTACCAGTGATGCACCTTCGACTTCGGAACCTCAAACTCCAACTACCTCAGATGCAGAACCAAATGTTCATAATCTTGGCTCTGAGGTAGCTGTTCCTACTACTCCAGGATCACGACTAAACGTCTATCATCCCCTAGACAATGTCATTGGGGATGTCAGATCAGGAGTACAAACCCAAATCAGCTA
Organism: Flaveria ramosissima; assembly: GCA_025215565.1. Taxonomy (NCBI): domain Eukaryota; kingdom Viridiplantae; phylum Streptophyta; class Magnoliopsida; order Asterales; family Asteraceae; genus Flaveria; species Flaveria ramosissima. The sequence goes on from CM046036.1 coordinate 32,890,138, forward strand.
TACTCAGCTGATTACGCCTCGGTTATGGAGAAGGTTACATTCATGATGGTGCTTATCGGTGTTTTGTCTCGCAGTTTGAGCCAAAATATGTCAGTGATGCACTAAATGATGAGGCGTGGGTGAGTGCCATGCAAGAAGAACTTCTTCAGTTCAAGAAGTTAGGTGTATGGACTCTGGTTGATAGACCTAAAGGTGCTAAAGTCATTGGCACCAAATGGGTCTGAAATGCAAGAAGGATGACCAAGGGGTCATTATCAGGAACAAAGCTCGATTGGTGGTTCAGGTTTTCGCCAAGTCGAGGGAATTGACTACAATGAGGTGTTTGCACCCGTGGCAAGGATGGAAGCCATTCGTATCTTCCTTGCCTATGCATCGTACATGAAGATTAAAGTCTACCAATTAGATGTGAAGAGTGCATTCCTTCATGGGGAAATCAGAGAAACAGTCTATGTCAGTCAACCCGAGGGATTTGAAGATCCTTATCATCGGGATAGAGTTTACAAGCTCGACAAGGCTTTATACGGGCTTCATCAAGCTCCAAGCTGGTATGAGAAACTCTCGACTCATCTTGTGAAACACGGCTTTCGCAGGGGAGTCATTGACTGCACGCTGTTCATTAAAGAAAAGATGGCGACCTACTGCTCGTACAGATCTATGTTGATGACATAATCTTCGGTTCAAAGAACGAAGAGTTATGCAAAGAGTTTGAAGCAGTTATGAAGAAAGAGTTTGAGATGAGTGCTATGGGGGAGATGAAGTTCTTTCTCGGGTTACAGGTGGATCAGACACCAAATGGGATCTTTCTACATCAGACCAAGTATGTAGGAGACATTCTCAGTCGTTTTGACATGGAGAATGCTTCTGCTGCTGGGACTCCACTTGCTACGAATCACGATATAGCACCTGATGAAAATGGAGATCTTGTAGATGCCACGATGTACCGAGGAATGATTGGATCCCTCATGTATCTCACTGCCTCAAGACCTGATATCATGTATGCTACATGTTTATGTTCTAGATATCAGGCTAAGCCTAAGGTCAACCATCTGATCGGGGTCAAGAGGATTTTTCGTTATCTGAAGGGTACACCCACACTTGGGTTGTGGTATCCTCATGATGATGACTTTGAGCTTACCGCGTATAGTGACTCGGATTACGGGGGCTGCAAGATGAACTACAAGTCTACATCAGCAGGGTGTCAATTCTTTGGGAGAAGATTAGTTACCTGGCAGTGTAAGAAGCAGACATCGGTTGCATTGTCAACCTGTGAAGCCGAATATGTTGCTGCTGCAAGTTGCTGTTCACAAATCATCTGGATTCAACAGCAAATGCGGGATTACGGTTTAAAGTTCTCTTCTACTCCTATTTTTGTTGATAACTCTGCTGCAATTGCAGTAACTAAAAATCCGGTCCAACATCCTAAGACCAAACATATCGGTATTAAATACCATTTCATAAGAGACTGTTTTGAAAAGAACTTAATTGATGTGGTAAAAATTAATACTGATTTTCAACGCGCTGACCTCTATACTAAAGCCTTTGATAAACCACGTTTTCAATATTTGCTAGAGGTCAACGGCGTTAAAAAAAAGTGAGGTTATTCCTGATGATGATAATGTGTAGTCCGATGTAGTTTAGTTAAAGTTTTTTTTATTTTATTTTATTTGTTTATTTTAGTCTGTTTAAATTAAACTCATGTTATTTTGCTGTTTATTAAAATCCTAAAATAATTAAACCAGTTATGATTTTAGTATTTTAGGGGGAAATATGTCAGCAAGTAACATTAAAAAAAAACGAGGGAGAAGGAGTGGATAGCTGATATAAGGTAGATCGTATCTGTGATACCGATTCAACCCTTTGGAAAATGATAGTACACAGGAACAAATCAAGAGGGACTTTAAAATTGAATTTAGAAAAGATGCAAAAATTCAAAGTTAAGTCTGTGTAGTCTAAGCAATATAAAAGGGAAGATGATAGAAAAACTGGTAACTCCTAAGGTAAACAAACGAGAGTAGACCTAGAGGTTGCTAGACCACAAATGATATGTCGGTAGATTCAACACAATAGATGATTAGACCTGACTGGTGATCTCAAGATCAAACTAAGTTGTTCAACTGACTGTGGGCTTCCATCTTATCACTGGTTAACACAATCAACAATATTCCAATAAGGGGTAATGAGCATGTAAACGCCACAAATGTGTGCGGATGACCATAAATAGAGCAAAGCAAAGAAAATGAAAGACAATGCTATAAAGCTAATGACTTATGTTGTTGGTGCATTTTGTGCAAAATAAAATAAGCTGCTCTAACAAGGAGATAGGTTGTGTGCCTCTCTGCTGTGCGATGGCACTGACCTGAGGATAAGCATAACCTAGATATTCTAGAATTCATTGTTGTTTGCCGCCTCTCTGCTGTGCGATGGCACTGACCTGAGGACTGGCTTCTCTTTGAAAGCTCTAAGAATAGTCTCTTCTTGTAATAATACCCGTAGACCGCTCAAAAGCTCCTGAGGAATGTTGATTACCATATAAGTGTGGGATCCACAAATGTTAGTTGAAATAATTAAACCTAAAACATCACCAGTTTGTGTCAAAAGTCTGTGTATGGATTTAAGTGGACAAACATATTGACAATCATTGTGGCTGCAATTCTTGAAAGTTCAAATCAATGTGGAATCTAAGAGTTCCAGTATGATTTCCTAAAGTTGCTAACGACTCTGGATGAACACCAAGAATTGAGCATCAAAAGATTTTGATAACAAGTCCCAAATGATTTGACTTGCCTGTATGATTCCAAAATTGAATTGGTCCAGGTGTGGTCAATCTAAATTGAAGCTGCCTATTCCGGAACCAAATCCCGTAGATGTCCATCTTAGGATTTATCTCTCACAAAAAGCCAAAAACAAGTCTTGTTTTGATTCTTTAGTTTAATTTTCTAAGTTATTTAGTTTTTAGTTTGTTGTGTTGTCGGACTACATCAGGAAATCAGTAAGGAATCAACTCACTAAAAGGGTCATGTCTGAGATGACCACATGTGTCTTAAAAGTTTAAAACAGTCACGTCTGAGGTGACAAAGTGTTTAGAAGAGTCACGTCTGAGGTGACTAAATTGCTTAAAAGGATCACGTCTGAGGTGATCAAAAAGTTTTCAAGTTAAAATGATCATGTCTGAGATGATCAAAAGCTCATAACGTTAATTTCAAAAGTTAAAAGGATTTTAAATATAAATTGGTCAAAATGGCAGAAAATTACTAAGTGTGACCCATTCGCACGATTGGACCATGAGTATGGACCAACCATGCGAATGGCTCCCATTCGCACGACTGGACATGAGATTGAGCCATTCACACGAATGGCTTATCAGAATGACCCATTCGACCGATTGGAAGGGGGCGAATGAGTCAGTCGACCGACTGAGACTCAGTCGGTCAACTGAACATGCGAATGAAGGTACGATTGAGTCAGTCGACCGACTGAACCTCAGTCGGTCAACTGCATGCGACTGACTGGGCCAATCGCACGATTGAGCCTCAGTCGCCCGAATGAACTGAGCGAATGAGGCCAGTCGGCCGATTGAACTCAGCTTCAGTATTTAAAGGGCACAGTCGATCGCATTTCACTCATCACCCCAATCGCTCTCAAATCGCACACTATACCGTTACTCTGCCAAAATTTCAGTATACCTTGTTTTCATCTTGATTCTGATTCACTGACACTCGTTGTTGATTATACAGGTAGTTTGAAGTTCTATCTAACCGAAAACAGTGGATTGAAACCCTAATTTGATGATATTCGAATGAAAACAAGAAACGGCCTGAACTTAACCTAATAACCTACCCAAACTATGCAAGATGTTAAAATTAAGTTTAATAGGTTATTAGTAACAAGAATGCGACCCTATTGAACCGGTAATCCATGTCAAATCACTTGTTTTGATAAAGATTCGAACAACAAGCGACTAAACTGTGGGACAGGCGACTGGTCGTCCGGATGAACTCCAATCGCACGATTGAAACTTGCGATTGGGTCAATCGCCCGGAAGAATCATGCGAATGAGCTCAGTCGGCCGACTGAACCAATCGCAGACTCAGTCAGCAGATTGAACTCAATCGCATGTCTCATTCACCCGAATGAGCTCAGTCGCATGAAAGGACAGCCGACTGACTTCAGTCGCATGATTCATTCGCACGAATGAATCAGAATGAATTTCAACATTTCACTTAGAACTGAATTTTGATGTATTATGTACTAATGGTTCTGTGTCATATGTTTCAGGAAAATGGCTGATAGATGTTCCATTAATCCAAAGCACAACATCTGTGCTCACTTGGATCATAGTACTCGGAACGGGGCCGAGTTCACCGAGATTATAGCTTTCCTCAGACGTTCCCGGATTCATAAGGCCATATCTACTCCCTGCACGCCCTACAGATCACTACACCAGGCATTCTGGGAGAATGCCTCTGTGGATCGCTCTCGTGAGCCATACAGTATTCGGAGCTCTATTCTGGGTCATGATATTGAGGTCACTGCTGCTGATATCCAGAGAGTTCTAGAGTTTGGAGATGACACAGATCACCCTACCAGATTACATCCACTGACTGTCCGAGGATGCTTTCTGAGGATCAAGTACGCTGGGGACATAAACTCAGGGGTGCTCAACAAGAGCAACCTGTGCCCCCAGTACAAGTACTTAGCTCATGTGATCCTTAAGTGCATTGCTTCACGGAGGGGTGGGTTCGACGACCTATCAGACCAGATCCAAAATGCCTATGTGGCACTAGTGCTGAACCACCCCTTCAGCTTTTCTAGTATGATTTTCTCCTATCTGGTGGAGAACCTCGAGGCAAAGGGGAAGGAGGGGTTTTGTATGTACCCCAGGTTTTTACAGCTGATCTTCAACGAGAAGCTGCCACATCTACCCAAAGAGAGTCATGATGCAGTTGCACTGGAGATCATGGATGATACGACTCTAGGTCGGATGAGGGTTTATAGGGGCAAGCAGGTGAAGCCCCAGGTTAAGAGATTGATTGGCCACCTGGCAAACGAGAGATATGTGGCACCGGGGAGACGCAAATGGCGTCATGAGGACAGTGATTCTGATGATGAGAGGCTGCTGCTCCCGGAGCATGACTCTGACGATGATGATAGTGGGGACGCTGGGGACGATATGCCTGCTCCACCGAGAGGCATTGTGTCTGATGTTATACCCCCAGTGTCTGCCCCAGCTGGAGATGTTGCCGAGTCAGCTGGATTTCATCAGGATTTTGTTCATGGTGCGGAGGAGGAGGAGTCGGATGAGGAGCCACTAACGCGAACTGTGGGAAGCAAAGTTGTTCCCACAGAACATTGGCTAAGGGTGGTTGGTGAACACCCGAGAGACTCCGGAGAGACTGATACTGACCCAAGCTATGCACCGGGGTCAGCAGGCAGGGTTGTAGGGGGAGCATCCACCTCAACGAGGACGAGGAGGAAGAGGATGGCTCAGCCCCATGGTCAGAAGAAGAAGCGTCGGTTGACCTTCGTTACCACCATAGCCTCTAATTCTACCACCACCACTACCACTTCCACAGCCACACCATCCACCACCACAGCCACCACATCCACCACAGCTACCACAGCCACCACCATACCTCCCACCACAGTACAGATTCCATCCTCCACCATATCCTTTACTCCCACATCACCTCCACCATTTCACAGACCCATCTTCACTACAGCCACCACCACCACCACCTCACACCAAGCAGGACCTTCAGCCCATCCCTCACACACTTCTGGATCACCTCTACATCCAATCGGGGTAGAGGAACAGCTGTCTGCGCTCAACAGGATGGTGATGCGCTTACTTGCTGCAGATGAGGAGAAGGCGGCCCAGATCCGCCAGCTTGCTGACCTGACTGCTGCACAATCTCACCAGATTGCAGAGCAGGGTTGAGTTATAGAGGAGCAGGCCCAACAGATGGCTGCTCAAAGCACTGAGATAGCCCAACTCCAAGCACAGAATGTCACATCAAACAAAAAGATAGAGGAGTTGGAGGAGGCAAAGAAGACTATCATGTTAAAGCTCGAGGGATCTAAGGAGGAGCCCTTGAAGATCAAGGAAGGGGATGGAGATGATGGTGATGATGATGATGAAGATGATGAGGAGGATGATGAGGAAGATACAGAGGAGGAGGAAACTGAAGGGGAAAGGACAGAGGAGAAGGACGATGATGATGAAGCAGAAGGAGGGGATGCAGCTGCATCGGCCTCTGCTTCAGGTCAAGAGAGGAGGTCAAAGAACAGACAAGACCAATCAGCCTCTACCTCTGCTCCTCCAAGTGACGAGACGATGATACAGGATAAAAGTAAAGACTAGATGTTTATGTATTTATTTACTTTTGTATTTGAATCCTGTATTGAAAACTATGTATTGAATGTTTATATTAAGTTAATGCATTTCTGTTTGATTAATTACTAATGGTATATGTGTTGAATGTTTAAATCAAACAGATCCAAATTACCAAAGGGATGAGTTTGATGTTGCTCCCCTTCAGCAGGTCAAGACTCAGCTAACAATGATTCTTGATCTGCAAGGGATCGTAAGGAGGTCAGTGAGTTATACCCCTGAAGAAGGGGAAATAATTCATGACCTATCAAACGAGCAACTCGCAGAGATTTTCAAGCTCAATCCAGAAGAGATAGTGAAAGATGCTCCGACATGCGATTCGACTAGTGATGAAGAGCTCAACGATGTTGATGAGGTCGAGATCAAAGATGTCACTGCCGAGGATTACCCTCAGTACGCTGACAATGAGGGAAATGTGGTCCCCAATCTGGGTGAATCCCTCGTCAGCGATACTTTTGAGGTGTTGAACAAGATGGAGCAAGAAACAGAGAAAGTAGAAGGAACAACCCAAGCCTCAAATGATGATGTCGACATTCGAAAGGCTGAGTGGGCTGCATGTTTTGAAGAAGTTAGAGCCCAACGTGCTGCACCGAAGAAGGATGCCTACACCAAACTCTACAGAGTCAAGAAACATCACAAGGTGTCTGGCAGGATCATAGCATGGGCGTATTTTGATGATCTTAATGTTTATGCAGTTAAGAGAGAACAGGGCATAGAGTACTTCAGATTCCCACATGATCTGAAGACTCTACCAGGTTTTGAGCTCAACCAGCTGGCTAAGCTAAAGCTTTTGTATGCTGACCCGAGGAAGATGTCAGGCTGGTTTGAGGCTGCCCTAAAGAAGGAGTACCACACCAGATGGGTTAACTTCAGACCCCAACAGCCTACTAGGTATATCAGAAGGTCTGAGGTTGATGCCATTACTGGCAAGCCCAAGATAGTGTTGAAGTGGAGTCCTCCGCGCACAATGTCAAGAATCCCACTCAGGGAAATGCCACAGGACTTCACTCCACACTTTAAGTGGTGGTACTATGATTGGAGAACAGCAGAAGCGGTCATAGTCCTAAGCAAAGAGGGACAAATGGATACGATCAGGGTATTCGACCCGATGTGGCTTACTAACTTGTCGGCAAATGATGTCTATACGCTATACAAGTGGCCACTGTTCTATGACACGCAGGACATTGTACAAGCCCTCCAGTTCCAGAACGTTATACGACTCTGCTTCGCGTTTGAGATTCATGCGGGAGTCACAAAAGAGGAGAAGTACAAGAAATACAAGGAGGTTATGCAGAAAACAAGAGATTAGAGAGATCTAGGTCCAAGGGGGAGTTTGTTGATGCATGTATGTCCCTAGATCATGATACGAAATGTAATAGATCTTGTTTGTCTGATTATGATGTAATTTGAAATGATTAATGAAATGATATTGATTGTTTGTGATTTGTAATGTCTAATATTTTATTAATGAGTCGATATTGAATTGGTTAATTGGGTTTGTGATTGTTTGAATGGTTACACATCAAGTTATATTAATTGAAACATTCAAACTTAACTTAATGAAGTTCTCATACGAATGGCCCATGCGAATGGACCACACGCATGAATAACTTCATACGATTGACTCAGTCGCACGACTGAACCAGGAGACTGGATCAGTCGTATGATTGACACATAAGATTGGCTCAGTCGCACGACTGAACACTCAGTCGTGCGGATGAATCAACCGCATGGTTCAATCGCATGACTGAACCATACTAATGGTTCAGTCGCACGAATGAATAATACTAACCTATAAATACAACCCAATTCGTGGAAAAACGTAAGCATTCATACTATTACGATTCCAGACGTACCCTAGCCGTCCAGAAGCCTCCCAAATCGTTCTCCAAGTTCATAGAACACATTAGATCGATTCCTAATCGACTTCTAACGTTAGATTCAATTCTTGATTGATTCTTCGTGTGTTCTCACTTATTGGATCGCCAATCAAATAGGATTCCGCACTATTTGATCTGGTTTACACGCTAATTACTAGGTATTTCGTTCAAATACCAGGTGCTAACAAGTATAGACCTGGAGCTTTTACCATTTTGGTCTAAGTAGTGTCAAATCATCTAAATGATGAATTCCTCACAGAATGCAATATTATGTTGATTATCACTTACACACTAATGCACAAGCCTTGTTCTATAAAGATCGTAACAAAATTCAAGAAATCCTGAGGTTGGGTGAGGGTTTTCGCCAAATGATTGTGAGGTCCTAGCATTTCGAAGCATTTAATCGAACCTTAATGAATCATCTTCTGCTTGTTGAAAAAGATAGGGTATGGGTTTAAGTAGACAAACATATCAGCAATCGTTATTGACATGTTTGAGAATTTCAAGTTCATTTAAAGTCAGTGATTAGAAACAGTTATCAGTGTGATCTCATTGCTTGTCGATGATTAAATTCATCTTTGTGCTAAAGTATATCTTGAGGATGTGATCTCATGGATGATTCAGTTCTTAGGTTTAATAAAATATAAAATAATAATTACAATAATTTTTCTAAGATTTTAAAGTTCAGCGAAATTATACTTTCGCCGGGCGAAATTGCAGTTTCGCTCCGGACTCTCATTCTGTGCCAAAGTCATTTCGACTAGAGTTTCGCCAGACGAAATTAGATCGTCGCCTAGCGAAATTGTAGTTTCGTGCAGCGAAACTCTAGTTTCGCTGCCTGCGAAACTATTTGCTATTTAACTCATTTTGCGAAATTTCTTCCTCATTTTCGCACAATCGAACGTTTAGTCTCTTTAGGGTTGTTTCGTGAACTCCAGAGGCGATTTTGACATTTTCGTGATTTTGTTATCGATTGACTGTTGTTTATTGTTCGCAAGTGAGTTTCGAACTCAGACCATCTCTTTATCTCGTTAAATCTACATCATTGTGAGTCTATTCGATCGAGACTCTTCGGTGACTTCGCTGTTCTTCCTGCGAAATTACCGATAGTCTAGTGAAACTAAACGAAAGTTCTTGAGTTCTCAGCGAAACTGTGAGGTTATGCTGTCCGAGCGAACTTAACAGTTTCGCTGACTAATTTTTAGTTTCGCTGTGCCGAAACTATTGTTTCGGCTTGTCGAATCTACCTCACTGTCTTGGCGAAACTAATATGCTCTTGGTGGCGAAACTATACTTTCGCCTGCCAAAACTAAATATCATCCTGCGAAACTATAGTTTCGGCCATTGAATTTAATTTAATTATTGTTTATCCTTTATTCTTTTCTTATTTTTTTATTATTTTAATATTTAATAATTTATTCTAATGTACTTCATTTGTATTTCAGGTATAAATGGCAAATCTAAAATTTGATGAGAGAAACAACATCACAGCCATTTTGGATGATACACATCCTAAAGCAGCAGAATTTAGAGACTGTATTCGCTGGCTGCAGAGATCCCCTATCGCTTATGCTATCTCCCATTCTACTACCATCTATGATCTACACATCAGAGACTTTTAGAGATCAGCTGAGTATGATACGAGAGGGAACACTCAAAGGATCATTGCTAAAGTTTTGGAGAATGATGTGTCTATTACAGCAGAGAAAGTTTCAAGGATCCAAAAATTAGAAGAAGATTCAGGAGAGGAAGTTGCTATGTCAGATGCTGAGGTGTTTGCAGCTTTTAGAAGTATGGGATATGAGGGCCAGCCTTTGGCACCCGAAAAGAGATCAAAAAGTCCTTTCTCTCAAAGGAATGGAGATTCATCCCCACGTCTTTATTATGTGTTTAGATCATCGTAAAGGTGGATCAGATGGGCTGAACATAAACTGGGCTAAAGCTATGGTGCTATGCTGTAGAGGTGAAAAGGCAAACATTGCGAGGTTGATATTTGCATGTATGGCAGAGAATGTAATGGAACTGAAGAAGGACAAGTGGCTTCTATATCCTAGATTTCTTCAGATGATATTTGATGATCTAATTCCAGATGTGCCAAGACATAGGGAGGTCAAAAGGTTGGTGCAGATGAACCCACGTATTTTTACAGATTGTTGTGCCATCCGACATGATTTTAGCGGGAAGATCACCCATCTATGGGAAAACATGTACCCACCTGAAAGATGGAACTATATTCGGAGGGTGGACGAGTCAGAGAATAAGAGAGTTGAAGAAACTAGAGCACAACAGACTGATGCTGCTAAGAAAAGAAAGAGATATGCAAAAGAAAAGGATTATGATTTCGAAGATGAAGTGAATAAAAGGGCTGAGGAGATAAGGGTTGAGAAAGAGAGAAGGTCGAAAAAGAAAGCTCAAATAGGAGAATCTGAAAGGAGAACCAAACAAAGACATCAAGCATTTACTGAAACTCCAAGGAGGGAAGAAAGAGGAAGTTTAGATGAGGATGTGATTCGAAAACTTAACAGCTCTCTGGCTAATAAATTGAGAATGATAAAGACCAAACCCACTAATCAAGAGATGCAGGAAAGACAAAAGGATGAGATGATAGATGGAATGAAGAAGATGCTGGTAGATCAAAGCTTCCTGATAAAGAAGCTGTTTGAGGAAATTAATTAATTGAAAACTGCTGCCGGCCTGCCCAATCAACTAACTCAATCTGAGTTAGGTGATTTAACTAATACTTCAAAATACCCGTTCTTGAACGAGGGTACCTCCTCCAGGGCAGGAGAGGGCACATCTGGTGCAGCAACTGCTGGTGTGGAAGGTTCTGGAATGAGGAATGAAGATGAAGATAAGGGAAATGAGGAGGAGATTATAGAAGCTGGGTTTGCCAGTATGCAATTTGATTTCAAAAGGATTTGGTGGGTGAAGAGGTGATAGTAAAGAATACTGCTGAAAAGGATGCTGAAAAAGGCAAATGGCTAATTGATGAAGAGGAAGATGATGAGCAGCTGGTTGACTATGATTTTGAACCAGAGTTTTATGAGGTTGATGAAAGGCCACTGGTATATGTAGCCAAAAAGGGAGAAGTAGATGGAGATGTTTTCGAAATGGCTAAAGAAGAATGGTTCGTTAGAGAAAAAGACCCCAAAGAACTGACTCCCCTATTCCAAAACTTGGAAGGGTTGAGCAAGATGGAGGCTGAGAAGAAAATAATTAGCTGGTGTTACAACTCCAACCTCAAGATGTTCATTATTAAAAGGAGAGGGGGTGGTATTTCTTATATGAAAAAGAGGAAGGCATTCACGACCTTCCCAAAATGGGATTTGAGGAGGCTAGCAGCCTTGCCGTTACTGAATGCCAATCTTAGTGAACGAGCCTCACTTTTGAAGAAAGAGATAAAGAATGGTTTAAATGATAACTTTGAGTCTTTTGGATACATGAAAGCAGAGAGAAGACGATCAAAGAAAGACAAAGATTGGGAGACTGGAAAAGGAAGAATTTTCCTAAGGGTAAAACCACCAAAGACTGTGAATAGAGTCAGGTTGGCAGATCCTCTTCCCCAACAGCTACAGAATTTTGAGAAGTGGTTTTACGATAATAACACGGGGAGGCAGTGATAAGAGTGAAGAATGGTAGAGAATTCAAAGTCTTTGACCCTATGGAGCTTTTCAGTTTTTGTGATGAAGATTTGCTGGTTTTGTGTGAGAATCATATCAAGGCAGGGGCGGGGGAAGAGACAAGGAAAGAAGCCAGTTTGTTTATGACTGTGGCAAATAAGAGTAGAGGTGTTAGAGCAGAAGTCAAGAGGCTTGCAGAGAAAGTGAGGGCCCAAGATGATCTAAACATGGACATACAGGATCTGGGCAGACAGTTTGGGCAAGCTAGTGCTCATCGCGAAGGGGCTAATGAAGTAGGAAGAGACCAAGGTGAATCATTTGCTGAAGTCCCCAAGGAGGTTGCTGCAGGAGGTGTAGAAGACAAATCAAAAGCAGCGGGGGAAACTAGAGCTGACGAGATAAATCAAGACGAGTGAAGGCGGTGAGGTCCAACCTAGGGGGAGTATTGAAGATCATGCATAGGTTGGACTCACCTTAGATTAGAATGTGTATTTTTGCTTGTAATAGGTCTTATGTTAGTTTCCTTTTGTATGTAATTAGCTTTATGTAGTTTTGCAGTCCAGCGAAACTGTATAGTTTCGCTCACAGTCAACTGTTTAGTTCGCTCGGCGAAACTGCTGTTTCTGTTGGGCGAAACTACAGTTTCGGTAAAACAGTTTCCCTGACAGGGCAAAACTGTCTGCGAAACTAAGACTGCTATATATAGTTATGATCATTTTCATTGTGGTGAAGCTTGCAAAAATTCCTGTTGCAAGTGTGTATTGTAAGCAGTAATTTCACAGAAATATCATTGTGCTTTGGTATTATTGATTATGTTGATCTTCATTGCTTTATTTTGAATCATTTGTGGTTGCTCTCAATCTTCATCATCTTTGTTTCTCATTGTGTGCATTTGATATTGAACAATCCAACATCTCATTTGTACTGCAAATCGATCAAATGGACCAACACTATTGTTTAGCATGCGTCTATGAGTGTGTGGGCTCTTTCAATTACCTATATAGATATTGAAATGAATATAATAGAAAATAAATGGTCACGACTGAGAGATAGAATCAATTCCAAGGTGGTGATGTTTTATGATCAAATTGATGGTTAACAAGGCTTTAGATGATAATGGTGAATGTAAGCCCTCAATCAATTTTAATCTAGAAAGCTCTAAAGGGGGTGTTTATCTAAGTTGCATGTTTGAGATGAATGTGGTGATTAAATGTTGCAGGATTGGTTATGGTTTGTTCAAAAACAGTCTCATAGTTGGAGAAGACACACTGACTAGATCAAATATGGAACCAAGCAAAGAAACATTGAACAAAAGATAAGAACACTCAGAACACAAATATTTATTTCCAAGGATGATGTATATTGCTCTCAAGTGTTTTGTCAGGACCGTGTACGTACGGAATACCAACTGATGCGTGAAACCAGATCAAATAGTGCGGAATCCTATTTAATTGGCGATCCAATCAGTGAGAACGGAATCCAGATCAATCTAACGATTAAAGAAACGTTAAGAACGAGTAGAGAACGATCAGATGCGATCTATGAACTTGGAACAGGATTTCTGGACGCTTTGGACGGCTAGACTATGAGTATGTGTCTAAAGTTACGTGTTTCCACGAATTAAGTGGGATTTATAGGTTTGTAGTCTTCATTCGTGCGACTGAACCATTAGCATGGTTCAGTCGTGCGACTGGCCCATGCGACTGATTCATACGCACGACTGAAAGTTCAGTCGTGCGACTGAGTCAATCCTATATCTCAATCGTGCGACTGATCCAGTCTCCTGATTCAGTCGTGCGACTGGTTCATTAGCATGAAGTATTCATGCGTATGGTCCATTAGCATGGTCCATTCGCATGAAGACTTCACACGATTAAGTTTGAACACGTGTCTCAATCATTATTGAGTAAGAACTATGCACAATAACCTCAAACCTATATAGTTAGTTCAATATACTTTATCACACAATAAAAAATGAAACATTAAACATTATAAGCATCATCCACATATTATATTTCATTCAACTCATTCATTACATATGTGTAAGACATGACAGACTTTTACATTAAGCTCCTAAACTAGGTACACATGTATCAACAAACTCCTCCTTCGACCTAGTTTACATTAACATCTGATATTCTTCATAAGCTCCTCAAATCTCTTGTACTTCTTCTCTCTTGTAACTCCTGCATGTATTTCAAATCCAAAGCAGAGTCGTATAACATTCTGGAACTGGAGGGCTTGTACAATATCTTGCGCATCATAGAATAGTGGCCACTTGTACAATGTGTAAACATATTCTACAGACAAGTTTGTAAGCCACATCGTGTCGAATACCCTGATAGTTTCCATTTTTCCTTCTCTATTTAGAACTATGACCGCTTCGCTTGTTCTCCAATCATAAAACCACCATTTGAAGTGTGGAGTGAAGTCCTGTGGCATTTCCCGTAATGGAATCTTGGACATTGTGTGCGGGGGACTCCATTTCAGCACAACTTTAGGCTTTCCAGATATGGGATCCAATTCAGACCTCCGAATGTACCTCTTCGGTTGTTGAGGTCTGAAGTTTACCCATCTGGTGTGGTATTCCTTCTTTAGGGCAGCCTCAAACCATCCTGAAACATTTTTATGGGATCCGCATACAGCAGATTCAATCGTGCCAGCTGGTTGAGCTCAAAACCTGGGAGAGTCTTCAGATCATGTGGATATTTGAAGTACTTTATTCCCTTCTCCCTCTTTACAGCATAAACATTAAGATCCTCAAAATACGCCCACGCAATAATCTTTCCAAACACCTTTAGATGTTTCTTGACCTTGTATAGCTTGGTGTAGGCATTTTGCTTTTGAGCAGTGCGTTGGGCCCGTATCTCAGCAAAACAAGCCGCCCATTCAGCCTTCTTGATATCAACATCAGCATCCGAGGCTTGGGCTTGGCTTTCATTCTTCTCTGTCTCTTTTTCCATCTCATCCAGTTTATCGAATGTAGCACTACCGAGAGTGTCACCCAAGTTGGGGATCAGATTGCCCTCTCGGTCAGTGTACTGTGGATAGTGTTCAGCTATCACATCTTCAATCTCTATCTCATCGACATCCTATAGATCCTCATCACTTAGAACATTTACTTCAAGAGCATCTTTGGTCAGTTCATCTAGATTTAGTTGGAACATGTCTGCAAGTTGCTCATCGGTCAGGTCGTGTATGATTTCTCCTTCTTCGGGAGTGTAGCTCATTGACCTTCGCACAATCCCTTGCAAATCAAGTATCATGGTGAATTGAGAATTGATTTGCTGTAGGGGAGCAACATCATATTCATCTTGCTGTGATGTTTGATCTGCTTGATTTAAACATTTAACACATCAATCATTAGTAATTAATCAAGACATTTAAACATTAGATAAACATAGATAAGCATTAATTACATAAATGTAATACAAGATTCAAGTACAACAGTTTTTTAAATACATAAACATTTAATCTTTACTTTTATCCTTATCCGTTAGTTCTTCAACAACAGGGGCTGAGGATGATGCTCTTTGGTCTTGTGCTCTCTTGGTCCTCCTTTCTTGACCTTTAGTAGAGGCTGAGGCAGCAGCATCACCTTCATCATCATCATCATCATCACCTTTCTTCTTTCCCCTCAATCCTTCATCATCACTATCATCTTCTTCATCAGACTCATCATCATCACCATCATCATCATCATCATCATCATCATCATCATCATCATCATCATCATCATCATCATCATCATCATCATCATCATCATCTTCACCTTCCCGGATCATCAAAGGTTTTGATCCTTTAAGTCTGAGAATAATCTTCTTGTTCTTGGCCTCCAACTTCTCAATCCTCTTTACTGATTAGTCATTTAGCTCCTGAAGCTGGGTGATTTGCTATGCTTGCTGAGTAATCTGCGGTGCTTGGGCAGCATTGAGCTCCACAAGCTGACTTAGCTGAGCAGATCTTTCTTCATCAACAACTAACAGCTTCAGCACCATGCGGTTTAGTGCAGCCAGCTGTTCCTCTACCCCAATGGAGGGTAGAGTGGGTCCGGTGGTGAAGGTAGTGTGGGATGATGGACCTGCTTGGTGGCTGGTGGTGGTAGTGGTGGAGGTAGTGAATATAGGTGGTGCGATAGGAGTGGATGGTGAATGGGTGGCTGTAGTAGTAGTGGTTGGGAGTGTGGTACTAATGGTAGGGGTTGTGATAGTGGTGGTGGTAGCTGTGGTGGATGTGGAGATGTGGTGGTGGGTCTGGCAGTAGTAGTGGCTGTGGTAGCACTGGTGGCTGTGGTCAAAGCAAATCTAGGCCTCTTACCCTTTTTGCCATGAGGGTGAGCCATCCTCTTCTTCCTGGAGCCCTTAGAAACAGAGGCTCCCCTTTGTGTGCTGGGCTGGTCTGGGGTGAAAGATGGATCAGCATCAGAAGTAACAGCATCCCTGGACTCACCCTGGCGTCCACCAACCTCCCTGAGCCCTCTCTCAGTGGCCTCGACCTGGCTCCCCACCGTCCATACCAGAGGCTCCTTGTCCGAGTCCTCCTCCTCATCCATCTGAAAATTAGGGTGGATTGGAGCCGGCTCGGGTCCACCCGGAGCCTCACCTCCTTGACCATCACCATGGTCATCATCGTCGTCTGAGTCATCGTCTGGTATCTCAATAGGCTCGACATCATAATCACTATCGTCGTGGCGCCACTTCTTGTGAGAAGGCGCCATGTAATCAACATTGGCAAAATGCCCGAACAATCTCCTAACAAGGGGCTTTACCTGCTTCCCCCTGTATACCTTCATCCTGCCTAGAGTGGTGTCATCCATCAACTCTAGAGTAACTGCATCAGTGCTCTCCTTGGGCATCGAAGGCAGCTTCTGGTCGATAATCAGCTGGAGGAAGCGAGGGTACATGCAGAAACCCTCCTTTTCCTTGGCTTCTATGTTCTCGACCCAGTAGTTGAAGATCATCCGTGAGAAGCTGAATGGATGCTTCAGTACCAGTGCCACATAGGCATTCTGGATCTGATCAGATAACTCATCAAAGCCTCCCTTCCTCGTGGCTATGGACTTTAGCAGCACGTGGGCTAAATACTTGAACTGGGGGCACAGGTTGCTCTTGTTGAGCACACCTGCGTTTATGTCCCCCGCGTACTTAGCCCGAAGAAAACAACCTCAGACTGTCAGTGGATGCAGTCTGGTTGCGTAGTCCCTATCATCTCCCAACTCTAACACCCTCCTTAGATCTTCCTCACTGATCTCAATCTCCTCACCAAATATGGAACTCCGAATACGATGCGGTTCAACAGACCTGTCGACTACAGCGCTTTCCCAGAAAGCCTGCTAAACCGATCGATATGGTGTGCATGGGGTAGATATAGCCTTGAAGATTCTCGATCATCTCAGAAATGTAATGATGCCCACAAAATCAGATGCTTTCCCGGAGGTGACGTCCAGATTCGCACAAAGGTTATGCTTTGTGCTCATAGTCCATCTACTCGCCATGTTTCTGTTACACAAGATAAATAAACGTTAGAGTTTGTGTAAGTGAATGACATTTGAATTTAATTGACTTGAATCATTTTGTTTTGTCGTGCGAATGGACAGTGCGACTGAGTCTTAGTCGTGCGATTGAGCTCATTCGTACGATTGAGCCTGCGACTTATTTCAGTCGTATGCTACACCATGCGATTTAACCAGTCGTGCGACTAAAGTCATACGCATGGTTCATTTGTGTGATTGAGCCATTCGTCCAGCACAGTCGTACGATTAATGTTCATCAGTGTGTCCATTCGCATAACTCTGTACGGTACTGTAGAATCGGTTCTTGGTCTATACTTGATGTTAAACGTTAAGGTTAGACTCATTTGACTCGCAATAAATCAAAATAACACTTAGTACTAAATAAATCGACGATTAAGTCCATGTTAGTGGTTTATTTTGATGGTTTTTATCTCGGTTTAGTTTTCACCCAATTAGGCCATTAGGGTTTGATTATACTGAGCATTTAGGTCGATTTTAGTCTCGCATTACCTGTAGAAACAAAGCGTAATCGTTAGTGTCACAAACATGAAGCTAAATCACGGATACAAAATTTGGGCAGAGTAACCTTGCTTTCGTACGATTTAAGTGCGATTTGGGGTTGATGAGTGTCTGCGACCGACTCCCCTTTATTTATACTAGGTTTTTCTTCAGTCGTGCGACTGACCCTATTCGCACTCTTGATTCGTGCGACTGGGGCTCAATCGTACGACTGGCTCAGTCGGTTACATTCAGTCATGCGATTGGTTCATTCTGGTGATCCAATTGCATGGACTGACCCAAGCTTATGGACCAATCGTACGTTTGATCCATACGTGTGGTTCAGTCGTGCGATTGGGCTCATATGTATGATCCATTCGTGCGACTGGTCCATACTCATGGTCCATTCGTGCAAATGGCTCATACTTATGAGTTTGACCTTATGCACTTTCAAACACTTAACATTTTAACTATTGATAAGACGTTATGACCGTTGATCATCTCAGACATGACCTTGTTAATTTGAAAAACTATTTGATCACCTCAGACGTGATCCTTTTACTTTGAAAAACTATTTGATCACCTCAGATGTGATCCTTTTAAATTTTAAAATCCGATTGGTCACCTCAAACGTGACCCTTTTTAGTGAGTGATTTACTGATTGAATCCAGATATATAGTCTGACTTTTACCTACCAAATGAGTAAAAATAGAAAAACAACTTGAA
Organism: Flaveria ramosissima; assembly: GCA_025215565.1. Classification (NCBI taxonomy): domain Eukaryota; kingdom Viridiplantae; phylum Streptophyta; class Magnoliopsida; order Asterales; family Asteraceae; genus Flaveria; species Flaveria ramosissima. The sequence goes on from CM046036.1 coordinate 32,908,765, forward strand.
ATCAAGAACTGAACAGGACATAATTTTGTATTTTTTTTATAAGAGATGGATTGAAATCTTTTAGAGTACTTCTAACCGATTTTACTTCCTGGACAACACAACTTCAATTCTATGTTATCATTTCTGGTACGATTCAGTATGGAATCATACGGGTATATCAAATCATTTGGGACATTTTACCAAAACCTTTTGATGCTAGATTCTTGTTTTTATTGAGAGTCATTAGCAAGTTTTGGAAATCATACTAGAACTACAAGATGCACACACTGATTTGGACTTTCAAGAATTGCAGCCACGATGATTGTCAGTATACTTGTCCTCTTAAATCCATACACTGATTTCTGACACAAATTGGTGATGAATTAAGGTTTAATTATTTCAACAAGCATTTGTGGATCCCACACTTATATCGTAATCAACGTTCCTTAGGAGATTTGTGAGCGGTCTATGGGTATTTTGACAAGAAGAAACTATTCTAAGAGCTTTCAAAGAGATGATAAGCCTCAAGTCAGTGCCATAGCACAGCAGAGAGGCGCAAACAACAATGAATTCTTGCATATTTAGGTTTTGCTTATCCTCAGGTCAGTGCCATCGCACAGCAGAGAGGCACACAACCTATCTTCTTGTGAGAGCATTTTTCTTTTCTTTTGCACGTAACGCCCCAACAATATTTGTAATTAGCTTGATTGCACTTAACAATTTTTTTTTCATGTGCTTTGCTCTTTTTATGGTCATCCACACACATTTGTGGCGTTTATTTGCTCGTCACCCCTTATTGGAACTACATTGATTGTGTTAACCAAGGATAAGATAGGTACACACAACAAGATGAACAATTTAGTTGAATTTAAGTCACCAATGAGGTCTACTCATCTATTGTGTTGAATCTATCGACAAATCATATAATGAACTTGCAACCTCTAGGTCTCTTTCTCTATGTTACCTTAGTAGCATACTAGTTTTACTATCATTTTTCCTTTTATTTCGCTTAGACTTCTCAGAATTATACTTTGAAATTTACATCTTAATCAAATAAAACTTTAAAGTCTCAAACAATCTGTTTCCTGTGTACTATCATTTCCATAAGCATTGAATCAGAATCACAGATTTGATTTCATTTCTTTTTAGCTAAGCTGCCCTCCTCCCTCGTTTTTTTTAAGTAATTAAATAACACAACTGATTTAATACTAATCTAACCTATTCTCTCCCTAAAATTCTAAAACCAAAAATATTTTTTTTTTGTGTTTTTGGATTTTTAATAAACAGGAAAAGAAAATAAAAGAAAATAAAAATAAAAATGTCAGAGTAGACACTATCTTCCTCTAAAATCACATCACTTTTCTTTTTCACGCCATTAACCTCTAATAAATATAAAAACCTCGGTTTATCAAATACTTTTGTGTAGAGGTCGGCGCATTGAAAATCCGTATTTATTTTAACCACATCGATTAACTGCTTTTCAAAACAGTCACGTATAAAGTGATACTTAATTCTGATGTGTTTAGTTTTAGGACGTTGGACTCGATTTTTGGTGACAGCAATAGCAGGAGAGTTATCAACAAAAATAGGAGTGTTAGAGAATTGCAAACTGTAGTTGCGCATTTGCTGTTGAATCCAAATGATCTGCGAACAGCAACTTGCAGCAACAACGTATTCAGCTTCACAAGTTGACAGAGCAACCAATATCTGCTTCTTACACTGCCAGGTGACTAACCTTCTCCCAAAGAATTGACATCTTGCAAAAGTTGACTTGTAATTCATCTTGCAACCACCATAATCTGAGTCACTATACTCTATAAGCTCAAAATCATCGTCATGAGGATACCATAACCCGAGTGTTGGAGTACCCTTCAGATAGCAAAAAATCCGTTTCACACCAATGAGATGGTTGACTTTCGGTTTCGCCTGATATCTGGAAAAAAGACACGTCGCGTACATGATATCAGGACGAGACGCTGTGGGATACTTAAGGTATCTGATCATTCCTCTATACATTGTAGCATCAACCAGATCACCATTTTCGCTAGGTGCCACATCATGATTCGTGGCAAGTGGAGTTCCAGCAGCTGAAGCATTCTCCATGTCAAACCGACTGAGGATGTCCCCTACATATTTAGTCTCATGCAGGAAGATTCCTTTTGGTGTCTGATCCACCTGTAGTCCTAGGAAGAACTTCATTTCCCCCATTGCACTCATCTCGAATTCTGCTTTCATGACAAATTCAAATTCTTTACATAACTCTTCGTTTTTGGAACCGAAGATTATGTCATCAACATAAATCTGCACTAGCAGTAAGACGCCATCCTTTTCTTTGATGAATAACGTACAATCAATCACTCCTCTGTGAAAACCGTGTTTCACAAGGTGAGTCGAAAGCTTTTCATACCAGGCTCTAGGGGCTTGATGGAGCCCGTAGAGGGCCTTATCCAGCTTGTAAACTCTATCCCGATGATAAGGATCCTCAAATCCTTCGGGTTGACTGACGTATACTGTCTCACGAATTTCCCCATGAAGGAACACACTCTTTACATCTAGTTGATAAGCTTTGATCTTCATGTAAGATGCGTAGGCTAGGAAGATACGGATTGCTTCCATTCTAGCCAAAGGTGTAAACACTTCATTGTAATCAATGCCTTCGACTTGTCTAAAACCTTGAACCACAAGTCTAGCCTTGTTTCTAATTATAACCCCTTGGTCATCTTTCTTGCACTTCAAGACCCATTTTGTGCCAATCACCTTAGCACCTTTTGGTCTGTCCACAAGGGTCCATACTCCTAGCTTCTTGAACTGTAGGAGTTCTTCTTGCATTGCACTTACCCATGCCTCATCGTTTAATGCTTCACTAACATATTTTGGCTCAAACTGAGACACAAAACATTGATATGCTCCGTCGTGAAGATATCCCTTTTCCATGACTGAGGCATAATCAGCTGAGTATAGCTGATTTCTGGTCTGTACTCGTGATTGAACATCTGCAATGACATTGTCCAAAGGATGATAAACATTTAACCGGGATCCAGGAGTGGTGGGAACAGCTACCTCATTCTCCAGATTGTGAACCACAGCTTCGGTATCTGAAGCTGTTGGAGTATGAGGTTCCGAAGAGTCAGAGGCATCAGGGTTTGATGCTTGTGTACTTGCTGTAGCAGGAATCTGTTCCTCCTGGTTTACCTGTTCAGTCTCCACTTCTTTATCGTCAGAGGAGGAGTCACTTACATCAAGTGCTCCCCCTAAAGGACTAGAAGAATCACCGTGTGGAACTGATGTTGTCGAGTCTAGGGACGGTGTGTTTAAGACATCATAAATCATTCTGGTCGCTAACTCATCATCAAGAAGGGAGGGAGGGATGTTGAAGGACTTAAAGAATCCTTCATAGTCAAAGAAGAATGAGGTTCCCTTTCTAGCAAGGGGGTGGTGTATCTCTGAACATTAACGTTGCACCACACTTCTACCTGACCCGTTGAGTTGTTATAAACTCTCTTGTCTGGTATATTGTATCCTAGAAAGATCCCTTCTTCTGCTTTCTCACTAAACTTCCCAGTCTGAGTTTTCTTCAACAGCATTCACGGTGCGCCAAACGGTTCTAGATACTCCAAGTTGGGTTTACGTCGCTGGAGCAGCTCATAACATGTTTTGCTATGTCGTTTGACCACTAAGACTCGATTGAGGGTGTAACATGCATTGCCAACTGCCTCGTTCCAAAATTGGATAGGCAGTTTCGAGTCAGCTAGCATCGTTCTTGCTGTCTCTATCAAGCTCCTGTTCTTTCGCTCAACTACTCTGTTCATTTGTGGAGTGTAGGCAGATGTGAACTGGTGTACAATTCCTTTCTTTTTGCAGAAGGCCTCCATCCACTGGTTCTTGAACTCCGTGCCGTTGTCTGATCGAATCTGTCTCACTTTCAGCTTGTAGAGTGATTCCAATGTAGTTACCAACTAATTTGAAGGATTCAAACGTCTCTGATTTGGATTTCAGAAACATCACCCAAGAGAATCTTGAGTAATCATCAGTGACTACATAACAGTACAAATCACCAGTGATGCTCTTTGTGCTAACAGGACCAAACAGATCCATGTGTAGAAGTTCGAGAGGCAGGTCAATGGAATTTACTTTCTTTGCCTTGTGAGACTTCTTGGTCTGTTTACCTTTCTTACACGCTACACAAAAATCCGGAAGTTGGAAATTTTTGACATTTACTCCATTCACAAAATCATTCTGGATCAGATGATTCATCTTCCATGGATTTATGTGTCCCATTCTCCTATGCCAGGAGATTGAGTCCTTTTCTGTTTCCTTTGACAAGAAGCATTGAACTTTATGATCGGTTGTGGAGGCCTTTGATAGATCCAAGACATATAAGTCATTATATATTGAAGCTGATATTAAGATTTTGTCCTCCGGGATAATGTAATCCTTCTTCAATACATAACACTTCTTGTTGTCAAAAACAACTTTGAATCCTTTGTCACAGATCTGGGAGACTAAAAGCAAGTTATTCTGTAGTTGTTGAACGTAGTTGACCTTATCAAACTTGACTTTCTGGTTTCCCACTTCTCCTTGAGCGGTGATGTATCCTCCTCTATTACCATCAAATGATACATGTCCCCTTTAATTTGTTTGACATTGAAAAGGAGAGACAGGTTCCCGGTCATGTGCCTAGATGCCCCACTATCAACAATCCAGGTGTTTGTGATAGCACTGTAACGGACATCCTGCATATTAAAAGGAAATGATCAGTTTAGGTTTGGGACCCAAGCCTTAACTGGCTTGGGTGACCCGAAGGAATCACATATCATAAACTTAACCCACTGTCCGTTTGAGGGTGAGGGCATATAATTCTTCTTATTGTTCTCATTATCAAACAATGTACTTGACTTTTCTTTCATAAGCCAGTTTTGTGTAAGGCCTGTTTGTGATAAACAGACGACTGGCTTACAGTTTGAACTTTAGGTTCATTAATTCTCTTTGGTGGAGTAATAGAACTCCTTTTCAAAGAACTTGGTTTTGTTTCATAATCAATTTTATGTCTGGGAGTCTGATAATAAGGACAGTTAGAAGCGATATGTCCTCTCTTCCCACAACTGTAGCAAGATCTCCCTTCTACATTTTGAGGAAACTGTTTATGTGGAGTTGAGTGTGAAACAGGTGTGACTTGAGTCTGATTGGGTTTGGACACTTCTTGTTTAGATGTTTTTGTTTCTATAACAAAATTCATTGTTTGAACGTTTTTAACATCCTTAGCCTTTTGTTTATTTGGACTTTGACGTGAAGCACGTGGTTGGTTAACTGGTTTGGTCATTTTAGATTCAGAAATAGACATGTTTGAACCTGACTTTACATTAACCTTTTCAAATTGTTCATCCAAGTTTAGAATAGGCATCTTACCTTCAGATTTCAAAGTAGCCTCCTTCTGTTTAGTGACAAAATTCTCCGGTTTACCCGTGGAATCCAGATCACTAACCAGAGGAGTGGACACCACATGATCCTTAATTGGGTTGTTATTTACAGGTCTACATTTTGTATTTAACAGGATCTCATGTGGTGGTGGAACTACTTTGTAACCCAACCCTTCCCCATTGTTCCGTTCTTTCACTAAGTTTTGAACTATGTGAGAGGAACTTGTCCAATTATGCAGTTTTTGTTTTAATGAGTTGACTTCGACTTCTAAAACTGCTTTTTGTTTCTTTGTTTCTTCCAAAGAATTTAAATAAAACTTTATATCATTTGCTTGATTAGAAGAAACAACCTTGATTTCTAGTAGTTGTTTATTTAAAAGTTCTATTTTCTCTTTATAACTGCACTCGTTTTGTTTCAAAATCCGATTAGCTTCTCTGCACAGTTGTAAATCATTTACTAAGCTATCATTGTGGTCTAATAACCTAGCAAACTTAAGATCATTGCTTTCTCTAAATTTGTTACATTTATTACAAGCATGTTTTTCAAAAAGTTGATCTTTTGTACTTACCTGTGAAGATTCAGATGAATCAGCCATCAATCCAGAATTCGATGCTTCGAATGTTGGAGATTCTGAACATGTCATTCTGAGTTCCTATTCAACTAGGTGATTTACTACATTCACAGCCTCTTCTAAATCTGACACAACTTGCTCAGCTGCAATATCACCTTCACTGGCAGACCCATCATCTGATGCTTCGACACAAGCAATTGGAAAGACCAGTCTTGTCCTTCATCATCTTGAGCAGTTGGTGCCTTAGTCTCTTTATTTGAAGAACTAGTTCCAACCATGTCTTTTTCTTGACGGTTGAAGGTGGAGAATGGTTTTCTGTTACCAGTTTTCTTGGGCTTTACACATTCACGTTTGAAATGCCCCTTTTCACCACAATTAAAACATGTGACCTTGGTTTTATCGAAACCAAAGGTAGTATCTTTTATGGCTACCAAGTTCTGTCCAGTCTTTTTCACAAACTTTTTAGCTCTCCTAACAGCACTTGCCAAAGCCCACATAATATCCATTCTTTCTAGTTCATTTTCATCCACCTGCGTGTAGTCTTCATCGGCAAGATGGCAATTACCAATTTTTCCTGCAACTAGACCATCATAAGAATGAAGAATTGCAGCTAGAAGGTCCATGTGCTCCTTTGCAACCTCAACAGTAATATTACCGAGATTCTCGGTCTTCAACTTAGTAGCATTGGCTTCAGGTACTATATATTAGGTGCAAGACGACCCTGGCGTTTCTGATCCTGAAGTAGTGGATTGGGAAGGAGCCACTGAACTAGACACAAAGGCAGTTTGAAGAGGTGCTCCTGAGTGGGTTGGATTGGGAGTTGAGTTATAAAGTGAAGGATTCTGGTCGTAGGATCCTTTCTGTGACTTGAATTTCGTCCTCAGTTCTTCCTCTCTCAACTTCAATATGAAGTCATTTATATCCAACCTTGACAGAATATTGTTCTGTCTCTGATTAGACACAAACGAGTCCCATTTTTCTGGCAAACCATTTGCAAAACTTGACACCTTATCTTCCATAGACGTTGTAACCCTATGAGTGTGCAGTTCACTCATCAGATGGTAGAATTTATCGATAACATCATCCAAGCTTTCTTTTCCCATTGAAGAGAAGTTGTCAAACTCCTTCTTCAGAGCCTTTGCCTTCAAAGCTTTCAACGATGCATTCCCATCATACCTTTTCTCCAACGCTTCTCTTAACTTTTTTGCCTGTTTGTTCTCAAAAAACTGATGGAATATATCTTTTGGTATCGACTGGGTCAACAGGGCATACACCTTCTTTTCAGCATTGTACTTCACTTTCTGGCCGTCAGTCATACCTCCCAAAGTTAATTTAACACCATCTGCACCAACTGGCATACTATACCCTATCTCAATAGACTCCCAAAGATTGGGATCAACTCCATTAAGATAGATCTCGAACCGCTGTTTCCATTGTGGATAGTCATCCAACGTTATAAGCTTAGGCGATTTATTGTGATTTCCAACCTCATTCTCCAGAAGCAGAAGGTTCTGGATGCGTGAGTCTTTCCCAACAGTAAATGCTGAAAACTGATCTTCCATTTGTATTAACTTTGAACTTTTAGAATAACTCTGATTCACTCGTGCGAGTGGACAGATGCGGATGAGTCAATCGTGCGATTGGACAAAAGCGGATGGCCTATGCGACTGGAGTTGTGCAGTCGTGCGGATGGAGGTGCGATTGACGTGTGCGAATGAATTCAATCGTGCGATTGGATTCAGTCGTACGTATGGAGTATGCGATTGGAGACAAGTGAATGGAGATGTTCAGTCGTACGAATGGGTGAGCGACTGAGTCAATCGTGCGAATAGGTGTGCGATTGAGTTCAGTCGTGCGATTGAACCAATCGTGCGACTGAAGGCTGTTATTTTTTGAAAATTCGAAGGTTTTTGACACTTTGACACAAAAATGCGATTTTTCAAGAACCCTAATCTGCCGTATGCCGAAAAGCAAAAACTTTGAGACCTGGAGACGTCGAAAACACTGTTTTACTCAAAAAGATGACTCTTTTGAATGAAAACACGTGATTTTTACACCGAGTCTAATCAAATCACACGCGAAATCAAGGGCCAAAGCTCTGATACCACTTGTCAGGACCGTGTACGTGTCGAATACCAACTGATAATGCGTGAAACTAGATCAAATAGTGCGGAATCCTACTTGATTGGCGATCCAATCAGTGAGAACGCAATCCCTATCAATCTAACGATTAAAGAAACGTTAAGAACGAGTGAAGAACGATCAGATGCGATCTATAAACTTGGAACAGGCTTTCTGGACGCTCTGTACGACTGGGTTATGAGAATGTGTCTAAAGTTATGTTTTTCCACGAATTAAGTGGTATTTATAGGTTTGTAGTCTTCATTCGTGCGACTGAACCATTAGCATGGTTCAGTCGTGCGAGTGGCCCATGCGACTGATTCATACGCACGACTGAAAGTTCAGCTGTGCGATTGAGTCAATCATATGTATCAGTCGTGCGACTGATCCAGTCTCCTGGTTCAGTCGTGCGACTGGTTCATTAGCATGAAGTATTCATGCGTATGGTCCATTAGCATGGTCCATTCGCATGAAGACTTCACACAATTAAGTTTGAACACGTTTCTCAATCATTATTGACTAAGAACTATGCACAATAACCTCAAACCTATATAGTTAGTTCAATATACTTTATCACACAATAAACAATGAAACATTAAACATTATAAGCATCAACCACATATTATATTTCATTCAACTCATTCATTACATATGTGTAAGACATGACAGACTTTTACATTAAGCTCCTAAACTAGGTACACATGTATCAACATGTTTTACTAATGTTATAAGGCTTAGTCCAAAGACTGATACAGTGAGATACTTTATACTACATCCTATAGCCGGCTATACTTTGAAAGCCAGCTGGACACTAATCTAGATAACAAGATCAGTTTAAAGTTAAAATGCAGATTGCCTTTTCACATGTGACTATGACATGCCATAGCTCACATCCTATTGTATTACAAAAAGGATAAAAGTACAAAAGTAGAGAGTTATAGACAAAGACTCCATACTGAACAGTTGACAAAAGTAAAAGGTAACCACTAACTTATATAAGTTGGTGAGTCTTTTGAGCTGGTAACAAAAAGGTGGTTTGCTTTTGTCAAAAGTATGTCAGAGAAGCATGTCTTCTCTTACTTTGGAAGAAATAAGTCTTCAAGCTTTAGAAGATTTTACTTTTGGCTTCGGAGGAATTCTGTCTTTGGCTTTAGAAGATTTGACACTTAGTTAATATTTTTGTGCATGGTCAAATCTTTCGAAGTAACTTCCTCGTACTTTAGTGCATGCTGAGAGATCTTTGGTTAGCTTCAACCTCTAAGATAACTGTTGGATCAAGTAAGGCTGGTGCAACCAAAACAAACACTTAGAAACAGTTTTAGTACAACTGTGAGAGCACTTCCGAAGGGAAAAGCTGCACTTCCGAAGTTTAAGGCTAAAAGAACTTCCGAAGAGGAATCCTGACTTCCAAAGACAAAGTCATCCTCCTTCCGAGGTTCAACACTTAGAAGATTTCAAGACAATTACTTCCGAAGTAGAAGTCATGAAGATCAGCACAAGTCGCGGAAGAAGTAGACTCTTCCAAAGTATAAGTGGCTTCGGAAGAACTTGTTCTTTTGAAGCCACTTAACCTTCGGAAGAACCTACTATGAACCAGTGGACATATGTATGGTTCCTCTGACAAACCGCTGCAACCTCTGATATACTGCATGGTGTTTTCCCACGCCCATGTAGTTGACCATACTTTATTCCACTGTTAATGTTTATCAGTTAGTACAGTTACCAACTTTAGTTGGTGACAAAAGGTAAGTCATGGACATGTCATGACTACCTTATCTAAGATAGTAGTTTATCTTAGATACCTTACTTCTAGCAATGTAGTATTTGTTAAGTCGTAAGTTTCCAGCTGGTATCAAGGTATAACTGGCTGTAGATAGTAGTATATATAGTTTCTCATTGTAACGCATTCCATATGCTTGATAGAGTCTTGTAACACTTTGAGTTGAGAAGTAATATATACAAGTATCTTGAAAATTATTCTGTGTCTTGTTTACTTAGTATATGTTAGATCTAGGAACAATAGATCTAGATCATTTTGTATAGGCTTAGAACTTGATCAATAATTGTAATGACTATTTGTAATTCATTATTATGATGTATGCATTATGTATATAGGTTAACCCGTATATGTGTTGATTTGTATGTATGATTGCAGGATCAAACATTAGACTTAGTCAAATTTTGAAATTGACTAATTGTACGAAACATCTATGGATGAACAAATTTATTCTTCCGTAGATATTCTTCTTACTAGAAATGCATCCGAGGATTTCATACGGAAGAACACCAATGCAGACAAGTCTAAGGGAGCTGAGAGATCAAAGACCCACAAATGAACAACTTGTCCAATGAAGATGTCAAGTGAAGACTCCTACGGAAAGCAAACTCTTGCGGAAGACAAATTTGCTGCTAAAGATAAAACACTTGTACTTAAATGATACAAGTAATTCAAGTAAACAAGTCAAACCACGCATTCCAAGAGATTCAATGTTTCCTTAACAGAATCATGCGTGTCTATAAATAGGAGTCCTAGGTTTCACATCAAGAGGACGGGTAACACGAGCAATAGACGACAACTGACCAACCATCACATCAATTCACACAATCAAACACAAAACCCTAGAAGCCATCACATTAAGACATCATAAACCTCAACACATACGAAGCAATCATTGTTTATAGCATTCATTATTTATTCATCTGTAATCATTCACAAGTTTTAATGAAATACTTTTGAATCAAATCTTGTTCGTTTATTTATTGTGTTGATATCATTGTATTCTTTAGCATTAATAATTATTGTCATTTATTTATTAATAATGATCATTCCGCAATCATTAACTCGATTCCAATCTAACACTGATAATTCCTGATTGAGATCCTTGGATTCGCAGGTGGTATCAGAGCCAAGTGCTCATTGATTTAGATTGATTGATCTATAGATGTTAGAATTGTTTAATTGTTGTCTTATTACATTAGTTTTATCAGTTCTTCTGATTAGATCTATTGCGTTTGAGCAAAAATATTTTTGTGTGAATTAATTTTAAAAAAACAATAAAACGATGATCTGTCTTTCAGCGAGTTCTGTTTCATTGTTTGGTTAACATATATCTATTTTCATATTAATTAAATCATAGATCTATGTTATAGATTGATATTCATAAATTTTTCAAATTAATTGAACAAAAACATTAACAAAAATCCTAGATTTGATACTTACTTATCATTAAAAGGATAGACTGATTGGTGACATCAATCACTTAATTACTCATTAATTAAGTTTTCGTCATTTATTAGTTCATTACTCAAAAGAAACTCTGTTTTAGTTTAATGCTAATATTTTAACTAATGAGTAATTTTATCGGTGGATCATCATACCATCCTCCAAAGTTGGAAACAAAAGCGGATTTTAAATCTTGAAAAATCAAGTTCAGGAATCATGTGAATTACACTGATTCTGACTTATGGGTATTAATAACTGAAGGTCCTTACATTCCACCCATATTTGGGCTGGATTACAATGACAACAACCAACCCATAAGTACAAAAGATCTTTCACCTGATGATGTTAAAAAGGTCAAAGTTGATATTAGAGCATACAGTCTGCTTAGTATGGCTTTACCTGAAGAAATATTAATCAGGTGTGAGAATTATAAAACAGCAAATTCTTTGTGGAAGATACTTCGTACACTCTGTGAAGGGAGTGATAAAATCAGAAGCATTAGGAAGGACACACTTCGCTCACAAAATGAAACATTTCATCATATTGAGGGTGAATCAATTCCTCAATAACTCCATCGGTTTATGCAATTAGTAACCAAGATGAACATCATGGAGTTAAAGTATACAAATGAGAAATTAAACAAAAAGATGCTCCATACTTTGCCTGAAAGTTGGAAGCAAATCGTGTCCATGTTCAAGACCACCATTAATCTCAAAGCAACTGGTTTATATACATTGGTAGCTAAAGTTGAAGCTCTTGAAATGGATGAAAAGGCAAGAAACAAGAGTGTGAGAACACAAGTCACACCTTATCATTTTAAAGAAACTAAAAGTGCCGGAAGTGCTTTTATTTCTAACAATGATAGTGACAACTCTTGTACTTTGAGTGAAGATGAAGAAAAAGTGAGTTTTTATGCTTCAAAGCCTTCTAAGAAATCTTCTCAAAGTAAATCAGGAAAAGAAAAGAGAAGACCTGACGAGAGAAAAGATACATCTACATCATTAGCAAAGTCTTCATCTAACAACAATCAAGTAGAGCCCATCACTGTGATTCTGGACTCTGAAGAACAAAAAGCAGCCTTTGCAGCTTTCAGTTCAAGCTTTCAAGCTTACATAGAAAGCCTTTAACGTCTGCCAACATCTGTCAACAAGATTTGGAAGAACTACATCCAGATGTTGTAGAAGAGATGGATCTTCAATGGCAAATGGCAATACTTGCTTATAGAGCCAAGCAGTACCTGAGAAGAAAAAAAATTTCGCTGCAACAACTAAAACATCAAAGATTGGTGTTGATAAGTTAAAAGTAAGATGTTTCAAATGCAATCTCTATGGGCACTTCTTAAGAGAATGTAATCAACAATCAACTTTTGACATGAGAGAACATCAGCAACATCAGTCGCATCAGCATCAATCTCATCAACCAACAACATCTCAAAGATCTTTCAGACAACCAAAGCTAACCAACTCATCCCCACCAACCACAAATGCATCAGCAGGACCAAGTAACTCTAAAGAAACTAGGCTGATCATTCTTCAAGATGGAACCTGTGACTGGAGCATGTATGAGAAGGAAGTCTTGAAAGAGAATCAAGCTTTAATGGCCTACATGGTGAACAAAGTTCCACCAATGGCTAGAGAGGTAAGAGATAGATTGTGTTCATCAGTATCTGTGGAGGAAGTTGAAAGATATAGAGTCCATGCTCAACAACTGGCTGATAAAGTGAAATAAACAATGATTTTGAATGAATCTCATGTAAGAAAACATAAATTATATCAAATCAAAATTAACTCTTTATAGAAAGATTTAGATAAACTTGTTTAAGAAAATTATAGTTTAAAAGCCCAAGTTGAGCATCTGACCACTTCCTTAACAAAATCGATGGCTGATCATGCATCAACTGAAGTGCAACTTCAAAAGTTTCAACTTTCATCTTAGCAATATGAGAAATTATTAAATTCTCATATTCAATCAAAGAACAAGTATGGGTTGGGATATAATGCTGTTGCACCCCCTATGAATGATAACTATACAACTTTACCTGAAACAATGACAAACAACTTATCAAACCATATTGTGCCATGCACCAAAGTTTGAATCAAAATGTAATGAACAAATTAATAACAATGAATCTGAGTGAGTGAAACTGAGTCTTCTGAATCAGATAAAGTCAAACAAAATGACTCAGAATTTGACTTTGATGAATGTGATGACTTGGATGATTCTGATGAACAAGATGATGAATGCACAGATGAACTGAATATTGGTAAGAATGTGTCATTTGAACCAATTATTCCCAAAGTCCTTGAAAAAACCAAGCTACCATATCCTCCTAAGCAAAAAAACATGTTGAAGACTATTTGCAAGAAAATAGCTCAGTTAAATGAAGGTCTTCAAGAACTTCATCAGCAACAAAAACCTTCAACTGGAGTGATTGAGAAGTGTACATCTACTGAGAAAGTACACACATCCTCCGTAGAAAAAGGAAAGAAGAAACTATCAGCAGAACAACTTCGGAAGAAGAAGCATTCTTCAGTAGAAAATCTGTGGAAAACCAAATCTACTGAGTCAGTAGAAGATCTATGGAAGGCAAAAGCAACAACCAATAAGAAATCAATCCAGCAAGTGGTGAATCCTAAGCAGCAGAAATCAGCAAATGCCAAACAAGAATCCGTTGACATCATGTCAGGAAAGGGAATGAATTCATCGACTGCAAAGTTTGAAAAAGATTTGAAGGCATAAAGAGATCAAAAGAAGAAAGTGGTTGACTCTGAAAAAGAATCAGAGAAAATGTATTGAAAATGGTGTGATATGAAAAAGCACAACACTGAAGACTGTTACTTCAACAATTATTGCTCTATTTGTAATATGAACAATCACATGACTTTTGACTGCTACTTCAACAAACATTGTGCAATTTGTAACAAAAATAACCATTCCACACAGGAATGTTATTTCAACAAGAAAAACAAGACAAAGAGCACAAAGAAAGTAAACTATTATGAAAATTGTTGGTGAAGGAATGGTAACTAATGGTGTGCTCAAATTTGAGAAAGTAAACTATTGTGAAAATCTACAATATAATTTACTAAGTGTGTCTCAAATTTGTGATCAAAATTATAACACATTATTTGATAACACTAATTGTTACATTCTTAAACCAGGTTTTACAGTTCTAGAAGATTGGATCCTTCTTAAAGCATCAAGAAAAGAAAACACATATGTTTTGGATATGAACAATACAACACTCACACGCAGTGAAACATGCCTGCTATCTAAGTCATCAGAAGATGAATCTAAGTTGTGGCATAGAAGGCTTGTTCACTCCAACATGAAGAACATGAATAAATTGGAGAAAAATGACCTAGTCATTGGATTGCCAAAGAAAGAATTTTATTGTTCAAACCATTGTTCTTCATGTTATAAAGGATAAGAACATAGAGTGTCACATAAATCCAAAATTATCAATACAAACACTACACCACTCAAATTGCTTCACATGGATCTTTTTGGTCCAACCGATATGATGAGCATTGGAAAAAGGCAATATTGTTTGGTGGTTGTGGAAGATTTCACTATATTCACATGGGTCTTTTTCTTAAAACAAAAGAGTGAAACATCAGAAACATTAATGGAGTTTGTCACCAAGATTGAAAATCAACTTGATTTAAAAATTAAAATTTTCAGGAGTGACAATGGGACTGAATTTGTTAATACTGTCTTAGACTATTTTTGCAGGAATAAAGGCATTGCAAGGCAATTTAGTGCACCAAAAACTCCACAACAAAATGGATTCGCTGGGATAAGAAACATAACACTCATTGAAGCAGCAAGGACAATGCAAGCTGATTCATAATTGCCCATCACCTTTTTGGGCTGAAGTAGTGAACACAACATGCAATGTTCCAAACAAGACATTAATTGTCAAAGAACATAATAAAACACCTTATGAGATTTTATTTAAAAGAAAACCTTACATAAGATATCTTAGAGCTTTTGGGTGTCATGCATCTGTTTTAAACACAAAAGAACAATTGGGAAAGTTTTCAAAAAAAAAACTATCATGGTTTCTTTATTGGATACTCTTCAACATCTAAATCATATAGGATTTACATTACACAACAAAACATTATGGAAGACACTCCTAATGTGTCATTTGATGAATCCTTATTTTCTAAATCTGTGAAAGGGTCAACATGGTTGTTTGATATAAATGCACTCATAGACTCATCTAACTCTAGCTACTTGAATAATGCAGTTCTGCGGATACATGCTATCCATTTGTTCCACCAAACATGAATGAAGTGTCATTATCTGCTGATCCTCCAAGAATACAAACTTCAAGTATCATGGAACAAGGAACTCCAAATAATGCCAATAATGCATGTAAGGATTCCTATAAATCTGATGCAGCCAAAACATCCAAAGTCTATCTGCATGCATGCACTGAAGAACATAAGTAGAAATGCTTCGGAAGTTTTACACCTTGCATTAGAAATATTCTAAGTGTAAAATCTTCCGAAGCCAAGACCAACATCTTCCGAAGCCAAAAGCGAATTCTTCCGAAGCTTCAAAGATAAAGTCTTCCGAAGCCAAAGAGTGAAGACAAATTTCTTCTGAAGACTTTTAGAGACATGCTTTTATCTGATGTACTTTACCATAAAGTTGGACCCCTTTCCGCTGCAACTCTGTTTAGTCACCAACTTCCATGAGTGGGTGAAAAGGTCTATGCTTTTGGTAACTGTACATTAAGGTCTTGAGTCTGTGCTTTCTACTTTATGTATTTTTATCCTTTTTGTAATATATTAGGATGTGAGCTATGGCATGTCATAGTCACTAGTCAAAAGGCAATCTCCCTTTTGACTCTACATTTGATTTTGTTGTTGTCTAGTCTTATGTATCCAGCTGGCCCTTAAAGTATGGCCGGCTGTAGGATGTAGTATATGTAACTGAAGTACTTGTAACTTTCTAACTATGCTTTGTAACATTTGTAATAGAACTTGAGAAGCAATACACAACATTATTGAAAACCAAATACTTGTGTTGTTTGCTATCTTTTTCTGTCTCATTCTTACTTGTATTTTTAGCATCTTTCACTAAAGTTAACCAGTTCCCTATTTGATCTTTTAAGTGTTCTAGGTAACTCCCTATTTTATCTTTCACTAAACCCAAGCCTCATTGGTCTTGGGCTCATCAAAAGAAGTTGAAGACAATGCAATAGTAATTGATCCTATAGTCATGCTAAAAGGATCATTTGCTGATGTTGATGAAGAACTTTCAGTCACTTGGTCTTTCTTTGACTTCCACACAACCTTTGAAAGATTAGACTTGACCTTTAATACTTTGGAACTTTCAGCCACTTGGTCTTTCTTTGACTTCCACACCACCTTGGGTTTCCAAATGTAACTAACTATCTCTTTTATGCAGAAACAACTCAAGATAAATAGAAATATATGGATCATTGACAGTGGCTGTTCCAAGCACATGATAGGCAATACGTCACTACTTCAATAGTTTTGAAAGAATTGATGGATGACCAGCTGCTTTTGGAGGAGATGCATGAGGTTACATTACAGAAAGGGGCAATGTCACAAATGGTAATCTCAGCATTGAGAAGGTAAACTTATTCAAGAAGCTTGGGTACAATCTTTTGAGTGTATCCCAATTTTGTGATCAGAGTCATAACATGCTTTTTACTGAGCATGAGTGCATTGTTCTCAGGCCCGAGTTGGTCATTCCTCATGAGCACATCCTGCTCAGAGCCCCCAGGAAATGGAACATGTACAATATGGATTTGCAAGAAACATCTCCCTCAGGAGAAGTTTCATGCTTTCTATCTTAAGCAAATAATGATGAGTCTTTCCTCTAGCATAAAAGAATGTGCCATGTAAACTTTATAAACATGAATAAATTAATTAAGAATAATTTGGTAACTGGAATACCAAAGAAATAGTTTACAAGTGATGACCACTGTTTTGCATGCCTGAAGGGGAAGCAACACAAGGTATCTCACAAGACAAAAGAAAGAAATTCCATCATTAATCCCCTACACTTATTACATATGGATCTCTTTGGACCCACCAGTGTAATGAGTCTAGGATGGACCTTTTATTGTTTGGTGTTCACAGATGACTTTACTAGATTCACTTGGGTCTTCTTTCTTAGAACTAAGGATGAGACCCCTGAGATTCTATAGAATTTAATCTTAAAGATTGAGAATCAATGTGATCACAAGGTCAAAACCATAAGATGTGATCAAGGAACTGAATTCAAGAATCAAATCCTTGATACATTTTATGATGAAAAAGGTATTACAGGATAATATAGTGCTCCCAGGACTCCTCAGCAAAATGGTGTTGCTGAGAGGAGAAACAGGACACTAATTGAAGCTGCAAAAACTATGTTGTCTGACTCTAAACTGCCTATCACCTTTTGGCAGAGGTAGTGAACACTACTTGCTATGTGGAAAATAGAGTTTTAGTAGTTAAGACACATGGTAAGACTCCTTATGAACTTTGGCAATAGAGAAAACCTTTCATTGGTTTTCTTAGGTCATTTGGATGTCCTTACACCATCTTGAATACCAAAGATCAAATTGCCAAGTATACTGAGAAATCAGATGATGGACACTTCATTGGATACTCTTCTCAAGCTAAAGCTTATAGAGTATACAATCTCAGAACTAGAGTAGTTGAGGAGTCAGCCAATGTGACTTTCAATGAGCACACTCCCAGTGTGAAAGGTTCTTCCGGATTGGCTATTTGATCTGATTTAGTTACCATCTGTTTTAATAAATCTTGTGAGCATGTTTCGGGATCCACAGATATACTACCTACAGGTGAACCTGACCCAAGATTTGAGCTAAGAAGACCTTCAAGCTTCACATCTTCAGCTCCAGTGGTAACCAATCCTGCAAATGAAGCTTCTATCAGTACATCAATGACAAATCCTGCAGATACTTTTGGGGTGCCTTCAAATTCCAGCTTAGAGGCACAAAACTCAGATGAAGGAGCTTCAAATGTAGGAGAAAATGGTGGTGGTGAAAGTGACCAGGAATTATGCTAATAACCACTCCATTGAAGACAACATCAATGATGTCACACACGCATTGGATCAAGTCAATCTTCATAAGTGTGCTGATGTGGAGGGTGAATCCTCTTTGCCAGTTCAGAATTTCTCAAATTTAGATCTGTCTAAGCAACTTTCTGTGATCCCTCAACTAAGGATCCACAAGTCTAACCCTACCACAAACATCATTGGAGATGTTGATTCAGGGGTGAGAACAAGAGGACAAACCCATGATGCAAATTTTTGTCTTCGCTCTAGTTTCTTGTCCCAGATAGAGCCAAAGAAAATTGATGAGGCTCTAAAGGATGAAAGTTGGGTTGAAGCTATGCAAGAGGAGCTGCTTCAATTCAAAAGGCAAAAGGTTTGGAACCTATGTTCTCTTCCTCAAGGGAAGACTACCATAGGAACCAAATGGGTGTTCAGGATTAAGAAGGATGATAGAGGACTTGTCATCTATCATCTAAAGGCAAGACTAGCTGTTCAAGGGTATACTCAAGAAGAAGGAATTGACTACACAGATTTCTTTGCTCCTGTAGCAAGACTTGAAGCTGTTAGGATATTCCTAGCTTTTGCTGCATCCAAGAACTTTAAGGTCTACCAACTTGATGTCAAGTGTGCTTTTCTCTATGGGGTGATTGATGAAGAGGTGTATGTCAGACAACCATATGGGTTTGCAGATCCTGATCATCCTGATTATTTCTACAGATTTGATAAAGCTCTTTATGGGCTGCACTAAGCACCAAGGAAGTGGTATGAGACTCTATCTCAATATCTCTATCAGCATGGGTACAAACGGGGTACTATTGATGGAACTCTCTTCATCAAAGGAACATGAAATGAAATGACATAATGCTAGTTCAATTATATGTATATGACATTATCTTTGGGTCAATAATCCAAAGCTCTGCAAAGACTTTGAGAAGCTGATGAAGGACAGATTTGAAATGAGTGCCATGTGTGAACTCAATTTCTTTCTAGGAATTCAAGTGAAGCATGTTGACAATGGCATCTTCATAAGTCAGTCAAAGTATGTACCAGACATACTTAAAAGGTTCAACATGACTGATTGTAAGGTTTCTAAGACACCCATAGCCAGAACCACTCCCTTGGACCTGATATTGAGGGGGAGTGTGTTGATGAGCATCTCTAGAGGGCAATGATTGGGTCTCTTATGTACCTCACAGCTAGCAGGCCAGATGTCATGTTTGCTACATGCATTTGTGCAAGATATCAAGCCAACCCCAAGATGTCACACCTGATCACTGTCAAAATAATTTTAAGATACCTCAAAGGTGCTCCATCATTTGGCCTTTGGTATCCAAAGAATTCTGACTTTAATCTGTATACTTATACAGATAGTGACTACGGTGGTTGCAACATGACTGCAAAGTCTACATCAGGGGGATGTCAGTTTCTTGGTGGAAGGATAGTCTCTTGGCAATGTAAGAAACAATCCTATGTGTCTGCATCAACTGCTGAGGCTGAATACATTGCTGCTGCAAACTGTTGTGCTCATGTGTTTTGGATTCAAAATCAATTGTTAGACTATGGATTAAACTTCAAGGAGACTCCCATCCACATAGACAACAACAGTGCTATCTCAATCACAAAAAATCTAGTGCAGCACTCAAGGACAAAGCACATCAATATCATGTATCATTTGATTAGAGATAACTTTGAAAAAAGGCTTAACAAAACTAGTCAAAGGTAACACAAATAAAGAATATGCTGATCTATTCACCAAAGCTTTTAATGAACAAAGATTTAAATATCTTGTATCAGTTATTGGGATGATTAACTTTGAATAGCTTTTCTTAAAACTTAATCATATTATTTCTAAAACCCGTGTGTCCTAAGTTGTCTATTTCATCAACTTCATAAGCCCTTGTTTTCTTTGGAAGAAAATCTTTTCAAAAGAGATTTCTTTAATTTTTGAAAATTTTGATCTCTTTCCTTTTCGGAAGATTTAAAATTACCTTCGGAAGAAGTTTATGTCTTGGTAAACAAATAACTACTTCAGTAATTTTACCTTCGGAAGCAGTTTCTGAAATATCTTCCGAAGCCTAAAATCAACTTAAGACTTATATGTTTTATAAGAACAATTTTCTTCCAAAAGCAATTTACCTTCGGAAGTTTTCATTCTTTTTAGAATAAAAACTCTGAGTGTTATTTATCTTCCGAAGAAAAATTCTCAAAAACCTTTGAAATATCTCCCGATGCAAATTTGCCTTCGGAAGCTTTTTCTTCAGAACTTCTGAAGCAAATAACCTTCGGAAGATTTCTCGACATCCAAGAAAACTACTTTTTGGGCAAAAGTAAACTACTTTCAGAGATGGGACCAACATTTGGATTTCAAAGTTTATCCTATTTCATTTACTTTATCTCAAATCCTTTCACATAAATACCCAATGGTTCCCCCCTCTTTCATTGTCTTCTTCAATTATACTATTCCTTAAACCTAAATTCTCCCAAACCACCTTTGTTCTTCACCTTCCTTCACCTTTAAGCTTCTCAAACAATGGCCAACCTAAACCGCAGAAACAACCCTGATTTCTTGTTGGATCTAGAAAGGCTGGTGCAACCAAAACCAAATCACTTAGACTATTTTGGTGCAACTAATAAAGGACTTCCAAAGCTAAGTGTGGAAATTCCGAAGGAAAAAGGAGCTCTTCCGAAGACAAGGTGTAAGACCAACTTCTGAAGGAAAACTCCAACTTTCGAAGACAAAGTATTCACTTCCAAAGATCAAGACTTAGAGTGAAAGATCAGAAGTCAACTTCCGAAGTATGAAAGAAGTCCTTAAGGCTCGATAGTACAGAAGTCTCTTCCGAAGTATAAGTGGCTTTGGAAGAACTTGTTCTTCCAAAGCCAACTTACCTTTGGAAGACACTACTATTATCCAGTGGACATAATTATGGTCTCCCTGACACTCCGCTGCAGACCTCTGAGATACTGCATGGTGTTTTCTCAAAAGCCATGTAGTTGACCATACTTTATTCCACTGTTTACCTTTATCAGTTAGTACAGTTGCCAACTTTAGTTGGTGACAAAAGGTAAGTCATGGACATGTCATGACTACCATATCTTAGATAATACTTTATCTAAGATACCTTAACTTTAGCATTGTAGTATATGCTTTAGTCTTAGGTTTCCAGCTGGTATCAAAGTATATCCGGCTGTAGGATCTAGTATATATAGTTTCTCATTGTAACTCATGTTTTATGCTTGTAAGAGTCTTGTAATACTTTGAGTTGAGAAGTAATATATACAAGTGCCTTGAAAATTATTTCCTTGTGTTCTTTGCTACTTATTATATTATTATCAACTCTTAGGAGAGATTCTACTTCATCTGATTTGAGTGTAATATAAGTGAGTTTGAGAGAAATCCAAGTGTTAACTGACAAACCCAATCCTGCATTTCTCCATACAACTTCACAGGCAACACAACCAGGTTGCTCTGTTGAATTATGAGAAAGATGATAGTTTCTCAGAGGTTTGCTGTTTTCTGGCTCTATCCAACTACTTCACCTCCCAAACCATTGATCCTACTCTCTGTGAGGATCATCTGCTTGAATTCTGGAAGACCTGCCAAGAGGTCATTATGGATGGAGAGAAGGCACTGTCTGCCACAGTGCAGGCGAGGACAATCTTCATCACTCCAGCCATCATCAACACTCACTTAGAGCTGGATGATGAAGAAGGTGAGGTGTCTTTCCCAAAGGAAGGCTCTAAATAATTCCTTTGAGCAGATGGGCTATGAGGGAGATTTCCCTGTAAAGATCCTAAGGAAAGGGAAGGTCTCATCCTAGTGCAAATACCTGCTCCATGTGGTTATCCATAGCTTGTCAAAAAAGCATGGAGGGTGGGACCAGATTCTTGAGGATCTCTCCTTCATAGTGCATGGAATGGTTCAAGGGGTCAAGTTAAGGTACTCTCAGTTTGTTTATACAAATTTACTTGCTAACTTGGACTCCTTAGAGTATTATATGTTTCCTAGATATGTTTAACACATTCTCAACTGTGAACTGGGCTCATAGTTGAGGGAAATAGATTAGGACAAATGAAGCCCAACACCTTTAAAATCATGAAGCCAATTGTAGGCTTCTCAGGGGTAGAAACAGCCCTTGTCCCAAAAATGTTAGAGCTCATTGCTCAAGGTGACAACCTAGCAACACAAGCTATTGTTCAACCCACACCTTCTACCTCCCAACCACCAAAAAGACCACAAATCACCCTCACCTACCAAAGAAAATCCAAACGAACCCTTGCTCAAGCTATTGAACTTGTGCTGGCCCCCATACACTCACCCATACAAGAGGAAGTGGATACTAGAGCTCCTACTTCTCCTGAGGAGCAAACCACTCCCATCTCTTCAAGAATCAGTGCTGACGTTCCTCATGCTCACCCTGATGAGATCACAAGCGCAACTGCCTTAAGCCTTCACTCTGAGTCTCAACACTCAAGTGAACAACCTTCAGGGGACAGTTACCATCCCAGCCTTTAGACTTAAATCAACCCATTCCCAACCTTGAATTCTATACTGATAAAGACTTAGGTTTCAATGAGTACCATGAGTCTCTCTACTCTTCCCCTACTCAAGGAGAGATAAGTACTCCTGAGTCTCCTTTGTCTACCCCACATCAGTCACCTATCACTGAGGTGGATCAACCCGAACTTGTTCAAGAGATCCATATGGAAGAGGCTCTCACTTATGCAAGTGATTACATTATTAAGACCTTAACCATGGCAACTCAGCCCATTGACACTTCAACTGAGGCTGTCAATGTGCAGAGGAAATCCAGCAGCCAAGAACCTGAAGCTGGTGGTGAGAGAGAGGACTTTGGTCCAATCATCTCAACCCCCACTGATTCTTCTGATGAAGATGATGGGAATTTGAGACTAAAGGTGCAAAAACTGTCAAAAACATGCTCTTATTTAGTCTCTAAGGTTAGTCACCTTGAATCTCAGGTGACTACCCTACACAACAGGGTCAATGATCAACAACTTGAGATATCTTATCTTAGGGAAAAACTAGCTGGGAGACCTTTAAGGAGAGCTCAAACAGGAACACAAGAACCTGTGAATATGATTAACCTAATTCCTTGCTCACCTATGCAAGAGGGTGATGCTACCAAAAAGGGGGAGAAAGCAGTTACAGTCACAGAACCTGGGAGTTCTCAGGGAGTATGGACATTGAGGACTCACCATCCTCACTTGTAATTGTGCATACTTAACAACTTCCTCAAGTTTACATTGATATGGACACTATAGACTCTTTCATTCAGAGTCTCTTTTAGGAAGTCATTCCAAGGGCTATATCATCCCCACCCCAAGGAACTTCAAACTACATTATTGGGTGGAGGTATGATGCTGATAGAAGAGCATTCATTTTTCAAAGAGTTCAAGGGCAGCAAGAGGTGTTCAATTTTCAGACCTTGAATTACTATGAAGGTCTTGATCTAATAAACATGCCACTTGTCATCCCAAGTCAATCTAGACAAGCTGACAGGCTGGCACAAAGGATTCAAGATAGAATTACTGAAGAGTTCAGTCTAAGAAGGAGACAAAGACAATTAGGAAATGTCATTGGTCAACTGGATGTTGAGGCAGACCCTGAGATTAGCTTTAAAGGGAAAACCTTGGCTGAAGGCCCAGTGATAGAGCCTGAGAGCCCTGTCACACCAAAAACTACTTCAAAAAATCATCCCCTCAGTGAAACACCAGCTGGTGAAGGTGTCTCACAATCTCTCTTTGGTCAGAGCTTGGATGCTACACCAAGCAATGAAGGCCAAAGCTCTATCCACCCTGTGTCACAAAGGTCTGTGGGTGACAAAAGGAAAAGGATTCTAACTCCTGAGGAGATTGAGGATGAGGAGAGAGAGAGGAAGAGGAAGCTAAGGGGACAAAAGTTACTCCGGGTCTTCTGGCTTTATGCAAGCTGCAATCAGGGCTGCCCCCAGACCAAACACTCAAGATGATGAGTTGAAGGCAGTCAGGATTACTTACCTGCAGACCAAGAACTATAACATAGATGAGATTATATCTCTCCCCTTAGAAGAACTCAATGAACTGGCTGACATGGAAGTGTCAAGAGAGATGAAGGAAGCAGAGGATTCAATGCTACTTCTCCAAAAGAGGATAAGAGACATAAAAGATTATACAAGCATGTTCCTACTCTCTCCCTAGTTCAAGAAAGCCCTGTGCAGGAGACTGTGACAGCTACACAAGAACCTTAGGTACACAACGAAACAGATAGGCAAAACATGATCAATTACCTGAGTGCCACAAGTCTCTACCAGGCATCTACACTTCTTCCCTTGTCCTTTGAGTACATTGAGTTTGAGTATCTCAAACAGCTTGAACTTCAAGTACTCAAAGAACAAAATGCAATAAAGAGAAAGATGTGGGAAGAGGCTGCAAAGTCAAGAGCCATCATCTAAAAGAGCATGAAGAAGTCTGCTGACAGACAAAGGATGATGAGCTTCTTGAAGCTGTATGGATTCTCCGGAAGGAGACTTGGCCCTATGTCTCTATCCATAATGGATGAGCACATCAGGGTAATCAAGCAGAAGATCAAGAGTGGATAGCTAATTGACTTACACTCCCTACCAAGTCAAGCTCCTCCACAAGTGGAGGTTAAGGTTGAAGAATTTGAGACAACATAACCTGGACCTCCTGTTGAGCCTCAGCAAGCTTCATCTTTTGATCCACAGCAGGGTCAAACTCCCTGTCCGTCTGAACCTGTGAGGGAGGAACACTTAATTGAGCAAGACAAGACTGATCAACAAGGTGTTGCAGACCAGTCTTCTCAGTTACAGTCCTCAAAGAGGAGGAAGAGGATGGCTTCTAAACCAAATTCAAAGAAGAAGAAGCCTGAATCATCCATCTCTACACCTCAGGCTGAGTCAGATCAACCTGAGGAAGTGCATGAAGAGGCAGCCCAATCAACTCCAATCCAAGTGGCTCCTCTTGCAGCTGAGAGACCCATCTTATCGTGGACCTTCATAACTAATCCAGAGAGATGGCATGTGATCAAAGTTCAAGGTGGTAAAATGTCTACACATGGCAAGACTTATTCATCCTACCTCTGTATGATCTTTTTGAGATGAGAAAATACTATGCGAGTCTGAGTGATCCTGACCATCTAATGAAGAAGGGCATGGTTATCATCATTATGAGGACTGTCAATAGCTAAAGATCTTCAAATGTTTTGGTAGCATCAGCCTAGGGGGAGTTTGTAAGGATTCCTATAAGTCTGATGCAGCCAAAACATCCAAAGTCTCTCTGCATGCATGCACTGGAGAACATAAGTAGAAATGCTTCGGAAGTTTTACACCTTGCACTAGAAATATTCTAAGTATAAAATCTTCCGAAGCCAAGACCAACATCTTCCGAAGCCAAAAGTGAAGTCTTCCGAAGCTTCAAAGACAAAGTCTTCCGAAGCCAAAGTGTGAAGACAAATTTCTTCCGAAGACTTTTAGAGATATGCTTTTATCTGATGTACTTTACCATAAAGCTGGACCACCTTTCTGCTGCAACTCTGTTTAGTCACCAACTTACATGAGTTAGTGAAAAGGTCCATGCTTTTGGTAACTATACATTGAGGTCTTGAGTCTGTGCTTTCTACTTTATGTACTTTTATCCTTTTTGTAATATATTAGGATGTGAGCTATGGCATGTCATAGTCACTAGTCAAAAGGCAATCTGCCTTTTGACTCTATATTTGATTTTGTTGTTGTCTAGACTTATGTATCCAGCTGGCCTTCAAAGTATGGCCGGCTGTAGGATGTAGTATATGTATCTAAAGTACTTGTAACTTTCTAACTATGCTTTGTAACATTTGTAATAGAACTTGAGAAGCAATATACAACATTCTTGAAAACCAAATACTTATGTTGTTTGCTATCTTGTTCTGTCTCATTCTTACTTGTGTTCTTAGCACCTTTCACTAAAGTTAACCATTTCCCTATTTAATCTGTTAAGTGTTCTAAGTAACTCTCCTCATTGTGTTGTTGAGTTGTAAGTGCATACCCTTCAAACGGTCCTGCAATGCAGCACAAGACCAGCCTAATGGATCTACATCCTCAAATGAAAACACTTCATCAACAGTTGTTTTCTACATCCACAGATGAGTGTTCTACATCCGGAGATATGAATATTGCCTCAGTAGATGTTCCATCTACATCAGTAGATATTCAAAACATTGGAGATGATCCATTGCATTCGAAAGAGTTAATGTCAGCAACTCAACAAATACCATCCGTAGATGTTCCAATAACTCTTGCGGAAGCACAAAATACATCCGTAGAAGTTCCCGCGGAAGGCATTCACAATGCTGCTGATGTACAAACTCATGTGGAAAATCATTCAGCTTCCAATGATCAACATGATGATCAATTTGATTACTTCATAAATTCATCATCTCAGCTGGATCCATCTGCATCACTAAATATGACTAATTTGGAATCATCTATTCTAGTTAAGTCTATTTCAACAATAAGAATTCATAAGACTCATCCAATAGACAACATTATTGGTGATCTTAATGAAAGAACCACAAGAAGCCAAGGGGGAGGTGCAAACATCTGTCTCTTCACTTGTTTTCTTTCATAAGTGGTTCCTCCAAACATCACAGCTGCACTAAAAGATAATAGCTGGATTGAAGCAATGCAGGAAAAGCTTCAACAATTCAGAAAGCAGAAAGTCTGTAATCGAGTTGATCTACCTGAAGGTCAACATCCAATTGGCACAAGGTGGCTTTTCAAAAATAAACTAGATGACAGAGGTATAATTGTGAGAAACAAAGCAAGGCTAATTGCACAAGGATATACTCAAGAAGAAGGGATAGATTATGATGAAGTGTTTGCACCAGTTGCAAGAATTGAAGCCATAAGAGTATTTCTAGCCCATGCATCATATAAGAAGTTCACTGTCTATCAAATAGATGTCAAATATGCTTTCTTATATGGGAAAATTGATGATGATGTCTATGTAGCTCAACCTCCTGGTTCCTTCCTGATTACCCACACAGGGTATACAAGCTTGACAAAGCTTTGTATGGTCTTCATCAAGCACCAAGAAAGTAGTATGAAACATTATCATCTTTCTTTCTCAAGCATGGATATAAAAGGGGAACTATTGATCAGACTCTCTTTCTCAAACAAGAACATCAAGACCTCTTAGTTGTTTAAATTTATGTAGGTGACATTATATTTGGATCAACTAACAAGAGACTGTGTGTAAGCTTTGAAGAGTTGATGAAATCTGAGTTTCAGATGTGTTCAGTGGGAAAATTAACCTTCTTCCTTGGTCTACAAGTTCATCAGAAAATAGATGGCATCTTCATCAATCAAGAGAAGTATATACATCAAATATTGAAGAAATACAATCTTGCTGATACATCTTCATGCAAAACACCTGCTTCAAAAATTAATAAGATTGTACTTGATCCTATAGGAAAATCTGTTGCTGAAAGATTGTATAGATCAATGATAGGATCTCTTATGTATCTAACTACCAGTAGACCTGACATTATGTTTGCTGTGTGTGTTTGTGCTAGGTACCAATTAGATCCAAAAAAGTCTCATCTGAATGCTGTGAAGAGAATCTTCAAATATATTAAAGGGAAACCAGCCCTTGGACTTTGGTATCCAAAGGATGGTGACTTCACTCTCTACTCATATTCAGATAGTGACATTGGAGGATGCAACAACAACAGAAAATCCACAACTGGTGGGTCTCAATTTATAGGAAAAAGACTTGTTTCATGACAGTGCAAAAAGCAAACAAATGTATTTGTATCCACAGCTGAGGCTGAGTACATATCTGCTTCAGCTGTTGCTCTCAAGTCCTTTGGTTGCAAAACCAATTACTTGATTATGGTTACAATTTCCTTCAAACTCCAATTTATATTGACAATTGAGTTGCTATGTTTATCACTGCTAATCTAGTACAACATAGTAAAACAAAGCATATTGAAATCAGATACCATTTTCTGAGAGATAGCTCAGAAAAAAGTTTGATCAAGTTAGTCAAAGTGGATACAACAAATCAGCTTGCTAATTTATTCACTAAAGCCTTTGATTACGTTAGATTTAATTTTCTAATTGAGTCTCTAGGCATAATCAACTTAGATTAATCATTATGAACAAAGAAAAGCATGTGTCTGTCCTTGTAAATAGTAATATATAAAACACAATAACAATCAGAAGAACATAAAAAAATTATCCTTCGAAAGATTTATAATTACCTTCTGAAGAAACTTATGTCTTAGAAAACAAATAACAAATTCAGTACATTTACCTTCGGAAGAAATTTCTAAAATATCTTCCGAAACTTAAAATTAACTAAAGTACTTATATGCTTTCAAAGAACAATTTTCTTCAGAAAGTAATTACCTTCAGAAGAAATTTCTAAAACATCTTCCGAAGCTTAGAATAAAAATATTGCCTTTCTTACTGTGTCTTTTAATTAAGCATGACATATGTATGGGAAATGATAGTACACTATGTCTTTGCTTACTTCCTAAGTTCTTAAAATCATTAAAATCTGATCAAAGTTTATTGATATGTGAGTAGATTCATCTTGAGTGATAACTACGCTAAGAGCATGCCCAACCTAATGCAAAAGTGACTGTAAGTGGGAAACTTCATTTTGAGGATACAACAAGTGAGTCTTATTCTGATGTGACAAAATCACTCATTTAAGCACACTATGTACCAACACTTTATAAAGTCTATCTTTGCAAATCATATTCCCTCTGTTTTGTGTAAACAAAGACCTG
The DNA here is from genome assembly GCA_025215565.1 of Flaveria ramosissima. Lineage (NCBI taxonomy): Eukaryota > Viridiplantae > Streptophyta > Magnoliopsida > Asterales > Asteraceae > Flaveria > Flaveria ramosissima. The sequence goes on from CM046036.1 coordinate 32,937,925, forward strand.
GGTTTATGATCACCATGGTGCACATTTGCCACCAACTGGTGAACAGATCATGATCCTCATCATCCCTCTATTTTGTGTAAACAAAGACCTAGGTTAAAGGCACCTCTGTTTTACATAAGTAAAGACCTGGTGACATGATGATAATCATATCTTAGCTCTCAAAAGATTCCTATGTGATCAACTGTATATTAACTTCCGAGCTATTACATCAATGCATTAATAAGATGTGAAATACATCTCAAGATAAAACTTATAACTTAAAGTACATAGTTTGTAAGTGTGAAAAAGTGATGATTTGACTCACAAAGAGAGGACTCTAAGTGATTTGAATGTGGAGCCCATAACAGTTACTCACTAATAAACATGAAAACATGATAAACAGCATGTCTATTTGATACATTATTCTTGTTTGAATCAGGTATCATCTCATCAAATAAATCAAACAGGAAGATGCTTGGTGTCATAGTATAATCCCATTCTATGTTATATATGCTTGTGTATAGTACTTAATTCAATTTTTGTTTATTTTAATTTATTTGTTTTTAGTACGTTTAGGTAGTTATGTGTCTTTTATGATATTCTTCTCATAAATTTATGATAAATGCATTAGTTTCAAATTAATCACAAATTTCGGGGGAGTAGATAATTCATGAAAACAAAGTCAATTTAACATCAGAATTGTCAAATAAATTGTCAATAAGAAATATGATGGAATTGAAACCTGAGCACTAACTTGGCTGTAGGATACATGAAGTTTTTCAATTTATAAATCTTATTGTGCAAAAATTGTCATGAAAACAAAATCAACAAGGTCCAATAGCAATAATTGGTTCTATTAGTTGAATAGAACCATACAATCAAAGAAGTTTCAAACTTTACAGCATCAGAAGAACCTACAGTGCAATTTTAGCATCAGTAGATGCTACAGTGCGAAACTTGATCAAGTAAAATATGACAATCCGTAGATTTGTAACCTACGGATGAGTTAATATTTTAAAAAGTATAATCTATTTCCATGGATTGGTAACCTATGGAAAATCTAGTTATACTTCAATAAAAAAATCAGTTTTTAAGTTAGGCATCCGCAGATGTCCTACGGAAGAACTGAAATTTGCGGAATAAATAACTTCCATGGAAGAGTAATAAGGAAAGTGGGACCTATTTCATTAAATAAATGAAATTAATGTGTCCGAGGGAGTATAAGTGATATTTTTTGACTTGGTATTCATTATTCACATTTATAGAGCCTTTTTGACCTAGAATTCCGTTAGTCAAAACCTCATCCACCCCTCATCCGATTTCAAAATTACTTGAACTTTAAACATTAAACAAAGTTTAAACTTGAGTTCAGATCTTAATTTCTCGGTAAATCATATCATGAACAACAATAATGAACAGATTGATTCATGTTTTTATTTAAACTGTTCGTATCCTTAGAGGTGATATTATTGTTCTAACCTAATCTTCTTAACTCATATAAACAGACGGCTAATCGGTTTGCTAGAGAGCATAATGTGTGTGCCTTTCTCAACGTTGATGACCCTGTATCAGAAGGATGTCGAGATATCATCCGCTATTTAAGAAGATCAAGGTTGTTTTATGCCCTATTAGTAGAGCCGGTGATTCATCAATCACACATTGTTGATTTCTGGAACTCGGCTAGAATAGAAAAGGAAGGAGAAGATGAGGTGATACATGCAAATATTGGGAAACACTTAAGGATTGATGAACAGTGTATTAGAAGAAATCTGAATTTGGGAGATATAGGGATAGGTCATCCTAATGTGTTTGAGAATGAATACATAGAAAAGATCTTCTATCTGATGGGATATGATGGAGATTTTGACAAGGGTGAGATCAAGAAAGGAAGATTATGCAAGGGATATAGATTCTTGTGTCACACCTATCTGAAGTGCATTTCCAACAGAAAGTCTGGTCTAGATAGATTTTCGAGGCACATATCATCAGAAATCATTGGTATATTTGAAGGGAGAACTTACAATTACTCAAAGTACATCCTTGGATGTTTGTATGACCAAATAAGAGTACAGAAGGCAGATAAGATGTACATGTTCCCAAGGTTCCTACAACTGATCATAAATGGTGAAATGCCTGGGATAGCAAGAGATGGTGATGTATTTGTGCAAGCACATTTGGGTAGATCTATTCTGAACAAGATTAGTGGTAAATACCAAGGGGAAGAGATGCCAATGTTTGCTCACGTGGCTGATGCTAATGCCAACATCCCATAAGAGCTGGTGTGGGAAGACCAGTAAGAGAGTTCATCTACTGATGCTGAAGAAGTCTCATAGTCCCCTCCTCAATCTCCCATACACCACCATAATCAATCTCCACAAAACCAATCCCCTACCAGTGAAAACACCCTGCCTATCTCACCTATTCAACATCAATCTCCCCAACCTCAATCCCTAGCTAGTCAAAACACCCAGCCAATCTCTCCAGTTCACCCTCAATCACCAATTCAAAACCAGTTACAAATTTTTCAGCAACCTCCAACTCTTGAGCATCAATCATCTGAGAGCATTTATACTAGTGAGACTGAGTTAGCCTCACAAGCTAGTACTGTTCAACTATCTCTATTCAAAACGTAATCTCCTGTTCACTCAAATGATTCTGAGCTTATATCTCTAATCATTGATCCTCAACAAAAACAACAACACATCAAGAACAGGCAGATCAAGTTGTTGAATCCAGTTCAAGTTCAGCCAGTGTAGCCCCTGATGTAGTGAATGATGATAAGATTGCTGCTCAACATGAAGAATGGGAAGAAGAAGCCAATTATGTTGATGTGATTGCTTACAATGAAGATGATCTCAGTGATGATGATATTCCAGTCAGCAAAAGTTATCTGGTATCTTAATACAACAAACTTATCATAAAATTAAACAAGAGGTTAGAGAGGATAAGGGAGTTGAAAGGGATGATCAGAGAAAAAGAGGATAAGTTGATAACTTAAGAAGCTTTCCTGAAAAGATTAAGAGAAAATGTTCTAGAATACATTGAAGTAATTGATGCTCTGCATGAGTTAGTCAAAGAACTCAGAAAGACTATTGAACATGAAAAGGCTGAAAGAGAGAAGCTTGTGTTGGAGAACAACAAAGCTAAGAAAATCTAAATGAACAATCTGCTCAGCTAAAAAGAAAAGATGCAAAGATGCATGAGCTGAAAAAGAAGATAAGTGACCTTGAATCAAGTGTTCCTACAACAAAACAACCAAAAGAATCTGTTGAGACCTCAAAGCAAATCATTCTATACTCAAGAAAGAGGAGATACTTGGGGAATGTAAAGACATAAGTGATTGATGTTGAAAAGTCGCCAAAAAGGTCTAAACCTACATCTTCGGAGCACACTCCTTCAGTGGATGTTTCAACCTTAAGACCTATATCTCCGGATGACACTGAAAGTGATGATGAATGGAATGAGCTTACTAAAGATGAGTCTCCCAAAAAACTCAAAGAATCTAAGGCTGATGACCTTCTGACTACAAAAGACATATTGGAAGAGAGGCCTGAATAAACAATGTTTATGACTCTGATCAACCATGGTTTTCCATATGACATGGTTGAGAGGATGAATATGTTTGAAATGAAAGATCTGCTGAAAGAGTTTGAGCTTGCAATATTTATGATCCCCAATTGTAACTATGAAAGCATTCACAACATTTCAATCAATTCAAAAAATCAAGAAGGACTTGGGTCACTGTGAAACAACAAAGCTGAGCATATACAATATGACATGTTGGCTACAGGGTCACAACTACAAATTGCATGAGGTGAAGGGAAGATTAGTTGGTGAGCTAAGGAGAATAATGGAGCATGTGATGTCTTTTGAGCTTGAAACTGGTGTGAGATTCAGGACTGAAGCTTTAAATCCTGTTGTTGATCAACAAGACAAAATCCCTGCTGAGCCTATCATAGTTGAAAGTAAAGACAAGCACAAAAGGAAAGAAAAACTAATAAGAGAGCCACGTGCAGTTATACCTGGCAAAGTGTGGCCATTGGGAACAACAGTTAGAGAAATAACAGAACAAAAGTCTACCTTGATAGAGCTGTTTGATCACATCACAACTCCTAGCTCTGTGGAAGAAAACAAGATCATGGCCTGGAAATATGATCCAGACTGGGATTATGCTGTGATAAAGAGATCATCTGGAAGGATTGAATACTTTCATGATGTTGAACAAGTACTGTGCATGCCTGAAAGTGACATCAAGGATCTACAGAGCTTAATTATCACTAATTACCTAATTCACTCAAGAGGAAGAGACTTCTCTATGTCCATAGGAAGACTAAAGACCAAATTCAGAGATGATGTGCTGAAAGAAGCAAGAAGAGGAGATGCCGAGCATAAAAGAAGAATGGATAGGGTAAAAAGATCAAGAACCAACTCCTCTACATTGGTATATGATGAGCTTTTGAAGAAGGTTGGATACAACAACAGGAATGAAGCAGCCATTAAAAGCTTTGAAGGGAATCAATATACATATCCCATAACAAGAATGGAGATATGATGAGAAGACCAAAGAGTTGGTGCTGCAGAGGAATGTAGAAGGAAAGAAAGCTGTTAAGATAAGGATCTTTGATCTAGTGGAGATCAAGTTGCTTCACCCAAGTTATACATCATATTTACATGACAAATTCTTCCCAAATATGGCTGATAAAAGAGCTCAGAATGATCTATGGCTATATGTTCACCTGATTCAAGTAATTGACAAACTGCATGCAAAGGCATACAAGAGAAGAAGACATGAGGCTGGGCTGCTGAAAGGATCTAACATTGAGGAAGTATCGGAACTAAGAATCTCAGAAGAAGATGAGCTTGAAATAGTGTACAATCAAAGTGTAGTGGAAACACTTACTTCTGAAGAAGATGTCTTGGGATTGAGGATTTGAGACACTACAAAAGATATGCATAATGGAGATCAAGTACAAGTACGATGATCAAAGGATGCAGTATCATACTTTAACAAGGAAATGGTGTTAAGGCTGAAGGAGCTTTCAATTTTAAAGAACTGATTACAAGTGTCTAAGCCAAATGGGGAGTATTATTAGATCTAGGAACAATAGATCTAGATCATTTTATATAAGCTTAGAACTTGATCAATAATTGTAATGAATATTTGTAATTCATTATTATGATGTATGCATTATGTATATAGGTTAACCCATATATGTGTTGATTTGTATGTATGATTGCAGGATCAAACATTAGACTTAGTCAATTTCTGAAATTGACTAAGTGTATGAAACATCTACGGATGAACAAATTTGTTCTTCCGTAGATATTCTTTCAACTGGAAATGCATCTGAGGATTTCATACGGAAGAACACCAATGCAGATAAGTCTAAGGGAGCTGAGAGATCAAAGACCCACAGATGAACAACTTGTCTAATGAAGATATCAAGTGAAGACTCTTACGGAAAGCAAACTCCTGCGGAAGACAAATTTGCTGCTAAAGACAAAACACTTGTACATAAATGATACAAGTAATTCATGTCAACAAGTCAAACCACGCATTCCAAGAGATTCACTGTTTCTTAACAGAATCATGTGTGTCTATAAATAGGAGTCCTAGGTTTCACATCAAGAGGATGGGTAACACGAGCAATAGACGACAACATACCAACCATCACATCAATTCACACAATTAAACACAAAACCCTAGCAGCCATCACATCAATACATAATAAACCTCAATACATCATAAACCTCAACACGTTCAAAGAAATCATTGTTCATAGCATTCATTATTTATTCATCTGTAATCATTAACAAGTTTTAATGAAATACTTTTAAATCAAGTATTGTTTGTTTATTTATTGTGTTGATATAATTGTGTTCTTTAGCATTAATAATTATTGTCATTGATTTTTAATAATTAATCAATTAAACAACGATTAATGATCATTCTGGCTATAATTAACTCAATTCCAATCTAACACTGATAATTCCTGATCGTGATCCTTGGACTCACAATATATTCTTATCAACTCTCAAAGGATTTTGCTTTATCATTCGAGTGTGACTTAGTGAGTTTGAGAGATAACAGTTGTGTTGAGTGACCAACCTCGATCCTGCAACTAGTATCTGAGCTTCTTTGGCTCTTGATTGTGAGATCTTACAATCCAAATCAACCTGTTTCATCCCTCATACACTTACCTCACTAAACATGGCCACCTACTAGAAATTATCTGAGTCTGAACTGGGAACGATGACTAAAGCTCCTATCATCACCCCTGAAAACTTCATATATTGGAGCATGCGTACTAAAGGTTTCATTAAGTATCAAGATAGAAAAATGTGGAGATCTATCGTCAATATTCTTTACAAGCCAAAAGTAGTTGCACCGGCTGGTAATGGTCTCATGATAGAGAAAGCTATTGAAGATTACTCAGATGAAGACCTGAAGAGAATGGAAGTCGATAGCAATTCTATGACTGTATGTTGGTCCATTTGATCAACTTTCAGTACACTTGAGAGGTTGATTCGTTCAATAACAACAATAACAACAAAAACAAACACAATGATGTAGAAGAAGAAACCAAATGTATTCAACATATAGCAATCATGATACAATACAATAAAAGATAACAAAGCTCAATATATTTCTGAGAATAACAAGCTTACAATGGACACTTGCAACAGGAATAAACGATTAGGGTTTTTGCAAGGATGCCCAACAATGACAAAGATCAAAACTATATATAGTAATGATAGTTGCGCTGATAGTTTCGCTGACTGTCAGCGAAACTATCCTGCCAAAGTTAGAGTTTCACCGGTTAAAACAGACAGTTTCGTCAGGTGAAACTAACAGCTTGCTATGAGCGAAACTATAGTTTCGCTCATAGTTTCGCTGGGCAGCGAAACATAACTAATTAACCAACATACAAAAGTAAACTAACATTAAGCCTATTACAATTAAACATAATAAAAATTTAATCCAAGGTGAGTCCAACCTATACATGATCTTCAATGTATTGCTTACAACCATACCAAACTCCATAATGGTAGGCTTTGAGCACTACAAGTCAGCCAAAAAACTCTTTGATGCTTTGAAATCGATGTACTCTGGTTCAAATGAGTCAAAGAAAGATTCCATGAAGCAACAATTTGAAAACTTTATAAATATTACTGGAGAGACCCTCAGCCAGCAATACTTTGCTGGAGAGACACTTAGGCAAGGTCTTAAATGCCTTTTTCTTATGCAGATATGTAACCTTTCCCCCTCTCCTCTTGATCATAAACATCTTGAGGCCGAGGTTGTATTTCCATGTAATGATTTTCTTATCAGCTTCCTCCTGCTCATCCCTGGCATATTTTGAAATAGAGGAGTTAGTTCCTTAGGCTCATTCTCCCTTACAAACCATTCTTCTTTCATCATCTCAAAAACGTATCCTTCATCCTCGCCCTTCTTTGCAACATAAGTTAATGGTCTCTCATCGACCTTATAGTATTCAGGCTCAGAATCATTGTCAACCAACTGTTCCTCCTCTTCCTCCTCATCTATTAATCTCATGTCAGCACCTTCCACTGGATTATCTCTCACAACCTCTTCACCTACAAGATCCTTCTCTATGTCAAAGCCCAAATTCACAAACCCCGCCTTAATCACCTCCTTATCATTCTTAGAATTTTCATCCCTTCCTGCCTCATTCTCTGTCTCAACATTCTCTCTCACATCAGAACCCTTAGCCTCCATAATTCTTGCAGCAAAAGTGCCCTCTCCCACCCTTGAATATGTACCCACATTCAGAAATGGGTACTTAGCAGTATCAATCATATCTTCTAACTCAGATTGAGTTAGCTGATTGGGCAGGACGGCTGGAGCCTTTAGCTCATTCACCTCAGTCAGCAATCTCTTTATCAACTTTTGCTGATCCAACAACATCCTGGTCATCCCCTCAAGCATCTCATCCTTCTGTTTCTCTCTCATATCATGATTGGTCAGCTTGGTCTTAATCATGCTTAGCTCATTGGCTAGAGAGGAGTTGAGGTTCCTAATAACATCCTCAGCCAGACCAGGCCTCTCCTCCCTTCTCTCGGGCTCAGTAAATGTCTGATTTTTGTGCTTAGTCCTCCTCTCGGACTCCCCCTTCAGCTCTTTTCTTTGACCTTCTTTCCTTTTCCGCCCTTATCTCCTGCTCAGCCTCATGAATTTCATCTTTAAAATCATAATCCTTCTCTTTAGCATACCTCTTTCTTTTCTTCACTAATTCAGCTTGCTTAAGTCTTGTCTCCTTTGACTCAGCCACCCTCCTAATATAGTTCCATCTTTTATGAGGGTACATGTTCTCTAGCAAATGTGTAATCTTCCCACTGAAATCATACCTTATCGCACAACAATCAGCAAATATACGAGTGTTCATCTAAACTACCTCTTAATCTCCCCGTGCCTTGGTACATTAGGAATAAGATCATCAATGATCATCTGCAGAAATCGGGGGTACAATAGCCATTTATCTTTCTTCAGGGCCATTACATTTCTCTGCCATGCAGTCAAAGATAAGCTTGGCGATATTGGCTTTCTGCCCTCTGCAGAATATAATCATGGCTTTGGCCCAATCTAGGTTAAGCACATCTGATCCACCCTTGCGGTGATCTAAGCACATAATAAGGACATGAGCGATATACCTCCACTCCTTAGACAAAAAGGACTTCTTGATCTCCTTTCTTGTCCCAAAAGAAGGGCCCTCGTATCCAATACTCCTGAATGCATCAAAAACCTCCTGGTCTATTAACACGACCTCATCTCCACTATCCCCTTGGAGTCTCAACACTTGTGAAATGATCTCTGCAGTGATAACAATGTCGTTCTCCAGCACTCTCGCTACAATCCTCTAAGGATTGGCTTTTGTGTCGTACTCGGGAGTCCGCCAGAAGTCTCTAATCTGTAGATCGTAGATAGTGGGAGAATGAGTGATCGCATAAGCAATGGGTGATCTTTGAAGCCACCGGATACAATCTCTAAATCCTGCAGCTTTGGGATGTGTATCATCCAAGATGGCCGTGATGTTATTCCTCTCGTCAAACTTTAGATTAGCAATTTAATCTGAAAAGCAGATGAAATGCATTAGAAAGATATATTAAAATGAATAAAAATATAAAAATAATTAAAAAAATAAAAATAAAAAAAATCAACTTAAATTCGTTGGGCGAAAGTATAGTTTCGATAGCCGAAACAGTAGTGTCGGCTGGCGAAAATGTAATTTCAACAAGAAGCATGAAGTAGTTTCGGCATGCCTGAGCAATAGATTCGGCACGCCGAAACTATAAATTTGGCGCAGCGAAACTGAAACATGACCAACGAAACTGTTAAGTTTGCTCGGATAGCATGACTTCACAGTTTCGCTGAAAAATCTTTGAACCTTCATTCAGTTTCACTGGACTATCGATACTTTCGCAGTAAGAACTATGAAGGTACCGAAGAGTCTCAGCCAATCGGTCCAAAATGAGTTGATTAAACGTAGATTAAACTAATGTCCATGGTTCAAAAGTCATATTAAGTCCTTAAATAACCAACAAACAAGAATGAAACACTTAGAATCTTAGAATCAAGAAATGGTCACGGTATACTCTTAGAAGCCTAAAACCTCGATAGTGCGAAAATGAGGTCTCAATTTAGCAAGATGCGATATATAGACTGTAGTTTTGCTGCCAGCAAAACTATAGTTTCGCCCGTATATGTTTTGGTCAGAAGAGACATTGTAATAAGCGAAAGAGCCTGCGAAGCTAGAGTTTCTCACAGCGAAACTATCGGCGAAATTATAGTTTCGCTGGAAAGTTAAAAAAATTAAAAATTTTATTTTCCTTTTAAAATATAATAAAATTATTTAGAAAAGAATTAAAACAAAACAAAATCAAAATAAAAAAATCAAAAGAATTTGCCCCACAAGACCTCACCAAACCTCACATAATTTTTAGCATAATATAATAAAAGAAAATAAAAGGTAGAAAAGAAGAAGAAGCTGAAGAGATCTTCTGAAGAGTCATAGTTTGGCAGAATTGCATGTCCTTTTAAGCCCATGCCTTCTTCTTTTCAACAAGTGAACCGCGACTATTGTTATCATGTTTTGGTTCATTTAAAGAATACTTTGAATGACTCAGTCCCCACAGACATTTGGCAAAGAAACTTATCCTGTCCTCATGATATATTGAACAAATGACACGCTTTGCTTGACTTTCCTTTTAGACGCAACAAAGATCCTTTTTCAAAAGAAGCATAGTCCTTATAGACATCAAATGATGAGAGCTCCAAGTCTATACGTACGTATAACAGAGGTGGTGATCAATTGAGTCTTACAGATGAGAGCTTCAGGTCTATACTTACGTATAACAGAGAAGATCATCATATCATGCTGATGAGAGCTCCAGGTCAATACTATCGTACAACAAAGGAGATCATCACTCCAGGTCAATGTTCACACATAGCAGAGGAGATAAGCACGAGGAAGAATACAACAAGGAGCTTCTAAGATACAAAGATGAGCAAGCATATAGGTTTTGAGATTGGATAGCGAAATGAAACAAGGATACTTTAGATAAAAATAAATCAACGTAGAGATATCACGTTCTCAACCCTTTTTGAAAATGGACTTGAAACTTTGTGAAGGCCAAACATGTTAAGGGGATTATCCGAGTCATCAAGTTTCTTATTCAGTTCGTTAAGCCACGAGATTATTGTCTACTTCGCTTTCTGGCTGAACCTATCCAGCATATCCAGTACAATACTGTTGACCTCCTTCACATCATCTAGGCAGCAAATTTTATTTAGGAGATTTCTGCAAAAGAAAACAAAAGAAACATTTATTATTCTCCCCCGAAATTTCTACGAATCAACAAGATGGAGAAATTTCTTAATAATATATATATATATATATATATATATATATATATATATATATATATATATCATCATTTTTTTATATTTTTTATATATGTAAAATGATGAAGGACTATGGAGCATGTAGAAAGGCAAAAAGAAAGAAAGAGAACAACAAAAGAAGTATAAAAAATATGTTCATCAGATAATTTGAAGAAAAAATGGGTTTTAAAATGATATTAATCCTAACAAGAGATCAAATCATAAAAACGAGGTTTATCAAATGATTTAGTGAAAAGATCTGCTTTATGATTTTTAGTGTCAATGGGAATAATATCAATAAAACCCTTCTCCTGAGCATCACGTATTTCATGAATTCGTGTCTCGATGTGCTTGGTTCGGGAATGATGAATAGGATCCTTTGCGATGCCAATGGCTGCTTCGTTGTCGCTGAACAACGATGTATGGCGAAAGTTGATCCCGTAGTCAATCATCTGATGTTGTATCCAGAGCACTTGTGAACAAAAGCTTGAAGTAGCAATGTACTCTGCCTGTGGAAAGAGAGACAATAGTATGTTTCTTGCTCTGCCATGATACAAGACAATCTCCTAGATACTTACAGCCTCTAGTAACCGATTTTCTGTTTAACCTGCAACCATTTGAATTACTGACAGAATAAGCATGTAAGTCAAAATTCCCACCATAAGGGTACCAAAGCCCTAAACAAAAAGAGCCTTTAAGATAACAAAAAAATCGTTTTACATCCTTTTCATGAGACTCTTTCGGGGCAGATTGGTATCGAGCACAATATCCTACAGCAAAGGTTATGCCGGGACGGCTTACTGTAAGATACATAAGGGAACCGATCATAGATTTGTAGAGATGAGGATCAACAGGTTTCCCGTTCTCGTCAGGAGTGAAGCATGTTTGAGCAGTAAATGGAGTCAGTTCAGGAGAAGCATCATCCATCTTGAATTTCTTCAGAATTTCTTTAATATACTTCTCCTGATGAATGAGAATTCCCTCTTGCTTTTGTTCAACCTGCAACCCAAGGAAAAAGCACATCTCCCCCATCATGTTCATTTCAAAACGACTACGCATAACCTCCTCAAACTCCCTACACAGCTTTGGATTGGTGGAGCCAAATATAATGTCATCCACGTAGACTTGCACAATCAGCATCTGGCCATCCACTTCCTTTTTGAATAGATTCATATCATTTGTGCCACGAGAAAAACCATTGCTCAGAAGATACTGTGTTAGAGTCTCGTACCAAATGCGAGGAGCTTGATGGAGACCATAAAGGGACTTATCAAGCTTGTTGCGATCCCCAAACCCTGGTGGTTGACACACGTATATCTCTTCATCAATGTCTCCATAAAGAGATGCACATTTGACATCCATCTGATAGACTTTGAACTGCTTGTTGGCAGCATGAGCCAGAAAGATCCGAATAGCTTCAAGACGGGCTACGGGAGCAAAGACTTCCGTGTAATCGATCCCTTCTTCTTGAGAAAAGCCCTAAACCACCAATCTATATTTATTTCTTACCACAATACCATGGTCATTGGGTTTGTTCTTAAACACCTATTTCATGCCTATTGGGCATTTGTTTGGTGGGAGATCAACCACGGTCCACACCTTGAGCTTCCTAAACTGTTGCACCTCTAATTGCATCGATTCAACCCATCAAGGATCCTGAAGAGGTGCATGAACATTCTTCGGTACGATTTGGGATGTAAAACAAGAGAATAGGCATACATTAATCAAGCTAGATTGATTCCGCGTCCGAAATCCATCGGTGATAGATCCTATAATGTTATCATGGGGGTGATCTTTCAGGGTTTTGAAGTCAGTGGTAAAGGGTATTTGAAGAAGGTTGGCTGGTGGGTTGTTGATGGGTAGATGGTGGAGAAGAAGATGGTAGGGTAGAATCAATTGGTAATGTGGATGGGACAGGTTGAGATGAGGTATGTAAGGATTGCTATAAGTCTGATGCAGCCAAAACATCCAAAGTCTCTCTGCATGCATGCACTAAAGAACAGAAGCAGAAATGCTTTGGAAGTTTTACACCATGCACTAGAAATATTTTAAGTGTAAAATCTTCCGAAGCCAAGACCAACATCTTCCGAAGCCAAAAGTGAAGTCTTCCGAAGCTTTAAGGACAAAGTCTTCCGAAGCCAAAGAGTGAAGACAAATTTCTTCCGAAGACTTTTAGAGATATGCATTTATCTTATGTACTTTACCATAAAGCTAGACCACCTTTCCGCTGCTACTCTTTAAAGTCACCAACTTACATGAGTTGGTGAAAAGGTCCATGCTTTTGGTAACTATACATTGAGGTCTTGAGTCTGTGCTTTCTACTTTATGTACTTTTATCCTTTTTGTAATATATTAGGATGTGAGCTATGGCATGTCATAGTCACTAGTCAAAAGGCAGATCTGCCTTTTGACTCTACATTTGATTTTCTAGTTGTCTAGTCAATTGTATCCAGCTGGCCTTCAAAGTATAGCCAGCTGTAGGATGTAGTATAAAGTATCTCAAGTACTTGTAATTTAAAATGGTATACTTTGTAACATTTGTAATAGAACTTGAGAAGCAATATACAACATTCTTGAAAACCAATTACTGGTGTTGTTTGCCATCTTGTTCTGTCTCATAATTACTTGTGTTCTTAGCATCCTTCACTAACAAGTTAACCAGTTCCCTATTTGATTTGTTAAGTGTTCTAAGAAACTCTCCTCATTGTGTTGTTGTGTTGTAAGTGCATATCCTTCACCGGTCCTGCATTTGGTATCAGAGCATTTCAGGCTCTTGATATAAGATCTCACCGTCTTAAGATCCCTCAAACACACAAAATACTTAACAACTCAACTGGCAGCTATTACCAAAGTTGATATGGAAACTAGAACTATGACAAAGTCTCCACTGATCACTCCTGAAGACTTTGATACTTGGTGTCAAAGAATGGAAGGCTTCATCAAGTCTCAAGACTCCAGGATGTGGACTCTCTTGTTGAAGGACCTTACATACCAAGCACCACATCTGCTACTGGTGGTGGTATGATTCCTAAGGCTGTGGCTGATTACTCTGAAGCAAATAGGTAGAGAATAGAGATTGATCAGAAAGCCATGACAGCCCTTCAAACTGCTCTTCCAAACTCCATTTACAAAGGATTCAAAAAGTGCAAAACTACCAAGCAACTATGGGAAGCACTAAAGCTGATGTATGAGGGGTCTACTGAAGCAAAGGAGAACAAAAAGGATCTCCTGAAGCAGTAGTTTGAAAACTTCACCTTCAAGGTAGGTGAAACCATGACTCAACAATACTTCAGGTATGTTGAGATTGTGGATACTCTAATGGATGTTGGAGTAACTCTTGAGAACAAGGACATTGTAAGGAAGTTTATGTCCTCACTTCCTAGACAGTAGAAACATTATTGTGTTGTTATCAAAAGGACTGAGAACCTTAAGACTCTTACTCTCACAGAGTAGTATGGTATTCTTAGTGGCTACCAGATGGAGATGAACATGTAAAACTCATCTGGTAACTCCAGCAATCAACTGAGTTCAGCCCTCCATGTGGTTGAAAGGGAAAGCATTGAACCACAGCATCATCTTATATGCTTCCCTGACAACTCACAAAAGGGCCCTTTCATCACCTTCCCAGAGACTCCAAAGGAAAGCTACACTCAAGGAAGTCCTTTCCAAGAGACAAGTTCTTCTCATGCCTTTGTCTCTGCTGATGAAACCTTAGGCAACCTTCTCTTCACTCTTGAAGATTTGGACTGTATCCATCCAAATGATCTGGAGTACATAGAGATAGTCCATCAGATGGCTCTTCTTACTCGCAGAGCCAAGAAGTTCTACAAGAGGATAGGGAGAAAGTTTCCAAGCAATGCAGCCAGTAGAAAGTTTGGGTTGGACAAAAGCAAAGTAAAGTGTTATAAACTGTAACCAGATGGGACACTTTGCAAGAGAGTGTAAGGCACCAAGGACAAATGGTGGCCAAGCATAAACCAGACCAAACTACACTGAGAAAGCCCCCCAGAATGAGAAGCCAAAGCAGAAAGCTACAGTTGCTGTCGAAGAAGGAGGCTTTGACTAGAGCTTTCAGGTGGAAGATGCATCTCCAAACCAAACACTCATGGCAGACCACGATGAAGCCAAGGTATTGGAACATCTTTGTACTCCTGAATGCATTGCTAAAGTTAATAGATACAGGTCCTGTAATTTAGAAATGAGATCTGATCTTGAGTCCTTAAATATCTTAAAAGCTGATTTTAAAAGAGCTGAAAATGATTATAAACTTAAGATAGAGGACTTAGAGAAAACCATTTCAACTCTTAAACATGAGCATACAAACTACACGACTCAGATCAAAGATCTCATCACTAAATTAACTGAATGCCAGGCTGAGCTTGTGATCAGCAAAGCCAAGACAGACAAATGTGTTCTTGAAGAAGTGACCTTCAAGAACATAATATCCTCATCCTTGCATGCAAAAGTTTGTTATCAAAATCAGAAGGGACTAGGATCTTGTGAGATAGCTCCTCCACACACAATCTTGTCTGTAAGATCTCCTAGGTGTGAAACTTGTGAAGATGAGCTTCCCCTCACAGATCCTATGACTGAAGAGGATAAAGAGGAGATAGTGGAGAATGGCTCTAAGAAGAGTGAAGAAGAGCATTCTAAGAACGGTCACCATCCCTCTGAGGAGAGCAAAGCTTTTGGGATAACCAAGTCAAGAAGAAAGAACTTGATCAGGAAGGCAAAAAGAAAGTCCAAAAAGGCTTAAGAGATCAAGGCCACCTTTAATTCTGCACAGAAACAAGTCTTCATCTCTGTAGGATTTGAAGTGGTAAAGGCTGAAGACACCATCTTGAACTCCATCAACAAGAGTTATCGTTCATGTCCAAATCATCCCATCATCAAGAAGAAGGCTGATCAGTTGTGCATCACTGCTGTACAACCTGAACCATCCAGCTCCATAGGTAGTTATATCCCCACAAGAACTGCCACAGCATCTGCAAAGGTGAAGATGGAGAAGGAAAATGATCAAGTTCAGCCTTGTTCTCAAAGGAAAACTCCTAGAAGTAAGAAAATGGACTGTGTTATGTGTGGGAGTACTTCTCATCTTGCTAACGATTGTGTTTACAATCCAAAGAGTACTCTCCACATGACCAAGAAAGAAACTTCTAAGATTTTGGAGAAGAAGAAGCAAGCTTTGGAAGGAAAATTTGTTTCCTTTGTAAGCTCCAAAATGAAGAAGAAGACAAGTGGAAACTTGCCTTCGGAAGAAAATTTGGTCTCGGAAGAAAGGAATACTTCCGAAGCACTGAAGCCTGCTGCAGTGAAAGCAAGATCTTCTGAAGGTCCAGTCATCAAAACTTCTGAAGTCATCAAAACTTCCGAAGTATTGAAGGTCAAGTCTAAGCTTCCAAAGGTGGTGTGGAAGTTAAAGAAAGACCAAGTGGCTGAAAGTTCTTCATCAACATCAGCAAATGATCCTTCTAGCATGACTATAGGATCAATTACTGTTGCATTGTCTTCAACTTCTTTTGATGAGCCCAAGACCAATGAGGCTTGGGTTTCCAAATGTAACTAATCATTTCTTTTGTGCAGGAACAGCTCAAGACAAACAGAAATGTATGGATCATTGATAGTGGCTGTTCCAGACACATGACAGGCAATAGGTCACTACTCCAAAAATTTTAAAGAACTGATGGAGTACCAGTTGCTTTTGGAGGAGATTCAGGAGGTTACATTACTGGAAGGGGCAAGGTGACAAATGGTAAGCTTAGTATTGAGAAGGTAAACTTTGTCAAGGAGCTTGGGTACAATCTTCTGAGTGTATCCCAATTTTGTGATCAGAGTCAATACATGCTCTTCACTGAGTATGAGTGCATTGTTCTCAGGACTGGGGTGGTCATTCCTCATGAGCACATCTTGCTCAAAGCCCCTAGGAAAGGGAACATGTACAAGATGGACTTGCAAGAAACATCTCCCTTAGGAGAAGTTTCATGCTTTCTGCCTAAAACAAATAATATTGAATCTTTCCTTTGGCATAAAAGAATGTGTCATGTAAACTTTAAAAACATGAATAAATTAATTAAGAATGATTTGGTAACTAGAATACCAAAGAAAGAGTTTACAAGTGATGACCACTGTGTTGCATTCTTGAAAGGGAAGCAACACAAGGTATCTCACAAGCCAAAAGAAAGAAATTCCATCATTAATCCCCTACACTTATTACATATGGATCTCTTTGGCCCATCAGTGTAATGAGTCTAGGAAGGACCTCTTATTGTTTGGTGATCACAGATGATTTTACAAGATTCACTTGGGTCTTCTTTCTTAGAACTAAGGATGAGACCCCTGAGATTCTGAAGAATTTCATCTTAAAGATTGAGAATCAATGTGATCACAAGGTCAAAACATTAAGATGTGATCAAGGAACTGAATTCAAAAATCAAATCCTTGATACATTTTGTGAAGAAAAAGGTATTACAAGACAATATAGTGCTCCCAGGACTCCTCAGCAAAATGGGTTTGCTGAGAAGAGAAACAAGACACTAATTGAAGCTGCAAGAACTATGTTGTCTGACTCTAAACTGCCCATCACCTTCTGGGCAGAGGTAGTGAACACTGCTTGCTATGTGCAAAACAGAGTTTTAGTAGTTAAGACACATGGTAAGACTCCTTATGAACTTTGGCACAAGAGAAAACCCTTCACTGGTTTTCTCAGGTCATTTGGATGTCCTTGTACCATCTTTACCAAAGATGAAATTGCCAAGTTTGCTGAGAAATCAGATGATTGACACATTATTGGATACTCTTCTCAAGCTAAAGCTTATAGAGTATACAATCTCAGAACTAGAGTAGTTGAGGAGTCAAGCAAAGTGACTTTAATGAACACACTCCCAGTATGAAAGGTTTTGGTCCGGATTGGCTATTTGATCTTGATTTAGTTACCAACTTGTTAGGTCTAGGATCAGTAGATCTAGTCCATTTTGTATAGGCTTAGTACTTGAATTAATATTTGTAATGAATGGTTGTAATTCATTATTGTGTATGCATTATATATAGGTTAACCCGTATATATGTGTGTTCATTCATGTATGCTTGCAGGTATAAACATTATACTTGGTCAATTTCTGAAATTGACTAAGGGTAAGAAACATCTACGGATGAACATTTTGTTCTTCCGTAGATATGTTTCTTACAAGTAAAATGCATCCAAAGATCCTCTGCGGATGAACAACCAGCTCTGAGGATGGAAGAACAAGATTGCTTCGGAAGTACAAGATTCCTTCGGAAGAACAAGACTCCTACTGAAGAACAAACATCTACGGAAGCAATATTCCTGCGGAGTCCAAACACTTGTATAATACAAGTGTTACAAGTCAACAAGTCAACAAGGCAGTTATGCGAATCGCAAGAAATCCGATGATTCCCTAACAGAAACTATTCAAATCCCAAGAGATCCAGTGTTTCCTTTAACAGAAACATCATTGTCTATATTAATAGATCCTAGGTTTCGAATCATTGACGGCAACAGTACTTAGTTAGGTTAACTTGGATCTATATTCAAATCAATTGAATAGCAGATCTTAGTTATTGACCAGCATCACTATCTTGTTCATCTCCGTTGAACAAATTCATTAGTTAACATCTCATATCTGAACTAATCATGAGCAACTTTAGTGGATCATCTTACCAACCACCAAAGTTGGAAACAAAAGCAGACTTCAAATCATGGAAAATCAAGTTTAGAAATCATGTAAATTATACAGATTCAGACTTTGGGTCTCTATAACAGAAGGTCCTTATATTCCACCCACCCTTGGGCCGGATTATAATGATAACAATCAACCCATAAGCACAAAAGATCTTTCACCTGATGATATTAAGAATGTTAAAGTTGATATCAAAGCATATAGCTTGCTTAGTATGGCTTTACTAGAAGAAATATTGATCAGATGTGATTATAAAACAACGAATTCCTTGTGGAAGATTCGTCATACACTCTGTGAAGGGAGTGATGAAATCCAAAGCATTAGGAAGGACACCCTTCGTTCACAATCTGAAACATTTCATCATATTGAGGGTGAATCAATTCCTCAACAACTCCACAGGTTTATGCAACTTGTTACAGAAATGAACATTCTGGAGTTGAAATACACAAATGAGGAACTGAACAAGAAAATGCTCAATACTTTACCAGAAAGTTGGAAGCAAACTGTATCCATGTTCAAGAATACCATAGATCTAAAAGCAGTCAGACTAGACACTCTAGTGGCTAAAGTTGAGGCTCTTGAACTGGATGAGAAATCAAGAAACAAGAGTATAAGAACTCATGTATCACCATATAACATAAAAGAAATAAAAAGTGTTAGAAGTGCTTTCATGTCCAATAATGATTGTGATAACTCTTGTACTTTGAGTGAAGATGAAGAGGAAGTAAGTTTCTATGCTTCAAAACCTCCTAAGAAATCTTCTCAAAGTAAGTCAAGAAAAGAGAAAGAAAGATCTGATGATCAAAGAGATAAATCATCCGAAAAACTATCATCCAACAATCAATCAGAGTCTATCACTGTCATTCTAGATTCTGAAGAACAAAAGGCAGCGTTCGCAGCCTTCAGTTCAAGCTTTCAAGCTTACCTAGGAAGTACAAGGCCAACTGCCAACATGTGTCAATAAGATTTAGAAGAACTGCCTCCGGATGTAGTGGAGGAGATGGATCTACAATGGCAAAAGGAAATGATTGCCTATAGAGCCAAACAATATCTGAGAAGAAACAAGAATTTGGCTGCTGCAAGTAAATCATCACGTATTGGAGTTGATAAGTCAAAGGTAAGATGCTTCAAGTGCAATCTCTATGGACACTTTTCTAGAGAATGCAATCAACAAAATTCTGACACAACACAACATCAGAATCATCAGGCCAAACAACCCTCATCAACTCAATGATGTTTTAGACAGCCACAACTGACCAACTCATCCCCACTAGCCACCAATTCACCAGCAGGAACTAGCAACTCTAAAGACTCTAGGCTAATCATTCTTCAAGATGGAACCTATGACTGGAGTTTGTATGAGAAGGAAGTCTTAGAAGAAAATCAAGCTCTAATGGCTCACATGGAAAACAAAGTTCCACCCATGGCAAGTGAGGAACAATATTAGAGAGCTGACAACAAGTGGTATGTTGACAGTGGTTGTTCCAGGCATATGACAGGAAACTGTTCACTTCTCCATGATTTCAAATATAAAAGTGCTTCCTATGTGGCATTTGGTGGGGATAAAAAGGGAGGTAAAATTGTTGGTGAAGGAATGATAACAAATAGTGTGCTCAAATTTGAGAAAGTAAATTATTTTGAAAATTTACAGTATAATCTACTAAGTGTGTCTCAAATTTGTGATTAAAATTATACCACATTGTTTGATAATACTAACTATTACATTCTTAAGCCAGGTTTTACTGTTCCAGAAGATTGGGTCCTCCTCAAAGCATCAAGAAAAGGAAACACTTATGTTTTGGATATGAACAACACATCACTCACAAAACATGAAACATGCCTTCTATCTAAGTTATCAGAAGATGTATCTCAATTGTGGCATAGAAGGCTTGTCCATTCTAACATGATGAACATGAACAAATTAGTGAAAAATTACCTAGTCATTGGATTGCCAAACAAAGAGTTTCATTGCTCAACTCACTGTTCTTCTTGTTACAAAGGAAAACAACATAGAGTGTCACATAAATCCTAAATTATCAATACTAATACTACACCACTCAAATTGCTTCACATGGATCTGTTTGGTCCTACCAATGTGATGAGCATTGGAAAACGGCAATATTGTTTGGTGATAGTTGATGATTTCACAAGATTCACATGGGTCTTTTTCTTAAAACAAAAGAGTGAAACATCAGAAACATTAATGGACTTTGTGATCAAGATTGAGAATCAACTTGATGCAAAAGTTAAAATTTTTAGGAGTGACAATGGTACTGAATTTGTCAATTTTGAACTGGATTCCTTTTGCAGGAGCAAAGGTATTGCAAGGCAATTCAGTGCACCAAGAACTCCATAACAAAATGGAGTTGCTGAAAGAATAAACAAAACTCTCATTGAAGCAGCCAGAACAATGCTAGCTGATTCATAATTGCCCATCACATTTTGGGTTGAGGCAGTGAATACTGCATGCAATGTTCAAAACAGAACATTTATTGTCGAAGAACATAATAAAACTCCTTATGAGCTCTTGTTTAAAAGAAAACCATACATAGGATATCTTAAAGTCTTTGGATGTCATGTATCTGTTTTAAACATAAAAGAGTCATTGGGAAAATTTTCAGAAAAAGCATATGATGCTTTTTTTGTTGGATACTCTTCAACATCTAAATCTTATAGGATTTATATTCCACAACATAACATTGTGGAAGAAACTCCTAATGTATCCTTTGATGAATCTGTATTTACTAAGTCAGTTAAAGGTTTATCATGGTTGTTTGACATAGATGGTCTAACTAAATCATTTAACTATGATCATTTGAAAACTGCAGGATCTGATGAAGTATGTTATCCATTTGTTCCACCTCATATGAATGAAGTAACATTATCTGCTGATCCTCCAAGGATACACACATCCTCGGGTGGAAACACTTCAGCAGGAGCTGCAGACACTACATGTGGAAATGAACATTGTGCATCCGGAGATATGAATGTTGCCCCTACAACAGATCCATGCTCTCAAGTGAATACAACAAACATTGGAAATGTTTCAAGTCCTCACTTATCATCCGGAGAAGTTCCTGTAACTCCTACGGAAAAGTTAAATGATTCTGTAGAAGTTCCTATAACTTCTACGGAAGAGCAAAATGATTCCGGAGAAGTTCCTATGGAAGAGCAAACTGATTCCGGAGAAGTTCCTATAACACCGACAGAAGAGCAAACTGATTCTGGAGATGCTCCTACAGCTCATGCAGAAGACACTCATGATCCTACACCTCATGTTGAACATTTTGACTATTTTCTAAACTCTCGACCTGGGTTGGATTAGTCTGAGGCAATGGAAATGACTAACCTAGAATCATCTATGCCAGTTGAAACAACTCCATCAATGAGAATCCATAAGACTCATCCAGTCAACAACATCATTAGAGAACTTACAAAGAGAACTACAAGAAACCAAAGTGGTACTGCCAACCTTTGTCTCTTCAGTTGTTTTCTTTCACAAGTGGTCCCTCCAAACATCACTGATGCTTTAAAAGACAATATTTGGATTGAAGCTATGCAAGGAGAGCTTCAACAATTTAGAAAGCAAAAGGTATGGTCTCTAGTTGATTTGCCTGAAGGCCAAAATCCTATTGGAACAACTAATAAGAGATTGTGTGTAAATTTCGAAGAACTGATGAAATCTGAATTTCAGATGAGTTCCATGGGTGAATTAACTTTCTTTCTTGGTCTTCAGGTTCATCAAAAACCAGATGGGATATTCATCGATCAAGAAAAATACATACAACAAATTTTGAGGAAATACAATCTTGCTGAAGTATCCTCATGCAAAACACCAGCATCAACAATTGATAAGATTTTTCCTGATCCTTCAGGAAAATCTATTGATAAAAAATCATATAGATCAATGATAGGTTCACTTATGTATCTAACTGCCAGTAGACCTGACATTATGTTTGTTGTGTGTGTGTGTGCTAGGTACCAATCTGATCCAAAGGAGTCTCATCTGAATGCTATGAAAAGGATTTTCAGATACCTCAAAGGAAAACCAGGACTTGGTCTTTGGTACCCAAAGGATGGTGACTTTACACTCTACTCATACTCAGACAATGACTATGGTGGATGCAACAGTAACAGAAAATCCACAACTGGTGGTTGTTAATTTTATCGGACCAAGGCTAGTATCATGGCAGTGCAAGAAACAAACCAATGTATCTGTATCCACAGCTGAGGCTGAGTACATAGCTGCTTCAGCTGGTTGCTCTCAAGTTCTTTGGTTGCAAAACCAATTGCTTGACTATGGTCACAACTTCCTTCAAACTTCAATTTACATAGACAATTCTGCTGCTATGTTTATAACTGCTAATCCTGTGTAACATAGTAAAACAAAACATATTGAGATAAGATATCATTTTCTGAGAGATTGCTCAGAAAAGGGTTTGATTAAGTTAGTCAAAGTGGATACAACAAATCAGCTTGCTGATTTATACACTAAAGCCTTTGATTCAGTCTGATTTAATTTTCTAATTGAGTCTCTAGGCATGATTAACTTAGATTAATCAATTTGAACAACCAAAATACTGTGTGTAATGATGCTTCAACATGACATATGCATGGGAAATGATAGTACACTATATCTTTGTTTATTCCCGAATTCATAAATAACATTAAATCTAAGCAAGTTTCTTGTTATATGAGTAGGTTCATCTTGAGTGGAAACTACACTGAGTGCATGCCAAACATAATGCAAAGTGATTGTTTGTGGGAGACTTCATTTTGAGAATACAAAGTGAGTCTTATTCTGATGTGACCAAATCACTCATCTAAACACACTATGTACCAACACTTTATAATATCTATCTTTGCAAATCATACTCCCTCTGTTTTGTGTGAACAAAGACCTGGGTGTATGATCACCATACTGAATATCAGTTACAAAAGGTGAAAAGAACATGATCCTCATCATCCCTCTGTTTTGTGTGAACAAAGACCCGGGTTAAAGGCACCTCTGTTTTACGTGAGTAAAGACCTGGTGACCTGATGATGATCATATCTAAGATCTCAAAAGAATCCTATATGATCAATTGTATATTAATCTAGAGCTTTTACATCATTGCATTAATGAGATGCCAATGCAACTCAAGATAGAAGTTATAACTTAAAGTACATAGTTCTTAAGTGTGAAAAAGTGATGATTTGACTTGCAAAGGGAGGACAGAATCTTTGTGAATTGAATGTGAAGCCCATAACAGTTATTTCCAATTCAATATGAAAACATGATAAACAGCATGCCTAGTTGATACATGAGCTCTTGTATGGATTTAAGTGGACAATATACTTGCAGTCAGCACTTTGTTCATGTATCAAGACAAGAAAATAATTCATCAGGAAGACGCTTAGTATTATAGTATGATCCCATCATATGTGTATATATGTTTGATCATCATCATACAGTTCAATGTCACTCATGTTATTCTTTTTAGAAATTTATGATAAATGCTTATTGTCATCATTAATCACAAACTTAGGGGGAGTAGAATTCATGAAGTTAAGTTTATAAATCAGTAGCTTTGTCTATTTCATTATCAGTTTTAATGAATTGGAATCTGAGCACCAACTTAGCTCCTAGATACATGAAATTTTCTTTAAAATCATTTAAACTTTCTTGTGCTAAATTGTCATGAATACAAAGTCAACAAGGTCCAAAAGCAATAAATGGTTCTAAGCAATGGACTTGGACCATACAACAAAATTTCTCTGCACTCTACCATCTTAAGCATCAGCAGAAGCTACAGTGTGGAAAAGTTAAATGTTTATCTGTAGATTAGTAAACTACGGATGATCAAAAATCAACAAATATAATTTAATTTCATAGTCTGGTAATCAATGAAAATGTAAGTTATACTTTATCAGCAGATGTCGTTAAGACATCCTCAGATGATTTATGGAATTCGTAGATGATCTACGGAAGAATTTGTTGAGGGTCCCACTTCATTAAAGTAATAAAATTAATGTGTCTGAGAGTATAAATGATGTTGTTTGACTTCAAAGTTCCTTATTCGCTTTTTCAGTTCACTATTTCAGACCTAGGAAAACACACTCTCAACAAACTTTTCCCCCTTCTATAACATTCAAATTTTACCAAATCAAAACATCAAAAAACCATATATATGTGCTCTCAGATCGTTGTGTTCAAGGTAAAACATGTCGTAATGATTCAATAATGAACCATTCAATTCTCGTTTAATCTCACAGCTGTTCGTATTATCTCGTTGAATCTCACAACTGTTCGTCTTCTCATTGTGATTCTAACGAAATCTTCTTCTTCTGAACAGATGGATAATCGATTTGCGAAAGAGCACAATGTGTGTGCTTTCTTAAACCCTGACGATCCTGTTTCAGTAGGGTGTCAAGTCATTATCCGATATCTAAGACGATCCAGGTTGTTCTATGCCTTATCAGCAGAGCCTGTGATACACCAATCACACATCACTGATTTCTGGAACTCCACCCAAATAGAGGAAGATGGTCAAGTTATGGTGGCTGATGTGAAGAATCAAAGACTGAGAGTGGATGAACAGACAATAAGAAGGGTTCTTGAGTTGGGAGATGTAGAAGCTAGTCACCCTGATGTGTTTGACAATGAAAACATAGAAAAAGTATTTCTTCTGATGGGATATGATAGTGACTTCGAGAAGGGAGAAATAAAGAAAGGAAGACTCTGCAAGCCATATAGATTTCTCTCCCACACTTATCTTAAGTGCATCTCAAACAGGAAATCTGGACTTGACAGATTTTCAAGGCATATCTCTTCAGGCATTATTGGTGTTTTTGAGGGAAGAACCTACAATTACTCAAAGTACATCTTCAACTGCTTATGTGATCACATCAAAGTACAGAAGGCTAACAAGATGTATATGTTTCTAAGGTTTCTGCAACTAATCATTAATGCTGATTTGCCTGGAACTACTGTGGATGGTGATGTGTTTGTTCAAACTCACCTAGGTAGATCCGTACTGAATAAAATATCTGGGAAATATGAAGGAGGAGACATGCCCATGTTTGATCAAGTGGTAGATGTTCATGCAAATATTCCTCAAGAGCTTGTGTGGGAAGATCAATAGGAGGGTTCACCAACCAACTCTGTCCAAGCCACTCTCACAAGATCTATCACCCATACACCATCCACCTCAACCATCCCTACCTCATTCACCTGCAAGCCAAAACACCCAACCAATCTATCCAATTCACCCTCGATCACCAATCAGCTTCAAATGCAACTTTTTCAACAGCCTCAAAATTCAGAAAATTCATCCACTGAGAGCATTTACACTGGGGAGACAAAGTTAGCCTTACAAGCAAGTATAGTTCAACTGTCTATAACCAAAACTGAATCCCCTGTTCTCTCAAATGAAACTAAACCAGTCTCTCCGGTCACTGACCATCAGCAACAACAACAACCACATCAAGAACTGGCAGATCAAGCCATTGAGCCCAGTTCAAGCTCAACAAGTGTAGCCCCTGAAGAAGTAAATTATGATGAGATTGCTGCTCAACATCAGGAAGAAGAAGAAGAGGCAAACTATGTTGATGTGATTGCCTACAATGAAGATGATCTAAGTGATAATGATATCCCTGTCAGCAAGAGTTATCTGGTTGTTGAATGCAACAAGCTTGTTCTGAAGTCTAACAATAGAAAGCAAAGAATTCAAGAGTTGAAGGGAATGATAAAAGTAAAAGATGAGCAGCTGATGAAGCAAGAATCAAGTCTGAAAAGATTGAGGGAGAAATTCAAGAAAACAATGAAGTGATCGATGCATTACATGAGCTGGTTAAAGAACTTCAAGATTCAGCAAAGAATGAGAAGAATGAAAATAAGAAGCTAAGGCTGAAAGTTGATCAAATGAATGATTCTCTCTATGATTAATCAGTTTTGTTGAGTAGAAAAGAAGAAGAGATTGATCAGCTGAAGATGAAGATATGTGCAGGACCGCTTAAGGGCTTTAACACAATTACAACACAACAACACAATGAGGAGATTAACTAAACTTTAATCAAACAGTGAACTGGATTAACCAAGATGATACAAAGAACAAAAGTAAAGCAAAGAGACAGAACAAGAGAGTATGGGTTTCAAGGAGGCAGTATATTACTTTCTCAAGTTCTTTTACAAGTGTTACAAAGCATAAACAAAGATACAAGAACTTAAAATACTTATACTACAACCTACAGCCGGCTATACTTTGAAAGCCAGCTGGATACAATTGACTAGACACTAACAAAATCAATTGTAGGATCAAAAGGCATATCTGCCTTTTGACCTTGTGACTATGACATGCCATAGCTCACATCCTTATACATTACAAAAAGGATAAAGTACATAAAGTGGAAAGTTACAGACTCAAGACCTCAATGTACAGTTACCAAAAGCATGGACCTTTTCACCAACTCATGTAAATTGGTGACTTTACAGAGATGCAGCGGAAAAGGTGCTTTATGGAACAGTACATCAGATAAAGCATGTGTACTAAAAGTCTTCGGAAGAAATCTGTCTTTATAGGTTGAAGCTTCGGAAGACTTTGTCTCTGAGGCTTCGGAAGACTTCATGTGTGGCTTCGGAAGATATTGGTCTTGGC
This sequence comes from Flaveria ramosissima, assembly GCA_025215565.1. Taxonomy (NCBI): domain Eukaryota; kingdom Viridiplantae; phylum Streptophyta; class Magnoliopsida; order Asterales; family Asteraceae; genus Flaveria; species Flaveria ramosissima. The sequence continues at coordinate 32,965,140 of CM046036.1, forward strand.
TTCGGAAGATTTTACACTTAGAGTATTTTCTAATGCATTGTGTAAAACTTCCGAAGCATTCTTCACTTCAGTAGTTAGTGCATGTTGCAGAGACACTTTGGATGTTTTGGGTTGCATCAGACTTAAGGAATCCTTACAATATGTGCTCTTGAATCAGATCAACTAAAGAAACTTGCTGAAACTTCAAGGCAACTCATTCAATACTCAAGGAAAAGGAAGTATTTGGGTTCAACAAATATACAAACAATCAATATTGAAGAGACACCCAAAAGGTCAAGGCATACATCTTCAGAACACACTCCTTCAGTGGATGTGTCAACATTAAATCAAGTAACTCAAGCTGAAGATGAAGCTGAGAGTGATGCTGAATGGAAAGAGCTGATTGAAGATGAAACTAACAAAGATCAAGAAGAATGAAAGGCTGGTGTTCTACTTACAACAAAAGACATATTGGAAGAAAGGCCTGAGTCAATAATGTTCATGACTCTTATCAACCATGGGTTTCCATATGACATGGTTGAAAGGATGAATCTGTCTGAGATGAAGGATCTACTGAAAGAGTTTGAGCTTGCTAGATTCATGATCCCTAATTGTGACTGAAGCATTCACAACATTTCAAGCCATACAGAAAATCAAGAAAGATCTAGGCCACTGTGACACAACAAAGCTTAGCAAGTACAATATGATCTGTTGGCTACAAGGTCACAACTACAAGGCATATGAGCTTAAGGGAAGAAAAGTTGGTAAGCTTAGAAGGATGATGGAGCATGTAATGGCTGTTGAACTTGACACAGGAGTGAGATTCAGAACTGAAGCTCCACACCCATCCTATAAGCAACAAAGCAAACTTCCTGCTAATCCTATAACTGTGGAATCTAAAGATCAGCAGAAAGGAAAAGAAAAATTGATCAGAGAGCCTAGGGCAGTTATCCTTGGAAAAGTATGGTCTATAGGAACAACAGTCCGGGAAATCACTGAACAAAAATCAACCCTGATAGAGCTGTATGACCACATTACAACTCCTAGTTCTACAGAAGAAAACAAGATAATGGCCTGGAAGTATGATTCAGACTGGGATTGTGCAATCATCAAGAGGACATCTGGAAGAATTGAATACTTCCATGATGTATAAGCTTTACTGAGACTCCCTGAGAGAGACATCAAAGACCAGCAAAGCCTAATCATCTCAAACTATCCAATCTATCCAAGGGGAAGAGACTTTTCTGTTTCAGTGGGTAGGATGAAAACAAGATTTATAGATGATGTTCTGAAAGAGGCTAAGAGGGAAGATGTTGAAAATAAGAAAAATTTTCAAAAAGGAAAAAGATCAAACACCAACTCCTCTACTATGGTTGATGATGAACTCTTAAGGAGGGTTGGATACTCAAACAGAAAAACAGCAGCCATCAAAGTCATAGCAGGAAATCAATACACTATTCCCATAACTGAGTTGGGATATGTGGAGAAGAGAAAAGAAATGGTGCTACTAAGAAATGCTGAGGGGAAGAAAGGTGAAAAGATAAGAATTTTTAACCCAGTAGAAATCAAACTGCTACACCCCAGCTACACATCATACCTGCATGATAAATTCTTTCCAAAGCTGTCAGATGAAAGAGCACAGAATGATATATGCTTATATGTGCACATGATTCAAATGGTGGATAAACTACATGCTAAAGCATACAAAAGAAGAAGACATGATGTTGGGCTGCTGAAAGGAGCTAACATTGAAGAAGTATCAGAACTGAGAATCTCAGAGGAAGATGAGCTCGAGATAGTGCACAATGAAAGTGTAGTGAAAACACTTACCACTGAAGAAGACATTTTGGGCCTAAGTTTTGAGACTCTGCAAAGGATATGCAGAATGGAGATCAAGTACAAGTACGATGATCAAAAGGATGCAGTATCATACTTCAACAAAAGGATGGTGGCAGGATTGAAAGAACTTTCAGTTTTGAAGAGCTGATTACAAGTATCTAAGCCTAAGGGGGAGTATTGTTAGGTCTAGGATCAGTAGATCTAGTCCATTTTGTATAGGCTTGGTACATTAATTAATATCTGTAATGAATGGTTGTAATTCATTATTGTGTATGCATTATATGTAGGTTAACCCATATATATGTGTGTTCATTCATGTATGCTTGCATGTACAAAGATTATACTTGGTCAATTTCTGAAATTGAGTAAGGGTAAGAAACATATACGGATGAACATTCTGTTCTTCCCTAGATATGTTTCTTACAAGTAAAATGCATCCAAAGATCCTCTACGGATGAACAACCAGCTCTGAGGATGGAAGAATAAAATTGCTTCGGAAGAACAAGATTGCTTTGGAAGAACAAGATTCCTTCGGAAGAACAAGACTCCTACGGGAGAACAAGACTCCTAAGGAAGAACAAACATCTACAGAAGCAATATTCCTGCGAAGTCCAATCACTTGTATAATACAAGTGTTACAAGTCTACAAGTCAACAAGGCAGTTTTGCGAATCCCAAGTAATCTGATGATTCCCTAACAGAAACAATTCAAATCCCAAGAGATCCGGTGTTTCCTTTAACAGAAACATCATTGTCTATATTAATGGATCCTAGGTTTTGAATCATTGACGGCAACAACAATAGCAATACGATAATTCCACAACATAATACATCACATCAAATCTCACAACCAAACCCTAGCAGCCGTCACATCATTCATCACAAAATGTAATATCATTCGTTCATTATTTGTAATCATTAACATGTTTTTAATGAAATACATATCATTCATTAATTGTGTTCCTTTTAGTGTGTTCTTGAATCTTTATTGATATTGAAATTTACTACAAAACAATTAAACCAAGCCAACGTTGATTCCGCAAATGTTGACTTGCTTTCAACCAACAATGATAATTCCTGATTGCGATCCTTGGATTCACACAATTGTTTTAACAAATCTTGTGAGAATGTTTCAGGGTCTACAGATATCTCACCTACAGGTGATCCTGACCCAAGATTTGAGCTCAGAAGACCTTCAAGTTACACATCTTCAGCTCCAGTGGTAACTATTCTTGCAAATGAAGCTTCTACCAACACATCAATGACAAATCCTGCTGATGCTTCTGGGGTGCCTTCAAATTCCAGCTTAGAGGCACAAAACTCAGAAGAAGGAGCTTCAAATGTTGGAGAAAATGGTGGTGGTGAAAGTGATCAGAAATTTCTTGATGCTGATAACCACTGCATTGATGACAACATCAATGATGTCACACACTCATTAAATCAAGTCAATCTTGATAAGTGTGCTGATGTGGAGGGTGAATCTTCTTTGCTGGATCAAAATTTTTCAAATTTAGATCTGTCTAAGCAATTTGCTGTGATCCCTCAGCTAAGGATCCATAAGTCTCATCCTACCACAAACATCATTGGAGATTTTGATTCAGGGGTGAGAACAAGAGGACAAACCCATGAAGCAAATGTTTGTCTTCATTCTTGTTTCTTGTCCTAGATAGAGCCAAAGAAAATTAATGAGGCTCTAAAGAATGGAAGTTGGGTTGAAGCTATGCAAGAGGGGCTACTTCAATTCAAATGGCAAAAGGTTTGGAACCTATGTCCTCTTCCTCAAGGGAAGACTACCATAGGAACCAAATGGGTTTTTAGGAACAAGAAGGATGATAGAGGACTTGTCATCAAGAACAAGGCAAGACTAGTCGTTCAAGGGTATACTCAAGAAGAAGGAATTAACTTCACAGATGTTTTTGCTCCTATAGCAAGACTTGAAGCTATTAGAATATTCCTAGCTTTTGTTGCATCCAAGAACTTCAAGGTCTACCAACTTGATGTCAAGTGTGCTTATCTTTATGGGGTGATTGATGAAGAGGTGTATGTCAAAAAACCACCTGGGTTTGTAGATCCTGATCATCCTGATTATGTCTGCAGGCTTGATAAAGCTCTTTATGGGCTGCACCAAGCACCAAAAGTGGTATGAGACTCTATCTCAGTATCTCTGTCAACATGGCTACAAAAGGGGTACTATAGATGGAACTCTCTTCATTAAAGGAACAGGAAATGACATAATGCTAGTTCAAGTATATGTAGATGACATTATCATTGGGTCAGCTAATCCAAAGCTCTGCAAAGACTTTAAGAAGCTGATGAAGGACAGGTTTGAAATGAGTGCCATGGGGAAACTCAATTTCTTTCTAAGAATTCAAGTGAAGCAAGTTGACAATGGCATCTTCATAAGTCAGTCATAGCCATAAATCATACTTAAAAGATTCAACATGACTGATTGTAAGGTTGCAAAGACACCCATAGCCAGAAATCACTACCTTGTACCTGATCTTGAGGGGGAGTGTGTTGATAAGCATCTCTATAGGGCAATGATTGGGTCTCTTATGTACCTCATAGCTAGCAGGCCAGATATCATGTTTGCTACATGCATTTGTGCAAGATATCAACCCAACCCCAAGATGTCACACCTGGTCACTGTCAAAAGAATTTTAAGATATCTCAAAGGTGTTCCATCACTTGGCCTTTGGTATCTAAGGAATTCTGACTTTCATCTGTATGCTTATAAAAATAGTGACTATGGTGGTTGCAACATGACTGCAAAGTCTACATCAGGGGGATGCCAATTTCTTGGTGGAAGAATAGTCTCTTGGCAATGCAAGAAACAATCCTGTGTGTTTGCATCAACCGCTGAGGCTGAATACATTGCTGCTGCAAGCTGCTGTGCTTAAGTGCTTCGGATTCAAAATCAGATGCTGGATTATGGATTCAACTTTAAAGAGACTCCCATCCACATTGACAACAATAGTGCTATCTCCATCACAGAGAATCCTGTGCAGCACTCAAGGACAAAACATATTTAATTGGATTAATCAAACTAGTCAAAGTTAACACAAATGAACAATATGCTGACCTGTTCACCAAAGCTTTTGATGAGCAGAGATTTAAATATCTTGTATCAGCTATTGGGATGATTAACTTTGAATATCTTTTCTTAAACCTTAATCATATTTATTTCTAAAACCTATGTGTCCTAAGTTGTTTATTTTATCACTTTCATAAGCCCTTGTTTTCTTTGGAAGAAAACCTTTTCAAAAGATTTTTCTTAGATTTTTGAAAATATTGATCTCTTTGGAAGATTCAAAATTTACCTTTGGAAGAAATTTATGTCTTAAGTAAACAAATAATTGCTTTAGTGATTTTACCTTCGGAAGAAATTTCTGAAATATCTTCCGAAGCTTAAAATCAACTTAAGTACTCTGTATGTTTTCAAAGAACAAGTTTCTTCCGAAAGCAATTTACCTTCGGAAGTATTTATTCTTCTTAGAATAAAAATCTCTAGTTGTAAATTCTCTTCTGAAGCAAAATTCTCAAAAACCTTTGAAATATTTTCCGAAGCCAATTTGCCTTCGGAAGCTTTTTCTTCAGAACTTCTGAAGCAGATAACCTTCGGAAGATTTCTCGACTTCGAAGAAAACTACTTTTTGGGCAAAAGTAAACTACTTTTCAGAAGTGGGACCGACATCCGGATTTCAAAGTTTATCCTCTTTTATTAACTTTTTCTCAAATCCTTTTCACATAAATGCCCAACGGTTCCCCCCTCTTTCACTATCTTCCTCAATTACACTATTCCTTAAACCTAAATTCTCCTAAACCGCCTTTGTTCTTCATCTTTCTTCATTCTTAAGCTTCTTAAATGGCCATCCTTAACCTCAGAAACAACCCAGATTTCTCCATGAAACTTCACAGGCAACATAACCAAGTTGCTCTGTTAAGCTCTGAGAAAGATGAAAGTTTCTCAGAGATTTGCCGTTTCTTAGCTCTATCAAACTACTTCAACTCCCTAACCATTGATCCTACTCTCTATGAGAATCATCTGCTTGAATTTTAGAAGACCTGCCAAGAGGTCATTATGGATGGGGAGAAGGCACTGTCTGCCACAGTACAAGGGAGGAAAATCTTCATCACTCCGGCCATCATTAATACTCACTTACAGCTGGATGATGAAGAAGGTGAGTTGTCCTTCCCCAAGGATTCTATAAATCATTCCTTTGAGTAGATGGACTATGAGGGAGATTTCTCTGTAAAGACCTTCAGGAAAGGAAAGGTCTCATCCCAGTGGAAATACCTGCTTCATGTGGTTATCCACAGCTTAACAAACAAGCATGGAGGGTGGGACCAGATTCCTGAGGATCTCTCCTTCATAGTACATGGAATGGTTCAAGGGGTCAAGTTCAGGTACTCTCAGTTTGTTTATACAAATTTGCTGGCTAACTTGGACTCCTTAGAATATTATATGTTTCCTAGATATGTTCAACACATTCTCAACTGTGAACTGGGCTCATAGTTGAGGGAAACAAATAATATTCTTAAATTGGGACAGATGAAGCCCGACATCTTAAAATTTCTAAAGAAGCCAACTGTAGGCTTCTCAGGGGTAGAGACTTCCCTTGTCCCAAAAATGTTAGAGCTCATTGCTCAAGGTGACAACCTAGCAACACAAGCTAGTGTTGAACCCACACCTTCTACCTCCCAACCACCAAAAAGGCTACAAGTCACCTTCACCTACCAAAGAAAATCCAAACGAACCCCTGCTCAAACTATTGAGTCTTTGTAGGCCCCCATATACTCACCCATTTAAGAGGAAGTGGACACTAGAGCTCCCACTTCCCCTGAGGAGCAAACCACTCCCATCTCTTTAACAATCAGGGATGAGGTTCCTCATACTCACCCTGATGAGCTCATAAGCCAAACTGCCTTAAGCCCTCACTCTGAGTCTCAACACTCAAGTGAACAACCTTCAGAGGACAGTTACCATCCCCAGCCTTTAGACTTGAATCAACCCATTCCCAACCTCTCATTCTATACTGATGAAGACTTAGGTTTCAGTGGGTACCATGAGTCTCTCTACTCTTCCCCTACTCAAAGAGAGATGAGTACTCCTGAGTCTCCTTTGTCTAGCCCACATTAGTCACCTATCACTAAGGTGGATACTTCTGAACCTATGCTGGATATCCATATGGAAGAGGCTCTCACTTCTGCAAGTGATTACATCATTAAGACCTCAACCATGGAAACTCAGCCCATTGACACCTCAACTGGGGATGTCAATGTGCAGAGATTTTCCAGCAGTCAAGAATCTGAAGCTGGTGAGAGAGAGGACTTTGGTCCAATCATCTCATCCCCCAATGATTCTTCTGATGAAGATGAGGGGAATCTGAGACTAAAGGTGCAAAAACTGTCAAAAACATGCTCCTATTTAGTCTCTAAGGTTAGTCACCTTGAATCTCAGGTGACTACCCTGCATAATAGGGTCAATAATCAACAACTTGAGCTATCTTATCTCAGGGAAAAACTAGCTGGGAGACCATTAAGAGGAGCGCAACCAGGAACACAAGAACCTATGAATGTGATTGACCTAACCTATAGCTCACCTATGCAAGAGGGAGATGCTACCAAAAAGGGGGAGAAAGTCATTACAGTCACAGAACCTTGGAGTTCTTCAGGGAGTATGGACATTAAGGATTCACCATCCTCACTTGCAACTGTGCATACTCAGCAACTTCTCAACTTCACATTAATATGGACATTATAGACTCTGTCATTAGGAGTCTCTTTGAGGAATGCATTCCAAGGGCTGTGTCATCTCCACCTCAAGGAACTTAAAACTACATTATTAGGTGGAGATATGATGTTGATAGAAGAGCCCTCATTCTTCATAGAGTTCAAGTGTAGCAAGAAGTATTCAATTTTAGGACCTTGAACTACTAAGAAGGTCTTGACCTGATCAACATGCCACTTGTCAACCCAAGTCAATCAAGACAAGCTGTCTGGTTAGCACTCATGATTCAAGACAGAATTACTGAAGAGTTCAGCCTTAGAAGAAGACAAAGGCAATCAGGTAATGTCATTGGTCAACTGGATGCTGAGGCAGACCCTGAGATTAGCTAACCTTGGCTGACGGCCCAGTGATAGAGCCTGAGAGACCAACAACTGCTTTAGAAATTCATTCCCTCAGTGAAACACCTGCTGGTGAAGGCTAAGCAAAGGTCTCTGGCCAGAGCTTGGATGCTACACCAAGCAATGAAGGCCAAAGCTCTCTCCATCCTGAGTCACAAAGGTCTGTGGGTGACAAAGGGAAAAGGATTCTAACTCCTGAGGAGATTGAGGAGGAGGAGAGAGAGAGGAAGAGGAAGCTAAGGGGAGAAAGTTCCTCTGGGTCTTCAAGCTTTATGCAAGTAGCAATCAGGGCTGCCCCCAGACCAAACACTCAAGAAGATGAGTTGAGAGCAGTCAGGATTACTACCTGCAGACCTGGAACTACGACATAGATGAGATTATATCTCTCCCCTTAGAGCAATTAAATGAACTGGCTGACATGGAAGTGTCAAGAGAGATGAAGGAAGCAGAGGTTGCAAGGTTACTTCTCCAATTCAAAGAGGAGAAGAGACAGAAAAGGTTATACAAGCATACTCCAACTCTCTTCCCAGTTCAGGAAAGTCCTGTGCAAGAGGATGTGGAAGCTACACAAGAACCTTAGGTAGACAAGGAAACAGATAGGCAAAACATGATCAACTACCTGAGTGTCACAGGTCTCTACCAGGCATCTGCACTTCTTCCCTTGTCCTTTGAGTACATTGAGTTTAAGTACCTCAAACAGCTTGAACTTCAAGTGCTCAAAGAGCAAAAGGCAACAAAGAAAAAGATGAGGGAAGATGCTGCAAAGTCAAGAGCCATCATCTAAAAGAGTATGAAGAAGTCTTCTAACAGACAAAGGATGATGAGCTTCTTGAAGCTGTATGGATTCTCCGGAAGGAGACTTGGCCCTATGTCTCTATCTACAATGGATGAGCATATCAAGGTAATCAAGCAGAAGATCAAAAGTGGAGAGTTGATTGACTAATACTCTGCTCCAGTCAAATCCCACCTGAAGTGGAGGTTAAGGTTGAACAACCTGAGACAACACAGCCTGGACCTCCTGCTGAGCCTCAGCAAGCTTCATCTTCTGATCCACAGTAGGGTCAAACTCCCTCTCCTTCTGAACCTGTGAGGGAGGAACACCCAACTGAGAAAGACAAGGATGATCAACAAGGTGTTGCAGACCAGTCTTCTCAGTTGAAGTCTTCTAAGAGGAAGAAGAGGATGGCTTCCAAAATAAATTCAAAGAAGAAGAAGCATGAATCATCCACCTCTACACATCAGGCTGAGTCAGATCAACCTGAGGAAGTGCATGAAGAGGCAGCCCAATCAACTCCAATTCAAGTGGCTCCTCTTACAGCTGAGAGACCCATCTTATCCTGGACCTTCACTACTAATCTAGAGAGATGGCATGTTGAAAATGTCTATACTTGGCAAGACATAATCAACTTACCTCTGCATGATCTCTTTGAGATGAGAAGATAGTATGAGAGTCTGAGTGATCCTGACCATCTGATGAAGAAGGGTATGGTCATCATCGTCCTGAAGACTACCAACATCTGAAGATCATCTAAATGTTTTGGTAGCATCAGCCTAGGGGGAGTTTGTAAGGATTCCTATAAGTCTGATGCAGCCAAAACATTCAAAGTCTCTCTGCATACATGCACTAAAGAACAGAAGTAGAAATGCTTCGGAAGTTTTACACCATGCACTAGAAATATTCTAAGTGTAAAATCATCCTAAGCCAAGACCAACATCTTCCGAAGGCAAAAGTGAAGTCTTCCGAAGCTTCAAACACAAAGTCTTCCGAAGCCAAAGAGTGAAGACAGATTTCTTCCAAAGACTTTTAGAGATATGCCTTTATCTAATGTACTTTACCATAAAGCTGGACCACCTTTCCGCTGCTACTCTGTAAAGTCACCAACTTACATGAGTTGGTGAAAAGGTCCACGTTTTTGGTAACTGTACATTGAGGTCTTGAGTCTGTGCTTTCTACTTTATGTACTTTTATCCTTTCTGTAATATATTAAGATGTGAGCTATGGCATGTCATAGTCACTAGTCAAAAGGCAGATCTGCCTTTTGACTCTACATTTGATTTTGTAGTTGTCTAGTCAATTGTATCCAGCTGGCCTTCAAAGTATGGCCGGCTGTAGGATGTAGTATAAAGTATCTCAAGTACTTGTAACTTAAAATGGTATGCTTTGTAACATTTGTAATACAACTTGAGAAGCAATATACAACATTCTTGAAAACCAATTACTTGTGTTGTTTGCCATCTTGTTCTGTCTCATAATTACTTGTGTTCATAGCATCCTACACTAAGAAGTTAACCAGTTCCCTATTTGATTTGATAAGTGTTCTAAGCAACTCTCCTCATTGTGTTTGTTGTGTTGTAAGTGCATACCTTTCACCGGTCCTGCAAGGTAGATGTAGGTGATGAGGGAAGAGATGCAGAAGCCGGTGGAGGTGGAATGTCAAAGGATGATGAGGAAGATGCAGTGTCAACTGATGTAGCATTGTCAAGTGATGGATTAGGAGGGGCTTGAGGAACAAGAGGCAAGAAAGGTAATGGATCTAGAGGAATGATGTTTGTTTGGACATTGGAGATGGATGCATCATCATCAAAAACGAGTTGAACACCGTATTGGAGTCAGAGGAATTAGATTCCTGCCAATCAACATAAAAGGACTCTTGCATAATATGGGTTCTCTTTTTATACACCTGATAAGCTTTCTGAGAGGATGAGTAGCCAACAAAGTAACATTCATCAGACACAACATCGAATTTTGTCTTTTGTGGCTGGGTTTTTAGTAAAGTGCATGAGCATGCGAATGGCCGAAAGAAATCAATCAAAGGCTTCCTCTTATGGAACAGTTAATATGGAGTCTTCATTTTGTCTTTGACGATCAACACCCTATTAGGAACATATACTGCCTCTGCCCAGAAGATGATGGGTAAGGATGACTCAATCAGCATGACACGAGCGGTGTCAATGAGGGTGTGATTCTTTCTTTCAGCAACACCATTCTGTTGAGGTGTTATCGCTGCACTGAACTATCTCAGAATATCTTTACCAGCACAGAAAGAATCAAAGATTTGATTTTTGAATTCGGTACCATTGTCACTTAGAATCACCGTAACCTTCCCCTTGCTTATCGTCTCAATAGAAAGAATCAACTTTTGCAGCTCCTCAGTAGCTTCTCCTTTATGGGCAAGAAATCTCACCCAGGAATACCTGGAAAAAATCATCTATAATGACAAGACAAAATGTTTTCTTAGCAATTGATTTAACGCTGATTGGGCCAAACAAATCAGTATGTAACAACTCGAGGGGATTAAATATGCTATTTTCAAGTTTTCGTTTCCTTTGGCACATGCCATACATTTTTCAACCACTGAAAAGTCTTTTAAAGGTATTCCCCTAATGAGATTGTTTTTAACTAATTTGTTTATATTTTTGAAATTAACGTGGCACAATCTGCGATGCCATAGAAAGTCTCAGATGTGGAAGCTTTTGACAGAAGACAGGTGACGGTAGACGTTGACTCTCTAGAACCCATGTCAAGAAGATATGTGTCATTCTTTCTTGGAGCCCGCATAAGCACCATCTCCTCTGGAATATCAATCTCCGACTTCAGAAAGAGACATTCATTGGACTTGAACAAGATCGGAATGTCTTTATCACAAATCTGAGAGACACTCAACAGATTAAAAGCTAGTTCTTGCACATAGTTGACTTTCTCCAGCGTAAGAGAGCCATTGGAAGCCTCCCATTGGCCAATCATTTTTCCTCCTTTCTTATCGCCGGGAAAAGAAACATATCCTCCATTGATGATTCGGTAGTTTGTCAATAAGTCCTTCAGCCCCGTCATATGCGTGGAGCATCCACTATCAACATGCCAAACACAATTTACAACTTTAGTGGATGACCCTTGAAATAATGATGTAAACATATTAACTAGTTGAAACAGGAACTCATGTTTGAACAACTTTTGGCTTTGGTGTAGATGACTTTTTACAAAAGAAATTATTAACCAGATGATTTAACCTACAGCCAAAAGAATTTTTATGTACATGTCTATGATGAAGCTCAGGACAGTCTTAACTATATGATCTTCTTTACCACACCTGAAACAATGTGATTTTAATCTAGGTATGTTATGCTGCAAATCCGGGATCTTATCCATGAGTGTGTCCTCATCACATTCAGACAATCTAGAATTATCATCACTATAAGTCGTACATATCTTTGGGTCTGTTTACATTTTCATCAGAAGTACATGTGGTACTTGTACCACTCGTACTTGCACAAGATGATGACATACCCCCTTCACTTGATGGTGAAATATTAATTAGGGTAAAAGATGAGATGGGGTAAGAAAAGAATTTTTCAAAACAATTACTTTTAATTTTCCATTCACACTTAACAGAAGAATCATTCACAGCACCAACACAAACAAAAGAAACATCAACATTACAATGCAAATTATCTAAAGAAGAAATAGAAACATCACTAGAACAAGTTATATCAATGTCTGAGACAGATTTCTTGGAAACAAAAATAAAGCTTAAGCTAAAGCTATGATCTAAAACAAAATATTGGGGTTTAGGTGTACTAAAGCTATTGCATCCAAGCCTGCTAGTTGGTCCATAACCATATTCCTCTCGCACGTCCTTAGAGTTCACCCATTCTAAACCTGCACACAGACTGTTAGAATCTATTTGAATCAAATCATTAGAAGGGTGTGGAACAGGCATAGGTGAATAACAATAAGTACTAGGAGGAGGATAGACCACAACAGTTTCATAACCCAAACCCGTTTTAACCCTAGCCCCCTTTGTGATTTGCACAAATCCTCATGTTTCATCCCAGATATTGTCCATTTATCAAGCTTTGACTGAAGTTTACTTGTTTCAAACTCAGCAAGTGCAACCCTTTCAGTCAAAGTATTAATCTCAACATTTCTTTCCAAGACAATTCTTTTTAAGTGTTTATTTTCTTTTAAAGCTTCATTTAATTTAACAAAATATTTTGACTCATTAATTTTAAGCTCTTCATTAATCTATTTTAAATCCTTTTTGTTATCGGGTAATAGACGATTCGCTTTATACACACCAAAAAGCCTTATTTTGCACGTTGAAGGGCACATGTCTTGTATTACCTCGTATGGAAGACTCATCACCACCTTCTTTGCTGCTAAAGCCTTCTCGTATTGACACACCGGAGTACTCTTCTTGTTTTCCTCAGTAGTGGTTGCAGCATCAATCTTCTCTTTCTTTTGCTCTTCAGTTTGGCTTCCAGCTTTCGGCATCTTCTCATCCTCACTCTCTATTACAATCTCAGCCTTCAAGTCATCAACCTTGTCCTTCTTAACACAACCCTCACAATCCTCATTCACATCCACAGTTACTTCAGCTTCACCTCTGAGCTCTTTGAATGGATCAAACTCTTCCTCACAATCCATATCCTCATTCACTTCAAGAATCTCAGCCACCAGAGCTTGATTGATTTCATATATTGTCTCTTATGCCCCTGCACTCCAATCAAAAGTTAGAAATCAAGGCTATCTCTTTCTTCTGTTTCATTTCTTCCTTTTCTCCATTGGAAGCTAATCTCGGGATTCCTGAATTGCTTGGATCATTGATAATTGGCAATGGACATTCTCGTTTGAAATGTCCCAACTGTTTGTAATTAAAGCACCTCAGTTTGGATTTATTAAAGCATAATTTGGAGTTAGAGTTTTGACCTCCAAAATTTTGTCTACCAGTTCTCTCAATAAATCGTCGGGCTCTGAGAGTCAACATCGCCATCTGCCACTGAATGTCAGTCTCTTCTAGATCATTAGGTTCCACCTGATACATATGCTCCATGGTCATTCCTTTCCCTTTCATAACTCTGTACGAACATCCCAAATAGAGCCCGTTTCAGATGGAATTGACGTTCCAGCACTTGCTTTTGAATTACCCTGATCTCTTCCAGAATTAACACCTCCACTAGATTGATCACATGTATTCAATCCTCCTTGTCTTGATGCCTGCATTGGAGAGCTTGCAGCGGAAGAAAGCAATGCAGCATTCTGAGTGAAACTAGATGATGGCATCATGGTCTGATTAAACTCCCTTCTCTTCATGTCTAACTCAAAAGATTTAAGCTTATTAATGATGTCCATAAGCTTGTAGTCAGTAAAACTTCTTTCTTGCATTAACATCTCACCTGTAATATCCACTAAGGTGGAAGAGAGTCTAACAATCTACTTACTTGCTCACTATTGGAGAGTTTCTCATCATATTTCTTCAAAGTACTGGAGAGAGTTAGATAACGGTTTGTTAGATCAGTGAGGCTCTTATTCTTGTAACCAACAAGTGAGTTAAACTCCTTCTCAGCTTGAATGCCCTTGTCTTTCACTAACTCATCATTTCTATCATAAAACTCAAAGAGAGCATCATAGAGAGACTTAGCATTCTTGTGTTCTGCAAAACGATTGTAGATGTTTGGTGCCAGGCATAAAGTTAAAGCTCCAAAGGCTTTCTGATCTCTATCAATCAACTTTAAATCTTTTTCAGTAAACGTGGTTGGGTCCTTGTTTTGAGAAACGACATCACCAGCAATAACAGTTGGGATGTGTGGACTAGAAATAATTGATTCCCATTGGTTGTGATCAGTGTAGAAAAAGAAAGCTTTAAGACATCTCTTCCAATCTTCAAAGTTGTCTCCGTTGATGAGTCTCGAGCGCCTATTGGGAGCCACACTTTCTAAATCAACAAGAGTGAGAGTAGTCATCTTTGACATGTTAGTTTCACAGAAGAAATGACAATTTCGCTAGATTTGCTAGTTTCGCTGAGTGAACAGTAAATTCGCTGACAATTTCGGTAGAATTTCGCTAGCTAAAAGCTTGAAAATGCTTAGTTTCGCAGATAGTTTCGCACAAAACAAGCTTGAACTTTCGTTCAATTGTAATTTCGGCAGCAATTTCGCTTGATGATGGAACACAAGCACTACTGAACTTTTGTTCAAAGTCTATACTTCCGCTGGAATCCTTAAAACAACCACAAAGTGTAAAACACTTGTAGTTTCGCTGGATGAAGATGACAGTTTCGCTGGAGGAACACTAATTTTGCCGGATGAATCTGAAAAAAATTTTGAACACGAAATCAATCTGAAATCACTCAAATCTCAATGAACTTGAGATCTGATGATTACCAAGCTTTCCTAACCAAAAACAAACAAAATTTAATTAAATTCCATATCAAATACACTAAAATTTGATCCGGAATTGATGAACTTGTGATATTGAACTTCAACCACTAAAAAACCTCAAAGAATCAAGAGCACAAAGTCTCTGATACAATTTTGTTGGTCCATTTGATCGAATTTCAGTACACTTGAGAGGTTGATTCGTTCAATAACAACAATAACAACAAACATCAAACAACAAACACAATGATGAAGAAGAAGAAACCAAATGTATTCAACATCTTGCAATCATGATCCAATACAATAAAAGATAACAAAGCTCAACATAATTTTGTGAATAACAAGCTTACAATGGATACTTGCAACATGAATAAATGATTAGGGTTTTTGCAAGGATGCCCAACAATGACAAAGATCAAAACTATATATAGTAATGATAGTTTCGCTGACACTTTCGCTGTCAGCGGAACTATCCTGCCAAAGTCACAGTCTCGCCCGGCTGAAACAGACAGTTTCACCGGGTGAAACTAACAACTTGCTATGAGCGAAACTATAATTTCGCTCATAGTTTCGCTGGGCAGCAAAACATAACTAATTAAAAACATACAAAAGTAAACTAACATTAAGCCTATTAAAAATAAACATAATCAAAATCTAATATAAGGTGACTCCATCCTATACATGAGCTTCACTGTATTGCTTACAGCCATACCAAACTCCATAATGGTAGGCTATGAGCACTGCAAGTCAGCCAAAAAACTCTTTGATGCTTTGAAATCGATGTACTCTAGTTCAAATGAATCAAAGAAAGATTCCATGAAGCAACAATTTGAAAACTTCATATATATTGTTGGAGAGACCCTCAGCCAGCAATACTCAGGCATATGGATCTTATTTTATCACTTCATATGTAGGTGTGACTCTTGAGAAGATAGATCTATCAAGGAAGTTCATGAGTGCACTCCCTCAAGAGTGGACTTTCTACTTTGTCTTTATCAAGAGGACAGAGAATTTGAACACTCTCACCATGACTGAACTACACGACATCCTTGATGGATACCGTGTAGAGAGGGAGACTCAGAAAGGCCACCAGATGGGTAGAACCTCTAAGTCTTCTGCTAGCAATGCTTTAGTTGTTGTTGAAGGATCAAGACCCCCATAGCCACAACAGTACCTGACCTACTCCCAATAGCCATTATGCTCTTCTGGGCCATACATCACGTTTCCTGAGACATCAAGGTCTCAACAGGCTAAATATTGTTCCTTCTGGGACAATTGTGCCTTTGTTTCAGAAAATGAACATTCTAGTGACTTTCAGTTCTGCTTTGACGATCTAGAATGTTTCAGCCCAGATGATGTTGAATACATGGACATAGTCCAACAAATGGCTCTTCTGACTTATAGAGCAAAGAAGTTCTTCAAAAGAACTGGAAGGCAGTTCCCTCAAAACCAAATCAACAGCAAATTTGGGTTTGACAAAACCAAAGCCAAGTGCTACAACTGCAATCAACTTGGTCATTTTGCAAAGGAATGCAAAGCTCCTAAATCCAACCCACGAGCCACTCAAGCCTCCACACATCCTGTGGCATCTAAAGTTTCTACAAATTCAACTGAACAACAAACTTCTATTGTTGCTCAAGTTGTTGACTAGAGCTTCATGGTGCAAGATGTGACCCCTGCTCAATCACTCATGGCTGTAACAGATGACAACAAGTTATATGAACATCCCTGTACTCCAGCTTGTATTGCTGAAGTCAAATTATATCAGGACTATCACATGGAAATCAAATATGATATTGAGTCCTTAAACATCTTAAAATCTGATTTTAAAAGGGTAGAAATTAACTATAAAATGAAAATTAATGAGTTAGAGAAAACTTTATCCTTTTTAAAACATGAACACTCCAACTATAGGGCTCAAATCAAATATTTAATTTTCAAGCTAACTGAGGCTCAAGCCCAGCTAGTGATAGTTGAGGCTAAAGCATAGAAGTATGCCATTAAAGAGCATAACTTCAAAACAATTCTTGCATCATCCTCCCACTCAAAGGTCTGTTATCAAAACAAAAATGGGTTAGGAACCAATAAAATTGCTCCACCATATTCTTATGATTCTATAAGAAACCAAGATGTAGTACTGAAGAGCAAGAGGTTCTATCTGTTGACTCACTACCTCATGAGAAGAAAAATGATGCAACTATGGAGACCATCATAGGGAAGGACTAAGTAAAACAACCCATACCTACTAGTGATGATCAACCTCTAACTAGGGGTGTTCATTTTCGGATATCCGAACATTTCGGATATCCGAACATTTCGGATAATGGATTTCACTATCCAAATACGAATCCGAAATTTCGGATATCTGAAATTAGGATATCCGAAATTTCGGATTCGGATTTGGATATCCGTTCAGATATCCGAATTTCAAAAAAAGTTGTATTATTGAATAAATGTTATAAAAATATAATAAATTTTATTGAAATTTATACTATATATCGGAAGTTTTTATTAAAATATCCGAAATATCTGAAAATATCCGAAATATTTATTCAATATTTAATATTTTTAAATTTTTATAGAAATATTTTGGATATTTCGGAGGATATCCGAAATATCCAAAAATTCTCAAAATCGCTATCCGAATCCGAATCCGAAATTTGGGATATCCGAAGTTGGATATCCGAATGTTCGAATATCCGAAGTTTCGGATATCCGAATTTCGGATTTTCGTTTATTTCGGATTCAGATATTTTTGAACACCCCTACCTCTAACCACCAAAGCTAGAAGAAACAATGCTAAGACAGCCAGAAAAACTGCCAAGAAAGTGGCTGAGTCCAAGCTGAAGATAGACTTAAAACAAAAGGGTGTGTTCATTTCAGCAAGATTACAGGTGGTTGGAAACTCGGTTCCAAGAAAGGAATGTAGTACCAGCTCTCCTGTCCTATTGAAGGATCAGAAGTTGAAGGGGAAGACTATTGATGATGATAAGAAATGCAAGAAACAACATTCTTCATATCCCACAAAGGTAAACCTTAAATGCATAATGT
Organism: Flaveria ramosissima; assembly: GCA_025215565.1. Lineage (NCBI taxonomy): Eukaryota > Viridiplantae > Streptophyta > Magnoliopsida > Asterales > Asteraceae > Flaveria > Flaveria ramosissima. The sequence continues at coordinate 32,983,292 of CM046036.1, forward strand.
GTGGTCTGCACAACCATTTGGCAAAAGCTTGTTACTACAATCCTGCAAGCACACATTATGCAAATAATGTTAAGAAAGAAGGAGTCAAAGAAGGTTTCACATTTGGACCTTATCACATGGTCCAAGTATTAAAAAAGGAAAGCTTGTTTTCCAAGCAAAGTTGCTTTCGGAAGGAACTCATTCTTCCAAAAGGAAAATAGCTTCGGAAGACAAGACAAAGAAGATTTAAAAGAACAAACGAATTTCTTTGAAACCTTCCAAGAAAAAGACTGATTCGGAAGACAAAGTGGTCAAGTCTCTTCAGAGAAGAAATAAGCCTCGGAAGAAAGCTATGCTGCTCATGCTTCATCAAGCTCATCCACACTGATCAACCAAAGTATGGAATAGAAGATCATAAAAGATGTTGCAGCCCATACCTCTTCTTCACAAACATCTACTGAACCACATCTATACATATTGGTGCAATTATGTCATCCACATTGGAAGATCCCAAGACCAACACGGCTTGGGTCTCCAATAGTATCTAACCTTTTCACCTTATGTGCAAGGACATCCACATGACAAAAATAGAAATGTATGGATTGTGGACAATGGATGCTCCAGGCACATGACAGGGAACAAATCTCTTCTTCAACAATCTCAACATTTTGATGAAGGACCTGTTTAGTTTGGAGGTGAAATCGGAGGATACATTTCAGGCATAGGTAGTGTGTCATATTAACTTTAAAACCATGAACAATTTGGTTAAAATAACTTGATACCTGGTATGCCTAAAAAGGAATTTTTCTGTAAGGATAACTGTGTTGCATGTCTAAAAAGAAAGCAACACAGGGTTCCCCACAGATCCAAAGAAGTTAATTATATCACCACTCATTACATTTATTGCACATGGATCTATTCGGTCCCACAAGTATAATGAGCATTGGAAGGAAATCATAGTGTCTTGTGATAGTTGATGATTTTACTAGATTTACATGGGTATTTTTTTTAAGAACTAAAGATGAAACTGCTGAAACTTTAAAATCTTTTATTTTTAAAATAGAAAATAATATTGATCACAAGGTAAAAATAATTAGATACGATGAAGGGATTGAGTTTAAGAATCAAGTTTTTGACCCATTCTATGACTCAAAAGGGACTGTCCTACAACTACTCAACAAAATGGTGTTGCTGAGAGAAGTAATAGGACACTTATTGAGGCTGCTAGGACTATGTTATCTGATTCTAAGCTGCCTCTAACATTCTAGGTAGAGACAGTCAGCACTGCATGCTATGTGCAAAACAAAGTTATTATAGTTTAGCCCCATGGAAAAACCCCTTATGAGCTATGGAACAAGAGACCATCATCCATTGGTTTTCTTAGGTCCTTTGGTAGCAGGTGTATCATACTTAACACAAAAGATAATTTGGCAAAATTCGCTGAAAAGTTGGATGATGCTATCTTTGTTGGATATTCCTCTAACTCTATTGCTTATAGAGTTGACAACATCAAAAATCAACAATTTGAGGAATCTTCCACATTGTTGTAAATGAGCACACTCCTTGTGTTATGGGTAATGGACTAGATCATATCTTTGATTTAGAATTGTTGGACCAAAAGAACCAATGAGCCAGATCAGAAAAACCTTTAAGTCCCACAGACATCATAACAACTGAAGTAGTCTACAACAACTGAAGATAAAGTCTGAAGACAAAGTCTGCAGACAACAGTTGAAGACAATGTCTGAAGATAAAGTTTGAAGACAACTGCTGAAGACAAAGTCTGAAGACCAAGTTCTCAGAAGTTGTCACAATAGCTGAAGTAGTACTTTTTAGTAGTTGTGATGATTTATTTTTTCAGTAGTTTGTTATCAGTAGTTTTATTTTATGTAAAACATCTGAAGTTCTTACACTTCAGATGTTATAACTTCAGTAGTTGTAATTGTAGCTTGTACTTAGCTTTTTGTGAAGGTGTCCTCAGTTGTTGTGGACATCTTCAGTAGTTTAGTCTACTTTCAGTTGTTTGTATAAATCAGTTAGATGTCACTATCAAGTGACATCAGCTGATGTCACATTCCTTTATAAAAGGAATGTTGACCTAATTGTTTTGTAACCGAAGCTTTTGCGTGAATGAAAACATTCTATTTGCATAAAACTCTCTCTCTATAATCGTCACTGTTTTGATTGAATATTCATACTACTCTTGCTTAAATTTAGTCTAATTCTTGTTATATTCCGCTGCAAATCTTAATCTAATTGATCAAACTAGACCCGATCCTTTCAAATGGTATCAGAGCTGGTTAATCATTGATCGATTTAACAATTGATCATTGAAACTGCTCTTTGGATATCTAAGTTTGATCGAATTAGCAAATTTGCAAGAATTGGTTATAGAGTTTGATTTTCTGTTGCTTCCGGTGAATTAATTTTAGATTAGTATTGTTTCAAACTGAGTTGTTGAGTTTTTGAGCTAGATTTGTTAAAATTTTCATTGAACTTGTTTGAATTGGTGAAAATGACTACATCGATCAATGATCCTCACAATACTGGCTCCTCAACAAACCCTCCGATGCTTGTTAGGAGTGAGTATAACATATGGCAACGCCGAATGCTCCATCACCTGTCTGTCAACAGTTCAGGTTGTTGGAAGTCTGTGGTTCATGGACCATATAAGCCTATGGTGAGTAATCCAGAAACCAATGAGATGGTTCCGAAGAAGAAAGAGCAATACTCAGATGAAGATCTGAAACTGTTTGAAATTGATGCTAAAGCCCATGGAATTCTTGCCATGGCACTGCCTAATGAAATCTATTCTGGACTTATGCATCATGAAACTGCTCATGATCTCTGGGTTGCTCTGAAAGAACAATTTGGAGGAACTGATGAGGTCTTAGCAAACAATAGAGAGATCCTTGCCCAGCAATATGAGACATTCTCTAATAGAAAGGGTGAGTCACTGACTCAAAAGTTTGAGCGATTTTCATGTTTGATATCTGAGCTGAAAATGGTTCAACATGAATATACAAACAGTCAGATGAACAACAGATTCCTCAGATCCCTGCCTGAGAGATGGGACACATATACTATTGTCCTACGCTCCAATGCAAATTTGGACAATCTATCTCTTACCCAACTTCATGGGAAACTATTAACATTTGAAAGAGAGACAGAACAGAAAAGGAAACTGGCTTCATCTGGGAAGCTCACTGATGATTTTGTACCAGGGAATACTGCTCTGGTTGGTCATGAGTCAGAATATGCTACATCAGAAAGTTCTTATGATGAGCATATAGATTTCTCTTCAAATAGTGGAGATCATGCTTTTGTTGGTGTTGATGGTAATTCAGGGTGTAGTATTGATAATTTGTGATTTTTGATGGATGATTTGAAAGGAATTGCTGATGATGATCTGGAAGAGATGGATATTTTGAGCCAAATGGCATTAATCAATATCAGATCTCAAAAATTTTACAAAAGGACAGGTAGAAAATTCCCTGGTCTCTCTGGAAAAACCAAAGTTGGTTTTGACAAGAGCAAGTTGAGGTGTCACAAGTGCCATAGACTTGGACTTTTTGCAAGAGAGTATAGATCATCTGGATCTAACTCCTCTGCACCCTTTGTGACCTTTCCAAGCAATAGCTCACAAAACAAAGAGCAACATTCTACCAGTTCTGATCATCATTCACAAATTCAATCATCTCCTGCATTTTTTGTCCCTCAAGGTCCAATGCCATATCCTTATCCATGTTTTTACATGCCTCAGTCTAGTCAGGTTCCTGTACCCATAGCTCAACAACCACATGCCCTACCTGATCCTCAACCATCTCAATCAAATCAACAATCTCAATCTCAATCACATCAAAGCTTTTTCACACCTGAGGTTGTTGACTGGAGTAGCTTACCAGATGATTTATCTGGTTATCCTGAACAATTGTTCTTTGGTGCGGGTCAACATCGTGGTGAAAATCCTTTTGGAAATCTTGCTCTTATGGCCCTGGAGTCTACTGATTGTTCATGCTCAAATGCTTCATCATCACAGGTACCACAGGTATCTTCTGAGGCTAAGGCCAAGTTGTGTTCTGAGTCATGCATAGCTGCTTTTGTCTCCATTAGAGAAGCAAATGTAGCTTTAATTAATCAAAATGTTGACCTAGAGAAAGTGATTTCCAAAAGAAAAGCTGAGTTTGAGTCTGTCTTAAAAAAAAGATGAGGAGATTTACAAATTAAAATACCAAATCACTGATGAAAAAGCAAAGGTAGAGGTCATTTTAGAGAATCATAAGAATCTCAAAGAAACACTTGCAGCTACTCAAGTAAATTGTGAACGTTGGGTAACATCCTGCAAGGGGTTTGAAATGCTTCTCAGCAAGCAAACAGCTTCAAATGTGAAGTTTGGGATTGGGTATAATCACACTATACCTCCTATAGATTTTACTCCCAAGATAGAAGTAAAATCTGAAGGTGAAAGCAATTCTCAAACCACATCATCATGTGTCTCATCCTCAAGTGATAATTCAAAATCAGAGGATGAAGTAAGTATTAGTACCTCAGCTAATCAATCTACTGAGGGTCTCATTGCTGATAAACACATGATCAAAGAAAAACTGAGCACTTCAGGTGTTGTCCCACAAAGTATTCAAAGTACTGAAGGGCAGGTCACAACACCTGAAGAGCATTTCAAACCAAATGAAAGCAAACATGGTTTGACAACTGCTGAAAAGTCTATCAGGAAATCCAAAAGTACTGATAGAAAACTTCTGAAGAACAAATCTTCAGTTGTTACAAATCCTTCAGTACTTACCATAAGTACTGAGAGGAAGAAAGTACTGAAGAACACATCTTCAGTAGTTTCATCTTCTTCAGCAGTTGATCAACAGAAGATGAAGAAGAAGCCATGTGAAATATGTGGTCTATTCAATCATATTACTGATGAATGTTGGTATAAAAAGGGTTCCAAATTCAACAAAGATAAAATCATTAAAAAGAAAATTAATAAAATGAAAGATGAATTTAAAACTAAGTTTGTACCATAAACATCTCAATCTGATAACCCAAAGTTTTTACAAAAATCTAAAAAGAAGGTTGGGGTTTATCATAAAACAACTGAAAGTATTCCTCATGGAATATCAAAACACCAGACTAAGTCTGTGTCTTTCAAAAAGGAGGATATGGTGAGTCACAAGAACAAATCAAAAACAAGTACTGATGTGTCAGCTGAACTGAATGCTTTGACAACCAATCAGACACAACTTGTTATGATGGTTCAACATCTGTTGGGGAGAGTTAACCAATTAGATGTATCTGTGATTAAACCACTGAAAAGGAAAACTAAGCCAAAATCAAAGGAATCCTTTTCAGCACCATCTCCACCTTCAAAGGCTGTTAATCATGACAAATCAGTTAGTATAAAATCTGTTGATGAGAACAGACCCAAAACGAAAATGGTTTGGGTCGCAAAAGCTAACTAATTTCTTGTGACAAATGCAGGGTTCTTCAGCATGCCATAGGAGCATCTGGTATGTGGACAGTGGAGGATCTATGCATATGACAGGGAGCAGTTCTCTTCTTCATGACGACTCTCAAGGAAAGAAGGGATTTGTATCTTTTGGTAATGATGCTAAGGGTTACATCATCGGCAAAGGCTTTGTGTGAAATGGTGAGATAAGATTTGATGATGTTAACCATGTGGAGAACCTCAAGTACAACTTGTTGAGTGTCAGTCAAATGTGTGATAAAGGGCATGTTGCACTTTTCACCAGCCAGAACTGTCGGATTCTGTCTTCCAAAGTTCTGAGAATGATTGACAAGATATTGGATGAATATACTCTCCTGAAGGACAAAGGGATTGGAAGAGTATATGCCTTAGATTTATCAAAGAAAATTGATCTAAAAGGCCATCCATGTCTGTTCTCCAAGGCCTCTACTCAGGAATCTGAACTATGGCATAGAAGGCTTGGTAATGTGAATCTTAAAAACATGAACCAGCTTACCCATCATGGTTTAGTGAGAGGTCTGCCATTAAAGGAGTTCAAATGTGATGACAACTGTTCTGCTTGTTTAAAAGGAAAGCAACACAAAGTATCATTCCCTCCAATAGAAGAACCAAAGTCCACTGCCTGTTTGCAATTATTGCATATGGATCTTTTTGGTCCAGTAAGAGTGATGAGCATGGCAAAGAAAAAATACTGTCTGGTAATTGTGGATGATTATTCCAGATTTGTATGGACTTTCTTCTTACATTCAAAAGATGAGGCTGTTCAAATCATCATCTACTTTGTGTTGTATGTGGAAAAGCAGTACTCCCTTCCAGTCAAGTGTGTGAGGAGTGATAATGGCACAGAATTTAGAAACCACACCCTTGATGAATTCTATTTATCTAAGGGAATCAAGAGGCAGTATAGCATTCAAAGAACTCCTGAACAAAATGGAGTGGTGGAAAGAAAGAACAGGACCCTTATTGAAGCCGCAATGACAATGTTGGCTGATTCTGGTTTGCCACTAACCTTTTGGGCTGAAGCTGTCAACACAGCTTGCTATGTGCAAAATAGAGTGTTAGTAAATCAGAGGTTGATGAAGACTCCTTATGAGTTGTTACATCATTTGGCTCCTCTGATTTCCTTTTTTAGAGCATTTGGGTGTCCCTGTTACAATCTTAACACAAAGAATCCACTTCAAAAGTTTTAATCAAAGGTGGATGCAGGGTACTTTGTTGGGTATTCATCTACTTGCAAGGCATACAGAGTATTTAATTGCAGAACAAAGATAGTTGAAGAAACCTTGCATGAACAAACATCAAGTTTAATGAATCTCCAAAGGACAAAATTCCACAAAACCCTATGGAGTTATTTGATTTGGACATCCTGCAATATGTTCCATATCAGTCTCCATCTGTTGCAAATTCTGAGGATCCATCATCTCCTGCAACTAGTCATCCATCTAGTGGTATAAATGCAAGTTTTAGTGATCACCTGCCTGTGTCTACTACACTTGATGTTCATGTAGCTTCAGCAGTTCCATCCACAACAAATGCTGATGAGATCTCTGAATCCTCTACTTCATTTGAATTGCCATCTCATTCTAGGTTTCAAGAGTCTGAATCAACATCTGTTGCTGCTGAATCTCCTACAAACACTTGCACAGATATTATTGAGTACCAATAACTAAAGAATCACCCCATGTCTCAGATCATTGGTGACATCAATGTTGGTATTTCAACTAGACGTCAATCGTCCAATTTCTACTTTTATGCTCTCTTCATCAGTCAGCAAGAGCCAAAGAACTATCATATTGCATTAAGAGACAATAGATGGGTTGAAGCTATGCAACTTGAGCTTCTTCAGTTTCAAAAGCAGCAAGTGTGGGAACTGGTTCCTCTACCCCAAGGTAAGTGTGCAATAGGCACTAAATGGGTGTTTAGGAATAAAACTGATGAAAAAGGTCAAATTGTCAAGAACAAGGCCAGACTGGTTGTACAGGGGTTTTCACAAGAAGAAGGTATTGATTATGATGAAACCTTTGCTTCTGTAGCCAGACTGGAGGCAATCAGATTGTTCTTAGCTTATGCTGCTTTTCATAATCTTAAAGTTTTGTCGAATGGATGTCAAAAGTGAATTTTTATATGGTAAAATAAAAGAAGAAGTTTATGTGTGTCAACCACCAGGTTTTGAAGATCATAAACATCCAGATTGGGTGTATAAGCTTGATAAGGCTCTTTATGGGTTAAAACAAGCTCCCAAAGCCTGTATGATACACTATCTAACTTTCTTCTTCAAAATAATTTCACTAGAGGCTCCATAGATAAAACTTTGTTCATTAAGAAAGTAGGCATGCATAAGCTCCTTGTTCAAATTTATGTAGATGATATTATTTTTGCATCTTCTGATCCACAGTTGTGTGATGCCTTTACTAAGTTGATGCAACAAAAGTTTGAAATGAGTGCCATGGGAGAATTACAGTTCTTTCTAGGTTTGCAAATCAAACAAATGGCTGATGGAACTTTCATTCATCAGTCAAAATGTACAAAGGATTTGTTGAAAAAGTTTGATTTACAAAATTGTAAGCCTTGTTCTACTCCCATGTGCAGCACCACACAACTGGATGCTGATCAGAAAAGTAAAGGAGTTGATGAAACTCTTTACAGATGTATGATTGGTTCCTTGATGTACCTTACAGCTTTTAGACCAGACATTATATTTGCAACTTGTGTCTGTGCTAGATTTCAGGCTGCACCTAAAGAATCCCATATGATTGCAGTCAAAAGGATCTTTAGATACTTGCAAGGAACTCAATCTCTAGGACTTTGGTATTCCACTGGGCACTCTTGCAAATTAGTTGCTTTCTCTGATAGTGACTATGCAGGGTGTAAATTAACCAGAAAATCAACCTCTAGTGGATGCCAATTTCTAGGCAATTGTTAGTTTCTTGGCAAAGTAAGAAACAAACTTCAGTTGCTACATCCACTGCTGAACAAGAGTACATTGCTGCTGCAAGTTGTACATCTCAAGTACTCTGGCTTCAAAATCAATTACTGGATTATGACATTACAGAGACTAAGACTCCTTTACTGATGGACAGTGCTTCAGCTCTTTGTATTGTTAAGAATCTGTCACACCCCGGGCCCAGGTAGGGTGGGACGTCACAGACTAGCAACAATATATGGCAGCAGAAACAAACCATTACAAGAGCACAAAGGAGAGAATATCACATGGCATTAATGTTTTAAATAGATACCAGGGCTAGAAACAGATCAAGCCCCAAATAAGTTTTACAATCACCCATAAAAATAAATTGTACTTGTTCAACATAAACATGACATTGTTCAAATGGTTCATTAAGAAAATATGCCAATGCCATATTCGCGGGGATAGGTCTAGGTCTTCACAACAGCTAGGATTTCTTCATTCTTTACCTGAAACATGCTCAAAAGAAATTTGTGTCAACTAAAAAGTTGGTGAATTCAAGTGCGTAAAGTTTAAAAACAAAAGGACTTAACAAATCCTTTTTTGATTAAAAAGAAAATAATCATTGTTTAAACATTGTGGGAAAAATCATAATCAACCCTGCACTCAGTCCCGGTTGGCCTCTTCTAAAGTTGTGTTTAACCGGATATTCCCGAAGGAAGAACTAAGCCCCAAACCAGTGAACCCTACCTGCCCGGATGGTTCACCATAGTTTCTTAACAAAATCTGTTACATGCCACAAACGACCCCTTGGGATCTCAGTGGGGTAACCTTCCTGGAACGGAAGCCACTGTGTGTAGGTGATTCCCCAAATAGATCTATTCATATAAAACAAGCGGTTCACGAAAGAATTAATGATCATGATATAAGTATCAGCAGGTAACCATAAATCCCACATACAATCATCAAGTAATGCACGATTATAGTTCATAAATAACAGAGCATGTTTCATCCCAAAACAATAGTAAAAAGGGGATCACTAGAACTCACCTTAGGTGTTTAAGTAAATGAAACTTCGCGTGCCGGAAATGTCTCAAGTCTAGCACCCTAACATGAATATAGTAAGTGATAAGCTACTGCTCTAAACTTATTTATGGTGCAACAAGTGTGTCAAAGGATTAGTTGTCGGGTTCGGCTTTGATTCGATTAGGGTTTGCGTAAAAAGTTTCCTTTTATGGAAAGTCAAGGTTTTTCATTTAATCAAGGATTTTAACACCATTTAGTTAAGAATATAGGGTAATTAATTTGTTCAAGTTATTATAAGTCTCGTAAGAGCTGGTTATGAAGTTTGGCAAAATTTTACAGTTTAGCCCCTCAAGTTTCAAAATTGATAGTTTCTACCCTCAAGTTTGATTTCTTGTATAAAATGACATTTATGACCAAAAATCAGGTTTTTAAAGTTAGATTGACTTATTATTAAGTAAGTGTACACAAATTTTTAGATAATGGATTCGGTTTAAAACCTATGTGTTTAACGTTCCCAGTTACGGTGAAACCGAAGAATTTTAACGGTTAAACAAAGGTCTCTATAAATCGGTGACTTAATCCAGTAGGTAACACCTTAAGACATTTTTATAAGTTTCTATTCCTTTTAATCACAAAAATTTTCCTTTAAAGGTTGAAAGACCCGTTTTTACGTTTAACCCGTTAAATCGCGTTTTTAACTGAATTTGACCATTTAAAAACTCGTTTGACCAACTTTTCTACTTATAAGTTATTTTCTCACTTAATCTTCTGGAATAACATGGTTTTTATAATTTTTAACCTTATACTCATTTTTCTTAGATTTTTCTCAAAAACGTCATTCGGTTGGTACCCGTTTTCACTTAAAAATCCATTTAAATTACCTTTTTACCACTAAACTTTCCTATTGACTCCAGAACCCTTTTATTAATCATTTTAAGCCTGCAATACTTTTTAAGATGGTTAACATCCATGCTTTATTATTTTACCATTGTTTTACCATGTTTCGGGTCCCAAAAGTGACTAAAAGGGGGGTCTAATCACAACATGTCCTTTATTCCAAAGATTAAACATTATTAACACCCTTAATATTCATCAAAACCTACTGAAATTTCAGTCCCAAAACGTGGCCTAGTTGTTCTACACATCCATAGACTTCAAATATGTAGAAAATGTCATAACCGACCATAACACATGTGTAAATCATCTTAACTTGAGCTTAAACATTACCAACACTTTATTTAGCTTTATAAACAGATTATTAAGGTGTCCAAAAGTCGTTCATGAGCAGGTTATGAGTCTTGGTTGAGAGGGTTTTTCAAACAAATGTTTAAAGGGTGTTGTTACATGTAGAAAGAAGGATTTTCAAGGTGTAATCCATGTAATAACCATGGGTTCGAGTTATGTAACCTTTTGTAACTTTTAAAACAGGTTCTTGGGAGTCCATTAAGCAATTAACATGCAGGTTACAAGTTTGGTTTACAAGAGTTGCAACATTCATAAGTTAGATGATGCAAAACACCCAAAAAGAGGGTTTTCATGGTGGAAATCGGTTTCCACCTCAAGAATGACTATCATATCATGTGATTTACCTTCAAGAAAGTTGGGAACTCCTGAAGAACAAAGTGATGGTGAGAAGTTTCTGCTACAACAAGGAAAAGCAAGATTTTTAGGTGAAAAATAAAGAAAACATGAGAAATGTCCAAAACCGACAACATGGAGCTTACAATTGATGTAACTCACGGTTTGGAAGGTGTTGATGGTCGTGGATGGCTAGAAACTCCTTGGACATGGCTGTAGAACCTCGAACAAAGGCTGGAAAAGTCGGACAAAGTGTAGGTGTGTGTCCAAGACTCGCGAATGTGGCCACCTTCTTGCGGTTGGAGCTTGGCCGATGGTTGCTTGATGTTGTTGTTCACGATTTTGTGCTGGAGTAGAGAGGATTTTGAGAGAGTTTGTGGTGTGTGTGTGTGTATTCTCTGCTGAGAATTCGAAAATGAGAGGAGGGAGATGGAGTGTATGAAGTGGTGCTTGCATGAAATGGGATTAGAGGGTGAGGGTGGTGGTGTTTAGTGGGGAAGAGAGGTGTGCATTGGGGGAGAGTGGGGCGGCCGAAATTGTCCTCTAGTGTGGCAATTCTCAATTAATTTTAATGTTAAATAATATTGTGTGGTATTAATTTGTAGTATTGGGTAGTATTTTAGGTGGTAAGGTTTAGTTAATTGTTAAGTGTTATGCATGCACATGCATGTCTCTTAGCCGAAAATTTACAAGTGTGTTTGTATGCACATATTTTAATTGTTTTCACTAATAAATTGGTTTCAATTAGGGTTTTTAAATTCTAGCTAGGGTAGCTAATTAACATTCCCGGGGCACTAAGTTCTAATTGGTGGAGACCCAATTTGACTAAATAGTCACAAAAATCACATAGAATCATAAAAATGGAACAAATAGCAATAAATGACACTAAAATCACCAATAGGGTTAGATTCTTTCTATTAATGGCATTTATAAGACGGATAGTGATGCAAGTAGATTAGGGTTAGAATTACAACCTGGAGGTCGGTTGTTACAATCCTGTCCAGCATTCTAGGACCAAACATATTGAGATCAGACATCATTTTATCAGGGATTGTTATGAAAAAGGTCTGATTGATCCAAAGTTTGTTCCTAGTGCTGGTGAGCTTGCAGATATATTTACTAAGCCTTTGGAAAGTGCAACTTTCCAAAATCTTATGCTAAGGCTTGGTATGCTGCAGCTAGAATGATTTGACAACTATTGATGCTCTCAGTTAACAAGTACTGATAAGCATTAGTATACAGCTGTCAAAAATAAGTACTGATAAGTTATTTTATCTTCAGCAGTTTTCATAACTACTGAATACTAAATTACTTAAAAAGTACTGAAGTACTTTATTTGTTGAAAAGTACTGATGTTGTTACAACTATTGATGTCTGTTCTAACAGATAAGTACTGCTAACCAATGAAACATCTGAAAATCAGATAATCTGCTGAGTAAGTGTTAAGGTCAATGAAACAACTGAGATCTGTGATTTGACGACAACAACTGATGAGTAATTTTACTCTTAAATTGTTTCAAACAACTGCTGTCTCATTTCAAAACAACTGAAGCCAAAACCAAGTCTTCAGTAGTTTAAAACTACTGATGACTAACACCAAGTCTTCAGTTGTTTTACATCATCTGAAAGTTAAAACCATGTCTTCAGTTGTTTTCTAACAACTGATGACTCACACCAAAACTTTCAGTTGTTTTCTTTCAGCCGCATCATAACCTATAAATACCTAACCCTAACTTCAAACTTTTCATAAGTCATTTTCCGAACTTTCATCTTCCATTAATGGAGACCATGCAAATCAAACCACGACACAACTGTGTTGCCTACCTCACAAAATCAGCCTTTTGGACTACGTTTGATGTTGCCATTGATCTGATGGTTGATTCCCAGTATCAAACTGCTTTTCTTCTGAATCCAACCATCTATCCCGATACCCTTCGCCAATTCTGGACAAATGTCACTATCCATACTGGTGAGAATGATGACACGATCACTCTCCAGTCGTTTGTAAACCAGAAGAAGGTGGTCATCACAACTGATATCATTCGCCAAACCCTAGATCTAAATGATGCCACCTTTGTCACCAAATACCCGAAAGGCACCATTGATCTATCATTCATCAACCATGGGTATGAGGGCGACCTAAGTGCTACCACCATTATGAAGTAGCACTTTCATGATGCTGAACGCTTAATCTTTCATATGATCAATGTCTGCCTTGCCCCCAAAACCTCTTCATGGGATCAAATGTCATCTAGGTGGCAGCATGTATTGTATTCTATCCTTGAACGCCAAAGCTTAAATTTTTCTGAAATTATATTTTTGGAATTAAAAGATCTGGCAATGAAACCTGTGGCTAACAGATGGATATTATATCCAAGGTTTCTTATGGCCATAATTATTAATCAATTAAAATCTGATGGCCTTGTTGGCCTTGGAGTCCCTGCTATGGTAGTTTTGCCTGAGGTATACTCCAGGCACAACTCAAACCCACAACTCAAAGAGGCTGCCAAGCTGCTAAAACCCAAGCAGAGGGAACCCACAGCCTCATCCTCTAGATCCAAAGTCCCCTCCAAACCAAAATCCAAACAAACCAAAAAGGCTACTCAGGGAGTTGAGTCCCCTGATGATGCCCCTGTAACACAAAGGCAGGATGAAACTACTGGTAGTAATCCCCTTGTAGTTTCCAAGACTCTACCAGCTGAAACCGCTCAGGTATCCTCTTAACAGGATCCTGATGCAACCAAAAATGGGGAAACCACATTACTGGAATCTATCTCACTTGAGAAGATTGCCATTTAAGAGCACCATTCACCCCAGGTGCAATCTTTTTCACCCTTATCTCCCACTGAAACCACCCCTACAAGCCCAACTGCGGTTATTGCACAAGTGCTGACTCAATTACATTCTTCTACCCCTCCCCAGAAACCTATTACCACTGGGAAAACCTCAACAGTTGAGGGAGAGGATTATAATGTGGCTGATAACCCACAGCACAGGGATTACAAAGTTCAATCTCCCGGTGTAGAGGAGGAGATTCGAACATCTGGTGAGGCTACCTCTTCTTCTGTTTCAGCACATGAACAGGATGAAGGTGGTATCATCTCTAAGACCTCACCAGAGACAACTGCCAATGAAGGACATAATCCTGAGGCAGGAAGTCCCCAGTTCCAAGAAATAGGGGCACATGTGAATACTGATCTACACTCAACACATGCTCATCCTGATTTAATCAGGAGGTCAGATGATTCAGCAAAAACTGATGATGACCTGGGCTTTTTCTTTGAGGTTCTAGCCCAAAACACCATTCTTGAGGCTGAGGTATGCAGACTACAAGAACTGCTTGCCAAATTGTCTCAAGAATCAAGTCCATCTGCCCAAATTCACCCACAGATGGCAGCTTCTTTTGAAGCTCTCCCAAACACTGAGCCACTCCCAACAACTATGCCACCAGCCTCTGTTTCAGGCACTATTTCTCAGGGACAGAACCCCTCTGAGCAAATGGTTGCTGCCTTTCAATCCTCCTTACCTCTCATCACTCCCATCATCACTAACATTGTGCATCAAGCCATTGATGAGAGGCTTTCCTCAAGTATTCAACCCTTAGTTGATGATGCTGTTTCTAAGAGACTTTCTGCCATTCAAACCCCTGAACCCAATGCAACCAAAAAAGGGGAGTCTAAGTCAGTGAAAGCAGACAAAAGAAAGAGAGTTGAAGTGGAAGAAGCAAAAGAGAAGAAAGAAAAGGAGATGATCACATACAAGAGAAAGAAAAGTGCTGAACAAACTGAAGATGAGAAAAAGTTAGAAGAACTAATCAAAGAAGCATATGAGCAACATAGCAGATCTATGGATAAGATCATTGATCAACTCTTCCGACAAGGTTTTGACACAGCCAAACTTGACTCTGAGATTAGAAGGCTAGAAATTCAAGAGATTGAGCATAGATGGGCCAGTTGTAATGAGAAAGAAAGGGAAAGGCTGGAAGCTATGATAAGATTCATATCAAAGCATTTGGGAAGACCAATCATTGAAGTGGAGTCATGGTCCAGAGACAGTATTTTGGAGATAACCACCAGAATCTGTTCTTCTGAAGCATTCAACAAAGGATTGATCATAGAAGCTCTTGATGAAGCTGGTGCTGGGAAAAGGTCTGATATGACAAAGTTATTCAAAGCCTCACTCACAACCAAAATGCTAGAACAGCCTGTACAATCTCCCTCACCAAAACAACCAACTTCACAACCCTCAAAACCAACTCCTTTACCCAAGAAACCTACTCAAACAACCACCAATGATGCACCCAAGAGGAAGAGAAGGGTGTTGAGGATAGAAGAAGAAGAAGATGATGATGAGGATGATAGTTTGCCAATCTCTGCTGTTCTTAAAATAAAGATGCCTGAGCCCAGGAGTCAACCAATAACAATCACACCTGACTTCCAAAGGCAAATGGTAAAAGTCAAACTTGAAAAAGAAGAATAGCAAAAACAACATGATGAGCAACTGTTAAGGATGGTTGATATAGAGTTTCCTAAGTCTTACTCCATACAAGCTATGAAGAAACATGCTCAGAGGTTGTATGCTCTCAGATTCACATTTCAATATCAGAAAGAAAAAGTGGGAATTTGGCCTGACCCGAGAGTAAGTGACAGAATTCATAGAAAGAATATTCCAAGTCGATACAATGGCCAAGTAAAGAAGACTGTAGATGCTGTGATAATGCTGGCCATTGTAGTGTCACCCTGGGAAATCCTTGATGACTTCAAGAGAGCTTACAAGTCTAAGATGACTCCACAAACTTTACTAGAAAACAAAATGGTGAAGAAGGGGTTGATCTACAAGAAGCTTGAAGAAATAAGAAGAAATGAGCTCCAGTTGTTACTTGAAGGTACTCATCCTGATGAGTTTGCATACAGAGAAATAACTACTGTGGAGCTAAAGAATGGAAAGAATGTTAAATACTTATCAGAGTATTATGGGCCTGAGTTCTTCTTTGAAAGTGAAGCTGAAGAACTCACAATGGAAGAAAAAGTTGTACTTCTTGAGGCCTATGTTAGAGAGTCTTACAGACTCATCATTGGGAAGTAGGTCTCATGAATGGGGTAACAACTCTGTGTCCAATTCCCCAATACAGAGTTCCCATTCATCCTTTGCCAATCAAATTTTTTGAAACCTCTTCCCTGGCCTGAGCTTATTTTGGTGATTTCTGAGCTGATCCAGAAAATGTTTCTGCCAATAAGTGGGACTCCAATAATCTTAAAGGTTTTGGCTGCATTGGTTCAGGGGGAGTTTGTTGGACCAAAAGAACCAATGAGCCAGATCAGAAATACCTTTAAGTCCCACAGACATCATAACAACTGAAGTGGTCTACAACAGCTGAAGATAAAGTCTGAAGACAAAGTCTGAAGACAACAGTTGAAGACAATGTCTGAAGATAAAGTCTGAAGACAACTGCTAAGACAAAGTCTAAAGACCAAGTTCTCAGAAGTTGTCACAATAGCTGAAGTAGTACTTTTCAGTAGTTGTGATGATTTATATTTTCAGTAGTTAGTTATCAGTAGTTTTATTTTATGTAAAACATCTGAAGTTCTTACACTTCAGATGTCATAACTTCAGTAGTTGTAATTGTAGCTTGTACTTAGCTTTTTGTGAAGGTGTCCTCAGTTGTTGTGGACATCTTCAGTAGTTTAGTCTACTTTCAGTTGTTTGTATAAATCAGTTAGATGTCACTATCAAGTGACATCAGCTGACGTTACATTCCTTTATAAAAGGAATGTTGACCTAATTGTTTTGTAACCGAAGCTTTTGCGTGAATGAAAATATTCTATTTGCAGAAAACTCTCTCTCTATAATCGTCACTGTTTGATTGAATATTCATACTACTCTTGCTTAAATTTAGTCTAATTCTTGTTATATTCCGCTGGAAATCTTAATCTAATTGATCAAACTAGACCCGATCCTTTCAAGAATTGTTTTCAAACTATTCTAAACCTTCTTGTTAGAATGTTTCAGCTAGAATAGGTACTCAAAGTGATTTTGATGATGACCAACTGTTTGAGTTACCCAAACCTCTTTAAAATTCTCCAAGAAGTGATGAAAATCAAGCTCCCATAATTGGAAGATCTGACAGCATGACTATCTCAAGAACCATTGGAGCTTCAACAAGTTGTCAACAAAGTGAGCCTCAAAACTCATCAAGTGACAACTCCAACAATTCACAACACTAACCTGATGGAAGTAGCACTTTGAAGGAACAAGCAACTGTTAATGCTACTTCACAACCAAATGATACTAATGTTGTCTCTCCTTCATTCAATCATTCCTCATTGAATGAACGTGAGACATCAGCTGGTCCAAGTGTTTAAAATCCTGACAGAACTTTTCAAATCCAGATTTCTCCATGCAATTGGATGTGATCCCTAGGCTTATAATTCACAACACTCACCCAGCTGAGAACAACAATGGAGATATTTCTGAAGGTGTGAGAACAAGAGGACAAACTCATATTTGGAATGTCTACTTGTACTTATGCTTCCTTTCTCAGATGGAACCAAAGAAGGTAGAGGAAGCCTTAAAGGATAGTAGTTGGGTTGAATCAATTCAAGAAGAATTGCTTCAATTCAAAAGACAAAAGGTTGGAACCTATGTCCACTACCATTTGGTCAAGTACCCATTGGCAAAAAGTGGGTGTTCAGGAACAAGAGAGATGATAGAGGTTTGATTATCAAGAACAAGGCAAAGCTAGTAGTTCAAGGATACACGCAAGAAGAAAAAAGTGATTACACTGATGTCTTTGCACCTGTTGCAAGACTTGAGGCAGTGAGGATCTTTCTTGCTTATGCAGCATCCAAGAATTTTATAGTCTACCAGCTTGATGTCAAGTGTGCATTTCTATATGGGGATGTAGACAAAGAAGTCTATGTGTGCCATCCTCCCGGATTTGAAGACCCAGATCACCCCAACTATATGTCCAAATTGAATAAAGCTCTTTATGGGCTGCACCAAGCACCTAGGCTGTGGTATGAGACTTTGTCTCAGTTTTCGCTGAAGAATGGTTACACCGGAGGTACCATTGACAAGACTTTATTCATAAGAAAGTCCAGGAAAGACATTTTACTCGTACAAGTCTACGATGATGACATCATATTTGGTTCCTCAAATGACCAAATGTGTAAAGACTTTGAGGGCATAATGAAGAAGAAGTTTGAGATGAGTTCCACGGGGAAAATGGACTTTTTCTTTAGATTTCAGGTAAAGCAAATGACGGAAGGATTCTTTATCAATCAATCTAAATATGTCAATGATATTTTAGAAAGATTTGATATGAAGGATTGTAAGCCTGCAAAGACTCCTATACCTAGAAATCACAATCTTTGTCCTGACTCTTAGGGGGAGGATACTGATCAACTTTAGTGTAGGGAAATTATTGGATCTATGATGTATCTCACAACAAGTACACTCGATATTTTGTTTGCATCTTGCATTTGTGCAAGATATCAGGATGCTCCAAAGGTGTCTCACCTAGTTGCTGCCAGGAGAATTCTTAGATACCTAAAAGGAGCTCCCAAACTTGGTCTCTAGTATCCTAGGAATCAAGACTTCAATCTGTATAGCTACCCTGATAGTGACTATGGTGGCTGCAACATCAACAAGAAATCAACATCAGGAGGATGTCAATTTCCTGGTGGAAAAATCATCTCATGGCAATGCAAGAAGCAAACCTGTGTCTCAGCATCAACTATTAAAGCTGAATACATTACTGCTGCTAGTCGTTGTACACAGCTGCTGTGGATTCAAAATCAGATGTTGGACTATGGATTCAATTTCATGGAGACTCCTATTCACATTGACAACAAGAGTGTCATTTCCATTAGAGAAAATTGTAGATACATGTTGTTCCTAGTTTATGAGCGTAAATATAAAAGTCTTTCATGTCTTACACATATGTAATGAAATGGTTCAATGAAATATGAAATATGATTTGATGTTTATTTATCTTTGATTCATATGTATGAACTTCTTATATAGGTTTGAGGTTGTTGTACACAATTCTAAGTCAATAATGATTGAGTATTATGTACAACCTAGTCGGGTGATTATTCATGCTAATGGACCATACTTATGGACCATACGCATGAATACATCATGCTTATGGACCAGTCACACGACTGAACCCTCAGTCGTGCGTATGACTCAATCTCATGATTCAGTCGCACGACTGAACCATGCGAATGGTTCAGTCGTACGAATGAAAAACCGTAACCAATAAATACCACCTAATTCGTGGAAAAACATAACACTTGAAGAGATATTGCGAATACACATAAACCCTAGCCGTCAAGAACGTCCCAAATAGCCTGTCCAAGTTCATAGTTCGTTCATGATCGATTCCTACTCGTTCTTAACGTTTGTTTCAATCTTATATCGATCGGGTTATCGTTCTCACTGATTTGATCGCCAATCAAATAGGATTTCACACTATTTGATCCGGTATAAATGCAGAATCAGTTAGTACTCCGTCCGTACACGGTCCCTAACAAATGGTATCAACGCTTTGGCTCTTGATTTTGCATTTGATTCAATTAGGTTTGGTGTCAAAAACCTACGTTTTAATCAAAAGAGTCACCACTTTGCTTCTAAAGGTGTTTCGACGTTTTCTGGCATTAAAGTTTCGTTTTTTCACTATACGGCAGATTAGGGTTTTTAGAAAAATCGTATTTTGTGTCTAAGTGTCAAAATCTTCGATTTTGCAAAAACAGCAGCCTCTAGTCGCACGACTAGCTCATTCGTACGATTGAACTCATTTGTACACTCCATTCGCACGACTGAAAAACTCCAGTCGCCTGAGTCCATTCGTCTTGTTCATACGCACGACTGAATCCAATCGCACGATTGAATTCATTTGCACCCTTCATTCACACGAGTGATCCATACTCATAGTTCATTCGTACGATTGAACCTGTTCTGTTCTCCAAGTACCAAGTTTATAAAATGGAAGATCAATTTGATGCGTTTACTGCCGGGAAGGACTCACGCATCCAGAGTCTACTACTTCTGGAGAATGAGGTAGGAAATCACAATAAACCGCCAAAGCTGATAACGTTAGATGATTATCCTCAGTGGAAACAGCGGTTTGAGATTTACTTAAATAGAGTTGATCCCAATCTTTGGACATCCATCGAGTCTAGTTATACGGTGCCAGTTAGTGCTAATGGAGTCAAGTTAACCTTGGGAGGAATGAGTGAAGGTCAGAAGATTCTTTACAATGCTGAGAAGAAAGTTTATGCCTTGTTGACTCAGTCAAAACCGAAATACATTTTTCATTAGTTCCTTGAGAACAAGCAGGCTAAGAAGTTGTGGGATGCATTGGAGAAGAGATACGAAGGAAATGCAACGTTAAAGGCACTGAAGGCTAAGGCTCTCAAGAAGGAGTTTGATAATTTCTCTTCGATAGGGAATGAGAGCTTAGATGATGTTATTGACAAATTCTATCATCTCATGAGTGAGCTGCACACTCATGGTGTAACCACATCAATGGAAGATAAAGTTTCAAGTTTCGCCGATGGGTCGCCTGAGAAATGGGATTCATTTGTGTCTAATCTGAGATAGAACAACATTCTTGTTACATTAGACATAAATGACTTCATCTTGAAGCTAAGAGAGGAAGAACTGAGAATGAAGTACAAGTCAAAGAAAGGATCCTACGTTAAGAATCCTTCACTCTACAACTCAGTATCATCTCCAGCTGTTGCAGGAGCACCATAACAAACAACATTCGTGTCTAGTTCATCTGCTGCTTCCCAAACCACTGCTTCAGGATCAGAAACGTTAGGGTTATCAAGGACCCGCTACATAGTGCCTGAAGCCAACACTACAAAGTTGAAGATCGAGAATCTCAGTAATATCACAGTGGAAGTTGCAAAGGAGCACATGGATCTTCTAGCAGCTGATGTCCAATCATATGATGGTTTAGTTGCAGGGAAGATTGGAAATTGTCATCTTGCAGATGAAGATTACGAGCAAGTTGATGAGAATGAGCTAGAGAGAATGGACATCATGTAGGCCTTGGCAAGTGCACTCAAAAGAGCTAAAAAGTTTGTCAAGAAGACATGACAGAATCTAGTAGCCACTAAGGATACGATGTTTGGTTTTGACAAAACCAAAGTCACATGCTTCAACTGTGGTGAAAAGGGGCACTTTAAACGTGAATGTGTAAAGCCCAAGAAAACTGGAAATGGAAACCCATTTCCCACATTCAACCGTCAAGACAAGGACGTGATTGGATTTGCTTCTTCAAGCAAAGAGACAAAGGCTCTAACTGCTCAAGGTGATGAAGGACAAGACTGGTCCTTCCGATTTGTTTCTCCTGGAGAATCAAATATTGCCTTTGTTGAAGCAGTAGATGATGGGTCTGCTAGTGAAGGTGAGAGTGCAACTGAATAAGCGATGTCGGATACCGAAGAACTACGAACGTGGTAAATCACTCTGTTGAGGAAGAGGTCAGAGCAACAAGTTCAGAATCTCCAGCCTCCGAAAAGTCTAAATCTACTTTGATGGCTGATTCAACCGATTCCTCACAGGTAAGTTCTAAAGACCAACTGTTTGAAAAACATGCTTGTAATGAATGTGACAAATTTAAAGAAAGCATTGATTTGAAATTTGTTAGGTTATTAGAACACAATGATAACTAAGTAAATGATTTACAACTATGCACTGAAGCTAATCGTATATTGAAACAAAATGAGTGTAGTTTTAAAGAGAAGATAGAACTTTTGGGGAAACAACTAAGGGAAACCAAGGTTGTTGCTTTAAATCAATCAAATGATATAAAGTTCTATTTAAATTCTTTAGAAGAAACCAAAAAGGAAAAAGCAGTTTTGAAAGTCGAGGTTAATTCTTTTAAACAAAAACTGCATAGTTGGGCTAGTTCTTCTCACATAGTACAAAACTTAGGACCAAGAGGGAGTTTGTTGATACATGTTGTTCCTAGTTTAAGAGCTTAAATGTAAAAGTCTTTCATGTCTTACACATATGTAATGAAATGGTTCAATGAAATATGAAATATGATTTGATGTTTATTTATCTTTGATTCATATGTATGAACTTCTTATATAGATTTGAGGTTGTTGTACACAATTCTAACTCAATAATGATTGAGTATTATGTACAACCTAGTCGGGTGATTATTCATGCTAGTGGACCGTACTTATGGACCATACGCATGAATACATCATGCTTATGGACCAGTCGCACGACTAAACCACGAGACTAGATAAGTTGTACGATTGAGACATAAGATTGACTCACTCGCACGACTGAACCTTCAATCGTGTGTATGACTCAATCGCATGATTCAGTCGCACGACTGAACCATGCAAATGGTTCAGTCGTACGAATGAAAAACCCTAACCTGAAATACCACCTAATTCGTGGAAAAACAGAACACTTGAAGAGATATTGCGAATACACATAAACCCTAGCCGTCCAGAACGTCCCAAACAGCCTGTCCAAGTTCATAGTTTGTTCCTGATCGATTCCTACTCGTTCTTAACATTTTTTTCAATCTTATATCAATCGGATTATATTTCTCACTGATTGGATCGCCAATCAAATAGAAATTCCGCACTATTTGATCCGGTATAAACGCAGAATCAGTTAGTACTCCATCCGTACACGGTCTCTAACAAAAATCCTGTCAAGCACTCCAAGACAAAGCACAATGACATCAGGTATCATTTCATTAGAGATATTCATGAGAATAACCAGATTAAACAAGTCAAAGTTGACTGAAATGAACAATATTCTGACTTGTTCACCAAAGCATTTGATGAAGAAAGATTTAAGTATCGTATTACAGCTATTGGGATGATAAACATTGATTAGTTTATCTCTATTGAAAAACCTTTTCAAAATATGTCTTGTCTTTGTCATACAATCTAAGCCTTGTTACAAAAAGTACTTCTTTAAAATTTTCTAAGTATGATTTCTTTCGAAATGAAATTAACTCACATAAGATATCTTATTTGTCTTCCGAAGGAAAATTCCTCCTCAATTAATTCTTTCTTTCGAAGAGTTTTTAGCCTCAGAAGAATATTTGATGTTATATCAAATCTATTTCCAAAGTTTGAAAACTTCTTCATTCGAAACACATTCTTACTCTCCGAAGTAAATTTCTCTTTCGATGAAAATTTACCTTTGGAAGTTTGGATTCGGAAGAAATTACTCTCGGAAAAGCTCTTACTCTAGGAAGAAAGCTTTATTGTGTAACGGAAATCTTTTGGGCCCCACTCTGTAAAAAGGTAAAGATTTTGTTAATAATGTCGGAATATTTTAAATGGTTTTAACCGTACCGCCCATGTCACATTATACCCTAAATTGTCATTTCACCTTATCCATCTACCATTTTACCCATTTAAATACTTCTGACCTATCATTTTAATCTTTTTACCAATTTCATAGCCTTAAGTTTACTTCATTTTCACTTTTACTACTAAATCAACTTCATTTCCTTTGTAATTTCCCAACAATGACACTAAACCCTCAGCACAACCAAGTCGCACTTCTTGACTCTTCCAAGGATGCTGACTTCTCATAAATCATCTAGTTCCTAACCCAGTCCACCTATTACACAGCCCTAACCATTAACCCCACTGTTTATACAAACCACATGGCCGAGTTATGGGGAAATGGTCAACTTGACACTCTGAACGGAGTTAGGGTCATTAGGTCAACAATTTGTAGGCAAGATTTGATCATATCGGAGCAGACCATCAGGGAGCACCTAGAGCTCCATGATGAGGGTTCTCCTACTGAATTCCCCAAAGCGGATTTAGTGGACACATATGGCCAAATAGGATATGGTGGAGAGGTGAGCAGATCCACTGTCTACAAGTTCAACTTCTCTTACAACTAAAAGTTCTTGCTTCACACTGTTCTTCACTGTCTATCAAACAAGCCTAGGGGTTGGGATCAAATTCCCTATGGTTTAGGATGCTTGGTTCACTGGTAGATAAAAGGCCTCAGGTTCAGTTATTCAACATTTATGCTGAACAATCTTAGAGGAAACCTTCAAAGGGAGATATTTTACATGTATCCCAGGTTTATTCAGCATCTTATCAACTGTGAGCTAGATCAGGAGAAGCTTGTCTGTGCAGCTACTCTACCTGTCCCTCACATGAGACTGGCCATCTTCAAGGTACTGAAGATGATGTCCACCAACTTCACTGGAAGACATACTATGCTTCTTCTAGGTATGATTGAGCCAATAGCTCCTGGTACCATCCCTGTTAACACTACAGGTGATGAATCCACACCTGCAATAACCACCTCAATGCCAATTTTCCTTCCCGTCCAATTAAACATACATATCGGAGATGCTCTAAATGAACCCTTATTCAATCTACCCTGATTGAACAAGTTCCCCTTATTCAATCCAAAAAGGCTAGAGTGGAAACATAGGCTCCCACTCAGTCTGAGGTCCCACCATCCTTCCTAATTGACCTCAATATGGGTATTGAGTCTCTATAGTCTCAATCCCATGAGCCTTAACTTAAACTTTAATCCATCAAGGTGAGTCACTATACTTCCCTGAGCAGCCAAAAAGAGACAACCCAATCATAGGCTCAACGCCTCTAGACATTGATCAAGGTCCCGGGTCATTAGGCATAACTTCCATATCCTTCACTGACCTTTTAATAGGTACTGATGAAGAAATCATGTCTCTTCAAGGCCATGATGTTGATCCAAAACACCCATCTAAGGATCAACTGAGCCTAGAGAAACCTCTGATTTCTAGCCCCCATCAGAGAACCCAAACTGAGGTAAGTCCCACTGATGTGGAGGGAA
Source organism: Flaveria ramosissima (assembly GCA_025215565.1). Classification (NCBI taxonomy): domain Eukaryota; kingdom Viridiplantae; phylum Streptophyta; class Magnoliopsida; order Asterales; family Asteraceae; genus Flaveria; species Flaveria ramosissima. The sequence goes on from CM046036.1 coordinate 33,008,116, forward strand.
CTCATGCAGATTCAGCTGCTAGTACTGAGAGTGTCTCATTGAATTCTCAGGACAGTGGTAACATCTCTGAGACTGAATCTACGGCAACTTTGCCTCTTGATGACTCTGAAAGAAACATCATTAAGTAAGGGAAACCAAGGTGCCAAGAAACCACATCTGGTGGTGAGGATGAACATGCTAGGTATTTTACCTCATCCTAAAGAAGATAAGGGAAGTATGCAACTCATAATAAGAGACCTACTTTCTAAAGTCTCAATCCTTGAATCCAGAGTTAAGACTTTAGAGGATAGGTCTACCACTCAGCAACTTGAGATTGAAAATCTCAAGGCTCAACTAGCTGAGAAACAGATTGAGAAATCTGTTAGGCATGTAACAGTCCAAGTCTCTTTGACTTCTTCCTCTAGCTCATCAAGCTCTCAAGATGATGCTACCAAAAAGGCAGAGAATGTTCAGAGTAAAACACATATGGAGCAGCAAAACTTGGCTATTATCCTTCAAGATACCTTGATCAACAACCAACAGTTTTTCCCGAGCCTTCTCCTATTATCCTTCAAGTGGACCCAAGAATGCTCATAGGTCTGAATTAGTTCTTAACCACGTTCCTAATAGGATCCTCAGTTGAGCAGCCAAGTTCGGATGTTGTTATGGCATATTTTGGAGCGGAAAAGCTTCAAAGGTTGAATGCACCTCCTACCACTAAGGAAGGAGTTGATCAACCTAAGGTCCACATTGAACCTGAGATTGATTTCAAAGGGGATATAGGGACTAATGGCCGAGCAACTAAATCAGTTGGTATAGGTAGTGCAATCCCTCTATCTTCCGAATCTGAAGTACAAGCAGCGGAAGGGCTATCTTCTTTGTTTGATGATCTAACTTTCACAGAGGCAATTCTTGATCTGGCCTCTGAGATAAATAGTGAAGACTTTCTCAGAACCCTTCTCACTTAAACACCTTCATTACCACAAGCTCAAATCACCACCTACCAACCTAAATCCTCTGCACCTGAACCTTCAAAGAGTCAAGCTTCGGAAGACACCAAAGGTAAAAGGAAGATGAATGTGGAAGAATTGCTAGAGGAGGAAAGGTTGGAAAAGCTTAATAGAAAAGGTAGACTCCCCACTGGGAAGCTATTAGCTGCAAGTAGCAAAGCAACTATGGTAAATCAGGAGGCTATAAATAACCAAAAGATGGTGGAGATCATTGACAGACTTATCAATCTTAGAATAGCAAGTGAAGATGTGCTCCTCCCACCGCTTGAGGAGCTGGTAGAGTTAGAAAAGGAAACTTTGCTGCAGAAAGAACAAGAGGAAGCAGCAAGGTTGGCCTTAGAGGAGGAAAAGCAAAGAAAGAAAGAGGAAGCTGAACAACAGTTGAGGAGTTAAAGGACAACCTTCCTATGCTCTAGGGGCTACTCTCTTGAAGAACTATCTCCTTATGATAGTGACACGATCCTATGGCTTTTCCATAAAGAACAAGATCAAATAGATAAGGAGAGGTAAAAGGCAGCTAGGGAGAAGCTTAAGGAGAAGCAGAAGAAGAAATAAGAAGAAGCTCAACTTGTGGCAGCCAAGAAGATGAGAGACAAACCGTGGATGAGGGCTTATCTCATGTCCTATGGCTTCTGTGGCAGACAAGTTTGCCCTATGTCGGAAAGGACCCTGCAGCGACATGTCAGTGACATCAAGGTCGACATTCGCTCAGGAAGAAATAAAGAGATATAAAAAAGTATACAGAGGATGACTTCCAAATATTCACCACAACCTAAACTTCAATCTCAACCTGAACTAATACCTTTCTTTTTCCCCATCAAAACTGAGCCAACTACTAAGCCTTACACCCCTGAACCCACATCATCAACCATACACTTATTCTCTCCCACTACATCATAATAATGTAACGCACCAAATAAAGTCGAAACGAGCCAATTAATAATAATGGGCCTAACCGGGATAATTTAAAAGAAAATAAGCGGGAGATGGAGTATGGACCGAGTAAACCTCATGGGTTATGTGCTAGACGAGTTTAAGGTCCCGGGAACGCCTGATATATATAAACGGATCAGCTTGAGCCACTCTCATTTGCAACTCAACACCAATTTCTAGAGAGAGAGAGTGTAGAGAGAGAAATTGGAGAAACATCGTTTAATCGTTCCTTTTGATGTAAACCCGGATTCTAGGGCTTCTAGTTTTTTAAAGTGGCAAAGAAATCGCCTAAGACTCACGTTTTTATGTAAGAAAACATGTAAGAAGCTTAGATATAGCTTATTGGGTGATAAACCAGGTATTTGGGTGTAAAAGATTGATGTTTTGGGTAAAAAATGGGATGGTTCGTAATTCAGCCCGTTTTGCGAAACTAGGTGTTCATCCAACGAAGTTATATAGTCATCTAGCCAAACTATGGATCTTCCTGCGAAACTATAGTTTCGCAGGTAGTTTCGCAGACATGCTTTTCCAACAAAAGTTAGGCGAAACTGGCAGCAAAACTTGCAGCGAAGATGCCAGCAAAACTGCCAACGAAACTGCTGGTGAAACTAGCAGCAAAACTGCTAGCGAAACTAGCAGCGAAACTGCTGATCTTGCAGCGAATTTAGCAGCGAAAATAGGCAGAAATTAACTCTTTTGAGTGTTAACTTATCTGCAGGCTGTGTAGTGTGACCCTTACTTAGAAAGCTTGATTGAGAAGCTACTCACTGAGTCCAAGTGAGTTCTAGATCCTCTATTTTAAAGGTTTTAAACTCGTTTGGGGCTGGAAATGCATACCAAATATACTTTTTAGATGACCCTGATTTTAAGAGGTTTTAACAGGAAGATCGCTTTTTCACTAACAAAGCGCGACCCCTGCCAGGGGCGTTGCCCCTTGGACCCCACTAGGGGCTGCTGCCCCTAGGACCCCGCTATCAAGGGCTGCCGCCCCCGAACCCCCGCTGTCCTGTGGAGGGTCGGTTATGTTCTATGATGACTTGTACTTGTTGTGTATGTGTATGGGTGTGAATGATGTGTGATGATTATATATTGTTGCATGATGATGTGTGATGATGATATGTATGTTCATGTTATGCCTTCTTTATGTTCCTTATTACGTATTATTTTGTGGCTTTACATAGGATGGTTATGAAATGAATGTAAAGTATAAAGTAAAGAAAGCAGAAGCTAATGATAATGGAAGAGGAACGTAAAGGATGAATGAATGCATGCATTAATGAAAGGATGAATGTAAAGTCTTGTAAGCAAATGAAAGGAGGTGCACACTCTAAAATGTTGTTAGCTCAACTGTGTGTGGTTTAGCTAACCCGTAAGGATACACACATGAGGTCTAGTCTTTGTGACTGATCAAACGTATGGGATCCTTGTTGCTTACCCCGGTATTGGTGCCAGGCTATGTGCGTAATGAATGGGGGTCTATTTACAGACTTCGGGCCAGTACCCGCTTCGTGCCTACGTTTGGGGTCTAGCTTATGACATTGGTCTGGATGAGAAGTAAAGGTTAATGAATGAACTAATGATAATGAGTAACGCGCGATGAAGTATGATAATGAAAGAAAATATTAAGATTATCTATGTGTACGTATGATGTATGATCGCTAAAGAAAGTAATGAACGGTTTAAAAGAATATGAAGTATTTTATTTATAAAACTAGAACTCACTCAGCAATGCTGACTTTATGTATTTTTCAGTTGGCAGGTAATAATTGTTGAGGATGGCACGGGCGCAGCTACTTAGTAAGTTTTTGGATGGCATCCATTTTATGATAAATGACATTTTTGTGATGTAATGCAAACAATGAAATTTTTGTATCAGTTAACAATGGTTTTAGGTTATTCCGCTGCGATGTTTTCATAGATGCAAATGTATAATTTATGTTTTATGTGCGATGAATGACCAACTGTGAGTGTCCCGGGAAGGCGGCCTTACAAGTTGGTATCAGAGCCAAAGTTTAAGAGAAATGGGTAATATTTTTAAAAACCTAAACTTAAACTGAGAATAGGACAAAAGGAAGGGATGCCAGTCCGAGTAGCTACGTCCCATCAGGTATTTTCTTTAATGATAACCGGTATTACGTGTGCATGTTATATGATTTATGTGCCTTTAGTAGATAGATACTGATGTAGTCAGGATAGGAAATGCTTAGGGTATGAAGAGTAAAGTAAGTGGCTAATCACAACTAGCCACTGTAGTTAGGGACTTACTATACTTGAGATAAACTAAGTTATTACCTTGAATGACCGTGTTGGTGTTTGGATCTTATAGTGTGTTTGAAGATGACTGGAGGTAGATCTTCAAAGGCTTCTCGAGGTGGAGGCTGAGGTGGACGTGGTGCTGGGCCACGGGTTACAATAGGTAGGGCTAGGGCTGAAGAGATGGCTAAAAGCTCGAGACCCCTCATCCGGAGGGTGGTGACGAGAGTACTAACCTAAGGGCCTCAGTGAAAGAGGCCGTGGTGGAGGAAGTTCACCAGGTTATGCAGACGATCCTGTCGTTTGTGGTGACCGAGGTGATCAATGCTGTGAGGGAAGGAGAGAGGAAGGAGAGGAGGAGACCCGCGGGGGGAAAGGAACGACCGGAGACCGAGACGGTTGTTTCTATCGAAGGGGAGGAAGAGGAAGAGGAGCCTGTGCAACAAACTGCACGAGGCTGTAACTACGGGGCATTTCAAAGATGCAAGCCCCCTACTTTTGATGGCAATGTCACTGCTGCTGCTGCTCACTGATGGGTGAGAGAGATGGAGGTGGTACTTGATATCAGGGAGTGACGGGAAGACCAGAAGGTGAAGTTCGCTACCCACTCATTCGAGGACTCGGCCTTGTGCTGGTGGGACAATATTATCCAGGCTGAGGGCAGCAGTGCAATCAGAAGGATGAGGTGGAACGAGCTAAAGAAGTTGGTAATTGAGGAGTTTTGTCCTCACAGGGAGATCGAGAAGGTGGAAAAGTAGTTCCTGCAGCTAGAGGCGGGAACCATGACGCATCAGCAATACACAACAGAAATCAACGAGATGGCACGACTGGTGCCGGATCAGGTGACGCCTGTGTCATGGAAGATCAAGAGATACATCCAGAGCTTGCGGGCGGATATACGCAGGCACATGATCGCTGCCCGACCAGGTATGTTTAGGTCGGTGGTTGATCTGGCAGGAAGGTTGTATGACGAGCGAGAAGTGGTGGTGGCTGAGGTGGGGAAGAAAGGTGGCGGTGACAAGAACTGAATGGGAACCGGCTTGGACATGGCTGGGCTGCTCCAAACAATAAGGTTGCGAGGGTGGATGACCAGCATGTGGTTACACCAGCTGCGGGGTCGAAGAAGTGTGGTAAGTGCGGGAAGGAGCACACATCAGAGTGTAGATGGGGATCCAATGTCTGTTTCAGGTGTGGGAGGACAGGATATGTGGCGAAGAACTGTGGGTTGAGGAGGTGTTATAACTGTGGCGAGGAGGGCCATATGAGCCGGGACTGCAAGAAGCCAAGGGATAAGAGTTCCGGAGCGAAAAAGATGACCGGGACGGAAGGGCAGAAGGTGAGCGCCTGAGCCTTCACGATGACTCGGGAGGAGGCTAGGACAGATCCCGATGTTGTGTTAGGTACGTTTCTAGTAAACCAAACTCTTGCCTTAGTTTTTTTGATTCCGACGCTAGTAGGAGTTTAATTTCTGCTGCCTTTTGTGCTAAGCTGACCATTAGGAGTAGATGTATTGACAAGACCTTTGATGTAGAAACTGCCATAGGTAAGTCTACCAATATTTCTTAGATGATTGAAGGTTGTGACATAGAATTAGAAGGTCTTAAGTTTCATGTTAGACCGTTCGTGATGACCTTAGGTGGTTTTGACGTAGTCCTAGGAATGGATTGGTTGGCAGACTACGAGGCGAACATTGTGTGTCGCATAAAGATGGTCAGACTGATAGCGCCTGACGGGAGTTTGGTGACAAATTACGGTGATCGAGTTACAACTATCCCGAAGGTGATTTTGATGAAGGTGGCGGGAAAGAGCATGAGACGTGGATGTAGTGCCTACTTGGCCTACGTGAAGGATGTGGATACGTCAACACCACGATTGTCCAACGTGCCAGTTGAGTTTGACTTTCCGAACGTGTTTCTAGAAGATTTACCAGGTGTGCTACCGGACCACGAGATCGAGTTTCAAATTAACTTGATACCCAGTACTCAGCCTGTAGCTAAGGCATCGTATCCGTTGGCTCTGACTGAGATGAAGGAATTGATGGAGCAACTGCAGGAGTTGCTTGATAATGGGTTCATTAGATCGAGTATCTCTCCTTGGGGTGCTCCGGTCTTATTCGTGAAGAAGAAGGACGGTAGTATGAGGATGTGCATTGACTACCGTGAGTTGAACAAGTTGACGGTGAAGAATCGGTATCCATTGCCAAGGATTGATGACTTGTTTGATCAACTCCAAGGTGCCAGTTGGTTCTCAAGGATAAACCTCCAATCTGGTTACCATCAGTTGAAGGTGAAGGAGCAAGATATTCCTAAAATAGCTTTTCGCACGCGTTATGGACAATACGAGTTTCTCGTTATGTCTTTTGGTTTAACTAACACGCCAGCTGCTTTTATGGACTTCACGAATCGAGTGTGCCAGCCGATGTTGGATAAATCAATGATTGTGTTTATTGATGATATCTTGATTTACTCGAGGAGCGAAGAGAAGCATGCTGGTCACATTCGGGAAGTGTTGGAGACGCTTAGAAGGGAGAAATTATATGCTAAATTCTCCAATTGCGCGTTCTGGTTGCGCGAAGTTCAGTTCTTGGGTCACGTGATGAATACCAAGGGGATCATGGTAGACCCGGCAAAGGTGGAGGCAGTGATACAATGGAAGTCTCCAAAGACGCCATCCGAAATCCGTAGTTTCTTGGGGTTGGCGAGCTATGATAGAAGATTCATCCAAGACTTCTCTAAGATAGCTTCACTATTGACTAAGTTGACCCGTAAGGATGTTAAGTTTGTATGGGGTCAAGATCAAGAGAAGGCTTTTAAGGTGTTAAAGGCAAGGTTGACTAAAGCTCTTGTCTTGTCATTACCCGAAGGAAGCGAGGATTTGGTGGTCTATTCAGATGCATCTTACTTGGGATTGGGTTGCGTACTGATGCAGAGGGGAAAGGTTATAGCTTATGCATCCCGACAATTGAAAGTTCATGAGGTCAATTATCCTACTCAAGAATTGAAGCTAGCAGCTTTGGTCTTTGCATTGAAGATTTGGAGGCACTACCTATACGTAATGAACTGCACAATCTTCACAGACCACAAGAGCTTGAAGTACTTCTTCGAGCAGAAAGATTTAAATATGAGGCAGAGGCGATAGTTGGAGCTCATAAAGGATTACGATTGTGAGATCCATTACCATCCAAGCAAGGCCAACGTGGTGGCAGATGCCCTTAGCCGATAGGAGAGGCCCAGCCGATTCGTGTGAAGGCTTATCAGTTGATTATGACCTTTGATGTGACGACGCAGGTCAAGGAGTTTAAAGATGAGGCGTTGAAAGAAGATCGTCTTAACTCCGAAAGGATGAGAGGTTTAGTCGCGGAATTGGGTGAAAACACTGTCGGTGTTAGAACCCGATTCGGACATGTGTGGATTCCTCGTTATAGGGATCTACGTGTAAAGATCATGGACGAGGCTCTTAAGACTGGATACTCCATCCATCCTGGTGCTACAAAAATGTATCAAGACATGAAGAAGGATAATTGGTGGTCGAGTATGAAGCGTGATGTAGCGGAGTATGTGAGTAAGTTCCTTACTTGCTTGCAAGAGTAGGCGGAGCATCAAAAGCCGTATGGGAAAATCCAACCTTTGGATATACCCGAGTGGAAGTGGGAACATATCACCATGGACTTTATCACGAAGTTAGCGCGTACCACGAGCGGGTATGATGCCATATGGGTGATAGTTGATCGTTTGACGAAGAGTGCTCACTTCCTACCGATCCGAGTGATGTATTCCTTTGAGAGACTCACAGATCTATTCATAAGGGAGATTGTAAGTCGCCATGGTGTACCGGTGTCTATCGTGTCGGATCGTGACACCTGGTTTACATCCAAGTTTTGGAAGAGATTTCACGATTCTATGGGGACGAGGTTACATATTAGCACGACTTATCATCCCCAGATAGATGGTCAGTCAGAAAGGACCATTCAGATGCTAGAAGATATGCTTCGGGCATTCGTCATTGATTTTGGAGGAAGTTGGGATGACCACTTACCATTAGACGAGTTCTCATATAACAACAGCTACCATGCCAACATTGGCATGCCCCCTTATGAGATGCTATACGGTAGGAGATGTAGAACACCCGCTTGTTGGGGTGATATTGGCTATAAAGAGTTAGGGAGCATCGAAGTGGTCCAGGCTACGACTGAGAAGCTGGAAAGGATCAAAGCCTTTAGAAGGCAGCTAAGGATAGGCAAAAGTCGTATGCCAACAAATGCCGTAGATCGATTTAGTTCCAGGTGGGTGACAGGGTCATGTTGAAAGTCTCACCTTGGAAGGGCATCATTCGGTTTAGGAAGCGGGGAAAGTTGAGCCCGAGATACATAGGGCTTTTCCGAATCATTGGTTGAGTAGGAGAGGTGGCCTATAGGTTGGAGTTGCCCAGTGAGTTAAGTGGAATTCACCCGACATTTCATGTATCTCACTTGAGAAAGTGGTTAGCCGACGAAGATATGATCGTACCACTGGAAGACATTGAAGTGGATGAAAGGCTCAATTATGTGGGGCAACCAGTGGCGATCATCGATCGCAAAGAGAAGAGGCTAAGGAATAAAGTGGTTCCAATTGTGCGAGTACAATGGAAGCACATAAAGGGATCTGAGTCTACGTGGGAGACCGAAGAAGAAATGAGACAACATTTTCGGGGAATAACAGGTTTCGAGAATGAAACCTAAATAAGGGGGTGGACTTATAACGCCCTGAGTAAAGTCGAAACGAGCCAATTAATAATAATGGGCCTAGCAGGGATTATTTAAAAGAAAATAAGCAGGGGATGGAGTATGGACCGAGTAAACCTCGCAGGTTATGTGCTAGACGAGTTTAGGGTCCCAGAAATACCCGATATATATAAACGGATCAACTTAAGCCACTCTCATTTGCAACTCAACAACAATTTCTAGAGAGAAAGTGGAGATTTAAGGCTCGGTTGATCAAGAGATTGAAGATCGGTGTTCGTGGGCATCTAAACAACAAGAAAAGACCAAGAATCCAGGTACGAAACGTCGTTAAATCGGTCCTTTTGATGTAAACCCGGATTCTAGGGCATGGGGTTTTTAAAAGTGGCAAAGAATCACCCAAAATTAACATTTTTGTGTAAAAAAACATGTAAGAAGCTTAGATATAGCTTATTGGGTGATAAACCAAGGATTTGGGTGTGAAAGATTGAAGTTTTGGGTCAAAATGGGTTGGTTCGTATATTCAGCCCGTTCTGCGAAACTGGTGTTCATCCAGAGAAATTATGTAGTCATCCAGCAAAACTATGGATCTTCCAGCGAAACTATAGTTTCGTAGGTAGTTTCACAGAAATGGTTTTCCAACGAAAGTTGGGCGAAACTTGCAGCGAAACTGGCAGCAAAGATGCCAGCAAAACTGCTGGTGAAACTAGCAGCGAAACTGCTGACCAAACTAACAACGAAATTGCTGATCTTGAAGCGAATTTAGCAGCGAAATTAGGTAGAAATTAACTCCTTTGAGTGTTAACTTATCTGCAGGTTGTGTAGTGTGACCATTGCTTAGAAAGCTTGATTGAGAAGCTACTTACTAAGTCCAGGTGAATTCTAGATTCCCTATTTTAAAGGTTTTAAACTCGTTTGCGGCTGGAAATGCATACCAAATATACTTTTTAGATGACCAAGTTTTTAAGAGGTTTTAACATGAAGATCAATTTTTTCCATAAGAAAGTGCGACCCCAGCCAGGGGCATTGCCCCTTGGACCCCACTAGGGGCTGTCGCCCCCGAACCCACGCTGTCCCGCGGAGGGTAAGTTATGTTCTATGATGACTTGTACTTGTTGTGTATGTGTATGGGAGTGAATGATGTGTGATGATTATATGATGTTGCATGATGATGTGTGATGATGATATGTATGTTTATGTTAAGCCTTCTTTATGTTCCTTATTACGTATAATTCCGTGGCTTTACGTGGGACGGTTATGAAATGAATGTAAAGTATTAAGTAATGAAAGCGAAAGCTAATGATAATGAAAGAGGAACATAAAGGATGAATGAATGCATGCATTAATGAAAGGATGAATGTAAATTCTTGCAAGCAAATGAAAGAAGGTGCAAAACTCTAAAATGTTGTTAGCTCAACTGTGTGTGGTTTAGCTAACCCGTGAGGATACACACAGGGGTCTAGTCTTTGTGACTGATCAAACGTATGGGATCCTTGTGGCTTGCCCCGATACTGGTGCCAGGCTATGTGCGTAATGAATGGGGGTCTATTTATAGACTTCGGCCCAGTACTCGCTTCGTGCCTACATTTGGGGTGTAGCTTATGACAATGGTCCGGATGAGAAGTAAAGGTTAATGAATGAACGAATGATAACGAGTAACGCGCGATGAAGTATGATAATGAAAGATAATATTAAGATTATCTATGTGTACGTATGATGTATGATCGCGAACGAAAGGAATGAACGGTTATAAAAGAATATAAAGCATTTTATTTATAAAAGTAGAACTCACACAGCAACGCTGACTTTTTATGTATTTTCTAGTTGGCAGGTAATAATTGTTGAGGATGGCACGGGCGCAGCAGCTACGTAGCAAATGTTTTGGATGGCATCCATTTTATGATAAATGACATTTTTATGATGTAATGCAAACAATGAAATTTTTGTATTAGTTAACAATGATTGTATTGTCTTGCAAAAGTGGTCACTAATATCTGAAATGGTTTTAAGTTATTCCGCTGCGATGTTTTCATTGATGCGAATGTATATTTTATGTTCTATGTGCGATGAATGACCAACTGTGAGTGTCCCAAGAAGGGGGCCTTACAAATAACCACCACCACTACCTATCCTTAAACCCAAAACACTTCCCAAATTCCAACCAATATTCACCCATCAACCACCTAAGTCATCCTCTCAATCATCCAAACCTCTGACCTTAGAAGAATTCAAGGAGGTCAAGAGGAAGCTCATCAACTGCACTACTTTGAAAGACATCTCTTGTGAGGTGGGGTGTATCAAATTATCCTTCATTGATGGCTCCTCATGTTCCCTAACAAAAGAACAATTCCTTGATCTGCCAAGAGGAACACTGGACCAGGCTCTCAGACTCTTCGCAACTAACTCTGATTCCCTTGAGCAAGAAGAGAAGAAGCTGAGAAGAAGGCTGGTGACTCTATTGGACTTTAGGAAGGGATACAAGCTACCATTTCAGCCCCTTGTTCCTAGGAAGAAGATATTCCAGTGGAGGTTCGAAGACTCTTCTCACAACTTTGTTGTGCAAAGAGAGAATGGTGAAGTCAACAGACTTAATGCGTCTTCTCTATTACACTCCAGCAGATTTGACATTGGTGAGTTAGCAGAGAAACCATTCTCCAATCCCTCCAACTCTAAAGTAGCTGCTCAATTCAGAAACCATTTAAGCAGCCTTCATCAGGCTGAATTAACTACAAAGGCCAAGATTGAAGAATAGTTGAAGCTAAGAGAAAGGGAAGAAAAGGAAGGATCAACAACCAAAGGAAAAGCTTTCTTGCAAATGGTTCAAGGCCCGGAATTGGAACCCATAGTTTGATGGGTGTATGAATACAACCCCATCAACTAACTCTCTTCAGAGGGACACAACAAAGGGTGGATGTCATTCAAAGTAATAGACTAGATCTTCTGTCTACGAATGACTTGTACAAGCTTCTTAGAACTACCTCTGGAAAAAATAAAGAGACAGATAAGTATCTTCTCTTATTGGTGTTGAAAGCTTTGAGAAGCAGAAACAAGTGAGGTTTTGGTAGCATCAGCCTAGGGGGAGTGTATTGAATCAAGTAAGACTGGTGCAACCAAAACAAACATTTAGATTTATTTTGGTACAACTGTGAGAGAACTTCCGAAGTAAAAAGTTGAACTTCCGAAGTTTAAGGCTAAAAGAACTTCCGAAGAGGAATCCTGACTTGCGAAGACAAAGTCGTCCTCCTTCTGAAGTTCAACACTTAGAAGATTTCAAGACAATTACTTCCGAAGTATGAAGTCATGAAGATCAGCACAAGTCTCGAAAGAAGTAGACACTTCCGAAGTATAAGTGGCTTCAGAAGAACTTGTTCTTCCGAAGGCAGTTAACCGTCGGAAGAACCTACTATGAACCAGTGGACATAAGTATGGTGCCTCTGGCAAACCGTTGCAACCTCTGATATACCGCATGGCATTTTCACACGCCCATGTAGTTTACCATACTTTATTCCATTGTTTATTGTTTATCAGTTAGGACAGTTACCAACTTTAGTTGGTGACAAAAGGTAAGTCATGGACATGTCATGATTACCTTATCTAGGATAGTAGTTTATCTTAGATAACTTACTTCTAGCAATGTAGTATTTGGTTAGTCGTAAGTTTCCAGCTTGTATCAAAGTATAACCGGCTGTAGATAGTAGATATATAGTTTCTTATTGTAACTCATTCGATATGCTTGACAGAGTCTTGTAACACTTTGAGTTGAGAAGTAATTTATACAAGTATCTTGAAAATTATTCTTTATGTCTTGTTTACTTAGTATATTATTATCAACTCTCAAAGGATTTTCCTTCATCATTCGAGTGTGACTTAGTGAGTTTGAGAGATAACAATTGTGTTGAGTGACCAACCTTGATCCTGTAATAACTCTTACAAACTCCCCAAAGGCTGATGCTACAAAAACCTGAAGATTACTGTGAGTCTTGATCCTTCACTTCTTTGTAGCCATCATCAGAACTAGAGCCACTCCTCTCTTCATCAGTGGGTCTGGATTTTTTAGGCTCTCATAGTATCTCCTTATGTCCATGCTCAGGAAGGTCAAGTATATTCTGTAAGAGGTATACTTGTGGACCTTCTTGATCTCTTGTAACATACCATCTGTCTAGTTTTGGAGAGTACACCTAAGACAAGATCGGTCTCTCAGCAGCTGGAGGCTCTACTTGCAATGGAGTTGGTAGAGTAGACTCTATTGGTTCACCCTTAGGATGTTCTCACTCATCCTGAGACGCATAGGTGGATGCCTTGGAGTTCGTTTTCTTCTTTGACTTTAAATCTCTTCTAATCGCCATCCTCTTCCTATTTAAATACTTCAACTTAGAAGGTTGGTCTTATCACCTTGTCTTCCTTCTTTATCCTTCTTAGCTTTTTCATTTCCCTTCACATGTTCAGAAGAAGGTTCAGGACCCTGCTATGGGTTAGAAGATGAAGCTGTTTGTGGATTAGCACTAGGTCCTGGTTTTCATACCCTCAAAATCCACGTGTGGGGTTTTACCGTGAGATGAGTGAACAAACCAGGATCCTAGTCATTAGTTACTCAGAACGGCAGTCTATGTAAGATCTAAAAATAAACTAGAGTTTAATACTTTAAAACTGTGCGGAAGCATTTTGTAAGTAAGTCAAACCCAAAGCATTTAAAGTGTAACATTCGCAAAACACGCGCCAACGAATTATTTTTAAACACATAAGTTCAAAAGAAGATGTCAAGATATAATATGAAGCTTTGTAATGCATGCTGGACTTGTGATATGCTCCTACTGACAACCAGAGTTAATGACCTGAGAATAGCATACTTAAAGAGTCAACACAATGGTTGGTGAGTAAAGAGTTTGCGTTTAACATAATCATTAATAGTTGTAAAACATAAGAAATGCATTGAAATTGATAGCTAGTCAATATTCATAAGTAATAACCATAGTGAATTCGTGATCGAAGCTGACTGTGTTTTGTTTGCTTGCCTCCCGTCACGACTTACCCAGGTCATGAAAATGTTTGTGTTTAGGACAATATTTCACCCGTTTGACCTCAAGTCACATGGGTGGGTCTCGTCAGACCCAGTAGTACTACCCAAAATTTTCCACTATGTTACACTATACACAATCTATAATAATAAAGCTTTTGTAAACAAGTATGTAATCTCCCTTAAAAGAGAGTGTATAAAAGGTGGGCATGAACTCGCCTGGTACTTTAATACTGAATAATGCAAGCTACGAAAGAACGGAAACACAACCCGTCAAAGGTTACCTAGAGCACGTGAGTTTGTAAGTACGTGTACATACAAAGCTTAACAACCCTAGGTGCTCAATAAACACGTTGACCTAAGGTTTTGGAAAACAAGACTCATTTGACCTAGTTGACCCGTTTGACCGTTGGTGACATGTTAATTGAAATATCATTTAATCAAGAATAACAACTCATCATACATGGTTTTCATACAAGTCTATAACCAACTTTATAATATTCTATTACTATATTGCATCACAACTTCATAATGACTGGGTACGAGAATGATATTCTCTGTGTTGATGTGATATCAACATGGATCAAATATTATGATGGAGTCAATGATTATATAGCGGAAATACACAATCAAGGATCATTGAATGCTGAAAGTACTCATAATTGCTTTGTATTAATGATGGTAAACAAGTTACAGTGAATGCTAGGGTTTATCAAAATACAATAACTTGACACCTCTTAAACATATGACAATTGAATGTTCTAATATTCTAATTGTCCCAAAAGTAGGGTATTCTATTCTATTTATAGGCTGACATAGTGCCTGTACAAAATGACTAAACTACCCTGACACTATACATTAGAATACTAGTCTAACTACAAAAATCTAATCAGCATTTGTATATGTTTATCCGCATTGGCTAATGCGGATGTCTTGGACTTCCCGATATTTCTTCTCTTGGTCTTCAGCATATAGTTTTGCTCATCAACATTGACAAATGCGGATTAACAAACACTTAGCACATTTGTCTTCTGTGCATCCGTATTAGTTAATGCGGATGAACAAACACTTTTCAGCATTTGTTCAGACTATCAACATTTGTATATGCGGAGGAACAAACACATGTTAGTATTTGTTCTTTGGTCAAGGCATACACAAATGCGGATGGCCAACACTTAGTCTTCTTTTGCAGTTTCTTCACCCGCATATATTCTTAGACTTGTGGGAGTTAACCAGCAGAATAACCATCAATCACCTCTTGAATTGGTATGTATGATCCTTTCAAGGTCCAACAATACTCCCCCTAAGGATTATACAACCTAAGAACTTCAAGGGTTTGATGGTGGATGAGGTTGTAAAGATTCTGTTGGGCCTTCTTCTTGTGCTTGGACTAATGATGATGGAGCTGGAGTTGGGTCTGCCAAAGATGGATCCAGAATGGCCTTTATCATGTTGGAGAAGTCTCTTGCTTTAGCCATTTTGTCTCTACTCAGCACGTGGATCTACATCTAGCTCATGGTATAGACAACTTCAATAGGCATCTTGTAAGGCTTATAGAAAGGCTGATGCAGCCAAAACAACCAAAGTGCTTCCTGCATGCATGCACTTGGTACATAGTAAAAGTTGCATTGGAAGTTTTACACTCTACATAGAAATTATTCTAAGTGTAAAATCTTCCGAAGCCAAAGACCAAATCTTCCGAAGCCAAAGATGAAGTCTTCCAAAGTTTCAAGACAAAGTCTTCCGAAGCCATTTGAAGTGAAGACAGATTTCTTCCAAAGACAAAGAAGAATATGCTTTTCTTGGATGTACTTTTGCATAAAGCTGACCCACTTTCCGCTACAACTCTGAAAACTCACCAACTTATACAAGTTGGTGAAAAGGTCCATGCTTTTGCACCAGTACATTGAGGTCTTGTGTCTATGTTTTTCTACTTTATGTACTTTTATCCTTTTTGTAATATATTAGGATGTAAGCTATGACTTGTCATAGTCACTAGTCAAAAGGCAATCTGCATTTTGAGTTTACATAGATCTTGTTGTCAAGATTAGTGTTTTCAGCTGGCTTTTAAAGTATGGCCGGTTGTAGGATTGTAGTATAAAGTATCTCATGTCCTTGTATTTCTAACTATGCTTTGTAACACTTGTAAAAGAACTTGAGAGCAATATACTTTATCCTTGAAAATCATATTCATCTTGCTTGTGTTCTTAGTATCATAATATTGTCCTGCTTCCTTATTTGATCTGTTAAGTATTCTAAACACTCTTCTTATTATGAGACTGGTTGTATTGACCTCCCTTAAAGGGTCATGCAATTGGTATCAGAGCATTTCAGGCTTTTAATTGTAAGATTTCCCCATCTTAGATCTTTTAGTATCACAAAACACTCAACATCTCAAATGACAGCTCTCACAAAAGCTGATATGGAAACTAGAACCATGACAAAGTCCCTACTGATCACTCCTGGATTTTTTGATACTTAGTGCCAATGAATGGAAGGCTTCATCAAGTCTCAAGACTCTATGATGTGTGAGTCTATTGTATCTAGACCTCACATACCAAGCACCTGTTTAGCTGCTGCTGCTGGAGGTGGTATGATTCCAAAGGAGGTAGCTGACTGTTCTGATGAAGAAAGGAAAAAGATTGACATAGATCAGAAAGCCATGACTACCCTCTAAACTGCTCTTCCAAACTACATATACAGAGGCTTCAAGAAGTGCAAGAATGCTAAGCGACTATAGGATACTCTGAAGCTCATGTATGAGGGGTCTACTGAAGCAAAAGAGAACAAGAAGGACTTTTTCTTGAAGCAGCAGTTTAAGAACTTCACCTACAAGACTAGTGAAATCATGAGTCAATAATACTTCAAGTATGTTGATATTGTGGATATTCTAATGGATGTTGGAGTAAATCTTGAAAACAAGGACATTGTGAGTAAGTTCATGTCCTCTCTTCCAAGACAATGGACACATTGCAGGACCGGTGAAGGGTGGTCACTTACAACACAACAACACAAAGAGGAGATTAACCAAACTTAATCAAACAGTAAACATGATTAACCACTATAATGATACTAAGAACACAAGTAATGAGTAAGAGACAGAACAAAAGAACACAAGAGATTGGGTTTTAAGGATGCAGTATATTGCTTTCTCAAGTTCTATTACAAGTGTTACAAAGCATAAAGAAAGATACTAGAACATGGAATACTTATACTACAACCTACAGCCGGCTATACTTTGAAAGCCAGCTGGATACAATTGACTAGACACCAACAAAATCAATTGTAGAATCAAAAGGCATATCTTCCTTTTGACTTGTGACTATGACATGCCATAGCTCACATCCTAATATATTACAAAAAGGATAAAAGTACATAAAGTAGAAAGCATGGACTCAAGACCTCAATGTACAGTTACCAAAAGCATGGACCTTTCACCAACTCATGTAAGTTAGTGACTTTACAGAGTTGCAGCGGAAAGGTGGTCCAGCTTTATGGTAAAGTACATCGGATAAAGGCATATCTCTAAAAGTCTTCGGAAGCAATCTGCCTTCACTATTTGGCTTCGGAAGACTTTGTCTCTGAAGCTTCGGAAGACTTCACTTTTGGCTTCGGAAGATATTGGTCTTGGCTTCGGAAGATTTTACACTTAGAATATTTCTAGTGCATGGTGTAAAACTTCCGAAGCAATTCTACCTCAGTTCTTTAGTGCATTGCTTGCAGAGAGACTTTGGATGTTTTGTGTTGCATCAGACTTATAGGAATCCTTACAAACTCCCCCTAGCCTGATGCTACCAAAACATTTAGAAGATCTTCAGATGTTAGTAGTCTTCAGCACAATGATGACCATACCCTTCTTCATTAGATGGCCAGGATCATTCAGACTTTCATAGTATCTTCTCATCCCGAAGAGATCATGCACATGTAAGTTGATTATGTCTTGCCATGTATAGACATTCTCAACACCTTGATCTCTGATTACATGCCATCTCTATGAATTTGTAGTGAAGGTCCAGGATAAGATGGGTGTCTCAGCTGCAAGAGGAGCCACTTGAATTGGAGTTGGTTGGGCTGCCTTTTCATGCACTTCCTCAGATTGATCTGACTCAGCCTAGGGTGTAGAGGTAGATGATTTAGGCTTCTTCTTCTTAGACTTTGGTTTAGAAGCCATCCTCTTCTTCCTCGTAGAGGACTTTAACTGAGAAGACTGGTCTGCAGCACCTTGTTGATCATCCTTGTCTTTCTCAGTTTGGGTGTTCCTCCCTCACAGGTTCAGAAGGAGAGGGAGTTTGACCCTGCTGTGGATCAGAAGATGAAGCTTGCTGAGGCTCAGCAGGAGGTCCGCGTTGTGTTGTCTCAGGTTGTTAAACCTTAACCTCCACTTCAGGTGGGACTTGACTTGGAAGAGAGTGTAAGTCAATCAGCTCTGCACTCTTGATCTTCTGCTTGATTACCCTGATATGCTCATCCATTGTGGATAGAGACATAGCGCCAAGTCTCCTTCCAGAGAATCCATACAGCTTCTAGAAGCTCATCATCCTTTGTCTGTCAGCAGACTTCTTCATACATTTTTGGATGATGGCTCTTGACTTTGCAGCCTCTTCCCTTATCTTTCTCTTTGTAGCTTTTTGTTCTTTGAGCACTTGAAGTTCAAGTTGTTTGAGATACTCAAACTCAATGTACTCAAAGGACAAGGGAAGAAGTGCAGATGCCTGGTAGAGACCTGTGGCACTCAGGTAGTTGATCATGTTTTGTCTGTTTGTTTCTTTGTCTACCTGAGGTTATTGTGTTGAAGCCATAGTCTCTTGCACATGACTTTCTTGAACTGGGGAGAGAGTAGGAGCATGCTTGTAGAGTCTTTTCTGTCTCTTCTCCTCTTTGAATTGGAGAAGTAACCTTGCATCATCTTTTTCTTTCATCTGTCTTGATACTTCCATGTCAGCCAGTTCATTTAGTTGTTCTAAGGGGAGAGAAATAATTTCATCTATGTCATAGTTCCTGGTCTGCAGGTAAGTAATCCTAACTGCCCTCAACTCATAATCTTGAGTATTTGGTCTGGGGGCAGCCCTGATTGTAGCTTGCATAAAACCTGAAGACCCAGAGGAACTTTCTCCCCTTAGCTTCCTCTTCCTCTCTCTCTCCTCCTCCTCAATTTCCTCAAGAGTCAAAATCCTTTTCCCTTTGTCACCCACAGACCTTTGTGACTTAGGGTGGATAGAGAATTGGCCTTCATTGCTTGGTGTAGGATCCATGCTCTGGCCAGAGAGAGGTTGTGAGACACCTTCACCAGCAGGTGTTTCACTGAGGGAATGAATTTCTGAATCAGTTGTTGGTGTGACAGGGCTCTCAGGCTCTATCACTGGGCCTTCAGCCAAGGTTTTCCCTTTGAAGCTAATCTTAGGGTCTGCCTCAGCATCCAGTTGACCAATAACATTACCTGATTGCCTTTGTCTCCTTCTTAGGCTGAACTCTCCAGTAATTATGTCTTGAATTCTGAGTGCGAACCTGTCAGCTTGTCTTGATTTGCTTGGATTGACAAGTGGCATGTTGACCAGATCAAGACCTTCATAGTAGTTCAAGGTTTGAAAATCAAATACTTCTTGTTGCCCTTGAACTCTGTGAAGAATAAGGGCTCTTCTATCAGCATCATACCTCCACCCAATAATGTAGTTTGAATTTCCTTGGTGGGGATGACATAGCCCTTGGTATACCTTCCTCAAAGAGACTCCTGAAGATAGAGTCTATAGAGTCCACATTAATGTGAACTTGAGGAAGTTGCTGAGTATGCACAATTGCAAGTGAGGATGGTGAGTCCTCAATGTTCATACTCTCTGAAGAGCTCCCAGGTTTTGTGTCTGTGATGACTTTCTCCCCCTTTTTGGTAGCATCACCCTCTTGCATAGGTGAGCTAGAGGTTAGGTCAACCACATTCACAGGTTCTTGTGTTCCTGGTTGAACTCTTCTTAAAGGTCTCCCAGCTAGTTTTTCCCTGAGATAAGATATCTCAAGTTGCTGATCATTGACCCTGTTTTGAAGGGTAGTCACCTGAGATTCAAGGTGACTAGCCTTAGAGACTAAATAGGAGCATGTTTTTGACAGTTTTTGCACCTTTAGTCTCAGATTCCCCTCTTCTTCATCAGAAGAATCATTAGGGGATGAGATGATTGGACCAAAGTCCTCTCTCTCACCACCAGCTTCAGGTTCTTGGCTGCTGGATTTCCTCTGCTCATTGACATTCTCAGTTGAGATGTCAATGGGCTGAGTTGCCATGGTTGAGGTCTTAATAATGTAATCACTTGCAAAAGTGAGAGCCTCTTCCATATGGATATCCTGAACAGGTCCAAAAGTATCCATCTCAGTTATAGGTGAATGATGTGGGCTAGACTGAGGAGACTCAGGAGTACTCATCTCTCTTTGAGTAAGAGAAGAGAAGAGAGATTCATGGTACTCACTGAAACCTATGTCTTCATCAGTATAGAAGGAAAGGTTGGGAATGGTTGATTTAGATCTAAAGGCTGGGGATGGTAACTGTCCCCTGAAGGTTGTTCAATTGATTGTTGAGACTCAGAGTGAAGGCTTAAGGCAGTTGGGCTTGTGAGCTCATCAGGGTGAGTATGAGGAACTTCAGCCCTGATAGTTGAAGAGATGGAAGTAGTTTGCTCCTCAGGGGAAGTGGGAGCTCTAGTGTCCACCTCCTCCTATAAAGGTGAGTGTATGGGGACCTGCACAGACTCAATAGCTTGAGCAGGGGTTCGTTTGGATTTTCTTTGGTGGGTGAGGGTTACTTAAGGCCTTTTTGGTGGTAGAGAAGTAGAAGGTGTGGGTTCAACACTAGCTTGTGTTGCAAGGTTGTCACCTTGAGCAATGAGCTCTAACATTTTGGGGACAAGGGCTGTTTCTACCCCTGAGAAGCCTATAGTTGGCTTCTTCATGATTTTAAAGATGACGGGCTTCATCTGTCCCAATTTAAGAATATTATCTGTTTCACTCAACTGTGAGCCTAGTTCACAGTTGAAAATGTGTTGAACATATCTAGGAAACATATAATACTCTAAGGAGTCCAAGTTAGCAAGAAAATTGGTATAGACAAATTGAGAGTACCTGAACTTGACCCCTTGAACCATTCCATGCACTATGAAGGAGAGATCCTCAGGAATCTGGTCCCACCCTCCATGCTTGTTTGATAAGCTGTGGATAACCACATGGAGTAGGTATTTCCACTGGTATGAGATCTCCCCATTCCTGAAGGTCTTTACAGAGAAATCTCCCTCATAGCCCATCTGCTCAAAGGAATGATTGACAGCTTCCTTTGGGAAGGACAACTCACATTCTTCATCATCCAGCTGCAAATGAGTGTTGATGATGGCCGGAGTGATGAAGATTGTCCTCCCTTACACTGTGGCAGACAGTGCCTTCTCCCCATCCATGATGACCTCTTGGGAGGTCTTCCAAAATTCAAGCAGATGATCCTCATAGAGAGTAGGATCAATGGTTAGGGAGGTGAAGTAATTTGATAAAGCTAAGAACTGGCAAATCTCTAAGAAACTTTCATGTTTCTCAGAGCTTAACAGAGCAACCTGGTTGTGTTGCCTGTGAAGTTGCATGGAGAAATCTGGGTTGTTTCTGTGGTTAAGGTTGGCCATTTGAGAAGCTTAAGGATGAAGAAATGTGAAAAACAAAGGCGGTTTGGGAATTAGGTTTGAGGAATAGTAGAATTGAAGAAGATAGTGAGGGAGAAGGGGAACCATTGGGTATTTATGTGAAAAGGATTTGAACCAAAGTTAATGAAAGAGGATAAACTTTGAAATCCGAATGTTGGTCCCACCTCTGAAAAAGTAGTTTGCTTTTGCTCAAAAAGTAGTTTTCTTGGAATTCGAAAAGCTTCCTAAGGGAAATTATCTTCGGAAGTTTTAATGAAAAAGCTTCCGAAGCTAAAATGACTTCGGAAGATTTTCCTGAGAATCTTGAAAATTTTGCTTCGGAAGAGAAATAAACACTTGAATGCTTTGTATTTAAAACAACAAAGCTTCCGAGAGTTAATTTTGCTTCAGAAGGAAAAAGTCCTTAAAGCCAAATAAGTGTCTGAGACAAGTATTTAAGCTTCGGAAGATAGATTGAAACCTCTTCCGAAGGTAAAATTTCTTAGACAGTTATTTCTTTTGAAGACATGATTTGCTTCTGAAGGTAAAAATATATCTTCCGAAGGATCACAAAAATTTTCAAGAATCTAAGGAAAGTCTTCAAAAAGGATTTGATATCCAAAGAAAACATGAGCTTATGAAAGTGATGAACTAGACAACTTAGGACACATATATTTTAAGAAATAATTAGAATTAGTTTTAACAAAAGATCTACTCAAAGTTGATCATCCCAATAGCTGATATTAGATATTTAAATCTCTGTTCATCAAAAGCTTTTGTAGACAGATCAGCATATTGTTCATCTGTATGAACTTTGACTAGTTTAATTAATCCCTTTTCATAGTTATCTCTTATTAAATGATACTTGATATTGATGTGTTTGGTCCTTGAGTGCTGCACAGGGTTCGCAGTTATAGAGATAGCACTATTGTTGTCTATGTGGATAGGAGTCTCCTTGAAGTTAAATCCATAGTCCAGCATCTGATTTTGAATCCAAAGCACTTGAGCACAACAACTTGCAGCAGCAATGTATTCAGCCTTAGCAGTTGATGCAGACACACAGGACTGTTTCTTGCATTGCCATGAGACAACCCTTCCACTAAGGAATTGACATCCCCCAGATGTAGACTTTGCAGTCATGTTGCAACCACCATAATCTCTATATGTATAAGCATACAGATTGAAGTCAGGATTCTTTGGATACCATAAACCAAGTGTTGAAGCACCTTTGAGGTATCTTAAAATCCTTTTGACAGTGATGAGGTGAGACATCTTAGGGTTGGATTGATATCTTGCACAAATACATGTAGCAAACATGATATCAGGCCTGCTAGCTGTAAGATACATAAGAGACCCAATCATAGCCCTGTATAAGTGTTCATCTACACACTCCCCCTCAAGATCAAGTCCAAGGGAGTGGTTTCTCGTTATGTGTGTCTTAGCAATCTTACAATCAGTCATGTTGAACCTCTTGAGTATGTCCTGAACATACTTTGACTGACTTATGAAGATACCATCTTGAACTTGCTTCACTTGAATTCCCAGAAAGAAATTAAGTTCTCCCATTGCACTCATTTCAAATCTGTCTTTCATCAGCTTCTTAAAGTCTTTGCAGAGCTTTAGATTGGTTGAACCAAAGATGATGTCATCTACATACACTTAAACTAGCAATAAGTCATTTCCCTGTCCTTTGATGAAGAGAGTTCCATCTATAGTACCTCTCCTGTATCCATGTTTGCAAAGATACTCAGACAATGTCTCATACCACTTCCTGGGTGCCTGATGCAGCCCATAAAGAGCTTTGTCAAGCTTGCAGACATAATCAGGATGATCAAGGTCTACAAAACCAGGTGGCTGTTTGACATACACCTCTTCATCAATCACTCCATACAGAAAAGCACACTTCACATCAAGTTGAAAGACCTTGAAGTTCTTGGATGCAGCAAATGCCAGGAATGTCCTAACAGCTTCTAATCTTGCTACAGGAGCAAAGACATCAGTGTAGTCAATCCCTTCTTCTTGTGTTTATCCTTGAACAACTAGTCTTGCCTTGTTCTTGATGATACTGCCTCTATCATCCTTCTTATTCCTAAACACCCATTTGGTTCCAATGGTAGTCTTCCCATGAGGAAGAGGACAAAGGTTCCAAACTTTTTGACTTTTGAATTGAAGCAACTCTTGTTGCATAGCTTCAACCCAACTTCCATCCTTTAGAGCCTCATCAACTTTCTTTGGCTCTATCTGGGATAAGGATCAAGAGTGACGACAAACATTTGCTTCATGGGTTTGTCCTTTTGTTCTTACCCCTGTGACAACATCTCCAATGATGTTTGTGGTGGGATGAGACTTGTGGATCCTAAGCTGAGGGATCACAGGAAGTTGATGAGAAAGATCCAAATTTGAGAATAGATGATTCACCCTCCACATCACCACACTTATCAAGATTGACTTGATCCAAAGAGTGTGTGACATCATTGATGTTGTCATCTATGGTGTGGTTATTAGCATCAAGAAATTCCTGATCACTTTTACCATCACCATTGTTGTCTTCCACAATTGAGGTATCTTTATCTGGTTGTGGAGCCTCTAAGCTGGAATTTGAAGGCACCCCAGATGTATCAGCTGAATTTGTCATTGTAGTGCTGATAGAAACCTCATTTGCTGAAGTAGTTCCAACTGGAGCTGAAGATGTATGAGTTGAAGGTCTTCTCAGCTCAAATCTTGGGTCAGGATCACCTGTATTTAAATTTTCTGCAGATCCTTAAACATTCTCACAAGATTTGTTAAAATAGTTGGTAACTAAATCAAGATCAAATAGCCAATTAGGACCAGAACCAGCCAAACAGGGTGTTTGTTCATTGAAAGTCACATTGGCTGACTCCTCAACAATTCTAGTTCTGAGATTGTATACTCTATAAGCCTTAGCTTGGGAAGAGTATCCAATGAAGTGTCCATCATCTGATTTCTCAGCAAACTTGGCAATTTGATCTTTGGTATTCAAGATGGTGCAAGGACATCCAAATGACCTGAGAAAACCAATGAAAGGTTTTCTCTTGTGCCAAAGTTCATAAGGAGTCTTACCATGTGTCTTAACTACTAAAACTCTGTTTTGCACATAGCAAGCAGTATTTACTGCCTCTGCCTAGAAGGTGATGGGCAGTTTAGAATCAGACAACATAGTTCTTGCAGCTTCAATTAGTGTCCAGTTTCTCCTCTCAGCAACACCATTTTGCTGAGGAGTCCTGGGAGCACTATATTGTCTTGTAATACCTTTTTCATCACAAAAGGCATCAAGGATTTGATTCTTGAATTCAGTTCCTTGATCACATCTTATGGTTTTGACCTTGTGATCACTTTGATTCTCAATTTTTAAGATGAAATTATTCAGAATCTCAGGGGTCTCATCCTTAGTTCTAAGAAAGAAAACCCAAGTGAATCTTGTAAAATCATATGTGATCACCAAACAATAAGAGGTCCTTCCTAGACTCATTACACTGTTGGCGCCAAAGAGATCCATATGTTATAAGTGTAGGGGAGTAGTGATGGAGTTCCTTTCCTTAGGCTTGTGACATACCTTATGTTGCTTCCCTTTCAGGCATGCAACACAATGATGTTTAATAAGTTTATTCATGTTCTTAAAGTTTACATGGCACATTGTTTTGTGCCATAGGAAAGACTCATCACTATTGGCTTTAGATAGAAAGCATGAAACTTCTCCAGAGGGAGATGTTTCTTGCAAGTCCATCTTTTACATGTTTCCTTTCCTGGGGGCTCTAAGCAGGATGTGCTCATGAGGAATGACCACTCCAGGCTTGAGAACAATGCACTCATGCTCAGTAAAGAGCATGTTATGACTCTGATCATAAAATTGGGATACACTCAGAAGATTGTACCTAAGCTTCTTGACAAAGTTTACCTTTTCAATGCTGAGCTTACCATTTGTGACGTTGCCCCTTCTAGAAATGTAACCACCTTCATCTCCTCCAAAAGCAACTGGTCCTCCATCAATCCTCTCAAAGTTATGGAGTAGTGACCTATTGCCTATCATGTGCCTGGAACAGCCACTATCAATGATCTAGACATTATTGTTTGTCTTGAGCTATTCATGCACAAAGAAAATGATTAGTTACATTTGGAAACCCAATCCTTACTTGTCTTGGGCTCACTAAGTATAATAGAAGGTAATGAAACAGTAATAGATCCTATGGTTGTGCTAGAAGGATCTTGAGTTGCTGTTGATGGAGAAACTTCAGTCACTTTGTCTTTCTTAGACTTCCACACCACCTTTGGAGTCTTGGACTTGACCTTCAAAACTTCGAAAGCTTTTGGGACTTCGAAAGTTTTGATGACTGAACCTTCGGAAGATTTTAAAGTCACTGCAGCAGACTTCATTGTTTCGGAAGAATTCCTTTCTTCCGAGACCAACTTTTCTTCCGAAGGTAATTTTCCATTTTCCTTCTTCTTTGATTTGGAGCTTCCGAAGGAAATAGACTTTCCTTCCGAAGCTTGAATATTCTTGAAACTCTTTGAATTCTTTGTCTTAGTCATATGGAAAGTACTTTTAGGATTGTATGGACAATCCTTAGCAATGTGAGAGGTACTTTCACACATGACACACAACATTTTCTTCTTCACAAGAGTCTCCTTATGAGAGCAAGACTGTCTTTGGTCACATCCCTTCTCCACTTTCATCTTTGCAGATGCTGAGACAGTTCTTATGGGCTGGGAACTGTTCTTAGAGTTTGATGGTCCAGGCTGTGCAGCAGTGGTACACAATAGATCAGTCTTCTTCATGGTACTGAGATGATTTGAACAAGAACCAGAACTCTTAGCTGAAGGGTTTTGGTTGATGTCTTCAGTCTTTACTACTTCAAACCCTGCAGAGATAAAAACTTGTTTCTGCTTAGAGTCAAAAGTAGCCTTGATCTCTTGAGCCTTCCTTGCTTTTCTTTTGCTCTTCCTGATCAAGTTCTTTCTCATTGACTTGGTCATCACAGTAGTCTTCTTCTCCTCAGAAGGATAGTGGCCCTTCTTAGAATCCTCCTCTTCACTCTTCTCAGAGGAATTCTTCACTATCTCTTCTTCATCCTCCTCACTTATAGGATCTATGAGAGGAAGCTCATCTTCACAAGTTTCACACCTAGAGATCTTACAGACAAGATTCTGTGTGAAGGAGCTATCTCATTGGATCCCAGTCCCAGTCTATTTTGATAACACACTTTGTTGTGCAGGGATGAGGATATCATGTTCTTGAATGTCTCTTCTTCAAGAACACTCTTTTCTGCCCTGGCCTTTGCTGATCACAAGCTCAGCATGGCACTCAGTCAGCTTGGTTATGAGATCTTTGATTTGAGTCCTAAAATCTGTATGCTCATGTTTTAGAACTGAAATGGTTTTCTCTTAGTCCTCTATCTTTAGTTTATAATCATTTTCAGACTTTCTAAAATCAGATTTTAAAATGTTTAAGGACTCAAGATCAGATCTCATCTCCAAGTTATAGGACTTGTATCTGTTAACTTTAGCAATGCATTCAGGAGTACAGAGATGTTCCAATACCTTGGCTTCATCATGATCTGCCATTAGTGCTTGGTTTGGAGAAGCATCTTCCACCTAAAAGCTCCAGTCAAAGCCTCTTTCTTCAACAGCAACAACAGCTTGTTGCTTTGGCTTCTCATTCTGTGGGGCTTTGTTAGTGTAGTTTGGTCTAGTTTGTGCTTGGCCACCATTTGTTTTAGGTGCCTTACACTCTCTAGCAAAGTGGCCCATCAGGTTACAGTTGTAACAGTTGACTTTGCTTTTATCCAAGCCAAACTTTCCACTGGTTGCATTGCTTGGAAACCTCCTTCCAGTTCTCTTGTAGAACTTCTTGGCTCTATGAGTGAGAAGAGCCATCTGCTGGACTATTTCCATATACTCCAGATCATCTGGATGGATACAATCCAGGTCTTCAAGAGTGAAAAGAGAGTTGCCACAACTTTCATCAGAAGACAGAAAGGCTTGAGAAGAGCTTGTCTCTTGGAATGGGCTTCCTTGAGTGTAGTTCTCCCTAGGTGTCTCTAGGAAGGTGATGAAAGGACCCTTTGGTGAATTGTCAGGGTAGCATATGAGATGATGTTGGGGTTCTATGCTATCCCTTTCAAGCACATGCAGGGCTGAACCCAATTGATTGTTGGAGTTGCCAGATGAACCTTGCATGTTCATCTCCATCTGGTAGCCACTGAGAATCCCATATAGCTCAGTCAGAGTAAGAGTTTTGAGATTTTTTGTCCTCTTGATCACCACACAATAGTGTGTCCATTGCCTAGGGAGTGAGGACATGAACTTCCTTACAATGTCTCTGTTTTCAAGAGGAACTCCTCCATCCACAAGGGTATCCACTATCTCACCCTACCAGAAGTATTGCTGAGTCATGGTTTCACCTGTTTTGAAGGTGAAGTTTTCAAACTGCTGCTTCAGGAGATCCTTCTTGTTCTCTTTGGCTTTAGAGGAGCCTTCATACATCAGTTTTAGTGCATCCCACAGCTGTTTAGCTGTTTTGCACTTCTTGAAACCTCTGTACAGAGAGTTTGGAAGGGCAATTTGAAGAGCAGTCATTGCTTTTCTATCAATCTCCACTCTCTTCCTATCTTCATAAGAGTAGTTAGCCACATCTTTGGGGATCACACCAGCACCAGTAGCAAAAGGAGTGCTGGGTATGAAAGGTCCATTTTCAACAAACTCTCACATTCTTGAGTTTAGAGACCTGATGAAACCTTCCATTCTCATACAGCAGATATCAAAGTCATCAAGAGTGATTAGTGGGGACTTTTTCATGGTTCCAGTTTCCATATCAGTCATTGAAATGGCTGCCATTTGAAAGTTTAGTATTTGTGTGTGTGAGAGATCTTAAGATGGT
The DNA here is from genome assembly GCA_025215565.1 of Flaveria ramosissima. Taxonomy (NCBI): domain Eukaryota; kingdom Viridiplantae; phylum Streptophyta; class Magnoliopsida; order Asterales; family Asteraceae; genus Flaveria; species Flaveria ramosissima. Next base: position 33,036,557 of record CM046036.1, read on the forward strand.
GAGATCTTATATCAAGAGCCTGAAATGCTCTGATACCAATTGCAGGACCGGTGAAGGGTGGTCACTTACAACACAACAACACAAAGAGGAGATTAGCCAAACTTAATCAAACAGTAAACTGGATTAACCACTATAATGATACTAAGAACACAAGTAATGAGTAACAGACAGAACAAGAGAACACAAGAGATTGGGTTTCAAGGATGTAGTATATTGCTTTCTCAATTACAAGTGTTACAAAGCATAAAGAAAGATACTAGAACATGGAATACTTATACTACAACCTACAGCCGGCTATACTTTGAAAGCCAGCTGGATACAATTGACTAGACATAAACAAAATCAATCGTAGAATGAAAAGGCATATCTGCCTTTTGACTTGTGACTATGACATGCCATAGCTGACATCCTAATATATTACAAAAAGGATAAAAGTACATAAAGTAGAAAGCATAGACTCAAGACCTCAATGTACAGTTACCAAAAGCATGGACCTTTCACCAACTCATGTAAGTTGGTGACTTTACAGAGTTGCAGCGGAAAGGTGGTCCAGCTTTATGGTAAAGTACATCGGATAAAGGCATATCTCTAAAAGTCTTCGGAAGAAATCTGTCTTCACTATTTGGCTTTAGAAGACTTTGTCTCTGAAGCTTCGGAAGACTTCACTTTTGGCTTCGGAAGATATTGGTCTTGGCTTTGGAAGATTTTACACTTAGAATTTTCTAGTGCATGGTGTAAAACTTCCGAAGCAATTCTACTTCAGTTCTTTAGTGCATTGCTTGCATAGAGACTATGGATGTTTTGTGTTGCATCAGACTTATAGGAATCCTTAGACACATTATTGTGTTGTTATCAATAGAACTGAAAACCTTAAGACTCTTACTCTTACAGAGTTGTATGGTATTCTGAGTAGCTACAAGATGGAGATGAACATGCAAAATCCATCTGATATGTCCAGCAATCAGCATAGTTTAGTCCTTCATGTGGTTGAAAAAGATTGCAGAACCATAACACCATCTCATCTGCTACCCTGACAACTTACAAAAGGGTCCTTTCATCACCTTCCTAGATATACCAAGAGAGGGAGCTACACCCAAGGAAGCTCATTCCAAGAGACAAGCTCTTCACAAACCTTTGTGTCTGCTGATGAAAGCACATGCAACTATCTCTTCACTTTTGAAGACCTAGACTGTATCCATCCAGATGATCCAGAGTACATGGAGATAGTCCAGCAAATGGCTTTTCTCACTCACAGGGCCAAGAAGTTATACAAAAAGATAGGGAGTAAGTTTCCTAGCAATGCAACTAGTGGAAAGTTTAGGCTGGACAAAAGTAAAGTTAAGTGCTACAACTATAACCAAATAGGACACTTTGCTAGAGAGTCCAAGGCACCTAGAACAAATGGTGGCCAAGCACAAAGCAGACCAAACTACACTAATGGAGCCACCCCGAATGAGAAGCCAAAGCAGCAAGCTGCAGTTGATGTTGAAGAAAGGAGCTTTTGACTAGAGCTTTAAGGTTGAGGGCGCATCTCCAAACCAGCACTGATGGCAGATCATGGAGAAGCCAAGGTATTGGAACATCTTTGTACACCTGAATGTATTGCTAAGTTAACAGATATAGGTCCTATAACTTAGAGATGAGATCTGATCTTGAGTCTTTGACCATCTTAAAATCTGATTTTAATAGAGCTGAAAATAATTACAAACTTAAAATAGAAGATTTAGAGAAAACCATTGCACTCTTAAACATGAACTTACCAACTACAGGACTCAGATCAAAGATCTCATCACTAAGTTAACTGAATGTCAGGCTGAGCTTTTGTTCAGCAAAGCAAGGGCCGAAAAATATGTTCTTAAAGAAGAGACCTTCAAGAACATGATATCCTCATCCTTGCATGCAAAAGTTTGTTAAAAGAATAAGCAGGGACTGGGATCTGCTGAGATAGCTCATCCACACACTCTATTGTCTATAAGATCTCCAAGGTGAGAAACTTCTGAAGATGAGCTTCCCCTCATAGACCCTATGAATGAAGAGGATGATGAGGAGATAGTGAAGGATGACTCTAAGAAGAGTGAGGAAGAGTGTCCTAAGAAGGGTCACTATTCTGCTGAGGAGAGAAAACAAGTTAGGATGACCAAGTCCAAGAGGAAGAACTTGATCAGAAAAGCCAAGAAGAAGTCAAAGAAGGCTCAAGAGATGAAGGCCACTTTCAACTCTATGCAGAAACATGTGTTTATCTCTGCATGGTTTGAAGTGGTAAAGGCTGAATACTCAACTATGAACTCTAGTACCAGGGGTTCTAGCTCTTGTCCAAATCATCCCCGCAATAAGAAGAAGGCTGATTAGTTGTCACCCTAAGAAGCTTGCTATATCATATGTGAAGATGAAGATGGAGATGGAAAGTGATCAAGTTCAATCTTCCTCCCAAAAGAAGGTTCCTAGGAGAATGCAATTGGACTGCATCATGTGTGGTAGTACTTCTCATTTTGGTAAGGATTGCCTCTACAATCCTAAAGTACTGTCCATATGATCAAGAATAAAACTTCTAAGAAGATCAAGAAGAAGCCAACTTCGAAAGGAAAATCTTTTCCTTTCGGAAGCTCCAAAGTGAAGAAAAAGACAAGTGAAAACTTTCCTTCAGAAGAAAAGTTTGTCCCGGAAGAAAGGAATGCTTCCAAAGTACTGAAGCATGTTGTAGTGATAGGAAGATCTTCCGAAGGTCTAGTCTCCAAAACTTCTGAAGTTATCAAGAGTTCCGAAGTATTGAAGGTCAAGTCTAAGCATCTAAAGGTGGTGTGGAAGACAAAGGAAGACCATGTGACTTAAAGTTCTTCATCAAAAACAGCTGATGATTCCCAAAGCTTGAACATAGGATCAATCACTGTTACATTGTCTTCAACTCATTTTGACAAGCCCAAGACCAGCAAGTCTTGGGTTTCCAAATGTAAACTAACTATCTCTTTTTATGCATGTAAAGCTAAAGACCAATAGTAATGTGTGGATCATTGATAGTGGTTGTTTCAGGCACATGACAGGCAATGACTCTTTACTCCAAATTTTTTAGAAAATTGATGGAGGGCTAGTTGCTTTTGGAGGAGATGCTAGAGGTTACATTACTGGAAGGGCAGGGTCACAAATGATAAGCTGAGCATTCAGAAGGTAAATTTTGTCAAGGAGCTTGGGTACAATCTATTGAGTGTATCCTAATTTTATGATCAAAGGCATAACATGCTCTTCACTGAGCATGAGTGCATTGTTCTCAGGCCCGGGGTGGTCATTCCTCATGAGCACATCTTGCTCAGAGCCCCCAGGAAAGGGAACATATACAAGATGGACTTGCAAGAAACATCTCCCTCAGGAGAAGTTTCCTGCTTTCTATCTAACGCAAATAATGATGAATCTTTCCTCTAGCATAAAAGAATATATCATGTAAACTTTAAAAACATGAATAAATTAATTAAGAATGATTTGGTAACTGGAATACCAAAGAAAGAGTTTACAAGTGATGACCACTGTATTGCATGCCTAAAAGAGAAGCAACACAAGGTATCTCACAAGTCAAAGGAAAAAAAACTCCATCACTACTCCCCTACACTTGTTACGTATGGATCTTTTTGGCCCCACCAGTGTGATGAGTCTAGGAAGGACCTCATATTGTTTAGTGATCACAAATGACCTCACAAGATTCATTTAGGTCTTTTTCCTTAGAACTAAGGATGAGACTCCTAAGATCTTGAAGAATTTCATTCTGAAAATTGAGAATCAATGAGATCACAAGGTCAAGACTATAAGATGTGATCAAGGAACTAAATTCAAGAACTAAATCGTTGATACATTTTGTGATGAGAAAGGTATTACAAGACAATATAGTGCTCCCAGGACTCCTTAGCAAAATGGTGTTACTAAGAGGATAAATAGGACTCTAATTGAAGTTGCAAGAACCATGTTGTATGACTCTAAGCTGCACATCACCTTCTGGACAGAGGCAATGAACACTACTTGCTATGTGCAAAACAGAGTTTTAGTAGTTAAGACTCATGGTAAGACTCCTTATGAACTATGGCACAAAAGAAGACCTTTTGTTGGTTTCCTCAGGTCATTTGGATGTCCTTGCACCATCTTGAATACCAAAGATCAAGTAGCCAAATTTGTTGAGAAATTAGATGATGGATACTTTATTTGATACTCTTCCCAAGCTAAGGCTATAGAGTATATAATCATAGAACTAGAGTAGTTGATGAGTCAGCCAATGTGACCTTCCATGAACATACTCCTAATGTGAAAGGTTCCGATCCTGATTGGTTGTTCGATCTTGATTTAGTTACCAAGTGTTTTAAGAAGTCTTGTGAGAATGTTTCAGGATCTGCAGGTACCTTCTCAACAGGAGATCCTGACAAACCCTGCAGATGGAGTTCCTATCAGCACAATCCGGACAAATTCAGCTGACACATCTGAGGTGCCTACCAATTCCAGCTCAGAGACACAAAACTCAAATGAAGGATCTTCAAATGTAGGAGGAAGTGGGAGTGGTGACAATGATCAAGAGTTTCTTGATGCTGACAATCAATCCATGGAAGACAACATCAATGATGCCACACACTCATTAGATCAAGCTTCTCTTTATAAGTGTGCTGATGTGGTGGGTGATGCTTCATTACTGATCTGAATTTCTCTAATTTGGACCCCTCCAATCAACTTGTTATTATCCCTCAACTTAGGATCCACAAGTCATAACCCACCACAAACATCATTGGAGATGTTGGCAAGGGGCTAAGAACAAGAGGACAAACCCATGACAAAAATGTTTGTCTCAACTCTTGTTTCCTATCCTAGATAGATCCAAAGAAAGTTGATGAGGCATTAAAGGATGGAAGTTGGGTTGAAGCTATGCAAGAGGAGCTACTTTAATTCAAAAGGCAAAAGGTTTGGAACCTATGTCCTCTTCCTCTAGGGAAGATTACCATAGGAACCAAGTGGGTTTTTATAAATAAGAAGGATGATAGAGGACTTGTCATCAAGAATAAGCCAGACTAGTTGTCCAATGATACACACAAGAAGATGGAATTGACTACACAGATATTTTTGCTCCTGTGGCAAGAGTTGAAGCTATTAGGATATTCTTAGCCTTTACTGCATCCAAGGATTTCAAGTTATACCAAATTGATGTCATGTGTGCTTTCTTATATAGGGTGATTGATGAAGAGGTGTATGTCAAACAACCACCTGGCTTTGAAGACCCAGATCATCCTGATTATGTCTGCAAGCTTGATAAAGCTCTTTATGGGATTCACCAAGCTCCAAGGATGTGGTATGAGACTCTATTTCAGTATCTCTGTCAACATGGTTACAAAAGAGGTACTATAGATGGAACTCTCTTTATCAAAGGAACAAGGAATGACTTAATGTTGGTTCAAGTGTATGTAGATGACATTATCTTTGGGTTAATTAATCCAAGCTTTGCATAGAGTTTGAGAAGCTGATGAAGAATAGACTTGAAAAGAGTACCATGGGGGAACTCAATTTCTTTCTGGGGATTCGAGTGAAGCAAGTTGACAGTGGAATCTTCATAAGTCAGTCAAAGTATGTACAAGACATACTCACTAGATTCAGCATGATTGATTGTAAGGTTGCAAAGACACCCATAGCCAAAATCACTCCCTTGGACCTGATCTTGAGGGGGAGTGTGTGGATGAACACTTTTGCAGTGCTTTGATTGGGTCTCTTATGCACCTCACAGCTAGCAGGCCTGATATCATGTTTGCCACATGAATTTATGCTAGATATCAAGCCAACCCTAAGATATCATACCTGGTTGCTGTCATGAGGATTCTAAGATATCTCAAAGGTGCTCCAACACTAGGCCTTTGCTATCCAAAGAATTCTCACTTCAATATGTATGCCTATACAGATAGTGACTATGGTGGCTACAATATGACTACAAAGTCTACATCCGGGGGATGTCAATTCCTTGGTGGAAGGATAGTCTCATGGAAATGCAAGAAACAATCTTGTGTGTCTGCATCAACTGCTGAAGCTGAATACATTGTTGCTGCTAGCTGCTGTGCTCAAGTGCTTTCGATTCAGAATCAGATGTTGGACTATGGATCCAACTTCAAAGAGACTCCCATCCACATAGACAATAATAGTGTTATCTCTATTATAGAGAACCCTGTGCACCACTCAAGGACAAAACACATCAATATCAGGTATCATTTGATTATAGATAACTTTGAAAAGGGCTTAATCAAACTAGTCAAAGTTAACACAAATGAACAATATGATGATCTGTTCATCAAAGATATTGATGAACAGAGATTCAAATATTTTGTATCAGCTATAGTGATTATTAATCTTGAGTAGATTTTCTTAAACATTACTCAATATTATTTCTAAAACCTATGTGTCCTAAGTTGTCTATTTTATTACCATCTTAAGCCCATGTTTACTTTGGAAGAAAATCTTTTAAAATTATATTCCTTAGATTTTTGAAAATTTTGAACATCTTTCCTTTCAAAATTTTATGTCTTCAAACCAAATAACTACTTATGTAAATTTTTCTTCAGAAGAAATTCTGAAATATCTTCTGAAGCTTAAATTTGCTCATAAGTACCAATATGCTTTTCAAGAACAAATTTCTTCCGAAAAGCAATTAAGTCTCGGAAGATTTATTCTCTTAAGAATAAAACTCTAAGTCTTGATCTCTTCTTAAAGAAAACATGTCTCAAAAGTGAAAATTCTCTAAGTATTATCCTTCTGAAGCAAAATTTTCATAACTCTTAGAAATATCTTTCGAAGTCAAATTGGCTTCGGAAGCTTTTATCAAAACTTCCAAAGACAAAATACCTTCGGAAGATTTTTGACTTCTAAGAAAACTACCTTTTTGGGCACTTTTTCAGAGGTGGGACTGACATCTGGATTTCAAAGTTTATCATTTTCCATTAACTTTGTCTCAAATCCAATTCATATATGTATACCCAACAGTTCCCCCTTCTTTCACTTTCCTCTTCATCTCCAACTTTCTCTAACCTAAATTCACCCACAACCTGCCTTTGTTCTTATCTTCCTTCACCTTTAAGCTTTCTAAAATGACCAACCTTGATCGCACAAACTAGCCTGATTTTTCAATGCAACTTCACAGGCAAACAATGAAGTTACCCCGTTGAACTCTGAGAAAGATCCAAGTTTCTCAGAGGTTTGCCGCTTTCTTTCTTTGTCCAATTACTTCACCTCCCTCACCATTGATTCTTCTCTCTATGAGGATCAACTTTTGGACTTTTGGAGGACCTATCAAGAGGTCACCATGGATGGGGAGAAGCCACTATCCGCCCAGTGTAGGGGGGACAATCTTCATCACTCCGGCCATCATAAACACTCATCTTTAGCTGGATGATGTAGAAGGTCATTTGTCCTTTCCAAAGGCTATTGTTAACTACTCTTTTGAGCAGATGGGCTTTGAGGGAGATTTCTCAGTAAAGACCTTCAAGAAATGGAAGGTCTTTTCTCAATTGAAGTACCTCCTCCATGTAGTCATACACAGCTTGTCCAACAAACATCAAGGATTGGACCAGATTCCTAAGGATCTCTCTATCATAGTTCATGAAATGGTCTAAGGGGTCAAGTTCATGTATTCACAATTTGTGTATACTAATTTGCTTGCAAACTTAGACTCCTTAGAATATTACATGTTTCCTAGATATATCAAACACATTCTCAACTGTGAACTAGGCTCATAGTTGAGGGGAACAGGTAAAGTTCTTAAATTGGGACAGATGAACCCCGACATCTTCAAAACTATGGGAAGTCAACTATTGGCTTCTAAGGGGTAGAAACAACCCTTGTCCCAAAAAATGTTAGAGCTCATTCCTCAAGGTGAAAACCTAGCAGCACCAGCTAGTGTTAAACCCGCACTTTCTACTTCACAACCACCTACACAACCACAAATAACCATCACTTACCAGAGAAAATCCAATCAAACCCCTACACAAGCTACTCAGCTTGTGCAGGCCCCCATATCACCAACCATACAGGAATAAGTGGACACTAGAGCAACCACTTCTCCTAAGGAGCAAACCACTCCCATCTTACAAATGATTAGTGCTGAGGTTCCTCATGCTCAGCGAGATGAGCTCAAAAGCCCAACAACCTTAAGCTTTTACTTAGAGTCTCAAAACTCTAGTGAACAACCTTTAGGGGAAAGTTACCATCCCTAGCCTTTACATTTTAACCAACCAATACCCAACCTTGAATTCTATGATGATAAAGACATAGGATTCAGTGAGTACCATGAGTCTCTCTTATCCTCCCATACTCAAAGAGAGATGAGTACTCCTGCCTCTCCTTTGTCTAGCCCACATCATTCACTTATTACGGAGGTGGATCTCTCTGAACCTGTTCAGGAGGTCCATATGGAAAAGGCTTTCACTTTTGCAAGTGATTACATCATTAAGACCTCAACCATGGCCACTCAGCTCATTGACACTTCACCTGAAGTTATTAGTGTGCAAGGGAAATTCAGCAGCCAAGAACACAGTGCTGGTGGTGAGGAAGATGACTTTGGTCTAATTCTCTCATCCCCCTATGATTCTTCTGATGAAATTGAGGGGAACATGAGGCAAAAGGTGCAAAAGCTGACAAAAACATGCACCTATCTAGTCTCTAAGGTTAGTCACCTGGAATCTCAGGTGACTACCTTACAAAAAAGGGTCAATGATCAGGAACTTGAGATTTCTTATCTCAAGGAGAAACTAGCTGCGAGACCTTTAAGAAGATCTCAACCGGGAACACAAGAACCTGTGGATGTGATAGACCTAACCCCTAGCTCACCTTTGTAAGAGGGTGACCCTACCAAAAAGGGAGAGAAAGTCCAAGCAATCACAGAACTTAGGAGTTCTTCACAGGGTATGGACATTGAGGATTCACCACCCTCACTTGCAATTGTACATGCTCAGTAACCTCCTCAAGTTCACATTGATATGGACTCACTCATTCAAAGCCTGTTAGAGGAGGGTATACCCAGAGCTATGCCTAATCCATCTTATCATTTAAGAACCCAACCATGGGATGGAGGTATGATGTTGATACGAAAGCTCTACTTATCTCAATAACTTAAGGGCAACAGGAAATCTTCAACTTCTCCAACCTGAGGTTCTATGAGAGTACTTATCTGATTGACCTTCCACTTGCTAACCTAAGCCAACACAGACAAGCTACAAGGTTAACAGATAGAATTCAAGAGATGGTGTATGAAGAGTTCAAGAAAAGATCAAGACTATTTAGACAGAGGATAGCAGTAAAGGCTATTGGTCAACTACATGTTGAGGTGGACCCTAAGATTAACTTCGAACGGGAAACCTTGACTGAAGGCCCAGTAGTTAAACTTGTGAACCTTAAGACATGAATCCCTTCAGCACTCATTACCCTCAGTGAGGCACCAACTGGTGAAGGTGCTTCACAACCTCTCTCTGGCCCGAGCTTGACTACTACATCAGGCAATGAACGCCAAAGCTCTCTCCATCGTAAGTCATAAAGGCATGTGAGTGACAAAAGGAAAAGGAAATTGACTACTGAGGAGATTGAGGAGGACAGAGAGAGAGAGAGGAAGAGGAAGGTAAGGGAGAAAGTTCTATTGGTTCCTTAGGCTTTATGGAAGCTGCTATCAGGGCTGCCCCCAAGCCAAACACATTTAGAATGATAAGTTGAGGGCAACCAGGATAAACTATCTAGAGACCAGGAACAATGATGTGGATGAAATTATTTCTCTTCCCTTAGAAGAATTGAATGAACTGACAGACATGGAAATGTCTAAGGAAAGGAAGGAGACAGAGGATGCAGAGTTGCTCTTCAAGTTCAAAAAAGAGAGAAGACAGAAAAGGCTCTACAAGCATTCTCCTACCCTCTTCACAATTCAAGAAAGCACTGAGTCAGAGGCTATGGCAGCTGAATAAATAATTGAACAACCTCAGGTAGATAAGGAAGTTGACGGACAAAACATGATTAACTACCTGAGTGCCACATGCCATAATCAGGCATCTGCACTTCTTCAACTCTCATATGAGTACATTGAATTTAAGTATCTTAAGCAGCTGAAACAACAGTTCATTAAGGAACAAAAGGCTACTAAGAGAAAAATGAGGGAAGAAACTGCAAAGTCAAGATCCATCATCCAGAAAAGTCAAAAGAAGTCGCTTGATAGGCAAAGGATGATGAGCTTCTTGAAGATGTATGGATTCTTCAGAGGGAGGCTTGGTCCAATGTCTCTATCAACTATGGATAAGCATTCTCCACCAAGCCAAGCTCCTAATGAGGTTGAGGTTAAGGTTGAACCCTCTCAGACAACACAATCGAAACCTAGAGTTGCATCTCAGCCAACCTCATCTTCTATTCCATAGTAGGGTCCTGCTCCCTCTTCTTCTGAACCTGTGAGGGAAGAGGATCCAACTAAGAGAGGCACAACTGAACAACCTGGTACTCAAGACCAACCCTCTCAAACAAAGACTCCAAAGAGGAGGAAAAGTATGGCTTTGAAGAGTTTATCAAAGAGGAAGCCAAAAGCACCCATGCAGGATCGGGTTTGTCACTTTACACTTGGATTTCTCTCAAACTCACTTATATTACACTCAAATCAGATGAAGTTGATGTTGGTTCTTATATGCCCAAGACACATACAAGATTGATGTGGTTAGTACGTTATGATCCAAGTCGGGTCATACCCAATAACAAGCTATACAAACACCAATAATTAATTATTTGTTGATAAGATCATACAAATATATTGACACCTATTTAGAAAATTGGTTTTCTAAATATTGCTTTTGTGATAGAACAACATTATATGGATAATTTGTTCATGAGATATTTATTTGTTTCATTATTTAAGTTGGTTAAATAATGTCAAATAAAAGTGTGTCAAGTTATAAAATTAGACTATGTTTTAATTTTATAACCTAAATGCATGGAAGAGTGTTTAATTTTAACAAATATCTAATGGTGGGAAACCAATTTGAAAACAAAATTTCGGCCGCCCTAGGGGGCCTTGGGAACTCCATATTATGTCTTGTTTCATGCAAGACTTGATTACTTACACACTCTTCCATCATTTTTACACTTCTTCTCTCTTCTTTTCACTCAAGCAAGAACACTCAAAACCTCTTGAAAATTCGGATTTGTGGCTGACATTTGGGGCTGAAATTCGGATTTAGATAGTAGCTTTGAAAGATTGTTTTGGTGTAAAGCTCCCTAACAAAGCAAGGTGTTTCGAAGAAGCTTGTGGGTATTACATCTTGAGGTCTTCTTCCTTGAAGGATTGCTGCTCACAAACCATCATCATCTTCAAAGTTTCGACCCTTTTGAGCTGCAGAAAGGTAGTTTTTTCACAGCTCATTGTAGCTGTGATTTTATGTACATTTACATATGTTCATAGATTGCTTATTCACATATAATGATCCTTTTGTTTTGGGTTTGTTTTATACATATATATGTCACCATAAGAACATGAAATTTCAGCTTTATAATCATGTTTTAAAATATATATCCGCTGCGTTTTTCAGAAAGTTTAAGAGGTTAAACTTTGGTTTTATGTTCTAACAAACCCAACAATGGCATCAAGAGCCGGTTATGTGGATAGCTTGCTTGTTCTTGTCCTTTAAAAATCGTTTTATGGGACTTTATAACCCTTTTAAGGGTTGCAATATTCTTGTATGTTGAATCCCCAAACTTTCAAGGTTATATTACACATGCTTGTGATTAAACCTTGAAAGATATGTATGTTGATATGTATGTTGTTTGGACAATGTTTAAAACCCGAAATTTCAGTTTATGTTGGCTGAAATTTCGTGGGTTTTAGAGGGGATTCATTGTTTTTTTGGATGATATGATGAATGTTTATATTGGTGCATAACCTAGCCTTTAGCCTTGTGTTGTTTGGATGATTGCAATGGTTGTATTTGTTTATTCAATGGCGTTGTATATTTATTTATTTGTGCTTTGTTTAAAATGTAATTTGTTTATTATTGGGTTGTAATAAATAGATTAGGTGCATTTTCATTTTACTAGATATCTTGTATTAGGACTTTATATCTTGTAATATGAAGACGTATGCGTTGGAAGCACAAAGGAGAAACATGGAGCATTTTGGATGCGGTTTCAAGTGGTTGGCTTTTGGAAGCTTTCTATGTGTTTTGTTATGACCCTTAGGAATGCCTATGGACCACACTTGTGATGGCAAACAAGTGTGGACCACTTTAGATGCTATGGTTATACACATATGCTATGTTGTTTTGTTTATATTATTGTGGTTGATAGCATGTATGTGATATTTGCTTTAACAAACCTTTCTATGAACTTAACAAACTAATTAAATGGTTCTTAATCATTAAAAGGTAATAAAAGGTTATTAAAATGATGTAATGATTTAAAGATTAAAATGGGTTTTAATCAAAAGACCATAGGGTATCTTGTATTTGAATGCATGCAAATACAAGTACATAGAGTTTTCTAAAACTTAAATTATGAAATCTCTAATATTTTAAAACGAGATCAACACCGTCCTTTTACACAACACTTGAGTCACTTGGGAACTCTTAGTGGGATAAAGGTCACCTAACCATTTTGAGGGAACTTGTGATTTGAGGTGCCAATGCCTTATTTGTGGGATAAAGATCACCTAACCACTTATTTTGGCAAACTCACACGTCGATGTAAGTAGGGTGTCTTGATTTGCAAACCATGTCAAATGGATCACCTACGATGTGGTTTCCAAATGGTGTTGATGGGATTAACATGCCGACTTTACATATGATGTTTAAAGTCGATCCCATACCTCTAGAAGTTGCAAATGGTTGCAACCGTCAATCGTTGACCACCTTATTAATTTAAATCGTGGGATAAAGATCACCTAACCACTATTTAAATGTAATGTTGGATTCTAGATTTTAATATTAAATTGACCTTAAAAGGCATTAATTATTAAAAAAAATAGCAATATCGAAAATACTAAAATAGATCTTTGTTAAATTTTGTAGATGGCCTCCAATAATGATAATCATGATATCTCATCCGCGTCCGCCCAATCTTTACGAGCAATTCTCCAAAAGGAACGTCTAAATCATAACAATTTTATTGATTGGTATCGAAACTTGAGAATCATTCTCAAGCAAGAGAAACGATCATACGTTTTAGAAGACCCTATCCCCGATCAACCTGCTGAGGATGATGAGGAGGCCTTTAACGATTGGCTGAAGTACACTGAGGACTCTGTCCAAGTGTCTTGTCTCATGCTGGCGAGCATGACTCCGGATCTCCAAAAGGAGTATGAACATCACGGAGCTTATGACATGATAACCCAGCTGAAGGAAACGTTCCAACAGCAAGCGAGGGTTGAGCACTTCGAAACGGTTCGAGCACTCCATGCATGTCGTATGGACGACAACCAATCGGTTTCATCTTATGTACTTAAGATGAAAAGCCACATTGACCGCCTTGAAAGGCTTAATTGTCCTGTCTCAAAGGAATTGGCCACGGATTTGATCCTCAATGGCCTTACCAAGAAGTTCGAGACATTTGTGTTGAACTACAACATGAATGCTTAGGACAAAAGCATTGGTGAGCTTCACTCAATGCTCAAAACGGCCGAGGCGGCCATGGGTAAAAGGGTTTTACCCGTTCTCACCATCAATGAAGGTGGGAACAAGAAAAGGCCTCATCCCACACCCAAGGCAAAGGTTGCCAAGGGCAAGGGACCCGTATGGGGAAAAGGGAAAGGGGTGGTAAGGTGCCACCCAAACCACAAGAGAAGAAGCAAAAGGTTGCTTCGAATAACCCATGCTTCAAGTGTGGGGAGATTGGACATTGGGCAAGAAATTGTCCCGTCAATCTCCAAGAGTTGAAAGCAAAGAGGCATGCCGGACAAACCTCAGGTACAATATACATGATCCATATTGATTTAAACTTAATATCCTCTAACACATGGGTATTGGATACCGGATGTGGAACTCACATTTGCAATTTGTTGCAGGGGTTCAAAAGAAATAGTGACTTCAAGAAAAGGGATGTTAGCCTCTACATGGGCAATGGGGTAAAAGTTCAAGTTGAAGCCCTTGGTGACTACATCTTGAAACTTCCAAATGGTTTGGAAGTAATTTTGTATAATGTTTTTGTTGGACCAAAAGAACCAATGAGCCTGATCAGAAAAACCTCTAAGTCCCACAGACATTACAACTGCTGAAGAAGATCACAACAGCTGAAGACATGAGCTGATTACAAAGGTCTGAAGACAAAGTCTGAAAGCAAAGAACTGAAGACAAAGTCTGAAAGCAAAGAACTGAAGACAAAGTCTGAAGATGAAGTGCTGAAGACAAAGACTGAAGACCAGAGTGATCAGCAGTTGTCACAACAGCTGAAGTTGTTAACTTCAGTAGTTGTGATGGTTTTACTTTTCAGTACTTGTAAATTTACATTTCAGTAGTTTATTGTTTCAGTAGTTTTTAGTCAGTAGTTTCATGTATTTGTACTTAGCATTCTCTGAGATGTGATCAGTTGTTGAGAACATCTCAGTAGTTTGCATATTTCAGTTGTTTTGTAAATTATGTTAGATGTCACTATCAAGTGACATCAGCAGACGTCACGTTCCTCTATATAAGGGATGTTGACCTAGCTGTATTCTAACCGAAGCATTACGCGTGAATGAAAACATTCCTTTAACAGAAATATTCTCTCTATAATTATGATTGAGTGTTTTGCATATTCATTACTTTTCTTGCTTGAATTCGATCTTAATTCGTGATATTCCGCTGCATAATTCAAATCTAATTGATCCGATCCTATCAAATGGTATCAGAGCAGGTTAATCATTGATCGATCTAACAATTGATCATTGAAACTGTTCTTTTGATAGCGAAGGTTGATCGAATTAGTATTTTTGCAAGAATTGATTATAGAGATTGATTTTCTGTGCTTCCGATTAATTAATTGAGATTCTAATTGTGTTTTCTAATTGTGTTGTTGAGTTTTCAAACTAGACCGATTTTAATCTCATTGAATTCAATTGAATTAGTTAAAATGACTACTTCAATGAATGATCCTCACAATACTGGCTCCTCAACTAAGCCTCCAATGCTTGTTAGGAGTGAGTATAACATATGGCAACGCCGAATGCTCCATCACCTGTCTGTTAACAGTTCAGGTTGTTGGAAGTCTGTGGTTCATGGACCATACAAGCCTATGGTGACTAATCCTGAAATCAATGAGATGGTTCCTAAAAAGAAGGAACAATTTTCTGATGAGGATTTAAAACTGTTTGAGATTGATGCTAAAGCCCATGGAATTCTGGCCATGGCACTGGCTAATGAAATCTATTCTGGGCTCATGCATCATGAAACTGCTTATGATCTCTGGGTTGCTCTGAAGGAACAATTTGGAGGAATTGATGAGGTCTTAGCAAACAACAGAGAAATTATTGCCCAGCAATATGAGACATTCTCTCATAGGAACGGTGAGACACTGACTCAACAGTTTGAGCGGTTTTCATGTTTAATTTCTGAGCTTAAAATGGTTCAACATGAATACACAAACAGCCAGATGAATAACAGATTCCTCAGATCCCTGCCTGAGAGATGGGACACTTACACCATTGTCCTACGCTCTAGTGCAAATCTGGATACTCTATCTCTCACCCAACTTCATGGGAAACTCTTAACATTTGAGAGAGAGATAGAACAGAAAAGGAAACTATCTTCATCTGGAAAGCTCACTGATGACTTTGTACCAGGTAACACTGCTCTGGTTGGTCATGAGTCTGAATATGCTTCATCTGAAAGTTCATATGATGAGCATATTGATTTCTCTTCAAATAGTGGAAATCATGCTTTTGTTGGAGTTGAGGGAAACTCAGTTTTTTTATGTTGATAATTTGTGTTTTATGATGGATGATTTGAAAGGAATTGCTAATGATGATCTGGAAGAGATGGATATTCTGAGCCAAATGGCATTGATTAATATCAGATCTCAAAAGTTTTATAAAAGAACAGGTAGGAAATTTCCTGGTCTCTCTGGCAAAACCAAGGTTGGTTTTGACAAGAGTAAGTTGAGATGTCACAAGTGCCACAGACTTGGACATTTTGCTAGAGAGTGTAGATCATCTGGATCTAACTCATCTGCACCCTTTGTGACTTTTCCAAGTAATAATTCACAATCCAAAGGGCAACATCCTACCAGTTCTGATCATCATTTACAACATAAATCATCTCCTGCATACTTTGTCCCTCAAAGCCCCATGCCATATCCTTATCCATGCTTTTACATGCCTCAGTCTGGTCAAGTTTCTGTACCCATGGCTCAACAACCACATGCTCTACCTGATCCTCAGCCATCTCAAACAAATCAGCAATCTCAACCTCAATCTCATCAGAGCTTTTTCACCCCTGAGGTTGTTGACTGGAGCAGCCTACCAGATGATGTCTCTGGTTATTCTGAGCAATTTGCTGGTGCTGGTCAACATGGTGGTGACAACCCTTTTGGAAACCTCGCTTTAATGGCCCTGGAATCTACTGATGACAATCCTTCCTCATCACAGGTACCACAGGTATCTTCTGAGGCTAAGGCCAAGTTATGTTCTGAATCATGCATAGCTGCTTTTGTTTCTATTAGGGAAGCAAATGTAGCTTTAATTAATCAAAATCTTGACCTAGAAAAGGCAATTTCCAAAAGAAAATCTGAGTTTGAGTCTGTTTTAAGAGAGAAGGATGAGGAGATCTATAAACTTAAATGTCAAATTACTGATGAGAAAGCAAAGGTAGAGGTCATTCTAGAAAATCACAAGAATCTCAAAGAAACACTTGCAGCTACCCAAGTTGATTGTGAACGATGGGTAACATCCTGCAAGGGATTTGAAATGCTTCTCAGTAAGCAAACTGCTTCCAATGTGAAGTTTGGGATTGGGTATAATCATACCATACCTCCCACAGATTTTACTCCCAAGTTAGAAGTACAATCTGAGGTTGAGAGTCATTCCCAAACCATATCATCAGGTGTTTCATCCTTAACTGAAAATTCAAAATCTGAGGATGAAGATAGTGTGAGTATCTCAGTTAATCAAATAACTGATGATCCCACTGCTTCGAAACACTTGATCAAGAAGAGGCTGAGAAATTCAGGTGGTGTTCCACAAGGTACTCAAAGTACTAAAGGGCAAAACACAACACCTGAAGAGCATTTTAAATCAGAGGAAAACAAACATTCCTTGACAACTGCTGAAGAATCTATCAGGATTCTAAAAAGTACTGATAGAAAACCACTGAAGAAGAAATCTTCAGTTGTTGAAAATCCTTCACTACTTCCCAAAAGTACTGAAAGGAAGAAAGTACTGAAGAACAAATCTTCAGTAGTTTCATCAACTTCAGCAGTTGATCAAGAAAAGATGAAAAGAAAGCCATGTGAAATATGTGGTTTGTTCAATCATCTGACTGATGAATGCTGGTATAACAAGGGTTTAAAATTCAATAAAGAGAAAATCATTAAGAAGGAAATGCATAAAATGAAAAATGAATTTCAAACCAAGTTTGTACCACAATCATCTCATTCTGATAAACCTAAGCTTTCTCAAAAAGTCATTAAGGAGGAAGGGGTTTTTCAAACAACAGCTGCAAATATTCATCAGGGAATATTGAAAACTCAGACTAAGTCTGTGTCTTTTCAAAAGAGGATGTAGTGAATAACAAGAACAAATCATCTACAAGTACTGATGTGTCAACTGAGTTGAAAACTCTGTCAACAAATCAGACACAACTTGTGATGATGGTTCAACATCTATTGGGGAGAGTTAACCAATTAGATGTTTCTGTGATTAAACCACTGAAAAGGATACCTAAGCCAAAATCCAAGGAATCCTTTTCAGCATCGTCTACATCTTCAAAAGCTGTTAATCATGCACAACCTGTTAGTTTAACATCTGTTGATGAAAACAGACCCAAAACCAAAAAGGTTTGGGTCTCAAAGGCTAACTAATGTTTGTGATAAATGCAGGGTTCTTCATCATGCCAAAGAAGCATCTGGTATGTGGACAGTGGAGGATCCATGCACATGACAGGGAGCAGCTCTCTTCTTCATGACTATTCCCAAAGGAAGAAGGGATTTGTTTCTTTTGGAAATGATGCCAAGGGTTACATCATTGGGAAGGGTTTTGTCTCAAATGGGGAGATAAGATTTGATGATGTTAACCATGTGGAGAACCTCAAATACAATCTTTTGAGTGTCAGTCAAATGTGTGATAAAGGGCATGTTGCACTTTTCACAAGTCAAAACTGTCGGATTCTGTCTTCCACAATTTTGCACAAGATTGACAAAATATTAGATGAGTATACTCTCCTGAAGGCCAACAGGATTGGAAGAGTATATGCTTTAGATCTATCAAAGAAAATTGATCTAAAAGGCCATCCATGTCTGTTCTCCAAAGCGTCTCCTCAAGAATCTGAACTATGGCATAGAAGGCTGGGTCATGTGAATTTCAAGAACATGAATCAGCTCATTCATCATGGTTTAGTGAGAGGTTTGCCATTGAAGGAGTTCAAGTGTGATGATAACTGCCTAGCTTGCTTAAAAGGAAAGCAACACAAAGCTTCATTCCCTGCTATAGAAGAACCTAAGTCCACTGCCTGCTTGCAATTACTGCACATGGATCTCATTGGTCCTGTGAGAGTAATGAGCATGGCAAAGAAATAGTACTGTCTGGTAATTGTGGATGATTACTCAAGATATGTATGGACTTTCTTCTTGCACTAAGGATGAGGCTGCTCAAAGTATCATCTATTTTGTGTTACATGTGGAAAAGCAGCACTCACTTCCAGTTAAGTGTGTGAGAAGTGATAATGGGACAGAGTTTAGGAATCACACTCTTGATGAATTCTATTTGTCTAAGGGAATCAAAAGACAATATAGTATTCAAAGAACTCCAGAGCAAAATGGAGTGGTGGAGAGAAAGAACAGGACCCTGATTGAAGCTGCATGGACAATGTTGGCTGACTCTGGTTTGCCACTAACCTTTTGGGCTGAAGCTGTCAATACAGCTTGCTATGTTCAGAATAGAGTTTTAGTGAATCAGAGGTTGATGAAGACTCCTTATGAGCTCTTACATCATTTGGCTCCTTTGATTTCATTCTTTAGAGCTTTTGGCTGTCCATGTTATATTCTTAACACAAAGAGTATACTTCAGAAGTTTGATTCCAAGGTGGATGCAGGGTATTTTGTTGGGTATTCATCTACTTGCAAGGCATACAGAGTTTTCAACTGCAGAACAAAGATTGTTGAAGAGACTTTGCATGTCAAGTTTAATGAATCCCCAAAAGATAAGATTCCTCAAAACCCTGTTGAGATGTTTGACTTGGACATACTGTAATATGTTCCATATCAGCCTCCACCTGTTGTGGTTTCTGAAGTTCCATCCACTCCAACTGAAGATACAAATGCAAGTTGTAGAGATCATCTGCCTGTTTCTACTACACTTGATGTTCCTGTAGCCTCAGCAGCTCCATCCACAACAAATGCTGATGAAATCTCTGAATCCTCTACTTCATTTGAACTGCCATCTCAGTCTAGGTTTCAAGAGTCTACATCAACATCTGCTGCTGCTGAATCTTCTACAAACACTTGCACCGATATTATTGCATATCAAGAATTGAAGAATCATCCCATGTCCCATATCATTGGTGACATAAATGCTGGTGTTTCAACAAGAAGTCAATTGTCCAATTTCTGTCTCTATGCTCTCTTCATCAGTCAGCAAGAGCCAAAGAATTATCATGTGGCCTTAAGGGACAATGGATGGGTTGAAGCCATGCAGCTTGAGCTTCTTCAATTTCAAAAACAGCAAGTGTGGGAACTGGTTCCTCTACCCCAAGTGACTATGCAGGGTGTAAGTTAACAAGAAAATCAACTTCTGGTGGATGCCAATTTCTAGGCAATTGTTTGGTTTCTTGGCAGAGTAAGAAACAAACATCAGATCAACAGCCGAAGCAGAGTACATTGCAGCTGCAAGCTGTACATCTCAGGTACTTTGGCTTCAAAATCACTTATTGGATTATGACATTACAGAGACTAAGACTCCATTATTAATGGATAGTTCTTCAGCTCTTTGTATTGTTAAGAATCCTGTCCAGCATTCTAGGACCAAACATATTGAGATCAGACATCATTTCATTAGGGATTGCTATGAAAAAGGTCTGATTGATCCAAAGTTTGTGCCTAGTGCTGATGAGCTTGTAGATATATTTACTAAGCCTTTGGATAGTGCAAATTTTCATAATCTTGTACTCAGGCTTGGTATGTTGCAACTAGAATAATTTGACAACTACTGATGCTTTTAGTTCATAAATACTGATGAGCATTAGTATACTTTTGTCAAAAATAAGTGCTGATAAGTCATTTTATCTTCAGTAGTTTTACAACTACTGAAGACTAAATTACTTAAAAGTACTGAAGTATCTTATTTGTTTGAAAATACTGATGTAGTTCAAACTACTGATGTCTTTTATAATAAATAAGTACTGATGACCAATGAAACATCTGAAAATCAGATGATCTGATGAGTAAGTGTTAAGGTCATTGAAACAGCTGAACTTTGTGAATTGACGACAACTACTGTTTCATTTCCAAACAACTGAAGCCAAAACCAAGTCTTCAGTAGTTTTACAACTATTGATGACTAACACCAAGTCTTCAGTTGTTTATAACATCTGAAAGTTAAAACCATGTCTTCAGTTGTTTTCTAACACCTGATGACTAACACCAACACTTTCAGCTGTTTTCCCTCAGCCATTTCATAACCTATATATACCTAACCCTAACTTCAAACTTTTCATAACCCACTTTCCAAACGTTCATCTTCCATTAATGGCGACCATGCAAATCAAACCTCGACACAACTGTGTTGCTCACCTTACCAAATCACCTTTCTGGAACAAGTTTGATGCTGCTATCGACTTGATGGTTGATTCCCAATATCACACAGCCTTTCTCCTAAATCCTACCATCTACCCCGATACCCTGTGCCAGTTCTGGACAAACGTTACCGTTCATACTGCTGAGAATGATGCCACCATCACTCTCCAGTCTTTTGTTAACCAGAAGCGGGTGATCATCACTCCTGAGATCATTCGTCAAAGCCTGGACCTGAATGATGCCACCTATCCTACCAAATACCCCAAAGGCACCATTGATCTTTCTTTTGCTAACCATGGTTATGAAGGTGACCTAAGTGCTACTACCATCCTGAAGAAGCACTTCCATGATGCCGAGCGACTTATATTTCACATGATCAATGTCTGCCTTGCTCCCAAAACATCCTCTTGGGATCAAATGTCATCCAGATGGCAACAGGTATTATATTCTATCCTTGAACATCAAAATCTAAATTTTTTTGATATTATCTTTTTGGAACTGAAAGATTTGGCATTGAAACCTGTGGCAAATAGATGGATATTATATCCACGGTTTCTTATGGCAATCATTTTAAATCAATTAAAATCTGATGGCCTTGTTGGCCTTGGAGTCCCTGCTCTGTTGGTTTTGCCAGAGGTATACTCCAGGAACAACTCAAACCCACAACTCAAAGAGGCTGCCAAACTGCTCAAACCTAAGCAGAGGGAACCCACAGCCTCCACCTCCAAATCTAAAGTTCCTTCCAAACCCAAACCAAAGAAAACCAAAAAGGCTACTCAGGGAGTTGAGTCCCCTGATGATGCCCCTGTAGCACAAACGCAGGATGAGACTACAAGTCTTAATCCCCTTGTAGGTTCAATGACTCCACCAGCTGAAACCGCTCAGGTATCCTCTCAACAGGATCCTGATGCAACCAATATTGGGGAAACCACATTACTGGAATCTATCTCACTTGAGAAGATTGCCATTGAAGAGCACCACTCTCCCCAGGTGCAAACCTTGTCACCCCCATCTCCCACTGATACCACCCCTACAAGCCCAACTGCAGTCATTGCACAAGTGCTGACTCAGCTACATTCCTCTACCCCTCCCCAGAAACCTGTTACTACTAGGAAAACCTCAACAGCTGAGGGAGAGGGTCAAAATATAGTTGATAACCAACAGCATAGGGATTCTAAACTTCAGTCTCCTAGTGTAAATGTGGAGACTAGAACATCTGGTGAGGCTACCTCTTCCCCTGTTTCAACACATGAACAGGATGAAGCAGGTATCATCTCTAAGACCTCACCAGAGGCAACTATCAATGAAGGACATGCTCCTGAGGCAGGAAGTCCCCAGTTCCAAGACAAAGGGACACATGTGATCACTGATTTACACTCAGCACATGTTCATCCTGATTCACTCAAGAGGTCAGCTGATTCAGTTTATACTGATGATGACCTGGGCTTTTTATTTGAAGTCTTAGCCCAAAATACTATTCTTGAGGCTGAGGTTTGTAGATTAAAAGATCTGCTTCCCATCATGCCTCAGGAATCAAGTCCATCTGCCCCAATAAACCCACAGATGGCAGCTTCTGTTGAAGCTTCACCAAACACTAAGCCACTCAAATCAAACAAACCACCAGCCTCTGGCTCAGGCACCATTTCTCAGGGAGAGAACCCCTCTGAGCAAATGGTTGATGCTTTCAAATCTTCCTTACCTCTCATCACCCCCATCATCACATCTATTGTTCAACAAACCATTGATGAGAGGCTCTCCTCAGATATTAAATCCCTTGTGACTGATGCTGTGTTAAAGCACCTTTCTGACATTCAAACCCCTAAACCCAATGCAACCAAAAAGGGGGAGTCTAAGTCAGTAAAGGATGATAAAAGGAAAAGAGCTGAAGAGGAAGAAGCTAAGGAAGAGAATAAAGGCAAAGAGATCATCACCTACAAAAGAAAGAAGAGTATTGGTGAACAAACTGAAGATGAGAAGAGGTTAGATGAGATGATCAAAGAAGCTGATGACCAACATAGCAGATCCATGGACAGGATCATTGATCAGCTCTTTAGGCAAGGTTTTGATACTGCCAAACTTGACTCAGAGATCAGAAGACTTGAGATTCAAGAAATTGAGAATCGATGGGCAAGTTGCAATGAAGAAGAAAGGGAGAGATTAGAGGCTATGATTAGATTCCTCTCTAAACACTTGGGAAGACCTATCATTGAGATCAAGTCATGGTCCAGAGATGGCATCTTGGAGATAACTACCAAATTATGCTCATCTGAAAGCTTCAACAAAGGCTTAATCATCGAAGCTCTGGATGAAGCTGGTGCTGGGAAGAGAACTGATATGGCCAAGTTATCCAAAGCCACCCTCACCAACAAAATGATAGAGCAGCCCTTAAAATCTCCTTTACCAAAACAATCTTCAAAGCCAACCTCACAACCAAAACAACCAATCTCAAAACCTTCAAAACAACCAACCTCTCAACCTCCAAAACAATCAACTTCACAACCATCTAAACCAACCCCTTCACCCAAGAAACCCATCCAAGATTCCACCAGTGAAGCACCCAAAAGAAAAAGAAGGCTGCTGAGGAGGGAAGAAGAAGAAGAAGAGGATGAAGAAGACAATCTGCCAATATCTGCTATTCTTGAAAAGAAGAAACTGAAGCCTAGGAGTCAATCACAAACAATAACTCCTGAAACTCAAAGGCAGATAGTTAAGGTCAAAATTCAAGAAGAACAGGAGAAGCAGCATGATGAGCAATTTCTTAGAATGGTTGACAAGGACTTCCCTCAGTCCTCATCCATTCAAGCTATGAAGATACAAGCTCAGAGGCTGTACACTCTCAGACATACTTTTCAACATCAAAAAGAAAGAGTGAGGATTTGGCCAGATCCCAGGGTAAGTTCTAGAATTCACAAGAAAAACTTACCAAGTAGATATCATGGCCAAGTAAGAAAGACTTTGAATGCTGCCATCATGTTGGCCATGGTAGTCTCACCCTGGGAAATCATTGAAGAATTCAAGAGAGCTCACACATCCAAATCAACCCCTATGTCTATTCTTGAGAACAAAATGATCAAGAATGGGTTATTGTACAAAAGACTTGAAGATCTTCAAAAGAGTGAACTCCAGTTGCTGCTCGAAGGCTCTCATCCAGATGAATTCGCATATAGAGAGATAACAACTGTTAAGTTGAAGAATGGGAAGACAATGAGGTATCTGTCTGAATACTATGGGCCTAAGTTCTTCTTTGAGGGAGAAGCAGAAGAACTCACTAAGGAGGAACAAGTTGTTCTCCTTGAGGCCTATGCAAGGGAGTCTTTCAGACTCATAAATGGGAAATAGGTTTCATGGTTGGGACAAGACTCTGTGTCCAATTTCCCCAAGACAGAGTTCCCTTCCATACTTAGCCAATCAAAAGATTAGAAACCTTTTCCTGGCCTATTCTTATCTGTCTACCTCTGAAGCTGATCAAGAGAGTATTTTTGCCAAAGAATAAGTGGGATCTTCAATAAAGTTAGAGGTTTTGGCTGCATTGGTTCAGGGGGAGTTTGTTGGACCAAAAGAACCAATGAGCCTGATCAGAAAAACCTCTAAGTCCCACAGACATTACAACTGCTGAAGAAGATCACAACAGCTAAAGACATCAGCTGATTACAAAGGTCTGAAGACAAAGTCTGGAAGCAAAGAACTGAAGACAAAGTCTGAAAGCAAAGAACTGAAGACAAAGTCTAAAGATGAAGTGCTGAAGACAAAGACTGAAGACCAGAGTGATCAGTAGTTGTCACAACAGCTGAAGTTGTTAACTTCAGTAGTTGTGATGGTTTTACTTTTCAGTACTTGTAAATTTACATTTCAGTAGTTTATTGTTTCAGTAGTTTTTAGTCAGTAGTT
Organism: Flaveria ramosissima; assembly: GCA_025215565.1. NCBI lineage: Eukaryota > Viridiplantae > Streptophyta > Magnoliopsida > Asterales > Asteraceae > Flaveria > Flaveria ramosissima. Next base: position 33,061,373 of record CM046036.1, read on the forward strand.
TCATGTATTTGTACTTAGCATTCTCTGAGATGTGATCAGTTGTTGAGAACATCTCAGTAGTTTGCATATTTCAGTTGTTTTGTAAATTCTGTTAGATGTCACTATCAAGTGACATCAGCAGACGTCACATTCCTATATATAAGGGATGTTGACTTAGCTGTATCCTAACCGAAGCATTACGTGTGAATGAAAACATTCCTTTAACAGAAATATTCTCTCTATAATTGTGATTGAGTGTTTTGCATATTCATTACTTTTCTTGCTTGAATTTGATCTTAATTCGTGATATTCCGCTGCATAATTCAAATCTAATTGATCCGATCCTATCAGTTTTGTATGCTCCTAGTTTGACTAGGAACATTATCTCTGTAGCCCTATTAAAACAATTTGGATATGTATTATCATTTATTGGAAATGAAATTCATGTTGCTTTGAATGACATGTTCTACTTTAAAGCTATTCCCATTAAATTGGTATTTATGAATTGGTTAATGAAAATATTAATAGTTCATTGTACCAAACTAGCACAAGAAACTCAAGTTGGATTGAGTGATACCTATTCTTGGCATTGTCGTCTTGGTCATATAAACAAGAAAAAGAATTCAAAACACTACAAAAGAATGGTCTTTTTAAAAACAAGTGAATGTGATTCATTTGATGTGTGTGAGTCTTGTTTACAAGGTAAAATGACTAAGGCACCCTTTAGTGGGACTAACGAAAGGGCAAAAGATTTGTTAGGAATCATACATTCGGATGTATGTGGTCCTTTTAAGCCAATGACTAGGAATGGTGAAAGATACTTCATTACCTTTACCGACGATTATAGTCGCTATGGGTATGTGTACCTATTGAGACACAAAGATGAAGCTTTTGAAATGTTCAAGATCTTTCAAAATGAAGTACAAAATCAACTCAACAAGTCGATTAAAGTTCTCCGCGCCGTAGTAGAGAGGTGAATACCTAAGTGATGCCTTTCAAGATCATCTTAGGAGTTGTGGGATTGTCTCACCACTCACTCCACCTGGAACACCACAACATAATGGTGTGTCTGGGAGGAGGAATCGAACCTTATTAGATATGGTCCGATCTATGATGGCTAGAAGCACATTGCCTCTATCATTTTGGGGTTTCGCTTTGCTCTCCGCGGCCCGTATTCTAAATATGGCCCCAACCAAAAAGGTGGAAAGGACACCTTTTGAGATATGGCATGGAAGAGTTCCATCCCTATCATACTTAAGGGTCTGGGGTTGTGAGGCTTATGTTAAGACTCCCACCCAAACAAATTGGAAAGTCCGATCCACCAAGTGTATCTTTGTTGGATATCCTAGAGATTCTATGGGGTATTATTCTATGATCCACTGGAACAAAAAGTGTTTGTTTGCCAGAAAGGGTGAGTTCTTAGAAGCAAAGTTCCTTATGGAAGGACTAGCAGTAGAACAGTGGATCTTGAGGAGGATCAAGAACCACAACCCGATGCACGTTTGGTTGAAACTAGCACTCAACATCAGGATGTTGAAGATGATCAAGTGGTTGATCAAAACACACAAAACGTTCGCAGATCTGGTAGAATTAGTAATCCACCTGAAAGATATGATTTTTCGTTGATGGATGCTATGTGGTAGATTCGATGAACCAACCACCTATCGTGATGCAATGTCCAATTTGGATTGTGACAAATGGCTTGAAGCCATGAACGTTGAGATGAAATCCATGTATGACAATCAAGTATGGGACTGGTTGTACCACCTCTTAACTCCAAAGTAGTTGGAAGTAAGTGGGTTTTCAAGAAGAACACCGATATGCATGGAAACTTGGATACTTACAAAGCTAGACTTGTAGCAAAAGGTTTCAAACTCAAGGAGTTGATTATGATGAAACCTTCTCACCTGTTGCGATGCTAAAGTCTATTAGGATATTGTTTGCCATAGCTGCTCATTATGATTATGAGGTTTGGCAAATGGATGTCAAAAACACTTTCCTAAATGGATATCTTGAGGAAGATGTCTATATGGTTCAGCCTGAAGGTTTTGTCGATCCAAAACATCCTAATAAAGTATGCAAGGTTAAAGAAATCAATCTATGGATTGAAACAAGCATCGAGAAGTTGGAATCACCGTTTTGATGAAGAAATAATTAAATTCGGATTCTCAAGAACGCTGATGAAGCTTGTGTTTATAAGAAAGCTAGTGGGAGCATCATCACTTTCCTAGTATTATATGTTGATGACATACTACTATTTGGAAATGACATTCAAACTTGGAAGGTGTAAAAACCTGGCTTGGAAGTTGTTTTTCCATCAAGGATCTTGGTGAGGCCGCCTATATCTGGGAATAAAGATCTATAGGGATAGATCAAGGCGGTTGATTGGTTTAAATCAAAGTGCATACATTGATAAATCTTGAAAAGTTCAAGATGGAGAACTCTAAGAAAGGTACGGTACCTATTCAAAGAGGAACGATATTGAGTACGACTCAATGTCCTAGCTCAAAGGATGAGCAAGATAAAATGAAGGCAATCCCATACGCATCTGCTATTGGATCCATCATGTATGCAATGATATGCACTCGACCGGACGTGTCATGCGCCTTAAGCATGACAAGCCGATACCAACAAAATCCTGGAAACAGTCATTGGATGGCTGTTAAAACATACTTAAGTACCTAAGGAGACAAAAGATATGTTCCTAATCTATGCATCTGGTGATGAGGAACTCGTTGTAAAAGGGTACACGGATGCGAGTTTCCAAACCGATCTTGATGATTCACGGTCACAATCGGGATATATTTTCATTCTGAATGGAGGACGGTCTCTTGGAAGAGCTCCCAACAGGATGTGGTGGCTCTATCAAGTACAGAATCAGAATACGTCGCCGCCTCATTGGCAGCTCAAAAAGCTGCATGGTTGAAGAAATTCATTGCCGATCTAGGGTTGTCCCTTCCATTCAGGACCCCCTAGAGATCTTTTGTGATAACGAGGTGCGATTGCTCAAATCAAGGAACCTCGTGTTCATCAAAAGACTAGGCACATTGAGAAGAGATTCAATTACATACGAGATGAAGTTGAAAAGGGAAAGATATGTATTCGCAAAGTTCACACGGATCAAACATTACGGATCCTCTCATGAAGCTCCTTGAAAAGGCAAAGCATGAAGGTCATACTTGTGCCATGGGACTTTGTATTCTAGTGATGGATTTGATCTGTAATTTGTATTTGGATATGTGGAACTTTTATTATTTGAATAAAATTATTTGGTTATAATGTTTCAATTAATATTCCAATTTAGCATGTTTAACCATGAGTAAATTGTTTACTCTAAATATTCGTAGTCGCTTGTGGGAACAAGTATGAGGGAAGATATTATGAATTTGGATTGGTAGATATTCATATGGATGAATATAGAGCAAAAGGTTGCTGCCAAGGTTCATAGATATTTGTGGGATGCAATATTGGAAGACTTGCATCTCAAATATTACTACATGGGATCTTCCTGATTGATCATAAGTAATTGAGTAAAGGCGAACATCATTTGGTATCCTCTGACCTGAGATACATATTGGGTCTTGATATTTACCAAATATTATACTTTGACTCAGTTCTTCGCTGTTGTGAAATATGGCAGTACATAAGTCTGAGTTCAGGTATGATACAAGGAATTTGAGAGACGTATGTAGTATTCAAGAAGGGATTTGTCACTCTTATTCGTTGAGAGTAAGATGTCTAAGGCCTGATAAAGTTAAATCAATGGAGGAATGATCACTCTGTGTCTCTAGGATTTAACAGACATCTGCGACAAAGGATAGATGATTGATTCACTAAAAATTTCAAGTATGGTACTTGAAGGGGATTGATGTTATTGAATGGACTTAGCTTAGTCATACGATATTTATTAAGGGTAGTTAAACGTTGTAGGACTGGTATTACAGCTGCATCAATTTCTATGAATCTGTTGCATTGGGAGATGTTGTTCTATATGCCCAGACACATACAAGATTGATGTGGTTAGTACGTTATGATCCAAGTCGGGGTCATACCCAATAACAAGCTATACAAAACACCAATACATTCAATTATTTATGATAAGATCATACAAAATATATTGAAACTATTAGAAAAATGGGTTTCTAAATATGCTTTTTGATAGAACAAAACATTATATGGGATAATTTGTTCATGAGATATTATTTGTTCATTTTTAGTTGGGTTAAATCATGTCAAATAAAGTGTTGATGCATGTATGTCCCTAGATCATGAGTTGTAATGTAATAAATCTTGTCTGTCTGATTATTATGATGTAATAGTATCGATTAATGAAATGATATGAATTGTTTTGTACTTGTGATGTTTAATATTTCATTAATGAGTCGTGATTGAATTGATTGGGTTTATGATTGTTTGAATGATTGCACATTATGTTATATTAATTAAAACATTCAAACTTAACTTAATGAAGTTCTCATGCGAATGGCCCATGCGAATGGACCACACGCATGAATAACTTCATACGATTGACTCAATCGCACGACTGAACCAGGAGACTGGATCAGTCGTATGATTGACACATAAGATTGACTCAATCGCACGACTGAACACTCAGTCGTGCGGATGAATCAACCGCATGGTTCAATCGCACGACTGAACCATACTTATGGCCCAGTCGCACGATTGAACAATACTAACCTATAAATAGACCCAATTCGTGGAAAACGTAAGCATTCATCCCATTACGATTCCAGACGTACCCTAGCCGTCCAGAAGCCTCCCAAATCGTTCTCCAAGTTCACAGAACACATCAGATCGATTCCTAATCGATTTCTGACGTTGGATTCAATTCTTGATTGATTCTTCGTGTGTTCTCACTGATTGGATCGCCAATCAAATAGGATTCCGCACTATTTGAGTTGGTTTAACACGCTAATCACTAGGTATTTCGTTCAAATACCAGGTCCTAACAAGTGGTATCAGAGCTTTGGCTCTTGATTACGTGTTGATTCAATCAAGATTGCATAAAAGTTTGTGTTTTTGCACGAAAAACGCAATCTTTGGCATCAAAAGTGATCTTGGACGTTCCCTGCTCATCGAAGTTCAGTTTCTACGGACTTAGGCGATTAGGACTTGTGAAATTTCGAATTTTTACGGCTGAAACCCGTCAAACCTAGAAATTTTCGCAAAACAGCAGCTTCAGTCGCACGAGTGACCCATTCGCACGACTGGACTCCATTCGCATTGCTCATTCGCACGATTGGACCTAGTCGCACCCTCATTCGGCCGACTGAACCGTTCGTTCGCATAACTCATACGCACCAGATTCATTCGCACGACTGAACCAATCGCCCAGTTCAGTCGCACGATTGAACCAATCGCAGAGTTCATACGCACGATTAGACCATTCGCATCCTTCAGTCGCATCAGTGAAAGTTTGTTTGATTAGATTCTAAGTTTATTAGCCATGGAAGATCAGATGTCAGCCTTTACTGCTGGGAAGGACTCGAGGATTCAGAACCTGCTGTTGCTTGAGAGTGAGGTGGGTAATCACAATAAACCACCAAAGCTCTTGACTTTAGATGAGTTTCCCCACTGGAAACAACGTTTTGAGATCTACCTCAATGGAGTAGATCCTAATCTGTGGGAAGCCATTGAGATCGGTTATAGTACACCGGTGGGAGCTGATGGAGTTAAATTAACGTTAAGTGGGATGACAGACGCACAGAAAGTAAAGTACAATGCAGAGAAAAGGGTTTATGCATTGATCACTCAGTCTATCCCCAAAGACATATTCCACCAGTATTCAGAGACAAGCAGTCCAAGAAACTGTGGGATGAGCTAGAGAAGAGATATGATGGGAATGCGTCATTGAAGGCAATCAAGGCAAAGGAGTTAAAGAAGGAATTCGATAACTTCTCATCGATTGGTAATGAGAGTTTAGACGAAGTCATAGACAGATTCTACCACTTGATGAGCGAATTGCATACACATGGAGTGAAACGACTATGGAAGAGAAAGTAGCAACTTCGCAGACGGATTGCCTGATAAGTGGGCTTCATTCGTGTCTAACCTTAGACAGAATGGAATGCTTATAAAGCTGGATATAAATGACTTCATTCTCAAGTTGCGAGAAGAGAAGAAGCACTAAGGATGAAGTATAGAGCTCAGAAGTCCTCGTATACACAAAATCCAGCTTTATACAACGCCACGCCTCAAGCTAAGACATCTGGAGCACCTCTCCAGACTGCATTTGTGTCTAGCTCGTCAGGTCCTTCACATGCTTCTCTTCTCCTTCTGGATCAGACACGTCAGGGTCATCATGTACCCACTATATTGGATCAGAAGCAAGTGCTACCAAACTGAAGACCGAGAACCTCGGTAATGTGACCGTAGAAGTAGCTCGAGAGCATATGGATCTTTTAGCAGCAGTGGTCATTCATATGATGGACTTGTTGCCGGGAAGATTGGAAACTGCCATCTGGCAGATGAGGACTACGAGCAGGTGGATGAAATGGAGCTTGAGAGGATGGATATAATGTGGGCCTTAGCTAGCGCTGTCCGAAGGGCGAAGAAGTTTGTTAAAAGACAGGACAGAACTTGATAGCTACTAAGGATACCACATTTGGCTTTGACAAGAGCAAAGTGACCTGCTTCAACTGTGGAGAGAAGGGGCACTTCAAGAGAGAATGTGTCAAGCCAAAGAAGACGGGTAATGGGAACCCGTTCTCGTCCTTTACTCGCCAAGACAAGCAAGCCTCCAGTTCTACTTCATCAAACAAGGATCCAAAAGCCTTGACTGCTCATGATGATGAAGGACAGGATTGGAGTTTTAGGTTTGTCTCACCAGGAGAATCTAACATTGCCAGTGTTGAAGATATTGATGATGATTCTGCGAGTGAAGGTGATCTAGCAGTTGAGATAGCAATGTCACATAGTGAAGAAACAACTGCAGCTGAGGTCAGTTACAAGCCAAAGGAGGAGACTTCCACGTCAGAGACAGAAAAGTCAGAATCACCAGAACCAGAGACGTCTGATGCTGCGTTGATGGCTAACTCTTCTGAACCAACACAGGTAAGTACAACTGACCAAATGTTTAATAATCATGCTTGTTCTGATTGTGATATGTTTAGGAATAGCATTGATGAAAAATTTGCTAGGTTATTAGATCACAATGATAACTTAGTAAAAGATTTACAACTGTGCACTGAGGCTAATAGAGTTCTAAAACAAAATGAGCATAGTTATAAAGAAAAGATAGACCTATTGACTAAACAGCTTAGGGAAACCGAAGTAGTTGCCTTTAACCAAGCAAATGACATTAGGTACTATCTAAACTCCCTAGAGGACACTAAGAAGCAAAAGGCAGTTCTAGAAGTAGAAGTTAATTCATTAAAACAGAAACTGCACAGTTGGACTAGTTCTTCACACATAGTTCAACACTTAGTGAGAGAAAGGAATAACGGGGAGGGATTAGGCTACAAAGTGGTTCCACCCCACCTGAGACCTTGATGAACACTAAGTCTAGACCAGTAAACAACAACCCCATCAAGGATCATGTGGTGACTACTCCTCTTGTTACTGATCCAGACACATCATGTTCATCTACTGAATCTGGACAGAAACAAAAGGAGGCCACTTCAAAGGCAAAGGGTAAATTGCCTTGTGTTAATCTGGAAAATGAATTTGAAAAAGTTAACTTAAAGTCAGGGTCAAACAGAGTCAAATCAGAACCTAAAAGGACTTCAAACGTTAATTTTTCACATGCTTCAAGTCAAAAACCAGTTAACCAAAAAGTGGACATGTTAAACAGGTTAAAACAGTTAATTTTGTTAAACCAGAGAAAACATCAAACATACAAGAGTCAAAACCTAAAGTGATTGATGTTACTAGAGTGTCACGCACTTCTCCACAAAGAAAGTCTACTTATAAAGTTGATAGCAGGTCATGCTACAACTGTGGAGAATGTGGACACATTGCTTCCTATTGTCCTTTCTATCAGACACCTAGGAAGAAGATTGATCTTCAGGACTCTAGACCTAGGTCTTCTAAGAGGAGTTCTCTAACTCCACCTAGAAGATCTAGTGAACCTAAAGTCCAACCTGTAAGCCAGACGACTGTTTATCATAAACAGGCATTGCACAAATCTGGCTTATGGAAAGAGAAGTCATCCTGCGTGTCTGATACTGATGACAAGAAGGAACCTGAGCTACCCTCACCCTCTAAGGGTCAATGGGTAGAGTTTATGATGTGTGATGCCTCTGGGAAACCCAAGACAGTAAAGGCTTGGGTTCCTAACCTAAACTAATACATTTACTTTGTATGTGCAGGGTGTTCGATACAGCGCTGAGACTAACACGTGGATTATAGACAGCGGAGCATCCAGGCACATGACAGGAAATAGAGCCCTTTTATCAAACGTCAAACAAATAAAAGGAGGGCATGTTTCCTTTGCAGGAAACAAGGGAGGATACATCACAGCTCAGGGAGAAGTGGGAAATCAGAAAGTTAAGTTTGATAAGGTGAACTACGTTCAACAACTTCAGAATAACTTACTTTCTGTTTCCCAAATCTGCGATAAAGGATTTAAAGTCATCTTCGACAACAAGAAGTGTTACGTGCTGAAGAAAGACTACATGATCCCAGAGGACCAAGTTCTGATGACTGCTTCAAGATATAAAGACCTTTATGTCTTGGATCTGTCAACAGCTGCTACAACGGATCATGAGGTTCAGTGCTTTCTATCTAAAGCTACTGAGAAGGACTCAATCTCCTGGCATAGGAGAATGGGACACATTAGTCAAAGGAAGATGAATCATTTGATTCAGAAGGATTTAGTGAGAGAGAGTAAATGTCAAGAACTTCCAACTTCCTGACTTTTGTGTAGCTTGCAAGAAAGGCAAACAGACAAAGAAGTCTCATAAGGAAAAGAAAGTTCATTCAATAGAACTTCCTCTTGAACTTCTTCACATGGATCTGTTTGGTCCAGTCAGTACAAGGAGCATTGCAGGCGATTTGTACTGTTTTGTGGTCACTGATGACTACTCAAGGTTCACTTGGGTAATGTTTCTGAAATCCAAATCAGAAACATTTGAGTCATTCAAGGAATTAGTAACCACACTGGAATCTCTCTACAAGCTAAAAGTTAGACAAGTACGCTCAGACAACGGGACAGAATTCAAGAATCAATGGATGGAGGCATACTGCAAGGAAAAGGGAATTGTGCATCAATTCACTTCAGCTTACACGCCTCAGATGAATGGTGTGCTGAGAGAAAGAACAGAAGCTTGATAGAGACTGCACGGACTATGCTGGCTGACTCGAAACTGCCTATCCAATTCTGGAATGAGGCAGTAGCAAATGCATGTTATACACTGAATCGAGTCCTAATAGTCAAGCGCCACGGAAAGACATGTTATGAGCTACTACAAAGACGCAAACCAAATTTGGAGTATCTTGAACCTTTTGGCGCGCCGTGTACACTTCTGAAGAAGACACAAGAAGGAAAATTCAGCGAGAAGGCAGATGAAGGAATTTTTCTAGGATACAACATACCGAACAAGCGAGTTTACAATAACTCAACGGGTCTTGTAGAAGTGTGGTGTAATGTCGACGTTCAGAGATATACCACACCACCTACAGGCAAAGGACCTGCATACTTCTTCGATTATGATGGATTCTTCAAGTCCTTCAACATTCCTCTCTCTCCCTCGGATGATGAGTTAGCTACTAGGATGATGTATGATATTCTGAATACACCATCTAGCACACAGGGAGAATCATCTACTCAGTCAGGGGGAGTAGTCGATGACAGTGACTCCTCTCTGAAGATGAAACTGAAGCAGATGACCAGAACAGTCAGGAGGAACAGGTTCCAGTTCCTGAAAGTCCACAAGCATCTACGAGTGATGCTCCTTCGACTTCGGAACCTCAAACTCCAACTACCTCAGATGCAGAACAAAATGTTCATAATCTCGGTTCTGAGGTGGCTGTTCCTACTACTCCAGGATCACGACTAAACGTCTATCATCCCCTTGACAATGTTATTGGGGATGTCAGATCAGGAGTACAAACCCGAAATCAGCTATACTCAGCTGATTACGCCTCGGTTATGGAGAAAGGTTACATTCATGATGGTGCTTATCGATGTTTTGTCTCGCAGGTTGAGCCAAAATATGTCAGTGAGGCACTAAATGATGAGGCGTGGGTGAGTGCCATGCAAGAAGAACTTCTGCAGTTTAAGAAGTTAGGTGTATGGACTCTGGTTGATAGACCTAAAGGTGCTAAAGTCATTGGCACCAAATGGGTACTAAAATGCAAGAAGGATGACCAAGGAGTCATTATCAGGAACAAAGCTCGACTGGTGGTTCAAGGTTTTCGCCAAGTCGAGGGGATTGACTATAATGAGGTGTTTGCACCCGTGGCAAGGATGGAAGCTATTCGTATCTTCCTTGCCTATGCATCGTACATGAAGATTAAAGTCTACCAATTAGATGTGAAGAGTGCATTCCTTCATGGGGAAATCAGGGAAACAGTCTATGTAAGTCAACCCGAGGGATTTGAAGATCCTTATCATCGGGATAGAGTTTACAAGCTCGACAAAGCTTTATATGGGCTTCATCAAGCTCCTCGAGCTTGGTATGAGAAACTCTCGACTCATCTTGTGAAACACGGCTTTCGCAGGGGAGTCATTGACTGTACACTGTTTATTAAAGAAAAGGATGGCGACCTACTGCTTGTACAGATATATGTTGATGACATAATCTTCGGGTCAAAGAACGAAGAGTTATGTAAAGAGTTTGAAGCAGTGATGAAGAAAGAGTTTGAGATGAGTGCTATGGGGGAGATGAAGTTCTTTCTCGGGTTACAGGTGGATCAAACACCTAATGGAATCTTTCTACATCAGACCAAGTATGTAGGAGACATTCTCAGTCGCTTTGACATGGAGAATGCTTCTGCTGCTGGGACTCCACTTGCTACGAATCATGATATAGCACCTGATGAGAATGGAGATCTAGTAGATGCCACTATGTACCGAGGAATGATTGGATCCCTCATGTATCTCACTGCCTCAAGACCTGATATTATGTATGCTACATGTCTATGTTCTAGATATCAGGCTAAACCAAAGGTCAACCATCTGATCGGGGTCAAGAGGATTTTTCGTTATCTGAAGGGTACACCCACACTTGGATTGTATCCTCATGATGATGACTTTGAGCTTACCGCGTATAGTGACTCGGATTACGGGGCTGCAAGATGAACTACAAGTCTACATCAGCGGGTGTCAATTCTTTGGGAGAAGATTAGTTACCTGGCAGTGTAAGAAGCAGACATCGGTTGCATTGTCAACCTGTGAAGCCGAATATGTTGCTGCTGCAAGTTGCTGTTCACAAATCATCTGGATTCAACAGCAAATGCGGGATTACGGTTTAAAATTCTCATCTACTCCTATTTTTGTTGATAACTCTGCTGCAATTGCAGTAACTAAAAATCCGGTTCAACATCCTAAGACCAAACACATCGGTATTAAATACCATTTCATAAGAGATTGCTTTGAAAAGAACTTAATTGATGTGGTTAAAATTAATACTGATTTTCAACGCGCTGACCTCTATACTAAAGCCTTTGATAAACCACGTTTTCAATACTTGCTAGAGGTCAACGGCGTTAAAAAGAAAAGTGAGGTAATTCTGATGATGATAATGTGTAGTCCGATGTAGTTTAGTTAAAGTTTATTTTATTTTATTTTATTTGTTTTATTCTCGTCTGTTTTATTTAAACTCATGTTATTTTGCTGTTTATTAAAATCCTAAAATAATTAAACCAGAAATGATTTTAGTATTTTAGGGGGAGAATATGTCAGCAAGTTAACATTAAAAAAAAATTGAGGGAGAAGGAGTAACTAGCTGAAATAAGGTAGATTGTGTGTGTGATACCGATTCAATACCTTCGAAAATGATAGTACACAGGAACAAATCAAGAGGGACTTTAAAAATTTAAGCTTTGAAAAGATGCAAAAGTTCAAAGTATAAGTCTGTGTAGTCTGAGCAATATAAAAAAGGAAAGATGATAGAAAACTGGCAACTCCTAAGGTGACACAAAGAAAGTAGACTTAGAGGCTGCTAGACCACAAATGATATGTTGGTAGATTCAACACAATAGACAATTAGACCTGATTGGTGATCTCAAGATCAAACTAAGTTGTTCAACTGACTGTGGGCTTCCATCTTATCACTGGTTAACACAATCAAATATATTCCAATAAGGAGTAATGAGCAATTAAACGCCACAAATGTGTGCGGATGACCATAATTAGAGCAAAGCAAGAAAAAATTGAAAGACAAATGCAATAAAGCTAATGACTTATGTTGTTGGTGCATTTTGTGTAAAATAAAATAAGCTGCTCTAACAAGGAGATAGGTTGTGTGCCTCTCTGCTGTGCGATGGCACTGACCTGAGGATAAGCATAACCTAGATATTCTAGAATTCATTGTTGTTTGCCGCCTCTCTGCTGTGCGATGGCACTGACCTGAGGACAGGCTTCTCTTTGAAAACTCTAAGAATAGTCTCTTCTTGTAATAATACCCGTAGACCGCTCAAAAACTCCTGAGGAATGTTGATTACCATATAAGTGTGGGATCCACAAATGTTAGTTGAAATAATTAAACCTAAATAAGTCACCAGTCTGGTCAAAAGTCTGTGTATGGATTTAAGTGGACAAACATACTGACAATCATTGTGGCTACATTCTCAAAGGTTCAAATCAATGTGAAAATCTAAGAGTTTCAGTATGATTTCCTTAAGTTGCTAACGACTCTGGATGAACACCGAGAATTTGAGCTTCAAAGGTTTTAATAACTAGTCCCAAATGATTTGACTTACCTGTATGATTCCAAAATTGAATTGGTCCAGATATGATCAATCTAAGTTGAAGCTATCTACTCCCGAACCAAATCCCATAGATATCAATCTCTGGATTTATCTCTCACAAAAAGCCAAAAATATGTCTGTTTATGTAATTTGTTTAAGTTCTTAAATTAGTTAGTTGTTTTAATTTTAATTTTAGTCGTGTGTCGGGCTACATCAGGAAAATCAGAAGGAATCAACTCACTAAAAGGGTCATGTCTGAGATGACCATATGTGCTTTGAAAGGTTAAAATAGTCACGTCTGAGGTGACAAAGTGTTTTTAAAAGGATCACGTCTGAGGTGATCAAAATGTTTTCAAGATAAAAATGGTCACGTCTGAGATGATATCAAAGGTTCATAATGTTAATTTCATAAAGTTAAAGGGGGTTTTAAATGTAAATTGGTCAAAATGGCAGAAAATTAACTAAGTATGACCCATTCGCACGAATGGACCATACGTATGGACTAACCATACGAATGGAATCCATTCGCACGAATGAACTATGAGTATGGACCATCAAACCGAATGGCCCATACGATTAGTCCAGTCGGAGGCTTAAGTGCGAACGAGTGAGTCAGTCGCACGACTGAAATCCAGTCAGACGACTGGAGAAGGGCGACTGACCCAATCGCACGACTGAGTCCCACTCGCACGACTGAAAGGTGCGTATGAACTCAGTCGCACGATTGGATCTAGGGTTGGTATAAATAGAGGAGGAGTCGGTCGCAGAGACTCATCACCCTCAAATCGCCCCTAAATCGCACTCCCTACCGTTACGCTGCCAAAATTTTATTTGCCCTAGTTTTACCGTTGATTGTGATTCACTGACGTTCGCCATTCATCATAAAGGTAGTTTGAAGTCTTATTTCTCCAAAAACATAAGGATTGGAACCCTAATTTGGATAATTCGACTGTGAAACTTGAACCGAGACAAGAAAGCCCTAATAACCTATTAAAACTAAGCTAAACGTTAAAATTAAGTCAAATAGGTTATTAGTAACGAGAATGCGAGTCTAATGAACTGGTTAATTGGGTTAAAAGACTTAGTTGTTGAAGTTTCGAACGATTGGCGACTGAACAACTGAGACAGGCGACTGGTCGTCCGGATGAACTTCAGTCGCACGACTGAAGGGGCGATTCACTTAACCGCACGACTGAACCATGCGAATGAGACTCAGTCGCACGACTGGTGTAACCGCATAAGAGTACATGCGCATGAGTCCAGTCGCACACTCAGTCGTACGCATGAGGTCATTCGCACGTCTGAACCTCAATCGCACTGTTCAGTCGCACGACTGTCTTCAGTTGCACAACCTCAATCGTATGACAGAGATATTCTACTCAAAGTTTAAGTATTTCATTATACTTGTAGCCAGTGGAACTAATGTTTATATTGTTATGTGTTACAGATGGCGAGTCGATAGAACATGAGCACCAAGCATAACATATGTGCTCATCTGGATTTGACATCCAGGAACGCAGCTGACTTCGCAGGCATCATTACATTTCTGTTGAGATCCATGATTGCTCATGCTATCTCTACACCATGCACTCCGTATAGATCAGTGCAGCAGGCCTTCTGGGAAGGCGCGACTGTTGATAGATCCTCTGAGCCTCATTGCATCAGGAGTACGATCTTTGGTGAGGCTATTACCGTATCAGAGGAGGATTTGAGGATTGTTCTACAGTTAGGGGATGATGCTGATTGTCCTACTCGTCTACACCCCCTCACTGTCAGAGGATGTTTTATGAGAGCCAAGTACTCTGGGGACATCAATGCTGGGGTACTCAACAAGAGTAACCTCTGTCCCCAGTTCAAGTATCTTGCGCATGTTCTGCTGAAGTGCATAGCGTCGAGGAAGGGAGGATTTGATGAGTTGTCAGATCAGATCCAGAACGCTTATGCTGCGTTGGTGCTGAACCACCCGTTCAGCTTCTCCAAAATGATCTTCACCTACCTGGTGGAGAACATTGAGGGGAAAGGGAAGGAAGGCTTCTGTATGTATCCGAGGTTTATACAGATGATTATTGATCAGAAGCTTCCCTCCCTGCCAAAGGAGAAGGAGGATGCTGTAGTGCTAGAGGTCATGGATGACACTACGCTAGGCCGGATGAAGGTATACAGGGGGAAGCAGGTGAAACCCCCTGTCAGGAGGTTGTTTGGGCATCTGGCCCGTGCTGACTATGTGGCGCCAGCCAAGAGAAAGTGGCGCCACGATGACAGTGATTCAGATGTTGAGCATATTGCTATACCAGATACTGACTCAGATGATGATGATAGCGGCGACGCCGGGTATGATATGCCTGCTCCACATAGAGGCGCTGATTCAGACGTTATTCCCCCGCGGTCTGCCACTGCCGGAGAGGTTGCTGAGATGGCCGGTTTCCATCAGGAGTTTGTATCTGGTGATCAAGAGGAGGAGGAGTCGGATGAGGAGCCCCTCACTAGGACTGTGGGAAGCAAAGTTGTTCCCACAGACCACGGGCTTAGGGTGGTTGGTGAACACCCTCGGAACTCCTCAGAGAGAGAGACTGACCCGAGTTATGCTCCGGGTTCAGTAAGCAGAGCTGCAGGGGGAGCATCCACTTCCACCGGGACTAGGAGGAAGCGGATGGCTCAACCCCATGGATTGAAGAAGAAGAAGTGTCGCCTGACCTTCGTTACCACTGCTGCCACTACTTCCACCACCACAGCCACCACTACCACCACCACTGACATACCACCCATCACCACAGCCACCACATCCACTACTTCCACTACCACAGCCACCACCTTACCTACCACCACTGTATCCTTCCCATCCACCACCAGACCATTCACACCTACATCACCAGCACCAGCCTACCGACCCATATTCACCACTGCCACTACCACCACCACCTCACATCATGCTGGACCCTCAGCCCAACCACCACATGTTTATGGATCTACTCTACCTCACATCGGGGTAGAGGAGCAGCTGTCAGCGCTTAACCGTATGGTGATGCGCCTGCTCGCTGCAGATGAGGAGAAGGCGGCGCAGATCCGCCAGCTGACCGACCTGACTGCTGCCCAGTCTCAGCAGATGGCAGAGCAGGCTCGGGGGATAGACCAGCAGAACCAGCTAATCGATGCTCAGAGAGATGAGGTGTCCCAACTCCAGGACCAGCAGGCCCAGTCAGTCAAACGTATAGAGGAGTTGGAGACGACCAACAAGACGATTATGCTGAGGTTAAAGGGGTCGAAGGATGAGCCCTTGAAGATAAAGGAGGGTGATGGGGATGATGGAGATGGTGATGATGAAGATGATGATGATGAGGAAGATGATGATGATGAGGAAGAGACTGAGGAAGAAAGGACAGAAGGTAGAGCTGATGATGACGAAGCAGAAGGAGGGGATGCGGCTGCATCGGCCTCTGCTTCTGGTCAAGAGCGAAGATCTAAGCATCGACAGGACCAGTCATCTACCACTTCTGCTCCTCCGAGCGACACGCCCATGATTCAAGACAAAAGTACAGATTAGATGTCTTATGTATTTATTTATTTTGTATTTGAATCATGTAATGAAAAACAAGTGTGTTGAATGTTTATATATTAAGTTGATATAATTCTGTTTGATTACTTACTAATGGTTTATGTGTTGAATGTTTAAATCAAACAGATCCAAACTTTCAAAGGGATGAGTTTAACATTGCTCCCCTTCAACAGGTCAAGACTCAATTAACCATGATTCTTGATCTGCAAGGGATTGTAAGAAGGTCTGTGAGTTATACCCCTGAAGAAGGGGAAATAATTCATGACCTATCTGATGAGCAACTGGCAGAGATGTTCAGACTCAATCCTGATGAAATTGTCAAGGATGCTCCAACAGTTGATTCAACCAGTGATGAAGAACTAAATGATGTTGATGAAGTTGAGGTTGAAGATATTACTGCAGAAGAGTACCCTCAGTATGCTGACAACGAGGGTAATGTGGTCCCCAATCTTGGTGAGTCCCTAGTCAGTGATACGTTTGAGGTACTAGACAAGATGGAGCAGGAAACCGAAAAGACTGAAGGAACAGCCCAAGCCTCCAATGATGATGTAGACATTTGCAAGGCTGAGTGGGCTGCCTGTTTTGAAGAAGTAAGAGCCCAGCGTGCTGCACCAAAGAAAGATGCCTACACCAAGCTCTACAGAGTCAAGAAACACCATAAGGTGTCAGGCAGGATTATTGCATGGGCTTATTTTGATGACCTTAACGCGTATGCGGTTAAGAGGGAACAGGGCATAGAGTACTTCAGGTTCCCACATGATCTGAAGACTCTACCTGGTTTTGAGCTCAACCAGCTGGCTAAGCTAAAGCTGCTGTATGCTGACCCAAGAAAGATGTCAGGCTGGTTCGAGGCTGCCCTGAAGAAGGAGTACCACACCAGATGGGTTAACTTCAGACCACAACAGCCTACGAGGTACATAAGAAGGTCTGAGGTTGATGCCATTACTAGCAAGCCCAAGATTGTGTTGAAGTGGAGTCCTCCGCGCACTATGTTGAGAATCCCTCTCAGGGAAATGCCACAGGACTTCACTCCACACTTCAAATGGTGGTACTATGATTGGAGAACCGCTGAAGCTGTCATAGTTCTGAATAAAGAGGGCCAAATGGATACTATCAGGGTATTCGACCCAATGTGGCTAACCAACTTGTCTGCTAATGATGTCTATACATTATACAAGTGGCCACTGTTCTATGACACACAAGACATTGTACAAGCCCTCCAGTTCCAAAACGTTATACGACTTTGCTTTGCGTTTGAGATTCACGCAGGAGTCACTAAAGAGGAGAAGTACAAGAAGTATAAGGAGGTGATGCAGAAGACAAGAGATTAGATAGATCTAGGTCCAAGGGGAAGTTTGTTGATGCATGTATGTCCCTAGATCATGAGTTGTAATGTAATAAATCTTGTCTGTCTGATTATGATGTAATCGTATCGATTAATGAAATGATATGAATTGTTTGTTACTTGTGATGTTTAATATTTCATTAATGAGTCGTGATTGAATTGATTGGGTTTATGATTGTTTGAATGATTACACATTATGTTATATTAATTAAAACATTCAAACTTAACTTAATGAAGTTCTCATGCGAATGGCCCATGGGAATGGACCACACGCATGAATAACTTCATACGATTGACTCAATCGCACGACTGAACCAGGAGACTGGATCAGTCGTATGATTGACACATAAGATTGACTCAATCGCACGACTGAACACTCAGTCGTGCGGATGAATCAACCGCATGGTTCAATCGCACGACTGAACCATACTTATGGCCCAGTCGCACGATTGAACAATACTAACCTATAAATAGACCCAATACGTGGAAAAACGTAAGCATTCATCCCATTACGATTCCAGACGTACCCTAGCCGTCCACAAGCCTCCCAAATCGTTCTCCAAGTTCACAGAACACATCAGATCGATTCCTAATCGATTTCTGACGTTGGATTCAATTCTTGATTGATTCTTCGTGTGTTCTCACTGATTGGATCGCCAATCAAATAGGATTCCGCACTATTTGAGTTGGTTTAACACGCTAATCACTAGGTATTTCGTTCAAATACCAGGTCCTAACAAAAAGTGTGTCAAGTTATAAAATTAGACTATGTTTTAATTTTATAACCTAAATGCATGGAAGAGTGTTTAATTTTAACAAATATCTAATGGTGGGAAACAAATTTGAAAACAAAATTTCAGCCGCCCTAGGGGGCCTTGGGAACTCCATATTATGTCTTGTTTCATGCAAGACTTGATTACTTACACACTCTTCCATCATTTTTACACTTCTTCTCACTTCTTTTCACTCAAGCAAGAACACTCAAAACCTCTTGAAAATTCGGATTTGTGGCTGAAATTTGGGGCTGAAATTTGGATTTAGATAGTAGCTTTGAAAGATTGTTTTGGTGTAAAGCTCCCTAACAAAGCAAGGTGTTTGGAAGAAGCTTGTGGGTATTACATCTTGAGGTCTTCTTCCTTGAAGGATTGCTGCTCAAAAACCATCATCATCTTCAAAGTTTCGACCCTTTTGAGCTGCTGAAAGGTAGTTTTTTCACAGCTCATTGTAGCTGTGATTTTATGTACATTTACATATGTTCATAGCTTGCTTATTCACATATAATGATCCTTTTGTTTTGGGTTTGTTTTATACATATATATGTCACCATAAGAACATGAAATTTCATCTTTATAATCATGTTTTAAAATATATATCCGCTACGTTTTTCAGAAAGTTTAAGAGGTTAAACTTTGGTTTTATGTTCTAACAAACCCAACAGTTGAATCTCTTCTAAGAGTTGATAATAATATAATAAGTAGCAAAGAATACAAAGAAATAATTTTGCAAGGCACTTGTATATATTACTTCACAACTCAAAGTATTACAAGACTCTTACTAGCATGAAACATGAGTTACAATCAGAAACTATGTATACTAGATCCTACAGCCGGATATACTTAGATACCAGCTGGAAACCTAAGATTAAAGCATATAATACAATGCTAAAGTTAAGGTATCTTAGATAAAGTATTATCTAAGATATGGTAGTCATGACATGTCCATGACTTACCTTTTTTCACCAACTAAAGTTGGCAACCGTACTAACTTATAAAGGTAAACAGAGGAATAAAGTATGGTCAACTACATGGCTTTTGAGAAAACGCAATGCAGCATCTCAGAGGTCTGCAGCGGAGTGTCAGAGAGACAATACTTATGTCCACTAGATAATAGTAGTGTCTTCCGAAGGTAAGTTGGCTTCGGAAGAACAAGTTCTTCCAAAGCCACTTATACTTCGGAAGAGGCTTCTATACTTCCGAGGCTTGAGGACTTCTTTCATACTTCGGAAGTTGACTTCTGATCTTTCACTCTAAGTCTTGATCTTCGGAAGTGAATACTTTGTCTTCGGAAGTTGGAGTTTTCCTTCGGAAGTTGGTTTTACACTTTCTCTTCGGAAGAGCTCCTTTTTCCTTCGGAAGTTCCACACTTAGCTTCGGAAGTCCTTTATTAGTTGCACTGAAATAGTCTAAGTGATTTGGTTTTGGTTGCACTAGCCTTTATAGATCTAACAAACTCCCCCTAGGCTAATGCTACCAAAACCTCACTTGTTTCTGCTTCTCAAAGCTTTCAACACCAAGGACAGAAGATATTTGTCTGTTTCCTTGTTCTTCCCTGAAGTGGTGCTGAGAAGCTTGTACAAGTCATCAGTGGATATGTAAGGATTCCTATAAGTCTGATGCAGCCAAAACATCCAAAGTCTCTCTGTAAGCATGCACTAAGAACAGAAGTAGAAATGCTTCGGAAGTTTTACACCATGCACTAGAATTATTCTAAGTGTAAAATCTTCTGAAGCCAAGACCAACATCTTCTGAAGCCAAAAGTGAAGTCTTCCGAAGCTTCAAAGACAAAGTCTTCCGAAGCCAAAGAATGAAGACAGATTTCTTCCGAAGACTTTTAGAGATATGCCTTTATCTGATGTACTTTACCAGAAAGCTGGACCACCTTTCTGCTGCAACTCTGTAAAGTCACCAACTTACATGAGTTGGTGAAAGGTCCATGCTTTTGGTAACTGTACATTGAGGACTTGAGTCCATGCTTTCTACTTTATGCACTTTTATACTTTTTGTAATATATTAGGATGTGAGCTATGGCATGTCATAGTCACAAGTTAAAAGGCAGATATGTCTTTTGACTCTACATTTGATTTTGTAGTTGTCTAGTCAATTGTATCCAGCTGGCTTTCAAAGTATGGCCGGCTGCAGGATGTAGTATAAAGTATCTCAAGTACTTGTAACTTTCCATCGATGCTTTGTAACATGTAATAGAACTTGAGAAGCAATATACAACATTCTTGAAAACCAAATACTTGTGTTGTTTGCAATCTTGTTCTGTCTCACTTTTACTTGTGTTCTTAGCATCTTTCATTAACAAGTTAACCAGTTCCCTATTTGATCTGTTAAGTGTTCTAAGAAACTCTCCTCATTGTGTTGTTGTGTTGTAAGTGCATACCCTTCACCGGTCCTGCATTTGGTATCAGAGCATTTCAGGCTCTTGATATAAGATCTCACCATCTTAAGATCCCTCACACACACAAAGTACTTAACAACTCAAATGGCAGCTATAACCAAAGCTGATATGGAAACTGGAACTATGACAAAGACTCCACTGATCACTTTTGAAGACTTTGATACTTGGTGTAAAAGAATGGAAGGCTTCATCAAGTCTCAAGACTCCAGGATATGGGACTTTGTTGTTGAATGACCTTACATACCAAGCACCACTTCTGCTACCGGTGGTGGTATGATTCCTAAGTCTGTGGCTGATTACTCTGAAGTAGATAGAAAGAGAATAGAGATTGATCAAAAAGCCATGACAGCCCTTCAAACTGCTCTTCCAAACTCCATCTATAGAGGCTTCAAGAAGTGCAAAACTGCCAAGCAACTATGGAGGCACTGAAGCTGATGTATGAGGGGTCTACTGAAGCAAAGGAGAACAAGAAGGATCTCCTGAAGCAGCAGTTTGAAAACTTCACCTTCAAGGCAGGTGAAATCATGACTCAACATTACTTCATGTATGTTGAGATTGTGGATACTCTAATGGACGTTGGAGTAACTCTTGAGAACAGGGACATTGTAAGGAAGTTTATGTCCTCTCTTCCTAGACAATGGACATATTATTGTGTTGTTATCAATAGGACTGAGAACCTTAAGACTTTTACTCTCACGGAGTTGTATGGTATTCTTAGTGGCTACGAGATGAAAATGAACATGCAAAACTCATCTGGTAACTCCAGCAATCAACTGAGTTCAGCCCTCCATGTGGTTGAAAGGGAAAACCACAACATCATCTTATATGCTTCCCTGACAACTCACAAAAGGACCCTTTCATCACCTTCCTAGAGACCCCAAGGGAAAGCTACACTCAAGGAAGTCCTTTCCAAGAGACAAGTTCTTCTCATGCCTTTGTCTCTACTGATGAAACTTCAGGCAACTTTCTCTTCACTCTTGAAGATTTGGTCTGTATCCATCTAGATGATCTGGAGTACGAGGAGATAGTCCAGCAGATGGCTCTTCTCAATCACAGAGCCAAGAAGTTCTACAAGAGGATAGGGAGAAAGTTTCCAAGCAATGCAGCCAGTGGAAATTTTAGGCTGGACAAAAGCAAAGTAAAGTGTTACAACTGTAACCAGATGGGACACTTTGCAAGAGAGTGTAAGGCACCAAGGACAAATGGTGGCCAAGCACAAACCATACCAAACTACACTGAGAAAGCCCCCCAGAATGAGAAGCCAAAGCAGCAAGTTGTAGTTGCTGTTGAAGAAGGAGGCTTTGACTGCAGCTTTCAAGTAGAAGATGCATCTCCAAACCAAGCACTCATGGCAGACCACGATGAAGCCAAGGTATTGGAACATCTTTGTACACCTGAATGCATTGCTAAAGTTAATAGATACAGGTCCTATAATTTAGAAATGAGATCTGACCTTGAGTCCTTAAATATTTTAAAGCTGATTTTAAAAGAGCTGAAAATGATTATAAACTAAAGATAGAGGACTTAGAGAAAACCATTTCAACTCTTAAACATGAGCATACAAACTACAGGACTTAGATCAAAGATCTCATTACTAAATTAACTGAATGCCAGGCTGAGCTTGTGACCAGTAAAGCCAAGGCAGAAAAATGTGTTCTTGAAGAAAAGACCTTCAAGATCATAATATCCTCATCCTTGCATGCAAAAGTTTGTTATCAAAATAAGCAGGGACTAGGATCTTGTGAGATAGCTCCTCCACACACAATCTTGTCTGTAAGATCTCCTAGGTGTGGAACTTGTGAAGATGAGCTTCCCCTCATAGATCCTGTGACTGAAGATGATGAAGAGGAGATGGTGGACAATGACTCTGAGAAGAGTGAAGAAGAGCATTCTAAGAAGGGTCACCATCCCTCTGAGGAGAGCAAAGCTGTTGGGATGACCAAGTCAAGAAAAAGAACTTGATGAGGAAGGCCAAAAAAAAGTCCAAAAAGGCTCAAGAGATCAAGGCTACCTTCAATTCTGCACAGAAACAAGTCTTCATCTCTGCAGGATTTGAAGTAGTAAAGGCTGAAGACACAAACTTGAACTCCATCAACAAGAGTTCTAGTTCATGTCCAAATCATCCCATCATCAAGAAGAAGGCTGATCAGTTGTGCATTGCTGCTGTACAACCTGAACCATCCTGCTCCAAAGGTATTTCTAACCCCAAAAGAATTACCACAGCATCTGCAAAGGTGAAGATGGAGAAGGAAAGTGATCAAGTTCAGCCTTGTTCACAAAGAAGAACTCCTAGAAGGAAGAAAATGGATTGTGTTATGTGTGGGAGTACCTCTCATCTTGCTAAGGATTGTGTCTACAATCCAAGAAGTACTCTCCACATGACCAAGAAAGAAACTTCTAAGAGCTTGGAGAAGAAGAAGCAAGCTTCAGAAGGAAAATTTGTTTCCTTCGGAAGCTCCAAAATAAAGAAGAATACAAGTAGAAACTTGCCTTCGGAAGAAAATTTGGTCTCAGAAGAAAGGAATACTTCCGAAGCACTGAAGCCTACTGCAGTGAAAGCAAGATCTTTCGAAGGGCCAGTCATCGAAACTTCCGAAGTCATCAAAACTTTTGAAGTATTGAAGGTCAAGTCTAAGCTTCCAAAGGTGGTATGGAAGTCAAAGAAAGACCAAGCGGCTGAAAGTTCTACATCAACATCAGCAAATGATCTCTCTAGCATGACTATAAGATCAATTACTGTTGCTTTGTCTTCAAATTCCTTTGATGAGCCCAAGACCAATGAGGCTTGGGTTTCCAAATGTAACTAATCATCTCTTTTGTACAGGGACAGCTCAAGACAAACAGAAATGTATGGATCATTGATAGTGGTTGTTCTAGGCACATGACATGCAATAGGTCACTACTCCCAAAGTTTGAAAGAATTGATGGAGGACCAGCTGCTTTTGGAGGAGATGCAGGAGGTTACATTACTGGAAGGGGCAAGGTCACAAATGCTAAGCTCAGCATTGAGAAGGTAAACTTTGTCAAGGAGCTTGGGTACAATCTTCTGAGTGTATCCCAATTTTGTGATCAGAGTCATAACATGTTCTTTACTGAGCATGAGTGCATTGATCTCAGGCCCGAGGTGGTCATTCCTCATGAGCACATCTTGCTCAGAGCCCCCAGGAAAGGGAACATGTACAAGATGGACTTGCAAGAAACATCTCCCTCAGGAGAAGTTTCCTGCTTTCTATCTAACGCAAATAATGATGAATCTTTCCTCTAGCATAAAAGAATGTGTCATGTAAACTTTAAAAAAATGAATAAATTAATAAAGAATGATTTGGTAACTGGAATACCAAAGAAAGAGTTTACAAGTGATGACCACTATGTTGCATGCCTAAAAGGAAAGCAACACAAGGTATCTCACAAGCCAAAGGAAAGAAACTCCATCATTAATCCCCTACACTTATTACATATGGATCTCTTTGGCCCCACCAGTGTAATGAGTCTAGGAAGGACCTATTTTTGTTTAGTGATCACAGATGATTTTACAAGATCACTTAGGTCTTCTTTCTTAGAACTAAGGATGAGACTCCTGAGATTCTGAAGAATTTCATCTTAAACATTGAGAATCAATGTGATCACAAGGTCAAAACCATAAGATGTGATCAAGGAACTGAATTCAAAAATCAAATCCTTGATACATTTTGTGATGAAAAGGTATTACAAGACAATATAGTGCTCCCAGGACTCCTAAGCAAAATGGTGTTGCTGAGAGGAGAAACAGGACACCAATTTAAGCTGCAAGAACTATGTTGTCTGACTCTAAACTGCCCATCACCTTCTAGGCAGAGGCAGTGAACACTGCTTGCTATGTGCAAAACAGAGTTTTAGTGGTTAAGACACATGGTAAGACTCCTTATGAACTTTGGCACAAGAGAAAACCCTTTATTGGTTTTCTCAGGTCATTTGGATGTCCTTGCACAATCTTGAATACCAAGGATCAAATTGCCAAGTTTGCTGAGAAATCAGATGATGGACACTTTATTGGATACTCTTCTCAAGCTAAAGCTTATAGAGTATACAATCTCAGAACTAGAGTAGTTGAGGAGTCAGCCAATGTGACTTTTAATGAGCACACTCCCAATGTGAAAGGTTTTGGTCCGGATTGGCTATTTGATCTTGATTTAGTTACCAACTGTGTTAACAAATCTTGTGAGAATGTTTCAGGATCTACAGATATTTTACCAACAGGTGATCCTGACCCAAGATTTGAGCTCAAAAGACCTTCAAGTTACACATCTTCAGCTCCAGTGGTAACTATTCCTGCAAATGAAGCTTCTACTAGCACATCAATGACAAATCCTGCTGATGCTTCTTGGGTGCCTTAAAATTCCAGCTTAGAGGCACAAAACTCAGAAGAAGGAGCTTCAAATGTTGGAGAAAATGGTGGTGGTGAAAGTGATCAAGAATTTCTTGATGCTGATAACCATTGCATTGAAGACAACATCAATTATGTCACACACTCATTGGATCAAGTCACTCTTGATAAGTGTGGTGATGTGGAGGGTGAATCTTCTTTGCCAGATCAAAATTTTTCAAATCTAGATCTGTCTAAGCAACTTCCTGTGATTCCTCAGCTAAGGATCAACAAGACTCATCCTACCACAAACATCATTGGAGATGTTGATTCAGGGGTGAGAACTAGAGGACAAACCCATGAAGCAAATGTTTGTCTTCACTCTTGTTTCTTGTCCCAGATAGAGCCAAAGAAAATTGATGAGGCTCTAAAGGATGGAAGTTGGTTTGAAGCTATGCAAGAGGAGCTGCTTCAATTCAAAAGGCAAAAGGTTTGGAACCTATGTCCTCTCCCTCAACGGAAGACTACCATAGAAACCAAATGGGTTTTTAGGAACAAGAAGGATGATAGAGGACTTGTCATCAAAAACAAGGCAAGACTAGTTGTTCAAGGATATACTCAAGAAGAAGGAATTGACTACACAGATGTTTTTGCTCCTGTGGCAAGACTTGAAGCTGTTAGAATATTCATAGCTTTTGCTGCATCCAAGAATTTCAAGGTCTACCAATTTGATGTCAAGTGTGCTTTTCTTAATGGGGTGATTAATGAAGAGGTGTATGTCAGACAACCACATGGGTTTGCAGATCCTGATCATCCTGATTATGTCTGCAGACTTGATAAAGCTCTATATGGGCTGCACCAAGCACCAAGAAAGTGGTATGAGACTCTATCTCAGTATCTCTGTCAACATGGCTACAAAAGAGGTAGTATAGATGGAACTCTCTTCATCAAAGGAACAGGAAATGACATAATGTTAGTTCAAGTATATGTGGATGACATTATCTTTGGGTCAACTAATCCAAAGCTCTATAAAAAGTTTGAGAAGCTGATGAAGGACAGGTTTGAAATGAGTGCCTTCGGGGAACTCAATTTTTTTCTAGGAATTCAAGTGAAGAAAGTTGACAATGGCATCTTCATAAGTCAGTCAAATTATGTACAGGACATAATTAAAAGGTTTAACATGACTGATTGTAAGGTTGCTAAATCACCCATAGCCAGAAATCACTCCCTTGGACCTGATCTTGAGGGGGAGTGTGTTGATGAACATCTCTATAGGGCAATGATTGGGTCTCTTATGTACCGCACAGCTAGCAGGCCAGATATCATGTTTGCTACATGCATTTGTGCAAGATATCAAGCCAACCCCAAGATGTCACACCTGGTCACTGTCAAAAGAATTTTAAGATATCACAAAGGTGCTCCATCACTTGGCCTTTGGTATCCAAAGAATTCTGACTTTAATCTGTATGCTTATATAGATAGTGACTATGGTTGTTGCAACATGACTGCAAAGTCTATATCAAGGGATGTCAATTTCTTGGTGGAAGAGTAGTCTCTTGGCAATGCAAGAAACAATCTTGTGTGTCTGCATCAACTGCTGAGGCTGAATACATTGCTGCTGCAAGTTGTTGTGCTCAAGTGCTTTGGATTTAAAATTAAATGCTGGACTATGGATTTAACTTTAAAGAGACTCACATCCACATAGACAACAATAGTGCTATCTCCATCACAAAGAATCCTGTGCAGCACTCAAGGACAAAACATATTAATATCAGGTATCATTTGATTATAGATAACTTTGAAAAGGGATTAATCAAACTAGTCAAAGTTAACACATATGAACAATATGTTGATCTATTCACCAAAGCTTTTGATGAGCAGAGATTGAAGTATCTTGTATCAGCTATTGGGATGATTAACTTTGAATAGCTTTTCTTAAAACTTAATCATTTTTATTTCTAAAACCTGTGTGTCCTAAGTGTCTATTATATCACACTCATAAGCCCTTGTTTTCTTTGGAAGAAAATCTTTCCGAAAGACTTTTCTTAGATTTTTGAAAATCTTGATCTCCTTGGAAGATCCAAAATTACCTTCGAAAGAAGTTTATGTCTTAGTAAACAAATAATTGCTTCAGTGATTTTACCTTCGGAAGAAATTTCTGAAATATCTTTCGAAGCTTAAAATCAACTTAAGTACTTTGTATGTTTTCAAAGAACAAGTTTCTTCCGAAAGCAATTTACCTCTGGAAGTATTTATTCTTCTTAGAATAAAAACCTTTTGAAATCTCTTCCGAAGCAAAATTCTCAAAAACCTTTGAAATCTCTTCCGAAGCAAATTTGCCTTCGGAAGCTTTTCTTCAGATCTTTCGAAGCAAATAACCTTCGGAAGATGTCTCGACATCCAAGAAAACTATTTTTTGGGCAAAAGTAAACTACTTTTCAGAGGTGGGGCCGATATCTGGATTTCAAAGATGTCTTGACTTCCAAGAAAACTACTTTTTGGGCATTGAGCCTGTGGTGGGCCTGTCCCTATTTGGGTGCTCAGGGGAGTATAAAGACTCTCCCTGAGGGTTTTCAGCTTGAGTTTAGGGCTTATGGGTCTGAGACTGAGGAGACTCAAAACCCATATTAAGGTCAATTGTGAAGGATGGTTGGACCTTAGGCTGAGTTGGAGCTGTTGGAGCTGTAAAAGATAGTCTATATTATCAACATAGTGAAAAGTCAACAAAAGTCAACGTCACGGTCAAAGTCAACAAAAGTCAAACCCGACACGTTCGAGACGAGGAACCGAGACGGCATGTTGAAGATTTAGATGACTAGGAGTTATATTGTAGTAAATATATTTTGTGTGAACAAAATATATTTTATCTTGTTTTTAGTCATTTTTATGGTTAATATGTTATTTTGTGTTAATTAGCCTAAGTCTAGGGAGTTAAGTGCAATTAGTGAATATTAGTCTAGACTGTAAATAGGTTAATTGTCATTAGTTTTGTTAATGGTTGCATGACCAATTGATTTAGGGGTTTACTTGTAAACAATATTATTAGCAATCAATATAGATCAAAAGGGGTTTTATTGTGTTTATCATTATTTTGATCTAATTCTTCACGATTTGATTCAAGTTTGATTATCCTGGAGTTACAATTTGGTATCAGAGTCATTTTGGATCAAATTCACTGAAGATTTGAAGATTTTTAGAGAGAGAAGTTGAGGTTTTGGTTATCTTTGTTTAATATCAAGTTTCCATCAATTTCGGATCAGATTTGAGTGTTATTGATATGGAAATTGATTGAAGTTTGTTTGTTATTGGTTGGGAAAGCTCTGTTAATCATCAGATTTCAAATCCATTGAGATTTGGGCGATTTCAGATTGATTTCGTGTTGAAAAAGCTTTCAGCTTCATCCAGCGAAATTACCAATTCATCCAGCAAAACTGTATGTTCTTTCAGCGAAACTACAAGTGTTTTTCACTTTGTAGTTAATTTCAGCATCTCAGCGAAAGTAGTGATCTTGAAGGAAAGTTCAACAGTGCTTGTGTGCATATTACAAGCAAAATTGTTGTCGAAAGTATCTTTGAACGAATGTTCAAGCTTGTTTTGTGCGAAATTGTCGGCGAAACTAAGCAGTCTCAAGCATTTGGTTAGCGAAACTGCTGCCGAAATTGCCAGCGAAACTACTGTCGGTCAGCGAAACTAGAGTTCTCAGCGAAACTAGCTCCGCGAAACTATAATTGTGGCGAAACTATCATTTCTTCAGCGAAATTCGAATGTTAAAGATTACTTTTTCCCTTTAGTTGGGATTAATTGAGTTCATCCCGATAAAGAAACTATCATGACTTTTTCCCCCAGTTGCTAAGATTGTCTAGCGTGTCATTTAACAAATAATATTATTCCTGGGGGAGAATTATTCTAAACTTTTTGGGAAAAATATTTTTGGGACGTTTAATTGTTCAAAATTGGTACAATCATGTCATCTTCAGAAGACTTTAAATCAGATAATCTCACAATGGCAGAAAGCCGATTTGACTCTTTTGCAGCAATGAAGAAAGAAATATTGACAGATTTGATTGATCGATTCTTAAAGGTGGCAAATAATCTAAAGAAGTATGTTCCTGATCTCAGTAATCATGAACAAATTCAAAAGCTTCTTGAATGTCTTCCGTCTGCATGGAATCATCAAGTTAAAATGCTGAAGCAAGAAAGAGGTTACGTCGACACAAAACTTATGGATATGATCAACAGACTAAAATCTCTCGAGCTGGATATTCAAAGAAAAGAATTTCAACAAGCCGTGTTCCCACATCAAACTAACGCGCTTAATACTGATCTTGTCTCTTCTGTAACAAGCATACTTGATTACAAAACATATATGATTGAAAAATTGAAGTTATTGAGAACTGATTCGGATTTAAACTCTAAATTCAGAGAAACTGTTGAAGAGAATCGTGAAGTTTTAAGAGTCGATAATGACAGTAAACCAGAGTCTATGAGAACCGATGATGATAAGGCTGGAAAAGCTGATAAAAGAGAGAAAGAGTCTGAGGCTGACAAGATGATGAAGGTCAAAGAAGAGGAACAACAAGAAATCACATGTGTTTGCAACTGTGAAAAGAGCTTAGCTGCAAGACGAACTATCATGGGTCTTCCTTATGAGACTGTTCAGGATATGTGTTCTTCATCATGCTAAATCCGGTTATTTGGGATTTATAAGGCAAACAGATTGTTATTGGAAAATGAAAAAGAATTAAAAACAATCAATCAGGAATTAAAGAAAAATGAAATTGCTTTTTCAAGAAAACTTAATGAAGCATTGCCTGAAAATGATCTTTTAAGAAGAACCATTTTGGAGCGTAACGTTGAAATTAATATTTTGAAAGAAAGGGCTGTTTTAGCTCAATTTGAAACAACTCAGCTTCAAACAAAGCTTGATAAATGGACCCTTTCACACATGAAAAAGGATGAGCTTATTGGTAAACAACAAGGGGTGCGAGTAAAACATGGGATTGGATATAAATCTGATGGTGAAACTGTATTTAATTCAGTTCCACCTCCTTCTACTTTATGTTATTCACCAATTCCCAGACCTCATTCAACAAATGATTTGATTGAAGCTGGAGAAACTAATAGTTTAAATGCAGGTTTAAGCAACATTAATCTTAAAGAGGTTAGAGATGTGCAGGATTCTCCTGTAGGTTTGGGATTCCTTAGGCAAGGGTCTGATAAGAAGATTAATGCCAATTCCACTTCTAATGCTCCAACACCAATTTCAGCTGCTTCTCCAACTTTCTTCAACAAATTCAAATCAGGTAACATTCCTTCGTTTGTTCCCGTCAGGTTTGTCAAAGAAGGAACAATTGTTGAATAATCAGACAATCAGAATCCTATAAGAGAAGCCAACATAATAGGAGGTGTCAATCAAGATCCTTTGGAAGCAGATCTGTGTAAACAAGACTGGATAAGCCCAGATGATGAATCAATCATAGAGGAGCATGTTGGTTCCTCTCATATCAAGATATCTTCTAACAGTGTCAAGTCTCAAAAGCTTCCTAATATTGTATCAAGACCGATACAGATCTCTTCTCCAACTGCAAAACAATCCAATCAACCAGTGAAGATCTCATTCCCTGTTTTGCACAGGAAACTTCAGAACAAGCAAGAATCTGCTACAAGCTCCAAGCAATCCTCATCACCACCTGCACAACATGAGACTACAAAGAATCAAAAGCCATTCAAGGCTTGTTTTGAGTGTGGAAAAGAAGGTCATGTGGTAAAGAAATGTCCTCAAAGGCTTGCTACGAATGGTAAAAGCAAAACAAATTGCTTCTCCGAATGTAAGTCTAAAAAGAATGTTCCAGACGGTAAAGACAACACGGGTTGCTTCTCTGTATCAAGAGGTAAAAAGCACACATCTTTGAATGGTTGGATGAAAAACCCTCCATCTAAACCTTTTCGTATGAAGCCGGTTTCACATGATTCAAAGATGAAAATGACCAAAGGTTTAAAACCAAATTCTTTTCCTTCCGGTCTTAAACAGAAAATATTTTCCAAATTTAATTTATTCAAATCCAAATTAATTGAATCGAAACAAATTTGGCAAATTAAAAAGAAGGATACAGACATCCCAGATTGTTTCAACGGTTGTGTGCAGAAGCAGGTTTCTTATATCGATGAAAATGGAACTTCCAGGACTACGATGGCCTGGGTTCCCCTCTCTAACTAATCTGTTTATGAGTGCAGGAACAATTCAGGATGACTGTTAGTTATCCGGTTTACTGATAGAGATTGTTCCTAATTCAAATTTGAGGCGGAACAAAAAGGTTAAGGTCATGGTATTTTATCCACAATCTGGATTTTTATCTACACAATCACAGTTCTCACTTCACAATCACTGCATATGTCTTGAGCATTCATTTCTTATCATCATATCAGTGTAGTTTGGAAGACCTTCTTTGATAAATTTTTATTTTTATACAGTTTTATAAAAAAATAAAAAATATAAAAAATATAAATAAAAAATATAAAAAAATAATAAATAAAAAATAATAATAAATAAAAATAAAAAAAAAGTTTGCAAAAATAAAAATTTAGGGGAGAGTATAAGTAAATAGAAATGAAAAGTGTACTGAGAACTTGATTCGAGATGACTGAGAAATGATTGTATATTATCTTGCAATGCTTGTTTTTGCATGTCTTGCGTTTTTAAAATGAGAAATGATAGTAACTGATGCTGTTATCTGATTTACATCTTATTTTAATTGTAAATAAAAGAAAAACAATCAGATTCTTTAATGATATGCTTGGTAGACTCAGTCTGAAGAATAAAATAGACAGCAGCATAATGATTTAAATTAAAACATCATGCTTAAGGATGTCTGGATTTACGCAATCATTTTGGCCTGCACAAAAACTGAGTCCCGACAAAAATTGGATTGAGAATTGATATTTCACCCACCATGATACAAATCATATAAGCCATATCTTTCAATCAATTTTTTTTTTGTATTTATGTGTCTTGTGTTTGTGCTAATCTCCTCTGCTGTACGGAAGTAATGACCTGGAGTGATGAGCTCCTCTGCTGTACGATAGTACTGACCTGGAGCTCTCATCGGCACATGATTAAATGGTGATCTCCTTTGTTATACGTGAGTATAGACCTGGAGCTCTCACCATTTTGGTCTAAGTAGTGTCAAATCATCTAATTCATCACAGAATGCAATATTCTATTGATAATCACTTGCACACTAATGCACACGCCTTGCTCCATAAAGATCGTAACAAAATTCAAGAAATCCTGAGGTTGGGTGAGGGTTTTTTCCAAATGATTGTGGGGTCCTAGCATTCTAAAGCATTTAATCGAACCTTAACGAATCATTTGCTGCTTGTTGAAAAAGATAAGGCATGAGTTTAAGTGGACAAACATATCAACAATCGTTATTGATCTGTTTGAGAATTTCAAAAATCATTCAAAGACTGTAATTAGATTCAGTTATCAGTGTGATCTCATTGCTTGTCGATGATTAAATTCATCTTTGTGCTAAAGTATATCTTGAGGATGTGATCTCATGATCGATTAAGTTCTCGGTAATTAAAAAATATACAAATAAAAAATGTTATAATAAATATATATACATTAAAAATAGAAAAAATATAATAAAATTTCATTTCAATATTCATTTAGGTCTTCCATATTATGCTGATTACATTTTATTATTTTTCATGCATTTCATAGAAATTGAGCACAAACGAATCGGGATCGCTTGTTTTCAAGCACAGATAAACACGGGTTAATTTTGTTAAAATGAAATGATCTAATTAGAAATGTTGAGATTGTGTTTGTGAATGTGTTTCAGGTTTTTGCTGTAAGTGATGGCCGATCATCAGTTGAGTAGTGTACCTGATCAGAGAACCTGTTCCTCAAGTTTGCCGAAGATACCGAGCTAGGAATCCTCCTCCTACATTTTCTGAAGCACTCAAGAATAGAGATTTAGGAAATCTATTCCAATATCCTTGTAAAGCTTGCACTCGAAAAGGGGGAGCATTTAAATAGGGGGAGTTTATGAGATGAAAAATTTTTCTCATCAGATTCAGAAAGATTCAATTTGTAGATCTTTCTACTGTTGACTTCTCGATGCTAATTTCATTTGAAGACGTTGATAATGATAGACTAAGGGGGAGTATTGTTGGAGCTGTAAAAGATAGTCTATATTATCAACATAGTGAAAAGTCAACAAAAGTCAACGTCACGGTCAAAGTCAACAAAAGTCAAACCCGACACGTTCGAGACGAGGAACCGAGACGGCACGTTGAAGATTTAGATGACTAGGAGTTATATTGTAATAAATATATTTTGTGTGAACAAAATATATTTTATCTTGTTTTTAGTCATTTTTATGGTTAATATGTAATTTTGTGTTAATTAGCCTAAGTCTAGGGAGTTAAGTGCAATTAGTGAATATTAGTCTAGACAATAAATAGGTTAATTGTCATTAGTTTTGTTAATGGTTGCATGACCAATTGATTGAGGGGTTTACTTGTAAACAATATTATTAGCAATCAATATAGATCAAAAGGGGTTTTATTGTGTTTATCATTATTTTGATCTAATTCTTCATGATTTGATTCAAGTTTGATTATCCTGGAGTTACAGGAGCCTATTGTTCCACTCTAGCTTTTTTGGATAGAACAGAAGGAGCTTGTTCAATCAGAGAAGATTGAACAAGTGTTCGTTTGGGGCGTCTTTGATAAGTGATGGTGATAGGGAGAGAAGGTAGATTTGGCAATGTGAGGGTAGTTGCTGGTGTGGGTTCATCACCTGTGGGGTTAACAGGGATGTCACCAGGAGCCATTGGCTCAGTCATACCTGGAAGAAGTGCAGTATATCTTTCGGTGAAGTTGGTGGACACTCTCTTCAAAGTCTTGAAGATGGTCGGCCTCATTTGAGGAACAATCAGAGCAGCTGCACAATCAGAGCAGCTGCAGAAACAAGCTTACTCCGGTCCAGCTCACAATTGATTATGTGCTGAAGAAACTTGGGATACATGAAGAATGTGTCCCGTTGAAGGTTTCCCATAAGATTGGTCAACACAAATCTTGAGTAGTTGAAGCGAAGGCTTCTCACCAAACCATGAACTAGGCACCCAAGTTCATATGGGATTTGATCCCATCCCCCAGATTTGTTGGACAAGCAATGAAGAACTACATGCAGCAGGAACTTCCGGTTGTAAGAGAAGTTAAACTTGTAAACGGTTGACCTGCTTGCATCTCCACCATATCCCATTTGGATATAAGTTTTGTCCAAATCTGCCTTGGGGAACTCTGTAGAAGCGCCCTCGTCATAAAGCTCGAGATGCTCCCTGATGAGCTGTTCAGAAATTACCAACTCCTGGCCATAGATTCTCGATCTTATGACACGAATCCCATTTAGGGTTTCAATCTGACCATTTGCCCAAAATTCAGACATATGATTTGAGTAAACCGTGGGGTTAACAGTCAGGGCAGTGTAATAAGAAGATTGGGTTAGAAAGGATATGATATCTGAGAAGTTGGCATCCCTTGAAGAATCAAGGAGTGCGACTTGGTTGTGCTGAGGGTTTAGTGCCATTTGAGAAAGTTGCAGGAAGATAGTTCGGAATTGGGTGAATTGGAGATGAAGAAAGCTTTTAGGGCAGTAATTTTGGTAAAAAGGATGAAAGTGATTAGCCAGAGTTATTTAAACGGGTGAAATGGCGGTTTAAGGGGTGTGGATAAGATGATGGGACGTTTCAGTGGAGGATGTGACAGGGGCGGTAAGGTTTAGTCCATTTAAATAATCCAACATCATTAACAAAATCTTTACTTTTTACAGAGTGGGGCCCAAAAGATTTCCATTATAAAGTAAAGTCTTTCTTCCGAGTATAAAGCATTTCCGAAGGTAATGTTCTTCCGAAGGCAAATTTACTTCCGAAGGTAAAGTTTTTACTTCGGAGAGTATATGTTGCTTTCCGAATGGAAAGTGTTGTAAGCTTCGGAAGTAGATCTGATATGAAATCAATCGCTTCTTCCGAGACTTAACAACTCTTCCGAAAAGAAAATTATTCTGGGAGGAATTTGCTTCGGAAGATATGTAAAATATCTTCCGAGGGTTAATTCCTCTTTGGAAGAATTTATACTTAGAGAAAATTTTAGAGAAAGACCTTTTGTAACAGGGCTTAGATTGTTTTGACATAAAAGTTTACACATTAAAAGGTTTTCAAATGAGACAGACTAATCAAGGTTTATCATCCCAATAGCGGTAATGAGATATTTGAATCTTTGTTCATCAAAGGCTTTGGTGAACAAGTCAACATATTGTTCATTTGAATCAACTTTGATTAGCTTGATTAGATTTTTCTCATGAATCTCTAATGAAATGATACCTGATATCAATGTGCTTAGTCTTTGAGTACTTCACTGGATTTTTAGTAATGGAGATAGCACTGTTGTTGTCAATGTGGATGGGAATGCTCATGAAGTTGAATCCGTAGTCTATCATCTGGTTCTGAATCCACAACAGCTGAGCACAGCAACTACCAGCAGCAATGTATTCAGCTTCAGCAGTTGATGTAGAGATATAGGATTGCTTCTTGCATTGCCATAAGATGATCATTCCACCAAGAAATTCACATCCACCGGATGTTGATTTCTTGTTGATATTGCAGCCACCATAATCACTGTCAAAGTAACCATAGAGATTGAAATCACTATTTCTTGGATACCAGTGACCTAGTTTAGGTGCTCCTTTAAGGCATCTGAGGATTCTCTTGGCAGCAACTAGGTGAGACACCTTTGGGGCAGCCTGATATCTTGCACAAATACAAGTTGCAAACATAATATCAGGTCTACATGCTGTGAGATACATCAGAGAACCAATAATTGCTTTATAATGATGTTGATCAGTATCCTCCCCCTCAGAGTCAGGGCAAAGATTGTGGTTTCTGGGTATAGGTGTTTTGGCTGCCTTACAATCTTTCATGTCAAATCGTTCTAAGATGTCATTGACATACTTACATTGACTAATGAAAAACCCTTCCTTCATTTGCTTCACCTGAATTCCAAGGAAAAAATCCATTTTTTCCCGTGGAACTCATCTCAAACTTCTTCTTCATGATGCTCTCAAAGTCTTTACACATTTGGTCATTTGAGGAACCAAATATGATGTCATCAACATAGACTTGAACGAGCAAGATGTCTTTCCCGGATTTTCTAATGAAAAGAGTCTTATCAATGGTACCTCCAGTGTAACCATTCTTCAAGAGAAACTGAGACAATGTCTCATACCACAACCTAGGTGCTTGGTGCAGCCCATATAGAGCTTTATCCAATTTGCACACATAGTTGGGGTGCTATGGGTCTTAAAATCCTGGAGGTTGGCATACATAGACTTACCTATCTATATCCTCATATAGAAAGGCACACTTGACATCATGCTGGTAGAAAGTGAAATTCTTGAATGCAGCATAACCAAGGAAGATCCTAACTGCCTCAAGTCTTGCAACATGTGCAAAAACATCAGTATAATCGATTCCCTCCTCTTGAGTGTATCCTTGAACCACCAGTCTTGCTTTGTTCTTGATAATCAAGCATCTATCATCTCTCTTGTTTCTGAAAAACCCATTTAGTGCCTATAGGTACTTGACCAGATGGTAGCGGACATAGGTTCCAAACCTTTTGTCTTTTGAATTGAAGCAGCTCCTCTTGCATTGATTCAACCCAGCTACTATCTTTCAAGGCATCTTCCACCATCTTGGGTTCCATTTAGGATAAAAAGCATGAATACAAGCAGACATTCCCATTGTGAGTTTGTCCTCTTGTTCTCACGCCTTCAGGGACTTCCCTATGATGTTCTCAGCTGGATGAGTGTTGTGAATCCTAAGTCTAGGAATCACCTCCAGTTGCAAAGATAGATCCAAATTGGACGAATTTTGCTCAGGAGCTTGAACACTTGGTCGAGCTGCTGTTTCAAACTCATTCAATGAGGACTGATTGAATGAATGAGAAACATCATCATTTGTTTGCTGTGAAGCAACATTAATAGTTGTATCTTCCTTCAAGATGTTGCTTCCATCAGCTTGGTGTTGTGCAGTGTCACCTGATGAAGTTTGAGAGTCAACAGGTGAACCGCTGGTTGAAGCTCCACTATTCCTTGAGATAGTTATACTGTCGGATCTGCCAATAGTGGGAACTTGATTTGTTGCAACTCTTGGAGAACTTGGAATAGGTCTCGGAAGCTCAAACAATTGGTCATCATCAGAACCACTTTAAGCACCTGTTCCAGCTGAAACATTCTCACAAGATGGTTTAGAATAGTTTGGAAACAATTCTAAATCAAAGATATGATCAGGGCCATTCCCCTAACAAAAGGAGTGTGCTCATTAACTATAATGTTGAAAGATTCCTCAAATTGTTGATTTTTAATGTTATAAACTCTATAAGCTTTAAAGTTAGAGGAATATCCAACAAAGATGGCATCATCCGACTTTTCAGAAAATTTTGCCAAATTGTCTTTTATGTTAAGTATGGTATACCTGCTGCCAAGGACATTAGAAAGCCAATGAACGGTGGCCTCTTGTTCCATAGCTCATAAGGGGTTTTTTCATGTAGCTTAACTACAAGGACCCTGTTCTGCACATAGCATGCAGTGCTGACTGCCTCTGCCCAGAATGTTAGAGGCAGCTTTGAATCAGCTAAGATAGTCTGAGCAGCCTCAATAAGTGTCTTGTTCCTCCTCTCAGCAACACCATTTTGTTGAAGAGTTCTAAGGGCACTATATTGTCTGGCAATACATTTTGAGTTACAGAATGAGTCAAGAATGTGGTTCTTAAACTCAGTCCCTTGATCACTTCTAATTATTTTAACCTTGTGATCAATTTGATTTTATATTTTAAGAATAAAAGATTTTAAAGTTTCAACAGTTTCATCTTTGGTTCTTAAGAAGAATACCCATGTAAATCTAGTAAAATCATCAACAATCACAAGGCAATATGATTTCCTTCCAATGCTCATTATACTTGTAGGACCAAATAGATCCATGTGCAATAAGTGTAACGGAGTGGTGATGGAGTTAACAACTTTGGATTTATGAGATGCCATGTGTTGCTTCCCTTTTAGGCATGCAACACAATTATCTTTGCAGAAAAATTCCTTTTTAGGCACACCATGTACCAAGTTATTTTTAGCCAACTTATTCATTGTCTTAAAATTTACATGACACATTCGTTTATGCCATAGTGTTGACTCATCACCATCAGCTTTAGAAAGAAAGCATGATACTTCTCCCATTAGGGAAGCATTGTTCATATCCAGCTTGTACATATCCCTTTTCCTGGGAGATCTAAAAAGCACCAATTCCTGAGGAATTGTCATCCCGGCTTTGAGGATTATGCACTCATGTTATGTGGAGAGCATTTGATGCTTTTGATCACATAACTAAGAAACACTTAACAAGTTGTGTTCAAGCTGTTTGACAAAGTTAACTTTATCAACCTTTAATTTTCCGTTGGATATACTTCCTCTACCAGAAATATATCCTCCGGCCTCACCTCCAAACTGGACAGGACCTCCATCATAATGTTGAAATTTTTGAAGGAGAGATCGGTTCCCTGTCATGTGCCTGGAGCATCCACTATCCACAATCCAAACATTGTTATTCTTGTCATATGGATGTTCCTGCACATAAGATGAGATGATTAGTTTTAATTGGAAACTCAAGCCTTGTTGGTCTTGGGTTCTTCCAATGATAGTGACATAATTGAACCAAAATTTATGCATGGGGGTTCATTGAATGTCTTTAAAGAAGAGGTTTGGGTTACAGCATCTTCCTTGATCTTCCATTCCATCCCTTGATTGATCATGGAGGATGAGCTTGTTGAAGCTTTTGCAGCTTGGCATTCTTTCGAAGCTTCTTTCTTTTCGGAAGAAGCCTTTACCACCTTTTCTTCCAAAGCAGTCTTCTTCTGGGATGGTCTCAAGGGGACTCTTTTATTCTTTTTAGTCTTGACAGCTTTAGCTTACGAAGCCTTTTTCCCTTCGGAAGATGGACCTTCTTCCGAAAGAAACCTTGCTTCGGAAACAAGCTTTCCCTTTTTCATCACTTGAACCATTTGATATGGTCCAAATGAGAAACCTTCTCTGACTCCTTCCTTTTTAACATTATTTGCATAATGTGTGCTAGCAAGATTGTAGTAACAAGCTTTGGCCATGTGGTTTTGGAGACCACACATTATGCATGCTATGTTAATCTTTTGGGAATTTGAGGATTGCTGTTTCTTGTTCTTTTTCTCTTCATCAGCAACCTTTCCCTTTAACCTCTGATCCTTTGGTAGGATAGGAGTGCTGGTACTACACTCCTTTCCTAAATCAGAGTTTCCTACCACCTGGAATCCAGCTTAAATGAATACATCCTTTTGCTTTGGGTCTATCTTCAGCTTAGACTCGGCCACTTTCTTAGCAGCTTTTCAGGTTGCCTTAGCTCTGCTTCTTCTGGTTTTGGTGGTCAGGGGTTGATCATCACCGGTAGGAGTGGGTAAAATTACATGGTTCTTCCCTGTGATGGTCTCCATAGTTGCATCACTCTTTGACTCATGAGAAGGTGAGTCAGCAGATGGAACCTCTTGCTCTTCAGTACCACACCTTGGTTGTCTTATAGACTCATAAGAGTGTGGTGGAGCAATTTTATTGGTTCCCAACTCACCATGGTTTTGGAAACAATGTTTTGAATGAGAGGATGATGCAAGAATGGCTTGGAAGTTTTGCTCAGAAATAGCATACTTCCTGGCTTGAGCCTCAGCTGTGACAAGCTAGGCTTGACCCTCAGATAATTTGGATATTAAATCATTTATTTGAGTCTTATAGTTTGTGTGTTCATGTTTTAATAGGGACACAGTTTTCTCTAACTCCTCAATTTTTCTTTGATAATAAGATTCAGCACTTTTAAAATCAGATTTTAAAACATTTAGAAACTCAATATCGGATTTAATCTCCATATTATAGTCCTGATACAATTTAACCTTAGCAATACAGGCAGGAGTACAGATATGTTCATATACCTTATCGTCATTTGTTCCGACCATGAGTGCTTGAGCAGGAGTAACATCCTGTACCATGAAGCTCCAGTCAACTTCTTGAGCCATTGCAGCTGTCTCTGTTGACTTTCCAGTGGGCTTTGGTGTAGAGGGATGTGTGGAGGCCTATGGGGTTCCCGGATTCGACTTAGGAGCCTTGCATTCCCTTGTAAAATGACCAAGTTTGTTACAGTTGTAACATTTGGCCTTGGTTTTGTCAAACCCAAATTTGCTGTTGATTGGGTTCTGGGGAAATTGCCTTCCAGTTCTCTTGAAGAACTTCTTTGCTCTGTAGGTTAAGAGAGCCATTTGTTGGACTATGTCCACGTATTCCACGTCATCTGGGTTGAAGCACTCTAGATCATCAAAGCAATACTGATAATCACTAAAGTGTCCACTTCCTGAGACAAAAGCATAGCTGTCCTGAAAGGAGCTTTGCTGAGCTTGTTGAGACATTAGAGTCTCAGGAAATGTGATATATGGCCCAGAAGAACAGGATGGCTGCTGGGTGTAAGTCAGGTACTGTTGAGGTTGGGAGGGTCTTGAGCCTTCAACAACCATTAAAGCATTGCTAGCAGGAGGACTCAAGGGTGTGCTTGTCTGATGACCTCTCTTATTCTCCATTTCCAAATGGTATCATCAAGGAGGCCAAGAGTTCAGTCATGGTGAGTGTGTTCATGTTTTCTTTTCTCTTGATAGAGACACAGTAAAACGTCCACTCATTAGGAAGTGCACTCATGAACTTTCTTGTGAGGTCTCTAAGTTCAAGAGCAATTCCCATAGACTAAAAGGAAGAAATAAGATCCATGTACCTAAAGTATTGCTCGCTGAGGGTCTCTCCAGCAATGTAGGTGAAGTTCTCGAACTGCTGCTTCAGTGAGTCCTTCTTGGAATCATTTGAGCTTGAGTACATGTGAGCAAGTGCATCAAACAGTTCTTTGGCTGACTTGCAATGCTCAAACCCCATCATGATGGAGTTGGGAATTGCAGTCATGAGAACCGTCATAGCATTGCTATCAATGTCCAGCTTCTTCCGGTCCTCATCAGAGTAATCTTCAACAGCTTTCTCTATCATGGCACCGTTTCCACCAGCTACCTTTGGTTTATACGGGCCATTGACATTAGATTGCCACATCTTGCTGTCTTGATACTTGATGAAGCCTTCCATTCGTCTGCTCCATGACCTGAAGTTTTCAGGGGTGATAATGGGTGCTTTAGTCATCGTCCCCATCTCTACTTTAGACTTGTTGAGGGCCATTTGAGTGTGGTGTAAGGAGGAGTGAAAAATAGGTTGATTAGGATGGTAAGATCTCACAATCAAGAGCCTAAAAAGCTCTGATACCAATTGCAGGATCGGGTTTGTCACTTAACACTTGGATTTCTCTCAAACTCACTTATATTACACTCAAATCAGATGAAGTAGAATCTCTTCTAAGAGTTGATAATAATATAACAAGTAGCGAACAACAAAAAGAAATAATATTCAAGGCACTTGTATATATTACTTCTTAACTCAAAGTATTACAAGACTCTTACAAGCATGAAACATGAGTTACAATGAGAAACTATATATACTAGATCCTACAGCCAGATATACTTTAATACTAGCTGGAAACCTAAGACTAAAGCATATACTACAATGCTAAAGTTAAGGTATCTTAGATAAAGTATTATCTAAGATATGGTAGTCATGATATGTCCATGACTTACCTTTTGTCACCAACTAAAGTT
This sequence comes from Flaveria ramosissima, assembly GCA_025215565.1. NCBI lineage: Eukaryota > Viridiplantae > Streptophyta > Magnoliopsida > Asterales > Asteraceae > Flaveria > Flaveria ramosissima. Next base: position 33,103,453 of record CM046036.1, read on the forward strand.
GGCAACTGTACTAACTTATAAAGGTAAACAGTGGAATAAAGTATGGTCAACTACATGGCTTTTGAGAAAACGCCATGCAGTATCTCAGAGGTCTACAGCGGAGTGTCAGGGAGACCATACTTATCTCCACTGGATAATAGTAGTGTCTTCCGAAGGTAAGTTGGCTTCGGAAGAACAAGTTCTTCCAAAGCCACTTATACTTCGGAAGAGGCTTCTATACTTCCGAGGCTTGAGGACTTCTTTCATACTTTGTAAGTTGACTTCTGATCTTTCACTCTAAGTCTTGATCTTCGGAAATGAATACTTTGTCTTCGGAAGTTGGAGTTTTCCTACGGAAGTTGGAGTTTTCCTTCGGAAGTTGGTTTTACACTTTGTCTTCAGAAGAGCTCCTTTTTCCTTCGGAAGTTCCACACTTAGCTTCGGAAGTCCTTTATTAGTTGCACCAAAATAGTCTAAGTGATTTGGTTTTGGTTGCACCAGCCTTTCTAGATCCAACAATCCACCTCCAAACCTCAAGATGAGTCAGAGCATCCTGAAGAAGTGCAACAAGAGGCTGCTCAACCAACTCCATCTCAAGTAAAGACTCTTGATCTGGAAGACCTCATCTTGACTTGGACTTTTGCTACTAATCCAGTCATATGGTATGTCATCAGAGATCAAGGTGGTCGAGATGTCTACTTCTGGCACGGCATGCTTGATCTACCTTTACATGATCTCGATGACATAAGAAGATATTATGAGAGTCTGAAGGATCCTGACCAAATGATGAACAAGGGAATGGTCTTGATCCTATAAGGACTATCATTTACTGAAGAACTTTTCTGCTTTGGTAGCATCAGCCTAGGAGAAGTTTGTAAGGCTTATAGAAAGGCTGATGCACCCAAAACAACTAAAGTGTTTCCTGCATGCATGCACTTCGTACATAGTAGAAGGTGCTTCGAAAGTTTTACACTCTGCACAGAAATTATTCTAAGTGTAAAATCTTCCAAACCCAAAGACCAAGTCTTCCAATGCGAAAGATGAAGTCTTCCGAAGCTTTAAGACAAAGTCTTCCAAAGCCATTTGAAGTGAAGACAGATTTCTTCCGAAGACAAAGAAGAATATGCTTTTCTTGGATGTACTTTTGCATAAAGCTGATTCACTTTCTGCTGCAACTCTGAAGACTTACCAACTTATACATCGAGGCCTTGTGTCTGAAACTTTCTACTTTGTGTACTTTTATCTTTTTGTAATATATCAGGATGTGAGCTATGGCATGTCATAGTCACTAGACAAAAGGCAATCTGCCTTTTGACTTTACATTGATCTTGTTGTCTAGATTAGTATTTCTAGCTGGCTTTCAAAGTATGGCTGGTTGTAGGCTTGTAGTATAAAGTATCTCAGGTCCTTGTGTTTCTAGGTATGCTTTGTAACACTTGTAAAAGAACTTGAGAGCAATATACTTTATCCTTGAAAACCATATTCATCTTGTTGTTGTTCTTAGTTCTGCTTGTGTTCTTAGTATCATAATATTGTCCTAGTTCCCTATTTAATTTGTTAAGTGTTCTAAACACTCTCCTTATTGTGAGACTGGTTGCATTGACAACCCGTAAATGGTCCTGCACATCTGCCTCAAGGATATAGGTTCCCTCACTGATACTATGGAAAGCCCATCCCTGTGAATCAATAAAGATCCATCGGCATCAACCTCTAGCTTCACAATGTTGCCAACCTGGAGAGGAGTCTTTTTCTTCTTTCTTTGTTCTTTCTTGGTGTTTATCCTATCATAGGCCATCTTTAATATTTTGATACATTTCAGGAAGAAGTACATATCAACCTCCTAAGCTTGTTGTTTATCTCTCTAAAATGTCTTGTAAAGATGTAGTGGATATAGGATTCATCAAGTAATCTAACCTCATATCCACTAAACAACCTAATCTCAACTCCTTCCTTTCCATCCCACCTTCTCTTAATCACCAGCTCATATGTCTTCTCATCATAAAACACATTGGAGATTGGTTTAGTCTTGTGAGTTCCAGCATCCATCTTTCTTTTCAAGGATTCAGTTGGTTTTACATTCAATTCTTGAAATACCAACTCTTCAGCCCCTTTAATCTTCTTCTATTTTTTCTAGAGGATTAAAGGATTTGTCTTTCCTTATGCAGATAGCTATGAGATATTTGAAGTTGTTAGTTTGCTTGAACATCCTCAGTATGTCTTCAAACTTATATCCTCTATACATTGCTTTATGATTTATCAGCTCAAGATATGCTAATTCTTTCTAGTCATGAATCTGCAGGGAGTTCACTAGAGCAGTGTAATGTATGAAGAATTAAACCAACCCTGAGATCCTTTTAACCATAAACATGTTCCAGTCACTGTCGTACTTCTAGGCAATGATCTTTACATCTATTTTGCCCTCTAGAGCAGACATACCTTGAATCATTTCTGAGGTAGTTAGCCCTTGTTGTAGCTTTAGTTATGAGGACTCAACAAACCATTCAAGGTTCTTATGAAGCATAGGTGCCAAGACATCATGGTCTTTCGGAGTGAGCTAGATATCTTATGCTGATACCTTGTCCTTGGCTTTCTTCCTACAACCTCTTCTTTTAACTTCTTCAGTCTTTCTTTCTTCTCATTTATTAGTTTGAGGATTGTAGCCTTGAGGGAATTTGTTTTCATGTTTCCAAGTTTCCTTCTTGTGTAGCGTTGCTCAGAAAGGTAATCCTCCATTTCCAATGTCAATCATACTATAGGGATCTGGATACCGTGATTGTGGAGCTTCAGACCTTTGAGTTTTGTTGGAGTAGATGAAACTGATGACTTGACTATTTTCTTCTCATAATCAGTCACAAATGTAGGATCAAAATGTTTATTCAGCTTTGTCACTTCTTCCACCATTGCTTCATATGTCATTCCAAATACTTCATCGACATCATAACCGTGGTTGATTAAGAACATTGCTTGGATCATCAAATCATCGGTTTGAGCCTTTTCAACCATCTCTTCCACTGAAAATTCAGCCTTCAAAGGGCTATCTTTTACCACTGGTTCATCAACCTAATAACCTCCTTCAATATCTTTTTCCTCCAAGTCTATTACTTCAGCATTTTTCTTCATTAGTTCCTCAGCTTTTTCATATTCTTCAAGAAATTGAGCTATTGTAGCTAGGCTTCTTGGATCATCTTTATGTTTCTTTTTCACTAGCTCCTCTTCTTCAACACGCCTTACTTCCCTGGCCTTCTTAGAAAGATGCTTTCTCTTCCTGGAATAAGTGTGTACACGTGATCCAGATGAAGAGGGAATAGATGATTCAGCTTCTTTCTGTTCTTTTTCTTTCTCATTAGCTTCTTCCTTCTTTTTTATCTCCTCACACAATCTTGTGATGAGTTCTTTTAGCTCATCAGATAAGGAGACATCAGGTACAATCTAAAGACTTAACTCCTTTTTGTATGGCACTGGAGAGTTAGGAATGACCACTATATTTTCAACTAGAGGTCTTGGGTCTCTCACAAACTCCCGGAATTCATCATCTATAATTGTTGGTCCATTTGATCGAATTTTAGTACACTTGAGAGGTTGATTCGTTCAGTAACAACAATAAAAACAAACAACAAACACAATGATGAAGAAGAAGAAAACAAATGTATTCAACATATAGCAATCATGATCCAATACAATAAAAGATAACAAAGCTCAATATATTTCTGTGAATAACAAGCTTATAATGGACACTTGCAACACGAATAAACGATTAGGGTTTTTGCATGGATGCCCAACAATAACAAAGATCAAAACTATATATAGTAATGATAGTTTTGCTGTCAGCAAAACTATCCCGCCAAAGTCACAGTTTCGCCCGGCTGAAACAGACAGTTTCGCCGGGTGAAACTAACAGCTTGCTTTGAGCGAAACTACAGTTTCGCTCATAGTTTCGTTGGGCAGCAAAACTAAACTAATAAATCAACATACAAAAGTAAGCTAGCATTAAGCCTTTTACAATTAAACATATTCAAAATCTAATCTAAGTTGAGTCCAACCTATACTTGATCTTCAATACTCCCCTTAGGTTGGACCTCACCGTCTTCATCACTATTGGTTTGTCTGTTCAGTTCCAGTCTCTTCACCTGCCAAATGTTTCTTTAGTAGCTCCTGCAGCATCATCCTCAGAAGCTTTAGCTTGTAATTCTCCTCGGTCAGCTCCTGCTACATTAGCTTCTTCGGCTCGTGCACTAGCCTGCTCAAATTGCTTCAATAAGTCCTGCACGTCCATCATCAGCTCATCCTCTTCACAAACCTTCTGGGCTAGCTTCTTCACTTCAGCCCGAACACCCATTTACTTTCTTAGCCACAGACATGAACAATCCAGCTTCTTTTCTCGTTTAAGCTCCAGCTCCTACTTTTAAATGATTCTCACACAGAACAAGTAGGTCTTCATCACAGAAGGCAAATATCTCCATCGGGTCAAATAGCCTGATTCTCCTCCATTCTTCAATCTGATCACCACTTCCCTAGTATTGTAGTCATAGAATCATTTCTTAAAACTTTGAAGCTGTTGGGGAAGGGGATCCTACAATCTAACCCTGCTCACATTCTTTGGGGGTTTCACCTTAGCATAATCCTCCCTTTTCCTGTTTCCCAATCCTTGTCCTTCTTTGACCTCCTTCTCTCCGCCTTCATAAATCCTAATGCCTCAAAGTTATCATGCATTCCATTCTTGATCTCCTCCTCCAGCAACTTGGCCCTCTCACTAAGATTAGCATCAATCAAAGGTAACACAACCAACCTCCTTAAGTCCTACTCAGGCAAGGTCTTAAATTCCTTCCTCTTATGCAGATATGTAATCCATCCCCTTCTCCTCTTGATCATAAATATCTTGGGGCCGGGGTTGTATTTCCAGGTAATGATTTTCTTATCAGCTTCCTTCCCGCTCATCCCTGGCATATTTTGAAATAGAGGAGTTAGTTCCTCAGGCTCCTTCTCCCTTACAAACCATTCTTCTTTCACCATCTCAAAAACGTCTCCCTCATCCTCGCCCCTCTTGGCAACATAAGTTAATGGTCTCTCATCGTCCTCATAGTATTCAGGCTCATAATCATAGTCAACCAACTGTTCCTCCTCTTCCTCCTCATCTATTAATCTCCTATCAGCACCTTCCACTGGATTATCTCTCACAACCTCCTCACCTACAAGATCCTTCTTTATGTCAAAGCCCAAATTCACAAACCCAGCCTCAATCACCTCCTCATCATTCTCAGCATTTTCATCCCTCCCTACCTCATTCTTTGTCTCAACGTTCTCTCTCACACCAGAACCCCCAGCCTCCTCAGTTCCGGCACTAGAAGTGCCCTCTCCTGCCCTTGAAGATGTACCCACATTCAGAAATGGGTACTTAGCAGTATCAGTCATATCATCTAACTCAGATTGAGTTAGCTGATTGGGCAGGCCGGCTGCAGCCTTTAGCTCATTCACCTCCGTCAGCAATCTTGTTATCAACTTTTGCTGATCCAACAGCATCCTGGTTATCCCCTCTAGTATCTCATCCTTCTGTTTCTCTCTCATCTCCTTATTGGTCAGCTAGGTTTTAATCATGCTTAGCTCATTGGCTAAAGAGGAGTTTAGGTTCCTAATAACATCCTCATCCAGACCAGACCTCTCCTCCCTTCTCTGGGGCTTAGTAAATGTCTGATGTTTGTGCTTAATCCTCCTCTCGGACTCCCCCTCTTCAGCTCTTTTCTTTGACCTTCTTTTCTTTTCAGCCCTTATCTCCTGTTCAGCCTCATGAATTTCATCTTCAAAATCATAATCCTTCTCTTTAGCATACCTCTTTTTTTCTTCACAGATTCAGGTTGCTTAAGTCTTGTCTCCTCAGCCCTCTTATCCTCTGACTCATTCACCCTCCTAATATAGTTCCATCTTTTAAGATGGTACATTGTTCTCCATCAAATGTGTAATCTTCCCACAGAAATTGGCAAATATGCGAGTGTTCATCTGCACTAACCTCTTAATCTCCATGTGCCTCGGTACATTAGGAATAAGATCATCAATGATCATCTGCATACTTCAAGGCCATTACATTCTCTGCCATGTAGTCAAAGATAAACTTGGCGATATTGGCTTTCTGCCCTTTGCAGAATATAATCATGGCTTTGGCCCAATCCAGGTTAAGCCCATCTGATCCACCCTTGCGGTGATCTAAGCATATAACAAAGACATGGGCGATATACCTCCACTCCTTACACAAAAAGGACGTCTTGATCTCCTTTCTTGTCCAAAAAGGAGGGCCCTTGTATCCAATACTCCTAAATGCATCAAAAACCTCCTGGTCTGTCAACACGATCTCATCTCCACTCTCCTCTTGGAGTCTCAACACTCGTGAAATGATCTCTGCAGTGATAACAATGTCGTTCTCCAGCACTCTCGCTACATCCTCTGAGGATTGGCTCTGGTGTCGTACTCGGCAGTCCGCTAGAAGTCTCTAATCTGTAGATCGTAGATAGTGGGAGAATGAGTGATCACATAGGCAATTGGTGATCTCTAAAGCCACCGGATACAGTCTCTAAATCCCGCAGCTTGGGGATGTGTATCATCCAAGATGGCCGTGAAGTTATTCCTCTCATCAAACTTTAGATTAGCCATTTAATCTGAAAAGCAAATGAAACGCATTAGAAAGATATATTAAAATAAATAAAAAAAGAATAATAATTAAAAAAATAAGAATAAAGAAAAATCAACTTAAATTTGCTGGGCGAAAGTATAGTTTCGCTAGCCGAAACAGTAGTTTTGGCAGGCAAAAATGTAATTTCGGCAAGAAGCATGAAGTAGTATCGGCAAGTCTGAGCAATAGATTCGGCATGCCAAAACTATAAATTCGGCGCAGCGAAACTGAAACATGACTAGTGAAACTGTTAAGTTCGCTCGGACACCATGACTTCATAGTTTCGCTGAAAAACCTTTGAACTTTCGTTCAGTTTCGTTGGACTATCGATACTTTCGCAGTACGAACTGCGAAGTACCGAAGAGTCTCAGCCCAATCGGTCCATAATGAGTTGATTAAACCTATATTAAACTAATGTCCAAGGTTCGAAACTTACATTAGGTCCTTAATAACCAACAAACAGGAAATAATCACTCAGAATCTGAAAATCGCATGAAATAGTTACGGAGTACTCTTAGAAACCTAAAACATCAATTGCGCGAAAATGAGGTCTCAGTTTCGCAAGACGCGATATATAGACTATAGTTTCGCTGGCAGCGAAACTATAGTATTGCCCATATATGTTTTGGTCAGAAGAGACACTGTAATGAGCAAAAAAGCCGACGAAGCTATAGTTTCTCACAACGTAACTATCACCGAAATTATAGTTTCGCAGGTAAGTTAAAAAATTTAAAATTTTTATTTTCCTTATAAAATAAAATAAAATAAAATAAAATAAAATAAAATTATTTAGAAAAGAATTAAAACAAAACAAAAGCAAAATAAAGAAATCAAAAGAATTTGTTCCACAAGACCTCACCAAACTTCACATAATTTTTAACATAATAAAATAAAGAGTAAATTGCAATTTTCATACCTGTGTTTTGGGGGTGTTAACAGAATCAGCCCCAGCTTAACAGTTTGCATACCTGAGTTTACGAATGCTAACACTTTACGTACCTCCGTCCAATTTCCATTAAACAACCGTTAAATCTCCCCCACGTGTCCTCACGTGAGGGGCAAAACTGTCAATTCACCCAATTTATTAATCTTTTTAGAGTAAATTGCAAATTTCATACCTGTGTTTTAGAGGTGTTAACAGGATCAACCACAACTTAAAAGTTTGCGTACCTTAGTTTACGAATGCTAACACTTTACGTACCTCCGTCCAATTTTCGTTAAACAACCGTTAAATCTCCCCCACGTGCTCCTCTCGTGTGGGGCAAAACTGTCAATTCACCTAATTTATTAATCTTCCACCGTCGGTAGGGTTCTGACGTGTTTATGTCGATTATGTTCCGTTAGTTTCCATATTCTGATCTTAGTGTCATGATGAGATGTGAACACTTTTCCGTTATGAAACGTGAGGGATTTGACGAAACCTGATGAGGAATCGTTGACGGTGAAAGTGTCGATGAGGGAGAACGACGTCGTGTCGAATACATGGATGCGGTCGCCGGAGGCGGCGTAGAGGCGGTGGTTGTTGACGGCGAGGTGGTTGATGTGGGTGGCGGGGTAGGGTTTGAGGGCGTGAGGCAGCGGTGGGAGACGGTGAGTTTGAGAGTCTCCGGCGAGAGGTTTTGGAGGGAGGGGATGGAAGGTAGGGTTTGGAGAGAGAGGTTGTTGTAGAGGCTGCTCACGGTGAATTGATAGTTTTGCCCCTCACGTGAGGAGCACGTGGGGGAGATTTAACGCTTGTTTAATAAAAATTGGACGGAGGTACGTAAAGTGTTAGCATTCGTAAACTCAGGTATGCAAAGTGTTAAGTTGTGACTGATCCTGTTAACACCCCTAAAACACATGTATGAAATTTGCAATTTACTCTTAAAAGATTAATAAATTAGGTGAATTGACAGTTTTGCCCCTCACGTGGGGGGAGATTTAACGGTTGTTTAACGGAAATTGGACGGAGGTATGTAAAGTGTTAGCATTCGTAAACTCAGGTATGCAAACTGTTAAGTTGGGGCTGATCCTGTTAACACCCCAAAACACAGGTATGAAAATTGCAATTTACTCTAAAATAAAAGAAAATAAAAGGTAGAAAAGAAGAAGCTGAAGAGATCTTCTGGAGAGTCATAGTTTGGCGGAATTGCTGATATACATGTCCTTTTAAGCACATGCCTTCTTCTTTTCAACAAGTGAACCGCGGCTACTGTTATCATGTTTTGGTTCATTTAAAGAACACTTTTAATGACTCAGTCCCGACAGACATTTGGCAAAGAAACTTATCCTGTCCTCATGATATATTGAACAAATGACACGCTCTGCTTGACTATTCCTTTTAGAAGCAACAAAGATCCTTTTTCAAAAGAAGCATAGTCCTTATAGACATCAAACGATGAGAGCTCCAGGTCTATACTTACGTATAACAGAGGAGTTGATCAATTGAGTCTTACAGATGAGAGCTTCAGGTCTATAATTATGTATAATAGAGAAGATCGTCATATCATGCTGATGAGAGCTCCAGGTCAGTATTATCGTACAACAAAGGAGATCATCACTCCAAGTCAATGTTCACACATAGCAGAGGAGATAAGCACAAGGAAGAATACAACAAGGAGGTTCTAAGATATAAAGATGAGCAAGCATATAGCTTTTGAGATAGGATAGCAAAGAGAAACAAGGATACTCCAGATAAAAATAAATCAACGAAGAGATATCACGTTCTCAACCTTCGTTGAACAAGGACTTGAAACTTTGTGGAGGCCAAAAATGTCAAGGGGATTATCCGAGTCTTCAAGTTTCTTATTCTGTTAGTTAAGCCACGAGATTACTGTCAACTTCGCTTTCTGGCTGAACCTATCAAGCATATCCCAACACAATACTGTTGACCTCCTTCACATCATCCAGGCAGCAAATTTTATATAGGAGAATTCTGTAAAAGAAAACAAGAGAAACATTTACTATTCTCCCCCGAAATTTCTACAAAACAGCAAGATGGAGAAATTTCTTAATAATATATATATATATATATCATCATTTTTTTATTTTATATATATATATATATATATATATATATATATATATATATATATATATATATATATATATATATATATATATATATTATGTAAAATGATGAAGGACTATGGAGCATGCAGAATAACGAAAAGAAAGAAAGAGAACATTAAAAGAAGTATAAACAATATGTTCATCAGATAATTTGAAGGAAAATGGGTTTTAAAATGATATTAATCCTAACATAGAGATCAATTCATAAAAACGAGGTTTATCAAATGTTTTAGTGAAAAGATCTGTTTTTTGATTTTTAGTGACAATGGGAATAATATCAATAAAACCCTTCTCCTGAGCATCACGGATTGCATGAATCCGTGTCTCGATGTGCTTGGTTCGCGAATGACGAATAGGATTCTTTCCGATGCCAATGGATGCTTTGTTGTCACAGAACAACGGTGTATGGAGAAAGTTGATCCCGTAGTCAATCATCTGATGTTGTATCCAGATCACTTGTGAGCAATAGCTTGAACCAGCAATATACTCTGCCTCCCACGTGGAAAGAGAGACAGTAGTCTGTTTCTTGCTCTACCATGATACAAGAAAATCTCCTAGATACTGACAACCTCCAGTAACCGATTTTATGTTTAACCTGCAACCATTTGAATTAGTGTCAGAGTAAGCATATAAGTCAAAATTCCCACCTTAAGGATACCAAAGCCCTAAACGAGAAGTGCCTTTAAGATAACGAAAAATTCGTTTTACAGCCTTTTCATCAGACTCCTTTGGAGCAGATTGGTATCGAGCACAATATCCTACAACAAAGATTATGTCGGGACGACTTGCTGTAAGATACATAAGGGAACCAATCATAGATCTTTTGAGATAAGGATCAACAGGTTTCCCATTCTCATCAAGAGTGAAGCATGTTTGAGCACTAAATGGAGTCAGTACATGAGAAGCATCATCCACCTTGAATTTCTTTAGAATTTCTTTAATATACTTCTCCTGATGAATAAGAATTCCCTCTGGCTTTTGTTCAACCTTCAACCCAAGGAAAAAGCACATGTCCCCCATGATGCTCATTTCAAAATGACTACGCATAACCTCCTCAAACTCCCGACACAGCTTTGAATTGGTGGAGCCAAATATAATGTCATCCACGTAGACTTGCACAATCAGCATCTCACCATCCACTACTTTTTTTAATAGAGTCATATTAATGGTGCCACGAGAAAAACCATTGCTCAGAAGATACTGTGTTAGAGTCTCGTACCAGATGTGAGGAGCTTGATGAAGACCATAAAGGGACTTATCAAGCTTGTAGACTTTTTCGGGTGATGGATTAGGAGGGGCTTGATGAATAGGAGGCATGATAGGTAATGGATCTACAAAAATGATGTTTGTTTGGACATTGGAGATGGACGCATCATCATCAAAAACTGGAAGATTAAACGAGTTGAACACCATATTGGAGTCAATGAACCATGTTGGTTCTGATCAGACATCAGAGGAATTAGATTCATGCCAATCAACATTATAGGACTCTTGCACAATACGGGTTCTCTTGTTATAAACCCGATAAGCTTTATGAGTGGATGAATAGCCAACGAAGTAACATTCATCAGACACAACACCAAATTTCGTCTTTTGGGTCTGGGTATTCAGTAAAGTGCACGAGCATCCAAATGTCCGAAAGAAATCAATCAAAGGCTTCCTCTTATGGATCCGTTCATATGGAGTCTTCATTTTGTCTTTGAAGATCAATACCCTATTAGGAACATATGAAGCACAATTCACTGCCTCTGCCCAGAAGATGACGGGCAGAGAGGACTCAATCAGCATAGTACGAGCGGCTTCAATGAGAGTGCAATTCTTTCTTTCAGTAACACCATTCTGCTGAGGTGTTCTCGCTGCACTGAACTGTCTCAGAATACCTTTACGAGCGCAGAAGGAATCAAAAATTTGATTTCTGAATTCGGTACCATTTTCACTTCGAATAGCCATAACCTTCCTCTTGCTTATCATCTCAATAGAAAGAATCAACTTCGACAGCTCCTCAGCAGCCTCTCCTTTATGGGCAAGAAATCTCACACAGGAATACCTAGAAAAATCATCTGTAACCACAAGACAGAAAGATTTCTTATCAATTAATTTAATGCTGATTGGGCCAAACAAATCAGTATGTAACAACTCGAGGGGATTAGATATGCTATTTTCAAGTTTTGGTTTATGGGGTTTCTTATGTTGTTTTCCTTTGGCACATGCCATACATTTTTGAAACACTAAAAAGTCTTTTAAAGGTAGTCCCCTAACGAGATTCTTTTTAACTAATTTGTTTATATTTTTGAAATTAACGTGGCTCAATCTGCGATGCCATAGGAAAGACTCAGACGTGGAAGCTTTTGACAGAAGACAGGTGACGGTAGACGTTGACTCTTTAGAACCCATGTCAAGAAGATATGTGTCATTCTTTCTTGGAGCCCGCATAAGCACCATCTCCTTTGGAATATCAATCTCCGACTTCAGAAAGAGACATTCATTGGACTTGAACAAGACTGGAATGTCTTTATCACAAATCTGAGAGACACTCAACAGATTGAAAGCTAGTTCTGGCACATAATTGACTTTCTCCAGCGTAAGAGAGCCATTGAATACCTCCCCTTGGCCAATCATTTTTTCTCCTTTCTTGTCACCGGCAAAAGCAACATATCCTCCATTGATGATGAGGTAGTTTGTCAATAAGTCCTTCTGCCCCGTCATATGCCTGGAGCATCCACTATCAACATGCCAAACACTATTTACAACTTTAGTGGATGACCCCTAAAATAATGATATAAACATATTAACAGTTGAAACAGGAACTCATGTTTGAACAACTTTAGGCTTTGGTGTAGATGACTTTTTACAAAAGAAATTATTAACCAGATGAGTTAACCTACTGCCAAAAGAATTCTTATGAACATGTCTATGATGAAGCTCAGGATAGTTTTTAACTATATGATCATCTTTACCACACCTGAAACAATGTGATTTTAATCTATGTCTGTTATGCTACAAATCAGGGATCTTATCCATGAGTATGTCCTCATCACATTCAGACAATCTAGAGTCATCATCACTATAAGTCTCGAACATATCTCTGAGTCTGTTTTTATTTATAAAAGAATGATTATTTATAAAAGATGAAACATTTTCATCAGAAGTACATGTGGTACTTGTCGTACTTGCACAAGATGAAGACATACCCCTTTCACTTGATAGTGAAATATTAATTGGGGTAAAAGATGGGATGGGGTGAGAAAATTTTTTTTCAAAACAATTACTTTTAATTTTCCCTTCACACTTCACAGAAGAATCATTCACGACACCAACACAAATAAAAGAAACATCAACATTACAATGCATATCTAAAGAAGAAATAGAAACATCACTAGAACAAGTTATATCAATGTTTGAGACATATTTCTTGGAATAAAAAACAGAGCTTAAGCTAAAGCTATAATCTAAAACAAAATGCAGGGGTTTAGGTGTACTAAAGCTATTGCATCCAAGCCCGCTAGTCAATCCATAACCATATACCTCTCGTACGTCCTTAGAGTTCACCCCTTCTAAACCTGAAGACAGACTGTTAGAATCTATTTGAATCAAATCATTTGAAGGGTGTGGAACAGGCATAGGTGAATAACAATAAGTACTAGGAGGAGGATAGACCATAGCAGTTTCATAACCCAAACCTGTTTTAACCCTAGCCCCCCTCTGTGATTTGCACAAATCATCATGTTTCATCCCAGATATTGTCCATTTATGAAGCTTTGAATGAAGTTTGCTTGTTTCAAACTCAGCAAGTGCAACCCTTTCAGTCAAAGTAGTAATCTCAACATTTCTTTCTAAGACAATTCTTTTTAAGTGTTCATTTTCTTTTAAAGCTTCATTTAATTTAACAAAATATTTTGACTCGTTAATTTTAAGCTCTTCATTAATCCGATTTAAATCATTTTCGTTATCGTGTAATAGACGATTTGATTTATACACACTAAAAAGCCTTATTTTGCATAATGAAGAGCACTTATCTTGTATTACCAGGTATGGAAGACCCATCACCACCTTCTTTGCCGCTAAAGCCTTCTCTCATTGACACACTGGAGTACTCTTCTTGTTTTCCTCAACAGTGGTTGCAGCATCAATCTTTTCTTTCTTTTGATCTTCAAATTGGCTTCCAGCTTTCGCATCTTCTCATCCTTACTCTCTGTCACAATCTCAGCCTTCAAGTCATCAACTTTGTCCTTCTTAACACAACCCTCACAATCCTCTTTCACATCCATAGTTACTTCAGCTTCACCTCTGAGCTCTTTGAACGGATCAAACTCTTCCTCACAATCCATCTCCTCCTTCACTTCAACAATCTCAGCCACCAGAGCTTGATTGATTTCATCTTTTGTCTCTTCTGCCTCTACACTCCAGTCAAAGTTAGAAATGAAGGTTGTCTCTTTCTTCTGTTTCATTTCTTCCTTTTCTTCACTGGAAGCTAATCTCAGGACTCCTGAATTGCTTGGATCGGTGACAATCGGCAATGGACATTCTCGTTTGAAATGTCCCAACTGTTTGCAATTAAAGCACCTCAGTTTGGATTTATCAACGCCTAATTTGGAGTTAGAGTTTTGACCTCCTAAATTCTTTCTACCAGTTCTCTCCATAAATCATCGGGCGCTGAGAGTCAACATCGCCATCTGCTACTGAATGTTAGTCTCTTCTAGATCATCAGGATCCACCTGATACATATATCCTCCATGGTCGTTCCTTTCCTTTTCAAATCTCCAGCCACCAATGCCTCATAACTCTGTACGAACATGCCAAATAGAGCCATCGTTACAGATGGAATTGACGTTCCAACACTTGCTTTTGAATTACCCTGATCTCTTTCAGAATTAACAGCTCCACCAGATTGATCGCATGTATTCGCTCCTCCTTGTCTTGAGTCCTGCATTCCTCCTTGTCTTGAGTCCTGCATTGGAGAGCTTGTAGCGGAAGAAAGCAATGCAGCATTCTGAGTGAAACCAGATGATGGCATCATGGTCAGATTAAACTCCATTCTCTTCATGTCTAACTCAAAAGATTTAAGCTTATTAATGATGTCCATAAGATTGTATTCAGTGAAACCTCTTTCTTGCTTTAACATCCTCACCTTTAACTCCACTGAGGTGGAAGAGAGTTTAACAATCTATTCACTTGCTCACTATTGGAGAGTTTCTCATCATATTTCTTCAAATTACTAGAGACAATCAAAAAACAGTTTGTTAGATCAGTGAGGCTCTTATTCTTGTAACCAACAAATGAGTTAAACTCCTTCTCATCTTGAATACCCTTGTCTTTCACTAACTCATCATTTCCATCATAAAACTCACAGAGAGCATCATAGAGAGACTTAGCATTCTTGTGTTCTGTAAAACGATTGTAGATGTGTGGTGCCAGGCATAAAGTTAAAGCTCCAAAGGCTTTGTGATCTCTATCAATCAACTTTTAATCATTCTCAGTAAACGTGGCTGGGTCCTTGTTTTGAGAAAGGACATCACCAACAGTAACAGTTGGGATATCTGGACCAGAAATAATTGATTCCTATTGGTTATGATCAGTGTAGAAAAAGAAAGCTTTAAGACATCTCTTCCAATCTTCAAAGTTGCCTCCGTCGATGAGTCTCGGGGGTCTGTTGGAAGCCACACTTTCTAAATCAACAAGAGTGAGAGTAGTCATCTTTGACATGTTAGTTTCGCAGAAGAAATGACAATTTCACTGGATTTGCTAGTTTCGCTGAGTAAACAGTAAATTCGCTAACAATTTCGGCAGCAGCTTCGCTAGCCAAAAGCTTGAAAATGCTTAGTTTCACCGATAGTTTCGCACGAAACAAGCTTGAACTTTCGTTCGGTTGTAATTTCGACAACAATTGTGCTTGATGATGGAACACAAGCACTGCTGAACTTTCGTTTAAAGTCTATACTTTCGCTGGAATTCTCAAAACAACCATAAAGTGTAAAACACATGTAGTTTCGCTTGATGAAGATGACAGTTTCGCTGGAGGAACACTAATTTCGCCGAATGAATCTGAAAAACTTTTTGAACACAAAACCAGTCTGAAATCATCCAAATCTCAATGAACTTGAGATCTAATGATTACCAAGGCTTTCCCAACCAAAAACAAACAAAATCCAATCAAATTCCATATTAAATACACTGAAATTTGATCCGGAATTTATGAACTTGTGATATTGAACTTCAACAACCAAAAACCTCAAACAATCAAGAGCACAAAGACTCTGATACCATTTTGTTGCTCCATTTGATCGAATTTCAGTACACTTGAGAAGTTGATTCGTTCAATAACAACAATAACAATAAACAACAAACACAATGATGAAGAAGAAGAAACCAAATGTATTCAACATATAGCAATCATGATCCAATACAATAAAAGATAACAAAGCTCAATATATTTTTGTGAATAACAAGCTTGCAATGGACATTTGCAACAAGAATAAACGATTAGGGTTTTTGCAAGGATGCCCAACAATAACAAAGATCATAACTATATATAGTAATGATAGTTTTGCTGACAGTTTCGCTGTCAGCGAAACTATCCTGCCAAAGTCACAGTTTCGCCCGGCTGAAACATACAGTTTCGTCGGGTGAAACTAACAGCTTGCTATGAGCGAAGTTACAGTTTCGCTCATAGTTTCGCTGGGCAGCAAAACTAAACTAATAAATCAACATATGAAAGTAAACTAGCATTAAGCCTATTACAATTAAACATAATCAAAATCTAATCTAAGGTGAGTCCAACCTATACTTGATCTTCAATAATAAATTCTCCAGTTGAATAACTATCTAGCTCTTTGATCATGTCTTGAAGTTCAGATTCCTCATCATGGGTTTCTTTAGAAGGTTGACTTGAGTACACAACCATTTCCATGCTTTGGTTTTCTTCCCTAATCTGACTGGATTCAGTCTCTTGCATATACTCAGTGGCCTTTTGCTTCTTAGCAGGTGGAGAGTCACTATAATTGCTGCTACTCTCACCAGAACCACTATCATCTTCTTTTGTTTCTTTATCACTTTCATCATCCTTCTCCTTCTTAGAATCATCATTATCTTTATCTTCTTGTTCTTTAGCTATCACTTCCTTAATCTTGATCAACATTTCCAATCAAAGACTTTCTTTGTTAAAGTCTCAATCTGTTTATGAAGATCACCTATGATGTCAGTTTGGACTTCAAGCAAGTTCTCTTGTTCTTCCATAGAAAGAGTTTGGATGGTAAAAGTATCAATATGTCCACTGATCTCATCTTTAGCTAGTTTGAGAGCAACTTTGAGTCTGTCTATCTCATCATCTTTTTCTTCATTTTCGTACTCATATTTTGATTTAAGTTCCTCGAGTTATTTTTCTTTCTCATCTAACTCCAGAAGTGTATCTCTAATGGTCCCAGACCTTCCGCCAAGTAATTTCTCCATTCTATCCATTTTCACCAACAGTTCAGATATCATCTCATCTTTTGCATCAGGTTGGTTAATGATGTGCTCCAAATTATACATAAAAATCCTATCAAAAGCACATCAATTATTCCTTAATATCTTCCTTAAAATTATGAAAATGTACTTAAAAGTGTTAAATTGTGTTTTTAGGTGTTTAAAAGGGCAAGATGGACAAAAGGAGTATATTTAACAAGAAATTGAAGCGATCCGAGCTTTGGACTCCAAGCATGGGGCCGTGCCTCATTAAGCACGCCCCCATGCCTTGCCAGAAATACACCCCCGTGCTAAATTAACACACCCTCGTGCTTGGACATCTGACAGGACAAAAAGTATTGTCCTCTAAAAGTAGACACGGGGCCGTGCCCCATAAGGCATGGGGCCGTGCCCCACCTCCAACACGGGGCCGTGCCCCATTTAGCACGGGGTCGTGCCCGACACAACCTGCATGTACGAGCCGACCAACTTTCGTAAGCATTGTACTAGCACGGGGCCGTGCCTTTTAGGCACGGGGCCGTGCTTAAACACTCCGGAAAGCCTATAAATAGAAGCCTAAGCTCACCATTTTTGGAAAGCTTTGGTGGGAGAGTTACTCTGCTGAATTCTATCGGGAATCAAGACTTCAAGATCATTCGGAGGCTCGGGAGGTGCATACAACACTTGGAAGAAGCTTGGGATCACCTAAACGTCATCCATTGTGGATTATCGGTTTGATTGTTCCATTTCACCGATGATCACTTATCTATCTTCTTTGTTATCCGTTGTTATGTTAAAGCTCATCATGAGCTAAACTCTATTTATCATCCTATCGGATGAA
This sequence comes from Flaveria ramosissima, assembly GCA_025215565.1. NCBI lineage: Eukaryota > Viridiplantae > Streptophyta > Magnoliopsida > Asterales > Asteraceae > Flaveria > Flaveria ramosissima. The sequence continues at coordinate 33,121,422 of CM046036.1, forward strand.
ACTTATGCAATTTGTGATGAACTAATGGTGTGATAGATATTATGTTAATGTTATGGTGGTCTTGGGAAAACTATTGATGGGTAGCATCTACATTTGAACGGGAAGTTATAACTTTATGGTTTGTGATTGTGATTGTCATACGAGGTTGAAAACCGTATGATTAACTTTCATTCGCAAAACCGGTCTTCATAATAAATCCGTGGCTAATGAACTTGAAATGGTTATTAGAAATCATATCACTTTAACTTTCTGATCATTTGCGGGTTCCCTTTTATTAGTTCGGAAACTTCAGTAGTTGTTACGGTTTTCTAAAATTAATGGTATGTTAGGAAGGAACCTGATCAACTCTCTTTTTAACATTAAATTATGTTTTCAGAAATCGTATGTCAAATAGGACACAAAAGATTCACCTACATTACTAGGGCTTTGATCTGAGCAGTAAACTCAGCCTGATAGGAACAAATCACTACGACAGCAGGATAGACGAGAAATCGCGCCGGCTCATCTTTATAAACAGTAACATAATTACATCACATCACCAATTCATCACATTTACATAAGTGGAGTCTAATTAGGATGATAACTTTTATTCCCTGGTTTTAAATCCAAACGCTTCAATTCTTAGTTTACTTTCTTTTTATTATTGTTTACTTTTAAACCCTAAAAATCTTTCCAATACAAAATATCACTTTCTTTAACAAAAACCAAATCTGATAGTCAAACATCAAGTTTGTTGAGTAGGCTAGGTGTGTCCACGGATTGATACTCGGTTCTTACCAACACTATATTACCTCACGACAGGTACACTGCCTTTTGTGTGTGTGGTTTAGTATTAGTAACAACCAATTAAAACTGAATCTGTGCAATAAATCTTTATCAAATATATATACTATCTGCACCCAATCAAGTTTTTGGTGCCGTTGCCGGGGACACACGACAATTTGAAAGACAAACTAAATTTTTGACTATCTTGCATATAACCTGTTAATATATTTTTGTTTAAACTTCATTTTCATTATTTTTAGGTAGTTTGCTTTAGTTAGTTTAGTTATTTTTGCCTAATCATTTTAAGCCTTAGTTAGTTTATGCTTCCTTAAGTTAGTGTATGTCCGACTCGTCTAGTTCTGAACTTGTTCCGCCTCTTCCGGAACCCGAACGACTTTTCCGTCAAAGATTGCGCAAAAGATCACAACAAGAAGCACCAGTCATTGAAGAAGACATTTTGGAAGATACACCATCCGAAGGAGACATGGCTAACCAAGACGAGGAAATGAAGATGACACACTATGCCACACCGTCAATAGATGGTTATGAGTCTAGTATTGTCCAACCAGCAATAGCGGCCAACAATTTCGAGATTAAGTCTAGTATTATCCAACTTGTAGAAAACTCTGTTCAGTTCCATGGGTTACAAGACGAAGACCCTAATGCTCACATCTCACGATTCCTTCGTATCTGTGCGACCTTCAAAATCAATAACTGTTCAGACGACGCCATTCGACTAAGACTTTTTCCATTTTCACTTCGAGGCCGAGCCATCGATTGGCTTGATTCACTTCCGCCTGGTTCCATCACCACATGGGCGGGAATGGATGAACAATTCCTTTTGAAATACTTTCCACCCGATCGTACTGCCAAACTAAGAAGCAGCATCACGAGTTTCCGTCAAGACGACGATGAATCATTACACGCAGCATGGGAGAGATATAAAAGTCTCCTTCGGAGATGCCCACATCACGGACTTGATCTGTGGCTGCAGTGTCAAACCTTTTACGATGCGATCAGCGGAGCTCACAAGCAAACAGTAGACCAAAGTGCGGGAGGAGATTTTGGAAGTGTCACGCCAACAGAAGCATATCAAGCCTTAGAAAGAGCAGCTAAGAAGAGTTTTGCTTACAATCCTTTAAGAACCAAACCCAATTCTAAAGGTATTCATCAAGTAGACACGGAAACCCTAATTGCAGCCCAATTAGAAGCTCTAAGCAAAAAATTTGAACAATTGCAAAGCGAGCTAAAGAAAACTCCAACACGATGCAACACATGTGGAAATTCACACAAGACCAACGAGTGCCCACAAGGCGTTATGATGGTTGAAGATGTTGACTACGTAGGAGGTCCAAACAACTCATACAATTCAAATTGGAGAAACAACTCAAATTACAGAGATGCTGGCAGTAACCAACAATCATCTGGATTCAACCGAAGGCCACCTTACCAACAACAGAAACCACCATACCAAGGTCCAAGTAGTAGTAACCAAGACCGTGGAGCATCATCAATGGAAGACTTATTGCAGCAATTGTTGTTAACCACACAAGCTACAGATGAGTACATCCGGAAATCTGATCGAAGAAATGAGAAAAGGTTCCAAAGAAACAAAGCTGACATCAAAAGCAACAAAGCATCATTACAGACCATAGAGCACCAAGTAGGTCAAATAGCACAACAACTCTCTGAAAGACCTCAAGGAGCTTTGCCCAGCAACACTGTGACAAATCCTAATGCTCAAGTCAAAGCCATCACCATCAGGAGTGGCAAAACCACTCAAGGTGATGCACCCACATTACAACCCATCCTTGAAGAAGTAGAAACTGAAACTCCAAGTAATGCGAGTGATAAGCAAAATCAACCCGTTGTTATTGAAGAACCAGCAAAGAAATACGTTCCACCACCACCTTATGTTCCACCACCTCCATATCCAGGTCGTTTGAGACAACAAATAATGGAGGCACAATATGGCAAATTCTTTGGGTTGTTCAAGCAACTCCACATCAATCTGCCCTTGGTGGAGGCCTTAGCACAAATGCCAAACTACGCTAAGTTTCTAAAAGGTGTCTTGTCAAACAAAAAAAAGCTGGAAGAGTTATCACACGTAGTTTTGAATGAGGAATGCTCTGCAGTTCTTCAAAACAAACTACCTCAAAAGATGACTCTTCCAGGAAGTTTCACCATACCTTGCCTAATAGAAAATCTTTCTGTCAGTAATGCGTTAGCTAATTTAGGTGCTAGCATTAACCTTATGCCTTATGCGGTTTTTGAAAAATTAAACTTAGCTGAGCCTAGACCTACCGTATGAGCATTTAGTTAGCTGACCGTTCTGTCAAATATCCGAGGGGCATCGTTGAAAATCTCTTAGTTAAAATTGACAAATTCATATTTCCCGTTGATTTTGTGATCCTAGACATGGATGAGGACAAAAATGTTCCTCTTATCCTAGGTCGACCTTTCTTAGCGACTGCTCGAGCCCTCATTGATGTTTGTACAGGCAAACTCACGCTTAAAGTAGACGAGGAGGAAGTAACTTTCGATATAGGCCAATCCATGAAACACCCTCAACATCATGATGACTCACTCTATTACGTTGATGCTTGCGATTCGATCATAAGCCGTCATTTGAAGGAAGCCCTTCAAAATGAAGCTTGCAATACTCAATTAATAGAAGTCACAATCACCAAACCCATCTGTGAAAACCAAACCATTCCAGAACTTGAAGTTGACGAAACATCATTTCATCAAGAAGCATTTGAGATCATTGAGCAAGACTTAGAACCAAAAGCCAAACCTTCTATCGAAGACCCTCCAGTCTTAGAGCTCAAAGAGCTTCCATCTCATCTCGAATACGCCTTTCTTGAAAACACATCTCAACTTCCTGTCATAATCTCATCCGCCTTATCGATTGATGAGAAGAACAAGTTGCTCAATGTGCTTAAGGAACACAAACGAGCAATTGCATGGAAAATCATGGACATAAAGGGAATCAATCCATCCTTTTGCACTCATAAAATATTGATGGAGGAGAACTTCAAATCCGTCATTCAACCTCAACGACGTTTAAACCCGAACATGCAAGAGGTGGTGAAGAAAGAAGTAATCAAACTGCTAGATGCCGGTTTGATTTACCCTATTTCTGATTCGCCTTGGGTCAGTCCCGTCCAAGTTATTCCAAAGAAAGGAGGAATGACTGTTGTAACTAACGAGAAGAATGAGCTTATTCCCACTCGTACGGTTACAGGATGGAGAGTTTGCATAGACTATCGCAAACTCAATGACGCCACAAGGAAAGATCATTTCCCTTTTCCTTTCATCAACCAAATGCTTGAGAGATTGTCTGGAAAAATGTTCTATTGTTTTCTGGATGGTTTCTCAGGTCATTTTCAAATTCCTATTGCTCCCAAAGATCAAGAAAAGACAACATTCACTTGTCCATATGGCACCTTTGCTTATCGGCGAATGCCCTTTGGCTTGTGTAATGCTCCTGCTACATTTCAAAGATGCATGGTAGCAATTTTTCATGACATGATTGAACACTCAATGGAAGTTTTCATGGATGATTTCTCCATCTTTGGAAACTCATTTGAGCACTGTCTTGAAAACCTGGAAAAGATGCTGGTTAGATGTGAAGACTCCAACCTTGTTTTAAATTGGGAAAAGTGTCACTTCATGGTTACGGAAGGAATAATGTTAGGACACAAAATCTCTCGAGCAGGGCTTGAAGTTGATCAAGCCAAAGTCGACACTCTTTCTAAACTTCCGCATCCCACAACCGTGAAAGACATCAGAAGTTTCCTAGGACATGCAGGATTCTACTGTCGTTTCATTAAAGATTTCTCAAAAATCGCTCGACCAATGACTCAACTTCTGGAGAAAGATGTGAAATTCGTATTTTCTGATGAATGCATTAGTGCATTCAAATTGCTTAAGGAGAGATTGGTAACTGCTCCAATCATGGTTTCCCCAGATTGGACACTACCATTTGAACTCATGTGCGATGCAAGCGATTTCGCGGTAGGAGCTGTATTAGGACAAAGGAAAGACAAGCAATTTCACCCAATTCATTATGCGAGCAAAACCCTAAACGACGCACAAGAAAACTACACTACCACCGAAAAAGAACTTCTTGCGGTAGTTTTCGCATTCGACAAATTCCGCTCGTATCTCATCCTTTCAAAGACAATTGTTTACACCGATCATGCAACCCTTTGTTATTTGTTCAACAAACAAGATGCAAAGCCGAGATTAATTCGTTGTGTCAGGATCAGCGATCACAAGTTTGATGTATTAGAGAGTAATGCAGCGGAATGAAATCAAGAATTAGTCAAATTATAGCAAGAGTTTGTTATTTGTAAACAAATGCAAGAGAATATTTTTCTGTGATAAGGAATGTTTCAATAATGCCCAATATTATTACTTAAATCATTCACCGTTACAATAAGGTTGGCACTCCTTATATAGAGTGCAATCACTGCTGTAATCACGGGATGGTGATTACTAGCAGATCTAGTACAAAAATAACTAATACTTAACAAACTACTGAAATGTTCACAACTACTGAGAACATGTCAGAGTGCCAAGTATAAAACATAAAACAACTGAAAAGAAACTACTGAAACTACAACGACTGAAGAACAAGCTCTTCAGTCGTTTTACAAAACTACTGAAAAGAGAAAACATAAAACTACTGAAAGTAAACCATCACAACTACTGAAGAAGTCTTCTTCAGCTGTTATGACTTCTGATACTTTGTCTTCAGCACTTGTCTTCAGACTTTGTCTTCAGCACTTGTCTTCAGACTTTGTCTTCAGCACTTGTCTTCAGACTTTGTCTTCAGCACTTGTCTTCAGACGTTGTCTTCAGCACTTGTCTTCAGACTTTGTAATCAGTTGTTGTCTTCCGCTGTTGTGGACTTCAGTAGTTGTTGTGACGTCTGTGGGACTTAAAGGTTTTTCTGATCCGGCTCATTGGTTCTTTTGGTCCAACAAACTCCCCCTGAACCAATGCAGCCAAAACCTTTAACTTTATTGAGGTCCCACTTATTGTTGGAAAAATGGTTGGTCTTTTTCCTTCTTGATCAGTTGAGAAGATGACCCATATAAGCACCGGCCTGGAAGTAAGTCTCTGATGATTTGGTTGGCAAAGTATGGATGGGAGCTCTGTATTGGGGAATTGGACACTGAGCTGTTCCCCCATCCATGAGACTCACTTCCCATGTATAAGCCTGTAGGATTCTCTGGTGTATGCTCTGAGAAACATGATTTGTTCTTCCATGGTAAGATTCTCTGGTTCACCATCAAACAATCCTTCACGCCCATACAGCTCTGAGATGTATTTGGCCTGTTTGCCATTTTTGAGCTCAACTGTTGTGATCTGTCTGTAAGCAAACTCATCTGGGTGATTACCTTCAAGTAACAGACTGAGCTCATTTTGTTTGAAGTTCTCAAGCTTCTTGTAGACTAACCCCTCTTAATTACTCTGTTTTCTAACATCTTTTGGGGAGGCTGTTTAGTCTCATAAGCCTTCTTGAAGTCTTCTACAATTTCCCAGGGTGATACTACAAGGACCACTGTGATCTCTTCATCTACTATCCTTTTTATCTGGCCCTTGTATCTTGCAGGAATGTCCTTCTTCACAATTGTGTGAGCCACCCTAGGATCAGGCCATATCCTCACCTTTTCCTTTTGATATTGAAATGTGTTGGCAAGGGTGTACAGTCTCAGAGCTTCTTTCTTCATACTTATTATTGATGAAGAAGCAGCATAAGTTTTGTCTATGCTCTTCAGCATCTCCTCATCATGAAGCCTTTGCTGCTGCTCTTCTTCTATCTTTACTCTCACAGTCTCCATCTGTGAGGTGGGAGTGATGGGCATAGATTTGGCTTTAGGCAAAGTTAGGACTGCAGAAAGAGGCAACCTATCTTCTTCCTCATCATCCTCTTCATCTTCTTCTTCTAGCCTCAACATCCTTCTCTTCTTCTTCTTGGATGCATCATCGGCTGTTGGTTTTGAGGGTAAAGGAGTTGGTTTAATGGGTTGTGGTAGTGGTGATTTTGAAGTGGTAGGTTTTGCAGGTTGTTCTAGCATTCTTGTAATGAGTGAGGCTTTGGAGTATTTTGCTAGTTCATTTCTGTTCCCAGCACCTGCTTCATTCAGTGCTTCAATCACTAATCCCTTAGTGTATGCTTCAGACGTACAGATCTTGGTGGTTATTGCCAAGATACTGTCCCTGGTCCATGACTTAATCTCTATCAATGATCTTCCAAGATATTTTGCAATGAATCTGATCATGATCTCCAGTCTTTCTCTTTCTAACACATCATAACTTGCCCATCTTGAGTTAATTTCTTCAACTTCAAGTCTTCTAATCTCTGAGTCAAGCTGTGCAGTATCGAACCCTTGTCTATATAGTGGATCAATAATGGAGTCCATAGATTTACTATGTGTAGCATCCGCCATTTTGACCATCTCATCAAGTTGGAGTTCTTTTTGGGGTTCTTTTTCTTTTCTTTCAATCTTCCTTTTCTTATATGTGATATGAAAGTCTTTGTGACTTTCACTCACTTGATCAGTGTCAGCTCCCTTCACATACTCTTCTTCCTTATCAGTCTCTTTCACAACCACCTCTTCCTTCTCAATCTCCTGTTCTTTCTCTTTCAATATGCTCTTCCCTTTTTCTTTCACTAACTGACTCTCCCCCTTTTTGGTTGCATTGGTTGCAAGGGTTTGAGTAGTAGAAAGCCTTGTGCTCACAATCTCCTCCACCAGGGGCTGTATGATTGAGGGAAGTCTCTCATCCAAGGTTTTGATCACAATGTCTGTGATCATTGGGGTGATGAGAGGTAGGGATTTATGGAAGATAGTAGCTGTTTGCTCAGAGGGGTTCTGTCCCTGAGAAGCAGTGCCAGAGGTAGAGGCTGGTGGATTGTATGTTTTGATTGGCTGAGTGTTTAGGAGACCTTCAGGTGAAGGTGCCATCTGTGGGTGTATGGTGGTGTCAGATGGACTTGCTTCTTGAGAGATTGGTCAAGTAGTCTCTTGTAGTCTACTACTTCTTCCTCAAGAATTGTGTTCTGGGCTAGAACATCATAAAAGAAGCCCAGGTCATCATCAGCAGATGCTGAATCACCTGACCTCCTGCTAGTAGCAAGATGTACATGCACTGGGTGTAGACCAGTTGTAGCATGTGCCCCTTTTTCTTGGAACTGGGGACTTCCAGCCTCAGGACGATGTCCGTCATCAGCTGTTGCCTCTGATGAGGTCTTAGCCATGTTACCAGCCTCAGTCTGATCATGTGCTGATGTAGAAGAGGTGGCAGCCTCACCAGATATTCTGATCTCCTTATCTACACTAGGAGACAGAACATTTAAACCCCTGTGCTGTGGGTTGTCAGAAGCATGTTGATCCTCTTCCTCAATATCTGTGGTTTTCCCTTTAGGTGGTTGTTGGGGAGGAGGAGAGGCATGCAGCTGAGTCAGCACGTTTGCAATTATAAGTGTTGGACTTTGGGGGGCATTTTCATGAGGAGATAGGGTAAAATCAGTATGCACCTGGGGAGAATGGTGTGTTTCAATGGCAATCTCCTCAAATGAGGAAGATTCCAGATTTGTGGGTACCCCTTCTTTGGTTGCTTCAGGCTCCTTTTGAGAGGAATCCAGAGCGGCTGTGGCTGGTTGAGTCTCTGATACTACTGGGGGGTTTACACCACTAAGTATATCATGTCTTGGTGGTACAGGAGCATCTTCAGGGGACTCATCTTCCTGAATAGCTGTTTTGGTTCGTTTTGTTTTTGGTGTGGTGGGGACTTTGGATTTTGTGGTGGTGGCTGTGGGTTCCAGCTGCGTGGGTTTGCGCAGCTTGGCAGCCATTTTGAGTGATTGGTCAGAGTTGTGCCGGGAGTATACTTCAGGCAATACAGCCATAGCAGGGACTCCCAGGCCAACAAGTCCCTCAGCTTGAAGCTGGTTTTCAATTATGGCCATTATGAACCGAGGATATAATATCCAACGGTTAGAAAGTTGTTTTTGGGCCATATCCTTGAGCTCTAAGAATAGTATTTCAGAAAAATTTAAAGGTTGTTGCTCAAGGATGGAGTACAATACCTGTTGCCACCTTGTGGACATTTGATCCCATGATGAAGTCTTGGGGGCCAGGCAGACATTGACCATATGAAAGATAAGCCGTTCAGCATCCTGGAAATGTTTCTTCAATATGGTAGAGGCACTCAGGTTACCTTCGTATCCATGGTGGGCAAATGATAGATCTGTGGTGCCCTTTGGATAACTAGTCGGGAAAGTGGCATCATCCAGATTGAGGGTTTGGCGAAGAATCTCTGGATTGATGACCACTTTTTGGCTATGGACAAACGATTGAAGAAACTCTGTGTCATTCTCCTCAGAGACAAGAGTGACGTTTGTCCAGAATTGGCTAAGGGATTCGGCATATATGGTGGGGTTTAACAGAAAAGCTGTTTGGTAAGGTGACTGGACCATTAAATCAATGGCGTTGTGAAACTTGGTCCAGTATGGCGATTTGGTAAGGTGAGCTACACAGTTGTGTCGTGGTTTTAGTTGCATGGTCGCCATGGATGAAGAGAGGGTACAGAGTTTTTGAACGTTAGGTTTGAGAGGAGAGGTGAGAAAAACTCTGGTGAGATAAGGTATTTATAGGGTAGGGTTATGAAACGACTGAAGGTTTTGGTGTTAGTCATCATTTGTTGAAACTACTGATGACGTGGCATTAACTTTCAGAGGTTTGAAATGACTGACCGTATTGGTGTGATCATCAGTTGTTATAAAACAACTGAAGACTTGGTTTTAACCGTCAGACGTTGAAACAACTGAAGTCTTTGATTTAGTCTTCAGTAGTTATAAAACTACTGAGGACAATTCTGACTTCAGGTGGTGAAACAACTGAGGACATGGTGTTTGTCATCAGTAGTTGTGAAACTACTGAAGACAGTGGTTTTGTCATCAGTTGTTGTAAACACCTGAAGACTTGGTGGTAGTCTTCAGTAGTTGTAAACTACTGAAGACATAGCTTTGGCTTCAGTTGTTTAGAAACAGCAGTTGTAGAAACAACTGAAGAGAAATTACTCATCAGCTGTTTTCGTCAATTCATAGCTTTTCAGCTGTTTCAGTCTGACCTCCACACTATCAGACTTAAATCTGAGTTTCAGAGGTTTCATTGGTCATCAGTACTTATCTGCATTTCTGACATCAGCAGTTGTAGTTACATCAGCTGTTGTGATTTCATCAGCTGTTATAACTACATCAGTTGTTTTAACAAGTGAAGTACTTATATATGACATGGTTACCAATGATCATCAGTATTTATTACTGAGATTATCAGTAGTTGTCACTTATTCTAGCTGCAGCATACCAAGCCTTAACACCAGGTTGTGGAAAGTTGAACTATCCAAAGGCTTAGTAAAAATGTCTGCAAGCTCATCAGCACTAGGAACAAATTTTGGATCAATCAGACCTTTTTCAAAACAATCTCTAATAAAATGGTGTCTGATTTCAATATGTTTAGTCCTAGAGTGCTGGACAGGATTCTTGACAATACAAAGAGCTGAAGAGCTGTCCATTAACAATGGAGTCTTAGTCTCAGTTATGCCATAATCCAATAATTGGTTTTGAAGCCATAATACCTGAGATGTACAACTTGCAGCAGCAATGTACTCGGCTTCAGCAGTTGATGTAGCAACTGAGGTTTGTTTCTTACTCTGCCAAGAAATCAAACAATTGCCTAGGAATTGACATCCACCAGAAGTTGATTTCCTGGTCAATTTACACCCTGCATAGTCACTGTCAGAAAAAGCAACTAATTTACCAGAATGTCTAGTAGAATACCATAAACCTAGAGATGGAGTGCCTTGCAAATATCTAAAGATCCTCTTGACTGCAATCAAATGAGACTCCTTAGGTGCAGCCTGAAATCTAGCACAAACACATGTAGCAAACATAATATCTGGTCTAGAAGCTGTTAAGTACATTAAGGACCCAATCATACATCTGTAAAGTGTTTCATCAACCACTTTACCTTTCTGATCTGTATCCAGTTGTGTGGTGTTGCACATGGGAGTAGAACAAGGTTTACAATTTTGTAAATCAAATTTTTCCAAAAGATTTTTTGTATATTTGGACTGATGAATGAAAATTCCATCAGCCTTTTGTTTGATTTGCAAACCCAGAAAGAATTGTAATTCCCCCATTGCACTCATTTCAAACTTTTGTTGCATCAACTTTGTAAAGGCATCACACAACTGTGGATCAGAAGATGCAAAAATAATATCATCAACATAAATTTGAACAAGTAGATTATGCTGCATTGCTTTCTTAATGAATAAAGTTTTATCTATGGAGCCTCTAGTAAAATTATTTTCAAGAAGAAAGTTTGATAATGTCTCATACCAGGCTCTAGGAGCTTGTTTCAACCCATAGAGCCTTATCAAGCTTATACACCCAATTAGGATGTTTGTTGTCCTCAAAACCCGATGGTTGACATACATAAACTTCTTCTTTAATTTTCCCATACAAAAAAGCACTTTTGACATCCATTTGGAAAACTTTAAGATTTTGATAAGCAGCATAAGCTAAAAACAGTCGAATTGCTTCCAGTCTAGCTACAGGAGCAAAGGTTTCATCATAATCAATACCTTCTTCTTGTGCAAACCCCTGAACAACCAGTCTGGCCTTGTTCTTAACAATAAGCCCATTTTCATCAGTCTTATTCCTAAACACCCATTTAGTGCCTATTGCACACTTACCTGGAGGTAGAGGAACCAGTTCCCACACTTGTTGTTTCTTGAACTGAAGAAGCTCAAGCTGCATGGCATCAACCCATCCATTGTCCTTTAAAGCAATGTGATAATTCTTTGGCTCTTGCTGACTAATGAAGAGAGCATAGAAGCAGAAATTTGACAATTGACTTCTTGTTGATACTCCAGCAGTGATATCACCAATGATTTGAGACATAGGGTGATTCTTCAGATCTTGGTACACAATGAGATCAGTGCAAGTGTTTGTAGCAGGCTCAGCAGCAACAGATGGTGATGGTGAAGTATTTCCTTGAAACCAATCAGTAGATGGTAGTTCAAAGGAAGTTGAAGTTGTAGAAATCTCATCAGCATTTGTTGTGGATTGTGCTGCTGGAGCTACAGGAACATCAGGTCTAGCTGAATCAGGCAGTTGATCACTAAATCTGAAGAGGTGAGTACTACTATCATCATCATCAGCACCAGCAGTACCACCAGGTGGAGAACTATTGACAGGAGCAACAGTAGGAGTTTGATGAGGAACATATTGCAGTATGTCCAAATCAAATATCTCCACAGGGTTTTGTGGAATCTTGTCCTTTGGAGATTCATTAAACTTAACATGTAGAGTCTCTTCAACCATCTTTGTTCTACAGTTGAAGACTCTGTATGCTTTGCAAGTTGATGAATAACCAACAAAATAACCTGCATCCACCTTAGAATCAAATTTTTGGAGTTGATCCCGTGTGTTGAGAATGAAACAAGGACATCCAAAAGCTCTGAAGAATGAAATTAGAGGGGCCAAATGATGAAGAACTTCATATGGAGTTTTCATCAACCTCTTATTTACTAGAGCTCTATTTTGTACATAGCAAGCTGTATTGATAGCTTCAGCCCAAAAACTCATTGGCAATCCAGAGTCAACCAACATGGACCTTGCAGCTTCAATAAGGGTCCTGTTCTTTCTCTCCACTACTCCATTTTGTTCAGGAGTTCTTGGAATGCTAAAATGCCTCTTGATTCCCTTTGAGAGGTAGAACTCATCAAGTGTATTGTTTCTAAATTCTGTTCCATTATCACTTCTAATACACTTGACTGAGAGGGAATACTGCTTCTCAACATACAACACAAAGTTGATAATCTTCTGAGCTGCTTCATCCTTTGAATGCAAGAAGAAAGTCCATACAAATCTGGAGTAATCATCCACAATTACCAGACAGTATTTCTTCTTAGCCATACTCATCACTCTCACAGGACCAAAGAGATCCATGTGAAGAAGCTGTAAGCAGGCTGTGGACTTAGGTTCTTCTATGGAGGGAAATGAAACTTTGTGCTGTTTTCCTTTTAAACAAGCAGTGCAGTCATCTTCACATTTAAACTCCTTCATAGGCAATCCCCTTACTAAACTATGGTTTATCAGCTGATTTATGTTTTTGAGATTAACATGACCCAGCCTTCTATGCCATAGTGTAGATTCTTGAGGGGAAGCCTTGGAAAATAGGCAAGGATGGCCTTTGAGATCTATTTTCTTAGAAAGATCTAAGGCATACACTCTTCCTGTCCTGTTGGCCTTAAGGAGAGTGTGTTTATCCAACACCTTGTCAATCAAACTTAGAACTTTGGATGACAGAATCCGGCAGTTCTAACTTGTGAAAAGAGCAACATGGCCTTTGTCACACATTTGACTGATACTCAAGAGGTTGTACTTGAGATTTTCCACATGGTTAACATCATCAAACTTTATTTCCCCATTGGAAACAAAACCTTTGCCGATGATGTAACCCTTTGCATCATTGCCAAAAGATACAAATCCCTTCCTTCCTTGAGAGTAGTCATTAAGAAGTGATCTGTTTCCTGTCATATGCATGGATCCTCCACTGTCTACATACCAGATGCCTCTGTGGCATGTTGAAGAACCCTGCAGAACAAAGCAAATTAGTTAGATTTTGAGACCCAAACCTTTTTGGTTTTGGGCCTATTCACATCAACAGATGGTGGACTAACAAGTTTGCTGGAAATAACAGCCTGAGAGGAAGAAGATGGTGAAGAAGAGGAATCCTTTGGCTTGGACCTCCTTTTCTGTGGATTCAACATAGGAACATCTAATTGGTTGACTCTTCCCAATAGATGTTGAACCATCATAACCAGCTGTGTTTGATTTTGTGATAAAGCTTTCAGGTCTTCAGACACATTAGCACTGGAGTTTGATAAGTTCTTATGTTGCACCTTCTTCTTTTGAGCAATCTCAGCTATTACCTGTTTAACCCCTTCCTTTTTGGATTTCTTTTTGGACTTAAGGGTTACAGGATTTGATGTTGCTGGTACAAATGTGGCTTTAAACTCATTTTTCATTTTAACCATTTTCTCTTTAATTTCATCTTTATGTTTGAGTTTGGATCCTCTTTTGTACCAACAATCATCAGTAAGATGATTAGACAAACCACATACTTCACATGGTTTCTTTTTCATCTTATGTTGATCATCAACTAAAGAGGATGAAAGTACTGAAGACTTGCTCTTCAGTACTTTGGAAGCATTATTTGCTTTCTTGGCTTCCTCTTTAGTAGTCTTCAAACTCTTTCTACTGACAGTTTTCTTCTTTTCAGTGCTGACAGTAGTTGGAGTTTGAACTTCAGGTGTTAGTTCTTGCTCTCAAGTCCTTTCAGGACTTTCAGAAATAACTCCTGAGTTGACCAACTCTTTGATCATGTGAGTGTCAGCAATTGAACCATCAACATCAGCTGATAGGTTCTGAAAGGGCTTAGTGCTGACTTCTACTTTTGATGATGCTCTATCAAAAAGTGAATCACATGATGAGGTGGATTGGTTATTGCTTTCTTCATCAGATTTCACTTCTACTCTTGGAGCAAAATCTGTAAGAGGGGCAGTGTGATTATAACCAATGCCAAACTTCACATTGGAAGCTGATTGCTTACTAAGAAGCATTTCAAAACCTTTGCATGATTGTACCCATCGATCACACTCTACTTGGGTGACTGCAAGGGTTTCTTTGAGACTTCTTTGGTCTTCCAGAATAACCTCTAGCTTAGCCTTTTCATCATTTAATTGGCATTTAAGCTTATAAATCTCATCATTTTTACTATTAAGAGCAGACTCATACTCAGCTTGTCTTTTGGAAATTGTTTTCTCAAACTCAAGTTTTTCATTTATTAATGCTACATTTGCCTCTCTAATAGAGACAAAAGCAGCAATGCATGATTCAGAACATAACTTGGCTTTAGCCTCTGAAGATACCTGAGTTACCTGTGAAGATGATGCAGTTGAACAGGAACCCTCAGTTGACTCCAGAGCCATAAGTGCCAGATTCCCAAAAGGACTATCACCACCATGTTGATCAGCACTTGTGAACAGTTGTTCATGACCAGACATGTCATCTGGCAAGCTGCTCCAGTCAACAACTTCTAGGGTGAAGAAGCTATGTTGTTGAGGTTGAGGGGGTTGATGAGATGGTTGAGGTTCTGGAAGTGCATGAGGTTGTGGTACTATAGGAGCTTGAACTTGACTGGTTTGTGGCATGTAATAACACGGGTAAGGGTAAGGCATTTGACCCTGAGGAACAAAATATGCAGGAGATTGTAGTTGAGACTGATGACTAGAATTGACAGGATATTGCCCTTTGTTTTGTTGACTATAGCTAGGAAAAGTCACAAAAGGTGCAGAGGAATTAGATCCAGATGATCTACATTCTCTAGCAAAGTGTCCAAGCCTTTGGCATTTGTGACACCTCAACTTACTCTTGTCAAAACCAACTTTGGTTTTGCCAGAGAGTCCTGGGAACTTTCTTCCAGTTCTTTTGTAGAACTTCTGAGATCTGATATTTATCAAGGCCATTTGGCTCAAAATATCCATCTCTTCTAAGTCATCATCAGCAATCCCCTTGAGATCATCCATGATGAAGCATAGATTGTCATTATTACACCCAGTAAATTGACTATCAACACTCACAAATGCTGAATCAGAAATGTTTGAAGAGAAATCAATATGCTCATCATACTGGCATTCAGATAAAGCATATTCTGACTCATGACTAACCAGAGCAGTGTTTCCTGGTACAAAGTCTTCAGTGAGCTTACCAGATGAAGACAGTTTTCTCTTTTGTTCTATCTCTCTCTCAAATGTGAGCAATTTCCCATGAAGTTGGGTGAGAGATAGTTTGTCCAAATTTGCACTGGAGCGTAGTACAATGGTATATGTATCCCATCTCTCAGGCAGTGATCTGAGAAATCTGTTATTCATCTGGATTTTAGTATACTCATGTTTGACCATTTTCAATTCAGAGATCAAACAAGAGAACCGCTCAAACTGTTGAGTCAGTGTCTCACCCTTCCTATGAGAGAATGTCTCATATTGTTGGGCAAGGATCTCTCTATTATTTGCCAAGACCTCATCTGTTCCTCCAAATTGTTCTTTCAAGGCATTCCAGAGGTCATGGGCAGATTCATAATGCATTAGCCCAGAATAGATTTCATTTGGTAGTGCCATGGCCAGAATTCCATGGGCTTTTGCATCAATCTCAAACAATTTCTTATCCTCATCTGAGTATTGATCCTTCCTCTTCGGAACCATTTGATTGGTTTCCGGGTTATTCACCATAGGCTTGTGTGGACCATGTACCACTTATGTCCAACAACCCGAGCTGTTAACAGACAGGTGATGGAGCATACGTCGTTGCCATATGTTATACTCATTCCTAACCAGCATTGGAGGCTTGGTTGAGGAACCAGTATTGTGAGGATCATTGGAAGGAGTAGTCATTTTGGGTCCAAAAACAATTTTATTCAAGTTTTTTAAAAAAATTTAGACACACCACAACAAACTCAATGAAAACCAAGAATAAATCTCAGGATGAATGATTAAAAGCACAGAAAATTCAATCTATAACAGTTTCTTGCAAAAATGCTAATTCGATCAAACTTGGATCTTGAAGAGCAGTTTCAATGATCAATTATTAGATCGATCAATGATTAACCAGCTCTGATACCATTTGTCAGGATCAGCGATCACAAGTTTGAAGTATTAGAGAGTAATGCAGCGAAATGAAATCAAGAATTAGTCAAATTATAGCAAGAGTTTGTTATTTGTAAACAAATGCAAGAGAATATTTTTCTGTGATAAGGAATGTTTCAATAATGCCCAATATTATTACTTAAATCATTCACCGTTACAATAAGGTTGGCACTCCTTATATAGAGTGCAATCACTGCTATAATCACGGGATGGTGATTACTAGCAGATCTAGTACAAAAATAACTAATACTTAACAAACTACTGAAATGTTCACAACTACTGAGAACATGTCAGAGTGCCAAGTATAAAACATAAAACAACTGAAAAGAAACTACTGAAACTACAAAAAGACTGAAGAACAAGCTCTTCAGTCGTTTTACAAAACTACTGAAAAGAGAAAACATAAAACTACTGAAAGTAAACCATCACAACTACTGAAGAAGTCTTCTTCAGCTGTTATGACTTCTGATACTTTGTCTTCAGCACTTGTCTTCAGACTTTGTCTTCAGACTTTGTCTTCAGCACTTGTCTTCAGACTTTGTCTTCAGCACTTGTCTTCAGACTTTGTCTTCAGCACTTGTCTTCAGACTTTGTAATCAGTTGTTGTCTTCAGCTGTTGTGAACTTCAGTAGTTGTTGTGACGTCTGTGGGACTTAAAGGTTTTTCTGATCCGGCTCATTGGTTCTTTTGGTCCAACACGTTGGATTCTTCTGCTTCAAGAATTTGATATTGAAATTCCTGATAAGAAAGGAGCGGAAAATCTAGCGGCTGATCATCTCTCGCGTCTTGAGGATTCAAGTCCTTCACAAACTGAGGAAGCCAAAATAAACGACAATTTTCCTCATGAACTCCTTATGCACATTCAATCCTTAATCGATGAACATCCTTGGTTCGCCGATTTTGCGAATTACTTAGCAAGCGGAATCCTTCTCAAAGGAATTGTTAGGATCTGGTATTTGAACAAAACACCAACTGATTAACGTGTAAACCAAATCAACTAGTGCGGAATCCTATTTGATTGGCGATCCAATCAGTGAGAACGCACATAGAATCACTAAAGTATTGAATCAAACGTTAAGAATCGATTAGAAAGCGATCTACAGCGTTCTATGAACTTGGAGAATGAACTTGGAGGCTTCTGGACGGCTAGGGTACGTCTGGAGTCGAAATAGAATGAATGCTTACGTTTTTCCACGAATTGGGTGGTGTTTATAGGTTAGGATTGTTCATTCGGGCGACTGAACCATTAGTATGGTTCAGTCGTGCGATTGAATCATGCAGTTGATCCATCCGCACGACTGAGTGTTCAGTCGTGCGACTGAGCCAATCTCATGTTACAATCATATGACTGATCCAGTCTCCTGGTTCAGTCGTGCGACTGAGTCATTCGCCTGAAGTTATTCATGCGTATGGTCCATTCGCATGGGCCAATCGCATGAGAACTTCATTATGTTAAGTTTGAATGTAATCATTTATATAACATTATGTGTATCAATTCAAACAATCACAAACCTATATAACCAATTCAATATCAACTCATTAATGAAATATCAACATTATAAGTCACAAACAACCTTTCTGACTTCATTAATATTCCAAACATTACATCAGTGTAAGACAAATAAGACATATTACATTCATATCAGGATCTAGGTACATATGTATCAACAAACTCCCCCTTGGACCTAGATCTATCTAATGTCTTGTTTTCTGCATCACCTCCTCATACTTCTTGTACTTTTCCTCTCTTGTGACTCCTGCGTGAATCTCAAACGCAAAACAGAGTCTTATGACATTCTGGAATTGGAGGGCTTGTACAATATCTTGCGTGTCATAGAACAGTGCCCACTTGTATAATGTGTAGACATCATTAGCAGACAAGTTAGTGAGCCACATTGGGTCAAACACCCTGATGGTATCCATTTGTCCCTCTTTATTTAGAACTATGACCGCTTCCCCGGTTCTCCAATCATAGTACCACCACTTAAAGTGTGGAGTGAAGTCCTGTGGCATTTCCCTGAGAGAGATTCTTGACATCGTTCTTGGAGGACTCCACTTCAGCACAATCTTGGGCTTACCAGTGATAGGATCAACTTCTGAACGTCTGATATATCTCGTAGGTTGTTGAGGTTTGGAGTTGACCCACCTGGTGTGGTACTCTTTCTTTAGGGCAACCTCAAACCAGCCTGACATCTTCCTTGGGTCAGCATATAGAAGCTTCAATTTTGCCAGCTGGTTGAGCTCAAAACCAGGTAGAGTCTTTAGATCATGTGGAAATCTAAAGTACTCTATGCCCTTCTCCCTCTTAATGGCATAAACGTTTAGATCCTCAAAATGTGCCCACGCTATAATCCTGCCCGACACCTTATGATGTTTCTTCACTCTGTAGAGTTTGGTGTAGACATTCTATTTAGGAGCGGCGCGTTGGGCTCGGATTTCCACAAAACAAGCAGCCCATTCAGCCTTTCTGATATCAACATCATCGTTTAAGGCTTGGGCCTTTCCTTCTGTCTTCTCAGACTCCTGCTCCATCTGATCTAATACCTCAAATGTATCACTGACTAGGGATTCACCCAGATTGGGGACCACATTGCCCTCGTTGTCAGCATACTGAGGATAGTGCTCTGCTGTGACGTCTTCTATCTCTATCTCATCAATGTCATTTAGCTCTTCGTCACTGGTAGAGTCACACGTTGGAGCATCCTTAATGATCACATCTGGATATAGCTTGAACATCTCAGCTAGTTGCTCATTTGAAAGATCATGAATTATTTCCTCTTCTTCAGGGGTATAACTCACAGATCTCCTGACGATCCCTTGCAGATCAAGAATCATAGGTAATTGAGTCTTGACCTGCTGAAGGGGAGCAACATCAAATTCATCCCTTTGATAGTTTGGATCTGTTTGATTTAAACATGTAACACATCAAACATGAGTTAATAATCAAGACAGAAATGCATTAATCTTAATATAAACATCAAATACATAAGTTTAAATACATGATTCAAATACAAAAGTTATCAAATACATAGACATCTAATCATTACTTTTATCTTGAATCGCTGGATCATCACTCGGTGAGGCAAAGGAGGAAGCTCGTTGGTCTTGATTTCTCTTTGATCTTCTTTCTTGACCTTGAGCTGAGGCAGATGCAGCTGCATCTCCTCCTTCATCATCATCATCCTCCTGCATGTCTTCTGTCCTTTCTTCCTCAATCCCTTCATCACCATCATCATCACTCTCTTCATCTTCATCCTCATCCTCATCCTCATCATCATAATCACCATCATCACCATCTCCTTCCTTGATTTTTAGAGGCTCATCTTTGGTTCCCTTGAGCTTCAGCATGATGGTCTTTTTAGCATCCTCCAACTCCTCAATCTTCTTTGCTGATGTGACTCTATGCTCATGGAGTTGGGTAATCTCTTGGCTCTGCGCAGCCATTTGCTGGGCCTGCTGCTCGATCAGCTGAGCCTGCTGTCTGCTGGGACTGTGCAGCTGTGAGTTCTGCCAGCTGACGAATCTGCGCAGTCTTCTCTTCATCAGCAGCTAACAGACGCATCACCATACGGTTCAGCGCTGAAAGCTGTTCCTCTACCCCAATGGGAGGTAGAGGTGATCCTTATAGATGTGAGGGATGTGATGACGGCCTGGTTTGGTGGGTAGTGGTGGTGGTGGTGGCAGTAGTAGGGGGTGTGGTAGTGGTAGTGGTAGCTGTGGTGGTGGCTGTGGTGGTGGCTGTGGCTGTAGAGGTGGTAGCTGTGGTGGTGATGAAGGTGAGCCTGCGCTTCTTCTTCTTCATGCCGTGGGGATGAGCCATCCTTTTCTTCCTCGATCCTGCCGAGGAGGATGCTCCCCCTAGAACACGGCTCGACGGCTCTGGAACATAGTTCGGGTCAGCAGCAGTCTCTCCCGATCCCCTGGGGCGTTCACCAACCGCACGGAGTCCATGTTCTGTGGGAAAGACTTTGCTTCCCACAGTCCTAGTCAGTGGCTCCTCATCTGACTCTTCTTCCTCCTCACCAGGTATAAAATCCTGGTGGAACCCAGCCGACTCTCCTACATCTCCTGTGGGGGCAGATACTGGAGGTATACTATCTGTAGTTGTGCCCCTCGATTGAGTGGGCATGGAATCTCGAGCATCCCCGCTATCATCATCATCAGAGTCATGCTCTGAGAACAATAGCCGCTCATCATCTGAGTCGCTGTCATCGTGACGCCATTGACGTCTACCCGGTGCCACATACCTCTCATTGGCCACATGGCCGATCAATCTCTTCACCTTGGGCTTTACCTGCTTACCCTGATACACTCTCATACGACCCAGAGTCGTGTCATCCATGAACTCTAAGGCCACAGCATCGTGGTGCTCCTTGGGAAGTGTTGGCAGCTTCTCATTGAAGATCAGCTGCAAGAATCTGGGGTACATACAAAAACCCTCTTTACCCTTGGCCTCCAGATTCTCCCCCAGATACGAGAAGATCATGCTCGAGAAGCTGAAGGGGTGGTTCAGCACCAGTGCCACATAGGCATTCTGAATCTGGTCTGAAAGATCATCAAACCCACCCCTCCAAGAAGCAATGCACTTCAGAATCACGTGTGCTAAGTACTTATACTGGGGACACAGGTTTCTCTTGTTGAGCACACCTGAGTTGATGTCCCCAGCATACTTAATCCTCAGGAAGCAACCTCTGACTGTAAGCGGATGAAGTCTGGTGGGGTGATTAGTATCGTCCCCAAGATCAAGTACTCTCTGAACGTCAGCTGCTGTAATCTCAATATCCATACCACAAATGGAGCTCCGTATGCTGTATGGCTCACGTGAACGATCAACAGATGCATTCTCCCAGAAGGCCTGATGTAAAGACCTGTAGGGAGTACATGGTGTAGAGATGGCCTTGTGGATCCGAGAACGTCGAAGAAAAGCAATGATCTCTGTAAACTCAGCACCATTCCGAGTCGTATGGTCCAGATTAGCACATATATTGTGCTTAGGGTTGATAGACCATCTATCAGCCATTGACCTGAAGCACAAGACACAGAAGCATTAGAAAATCATACATCACAATTCAGTTCTAAGTATCTTGTTTAAATTCATTCTGATTCATTCATGCGAATGAATCATGCGACTGAGGTCAGTCCGTTGTCCTATCATGCGACTGAGCTCATTCGGGTGAATGAGACATGCGTCTGAGTTCAATCTGTTAGCTGAGTCTGCGATTGGTTCAGTCGGCCGACTGAGCTCATTCGCAAGGTGCATTCGGCCGATTGACCCAATCGCAAGATTCAATCGTGCGATTGGAGTTCATCCTGACGACCAGTCGCTTGACCCACTGTTCAGTCGACTGAGGTTCAAATCTTGACCAAATCAAGTAATTTAACATGGTTTAACGGTTCATTAGACTCGCCATCTCATCATTAATAACCTATTAGACTTAATTTTAACATGTTACTTAGTTTAAGTTGGTTATTAGGTCATTTAAGGTCCGGTTCTTGTTTCAATCAAATATCACAAATTACGGCTCGATTTCTTCTGATTTCGGTGAGATTTCACTGTAATATACCTGTATAAATGTAAACGCAAGTCAGAAGATCAAGAAGAATGTAGAAACAAGGTCTAATGAAATTTCGGCAGAGTAACGGTACTATGTGCGAAATAGGAGCAATTGAGAGTGATGAGGAGAATGCGATCGACTATGGCCCTTTAAATACTGAAACTGAGTTCAATCGGCCGACTGGCCTCATACGCTCAGTTCATTCGAGCGACTGAAGCTCAGTCGGGCGACTGGCCCAGTCGATCACATTCAGTTGGCCGACTGAGGCTCAGTCGGTCGACTGACTCAATCGCACCCTTGATTCGCACCTGCAGTTGTCCGACTGAAGCTCAGTCGGTCGACTGACTCATTCGCACACTCTCATTCGGTCGAATGGATCAGTCTGATAAGCCATTCGGGTGAATGGTTCATTCTCATGTCCAATCGTGCGAATGGTACCCATTCGCATGATTGGTCCATACTCATGGTCCAGTCGTGCGAATGGGTTATACTTATGAAATTTTCTGCCATTTTGACCATTTTACATTTAAAACCCTTTTTAACTGTTGAAATAATGTTATGACCATTTGACCATCTCAGACATGATCATTTTAACTTGAAAACTTTTGATCACCTCAGACGTGATCATTTTAAACAATTTGTCACCTCAGACGTGACCCATTTTGGTGAATTAATCCCTTACTGAATTTCATGATGTAGTCCGACAAACAAACAAACTGAAATGACTAAATAACTAGAAAATTTAAACTAAAATACAAAAATTAAACTTGTTTTTGACTTTTTGTGAGAGGTAAATCCTAAGATAGAAATCTACTAGATTCGGTTCCGGAATAGGCAGCTTCTATTTAGTTTGACCATACCTGGACCAATTCAATTTTGGAATCATACAGGCAAGTTAAATCATTTGGGACTTGTTATCAAAACCTTTTGATGCTCACTTCTTGGTTTTCATCTAGAGTCGTTAGCAAATTTAGGAAATCATACTAGTACTATTAGATTCCCACATTGATTTGAACTTTCAAGAATTGCAGCCACGATGATTGTCGGTATATTTGTCCTCTTAAATCCATACACAGATTTTTGACCCAGATTGGTGATAGTTTAAGGTTTAATTATTTCAACCAACATTTGTGGATCCCACACTTATATGGTAATCAACATTCCTCAGGAGCTTTTGAGCGGTCTACGGGTATTTTGACAAGAAGAGACTATTTTTAGAGCTTTCAAAGAGAGGCCAATCCTCAGGTTAGTGCCATCGCACAACAGAGAGGCGGCAAACAACAATGAATTCTAGAATATCTAGGTTATGCTTATCCTCAGGTCAGTGCCATCGCACAGCAGAGAGGCACACAACCTATCTTCTTTTTAGAGCATCTTAATTTTCTTTTGCACATAATGCACCAACAACATAAGTTATTAGCTTGATATCATTTGCCTTTCAATTTTTTCGTGCTTTGCTCTATTTATGGTCATCCGCACACATTTGTGGCGTTTACATGCTCATTACCCCTTATTGGAATATTTTTGATTGTGTTAACCAGTGATAAGATGGGAGCCCACAGTCAGTTGAACAACTTAGTTTGATCTTGAGATCACCAGTCAGGTCTAATCATCTATTGTGTTGAATCTACCGACATATCATCTGTGGTCTAGCAACCTCTAGGTCTACTTTCGTTGTGTTACCTTAGTAGTTACCAGTTTTTCTATCATATGTCTTTTTATATTGCTCAGACTACACAGACTTATACTTTGAATTTTGCATCTTTTCTAAATTAAATTTCAAAGTCCCTCTTGATTTGTTCTTGTGTACTATCATTTTCCAAAGAGTTTGAATCGGTATCACTGGTACGGTCTACCTTATATCAGCTAGCCTCTCCTTCTCCCTCGTGTTTTTTTTTATGTTACTGGCTGACCTATTCTCCCCCTAAATTCTAAAATCATAATGGATTTAATTATTTTAGGATTTTAATAGATAGCTAAATAACATGAATTTAATTTAAACAGAAATTAAAATAAAGAAAATAAAACAATTAGACATAACTGTATCGGACTACACATGATCATCATCAGGAATAACATCACTTTTCTTTTTAACGCCGTTGACCTCTAACAGATATAGAAAACGTGGTTTGTCAAAAGCTTTTGTATAGAGGTCAGCGCGTTGAAAATCAGTATTAATCTTTACCACATCAATTAAGTTCTTTTCAAAACAGTCCCTTATAAAATGGTATTTAATACCGATGTGTTTGGTCTTTGGATGTTGTACTGGATTTTTAGTTACTGCAATTGCAGCAGAGTTATCAACAAAAATAGGAGTAGAAGAGAAATTTAAACCGTAGTCCCGCATTTGCTGTTGAATCCAGATGATTTGTGAACAGCAACTTGCAGCAACAACATATTCGGCTTCACAGGTTGACAATGCAACCGAGGTCTGCTTCTTACACTGCCATGTAACTAATCTCCTCCCAAAGAATCGACACCCTGCTGATGTAGACTTGCATTTCATCTTGCAGCCCCCGTAATCCGAGTCACTATACGCCGTGAGCTCAAAGTCATCATCATGAGGATACCACAACCCAAGTGTGGGTGTACCCTTCAGATAACGAAATATCCTCTTGACCCCGATCAGATGGTTAACCTTAGGCTTAGCCTGATATCTAGAACATAGACATGTAGCATTCATGATATCAGGTCTTAAGGCAGTGAGGTACATGAGGGAACCAATCATTCCTCGGTACATTATGGCATCTACCAGATCTCCATTTTCATCAGGTGCTATATCATGGTTTGTGGCAAGTGGAGTCCCAGCTGCAGAGGCATTCTCCATGTCAAACCGACTGAGAATGTCTCTCACATACTTGGTTTGATGTAGAAAGATCCCTTTTGGTGTCTGATCCACCTGTAACCCGAGGAAGAATTTCATCTCCCCCATAGCACTCATCTCAAACTCTGCCTTCATTACTGCTTCAAATTCTTTGCATAATTCTTCGTTCTTTGAACCGAAGATTATGTCATCGACATAGATCTGTACTAGCAGTAAGTCTCCATCTTTTTCTTTGATAAACAGTGTGCAGTCAATGACTCCCCTGCGAAAGCCGTGTTTCACAAGATGAGTCGAGAGTTTGTCATACCAGGCCCTTGGAGCTTGATGAAGCCCGTATAAGGCCTTGTCGAGTTTGTAAACTCTGTCCCGATGATAAGGATCTTCAAATCCCTCGGGTTGACTGACATAAACTGTCTCTCAAATTTCCCCATGAAGGAATGCACTTTTCACATCTAATTGATAGACTTTAATCTTAATATACGATGCATAGGCAAGGAAGATACGGATGGCTTCCATCCTTGCCACGGGTGCAAACACTTCATTGTAATCAATCCCCTCGACTTGGCGAAATCCCTGAACCACCAGTCGAGCATTATTCCTGATAATGACCCCTTGGTCATCCTTCTTGCATTTCAAGACCCATTTGGTACCAATGACCTTAGCACCTTTAGGTTATCTACCAGAGTCCATACACCTAACTTCTTGAACTGAAGAAGTTCTTCTTGCATGGCACTCACCCACGCCTCATCATTCAGTGCTTCACTGACGTATTTTGGTTCAAACTGCGAGACAAAACACCGATAAGCACCATCATGAATGTATCTTCTTTTCATAACCGAGGCATAATCAACTGAGTACAGCTGATTTCTGGTTTGCACTCCTGATCTGACATCCCCAATGACATTTTCTAGGGGATGATAGGCATTTAGACGTGATCCTGGAGTGGTAGGAACAGCTACCTCAGAGCCAAGATTATGAACATTTGGTTCTGCATCTGAGGTAGATGGAGTTTGAGGTTCCGAAGTCGAAGGAGCATCATTGTTAGATGCTTGTGGACTTGCAGGAATTGGAACCTGTCCCTCCTGACTGTTCTGGTTATCTTCTTCAGCTTCATCTTCTGAGAAGGAGTCACTGTCATCGACTACTCCCCCTGAGTGATGAGATGATTTTCCCTGTGAGCTCGATGATGGTGAATCAAGATATGGTGTATTCAAGATATCATACATCATCCATGTAGCTAACTCGTCATCAGAAGGAGACATAGGGATGGTGAAGGACTTGAAGAATCCATCATAATCGAAAAAGTAAGCGGGTCCTTTTCCAGTAGGTGGTGTGGTATATCTCTAAACATCGACATTACACCACACTTCTACTAGACCCGTTGAGTTGTTGTAAACTCTCTTGTTCGGTATGTTGTATCCTAGGAAAATCCCTTCATCAGCCTTCTTGCTGAATTTTCCTTCTTGAGTCTTCTTTAGAAGAGTGCACGGCGCGCCAAATGGTTCGAGATACTCCAGATTAGGTTTACGTCATTGTAGTAACTCGTAACATGTCTTTCCATGGCTGTTGACTACCAGAACTCGATTCAATGTATAACATGCATTTGCCACTGCCTCATTCCAGAATTGGATAGGCAGTTTCGAGTCTGCCAGCATTGTCCGTGCTGTCTCTATCAAGCTTCTATTCTTTCTCTCAGCAACACCATTCATCTGAGGTGTGTAGGCAGAAGTGAATTGGTGTACAATTCCCTTTTCCTTGCAGTAGGCCTCCATCCACTGATTCTTGAATTCAGTCCCGTTGTCTGAGCGTACCTGTCTCACCTTCAGCTTGTAAAGAGATTCCAGTGTGGTTACTAACTCCTTGAATGACTCAAATGTTTCTGATTTGGATTTCATAAACATTACCCAAGAGAATCTTGAGTAGTCATCAGTAACCACAAAACAGTACAAGTCACCTGCAATGCTCTTTGTACTAACTGGACCAAACAGATCCATGTGAAGAAGTTCAAGAGGAAGCTTGATAGAATGAACTTTCTTTTCCTTATTAGACTTCTTCGTCTATTTGCCTTTCTTGCATGCTACACAGAAATCCGGAAGTTGGAAATTTTTGACGTTAACTCCTCTCACGAGATCCTTCTGGATCAAGTGATTCATCTTCCGTTGACTAATGTGTCCCATTCTCCTATGCCAGGTGATGGAGTCCTTCTCAGTAGCTTTTGATAGAAAGCATGAACTTCATGATCCATTGTTGAAGCCGTTGAGAGATCCAAAACATAAAGGTTTTTATATCTTGAAGCTGTCATCAAAACTTGGTCCTCCGGAATCACGCAGTCTTTCTTTAGGACGTAACACTTCTTGTTGTCGAATATGACTTTAAATCCTTTGTCACATATTTGGGAAACAGAAAGTAAGTTGTTTTGAAGTTGTTGAACGTAGTTCACTTTATCAAACTTAACTTTCTGATTTCCAACCTCTCCCTGAGCTGTGATATAGCCTCCTTTGTTACTAGCAAACGAAACATGCCCTCCTTTTATTTGTTTGACGTTTGATAAAAGAGCCCTGTTTCCTGTCATGTGCCTGGATGCTCCGCTGTCTACAATCCACGTGTTGGTTTTAGCACTGTAGCGAACACCTGCACATACAGTGTAAAACATTAGTTTAGGTTAGGAACCCAAGCCTTTACTGGCTTGGGTTTCCCAGAGGCATCACACATCATGAATTCAACCCATTTACCCTTAGAAGGTGAGGGTAGCTCAAGTGCCTTCTTGTCTTCATTATCAGACACTGAGGATGACTTTTCTTTCCATAGGACAGATTTGTGTAAGGCCTGTTTGTGATAAACAGTCGACTGGCTAATGGGTTGAACTTTGGGTTCACTAGTTATTCTAGGTGGAGTTAAAGAACTCCTCTTAGAAGACCTAGGTTTTGAATCCTGAAGTTCAATTTTCTTCCTAGGTGTCTGATAGTAAGGACAAAAGGAAGTAATGTGTCCACACTCTCCACAGTTGTAGCATGACCTGCTATCAACTTTATGACTAAACTTTCGTTGTGGAGATGTGTGTGACACCCTAGTGACATCACTTAGTTTGGGTTTTGACTCTGTTTCTTTTGATGTTTTCTCTTGTTTAACAAAATTAATTTTTTTAACACTTTTAACATCTTTTCCTTTTTGGTTAACTGGATTTGGACATGAGACTTGTGAAAGATTAACATTAACAGTCTTTTTAGGTTCAGATTTGACTTTGTTTGACCCAGACTTTATATTAACCTTTTCAAATTCTTTTTCCAGATTAACACAAGGCATTTTACCCTTTGCCTTTGAAGTGGCCTTCTTTTGTTTTGTTCCAGATTAAATTGAAGAACATGAGGAATCTGGATCACTTATAAGAGTAGTAGACACCACATGATCCTTGATGGGATTGTTATTTATTGGCCTACTCTTAGTGTTCATCAAGGTCTCAGGTGGTGGTGGAACCACTTTATAACCCAAACCCTCCCCGTTGTTACGTTCTCTCACTAAGTGTTGGACAATATGTGATGAACTTGTCCAACTGTGCAGTTTTTGCTTTAAAGAGTTGACTTCTACTTCTAAAACTGCTTTTTGTTTATTAGTGTCTTCTAGGGAGTTAAGATAGTACTTAATGTCATTAGCTTGGTTAAATGCTACTACTTCAGTTTCCCTAAGCTGTATATTCAAAAGGTCTATCTTTTCTTTGTAACTATGCTCATTTTGTTTTAAAACTCTATTAGCCTCAGTGCACAGTTGCAAATCCTTTACTAAGTTATCATTATGATCTAATAACCTAGCAAATTTCTGATCTATGCTTTCTCTAAATATATTACAATCAGAAAAAGCATGATTTTGAAACAGTTGGTCAATGGTACTTACCTGAGGAGATTCTGATGAATTAGCCATCAACGCAGCATCAGATGTCTCTGGTTCAGGTGATTCTGTCTTTGTTGTAGATGTCCCTTCTTCAGGCTTGTAGCTGACCTCAGTTGCAGTTGTCTCTTCACTATTTGACATTACTATCTCAACTGCAGTATCTCCTTCACTCTCGGAATCATCATCTAAGTCTTCCACACTTGCAATATTGGATTCCCCCGGAGATACAAACCGAAAGCTCCAGTCCTGTCCTTCATCATCATGGGCAGTCAAGGCTTTTGGATCCTTGCTTGATGAAGTAGAACTGCTAGCTTGCTTGTCTTGACGAGTGAAGGACAAGAATGGATTCCCGTTCCCAGTCTTCTTTGGCTTCACACACTCTCTTTTGAAGTGCCCCTTTTCTCCATAATTAAAGCAGATCACCTTGCTCTTGTCAATGCCAAATGTAGTGTCCTTAGTAGCAACCAAGTTTTGTCCGGTCTTCTTCACAAACTTCTTCGCCCTCCGGACAACACTTGCTAAGGCCCATATAATATCCATCCTCTCCAGTTCCATTTCATCTACCTGCTCGTAGTCCTCATCTGCCAGATGGTAGTTTCCAATTTTCCCAGCAACAAGTCCATCATAGGAATGAACCACTGCTGCCAAGAGATCCATGTGCTCTCGAGCTACTTCCACGGTCACGTTTTCGAGATTCTCGGTCTTCAGTCTTGTAGCATTAGCTTCAGATCCACTGTAGTGGGTAGTAGAAGACCCTGATGTTTCTGATCCTGAAGGAGAGACTTGTGAAGGACCAGATGAGCTAGACACAAATGCAGTTTGAAGAGGTGCTCCAGACGTCTTAACATGAGGAGTGGCATTGTACATAGCTGGATTCTGAGTGTATGAAGACTTCTGAGCTCGGTAATTCATCCTAAGTGCTTCTTCTCGCAGCTTTAGAATGAAATCATTGATGTCCAACTTTGCCAACATTTCATTCTGTCTCAGATTTGACACAAAAGAAGCCCATTTTTCTGGCAATCCGTCTGCAAAATTTGACACTTTATCTTCCATGGTAGTAGTGACACCAAGTGTATGCAGTTCGCTCATCAAATGGTAGAATCTATCAATAACATCGTCTAAACTCTCATTTCCCATCGATGAGAAGTTGTCAAATTCTTTCTTCAACTCCTTAGCTTTGATGGCCTTCAGCGAAGCATTCCCGTCATATCTCTTCTCCAGCTCATCCTATAATTTCTTGGCTTGTTTATTCTCCGAGTACTGGTGGAAAATATCCTTAGGAATACACTGTGTTAGCAATGCATAGACTCTCTTTTCTGCATTATACTTAACTTTCTGAACATCAGTCATTCCTCCTAAAGTAAGCTTCACCACATCAGCTCCCACCAGCATACTGTAACCCGTCTCAAGAGCTTCCCACATATTTGGATCCACTCCATTGAGGTAGATCTCAAAACGTTGTTTCCAGTGGGGAAACTCATCTAACGTTAAAAGCTTTGGGGGTTTATTATGATTCCCCACCTCACTCTCAAGTAACAGTAAGTTTTGGATCCGTGAGTCCTTCCCGGCTGTAAACGCTGACATATGATATTCCATCTCAATTAACTTTAAGTCTCCTAAACAATCTGTCAACTGGTGCGACTGGAGTGATGCGAATGGGCTATCCGTGCGAATGAACTATGCGACTGGTTCAATCTTGTGGCTGAACTAAGTGATTGGTTCAGTCGTGCGAATGAAGCTGATGCGTATGAACAATGCGAATGGTAGGCTTAGTCGTACGAATGAAGATGCGACTCAGTCCAATCGTGCGTCTGGCGGATGTGAATGAAGTCCAGTCGTGCGATTGGGTCAATCATGCGACTGAAGCTGTTGTTTTGCAAAAATTTCTAGGTTAAACGTGTTTTGTCCGTAAAAATCCGAATTTTCACCAACCCTAATCGCCTAATGCCTTAGAAACTAAAACTTGATAAGCAAGGGACGTCCAAGACAACTTTTGACACCAAAAGATTGCGTTTTTATTGAAAAAACACAAACTTTGTACCAAAATTGATTGAATCACACGTAATCAAGAGCCAAGGCTTTGATACCACTTGTTAGGATCTGGTATTTGTACGAAACACCAACTGATTAACGTGTAAACCAAATCAACTAGTGTGGAATCCTATTTGATTGGCGATCCAATCAGTGAGAACGCACGTAGAATCAATAAAGTATTGAATCAAACGTTAAGAATCGATTAGAAAGCGATCTACGGCGTTCTATGAACTTGGAGTATGAACTTGGAGGCTTCTGGATGGCTAGGGTACGTCTAGAGTCGAAATAGAATGAATGCTTACGTTTTTCCACCAATTGGGTGGTATTTAAAGGTTAGGGTTGTTCATTCGGGCAACTGAACCATTAGTATGGTTCAGTCGTGCGATTGAACCATGCGGTTGATCCATCCGCACGACTGAGTGTTCAGTCGTGCGACTGAGCAAATCTCATGTTACAATCATACGACTGATCCAGTCTCCTTGTTCAATCGTGCGACTGAGTCATTCGCCTGAAGTTATTCATGCGTATGGTCCATTCGCATGGGCCATTCGCATGAGAACTTCATTTTGTTAAGTTTGAATGTAATCATTTATATAACATTATGTGTAACAATTCAAACAATCACAAACCTATATAACCAATTCAATATCAACTCATTAATGAAATATTAAACATTATAAGTCACAAACAACCTTTCTCATTTCATTAATATTCCAAACATTACATCAGTGTAAGACAAACAAGACATATTACATTCATATCAGGATCTAGTTACATATGTATCAACAGGAATGACTTATCAGCAAAAGAAGAAGTTCTTTACTTATATCAAACATTACTATTGGGAGGATCGGGAGGATCCGTATCTATTCAGAATCGGTGCAGACCAACTCATTCGAAGATGCGTATATGGAAGTGAAGCAGAACAAATTCTAAGGCACTGTCGTGAAGGACCCACAGGAGGACACCATGGAGCAACCTTAACAGCCAAGAAAGTATTCGACTCTAGATTTTACTGGCCCACGATCTTCAAAGATGCTCATAACATGGTACGCACCTGTGATGCGTGTCAAAGAGCAACCAATATCTCAACACGGGATGAGATGCCTTAGAAACCAGTTCAAGTATGCGAGATATTTGATATATGGGGTGTTGATTTCATGGGGCCATTCCCGGTGTCATTTGGCAATCGTTACATCTTGGTAGCAGTTGATTACGTTTCAAAATGGGCTGAAGCTCAAGCCCTGCCTACTAATGATGCCAGGAACGTTGTCAAATTCCTTAACAAACTATTTTCTCATTTTGGTGCCCCCAAGGCTCTGATTAGTGACCGAGGAACTCATTTCTGTAACAATCAGCTTGAAAGAGCAATGGCACGTTATGGAGTTCACCATCGCTTTACAACTGCTTACCATCCACAAGCGAATGGGCAAGCCAAAGTCACTAACCGAGGTATCAAATGAATCCTTGAGAAAACTGTAGGTCAAAATCACAAGGACTGGTCTATCAAGTTAGATGATGCATTATGGGCTTTTCGAACAGCCTATAAGACTCCCATCGGCACAACACCGTTTAAACTAGTTTATGTGAAGTCGTGTCATCTACTTGTAGAACTAGAGCATAAGGCCTTTTGGGCACTTAAAGCAGCAAAACTGGACCAAGACCTTGCAGGAAAGAATCGATTCCTACAAATTCACGAATTGGAGGAATTGAGGGAACAAGCGTACGAAAACGCTAGGGTTTACAAAGAAAAGAAAAAGGAAATTCCACGATACTCGCTTAAAGAGCACAAAACAATTTCGTGTGGGAGAACGTGTCTTACTGTATAACTCTCGTTTACGTTTATTTCCCGGAAAACTGAAATCATGTTGGTCTGGACCTTATACGATCAAAAACGTGTTTTTGAATGGTGCCATTGAAATTTACAACCACGCAGGTTTAAGTTTCAAAGTAAATGGTCATCGTTTGAAACTGTATAACGATGGACCAACCAAGATTTCTTCGGAGGAATTAAACCTCCACCCCAACGAAAACTAAGTGTGGGGAAGGGTCGTGCCGAAGACCCGAAACTTAAACGCGGCACCTGTACATAAATTTTTCTCACTTTTTAGCAATTTTTAGGACTTCACAAGCACGAGCACGGGGCCGTGCCTCATCAAGCACGCCCCCGTGTCTCTGACAAAATTTTTCCATGATCTCCGCTGACGACTCTGGAACGTTGCAGGTCGAATTTAAGACGATTTCTGACAAGCACGGGGCCGTGCCTAGCCAAGCACGCCCCCATGTTCACTCTTCACGACCTGTGTATAAATACCACACTTGTTCCATTCTTTCATCACCCTCATTCCTGCTAAAAAAACGTCTAAAAAATGAAAGAATCAAGTCAAGGAAGCTCAAATTGGAATCCTGCGAAAAAACCGCGTTCTGAAACGCGAGAGCTGACGACTCAAGAGTATTTCTTCAAAATGCATGAACTAATCAAGCAATTGACATAAATGAACCTCGTTGCTTCCCAAAGCTTAGCTGAACTTATCCAAAAAGTTCAGCAGATGAGCGAGGAACTCATTTCCATTAACTAGCAGCTCGCGGAATTGAGCAACCGCACTTCTCACTATCCCATGCCAAACCTTCCACACGAAATGTGTGGAGGTTCCCTTTAGAAACATTCCGTGATGTGTTAAGTGCGTTGTTGCGCGTTAAAGAGTCTGGTTTTGCTGTTTCAGATTCTCGGCTTTTAACGTATCGTGTAACCGTAGGATCCTAAGGAATGTAATTTTCAATTTGGCTTCTGTTATTTAACTATAGGACCATTTTTGTATTTTTTCTGATGATTTGGAAGTGATAAAACTTAACCGAGAAAATTACACAACGCACGAAACTGAAAAACGGAACAACAAAAGACTGAAACCGAACATTACACTTGAACACGGCCCCGTGCTCATATAGGCACGCCCCCGTGTTCGACAAGAAATGACACCACCTGCCATTTTTCAGCCTTTTGTCCTTTTCCATTCAATGTTGCATGATAAAAACCGAGC
The DNA here is from genome assembly GCA_025215565.1 of Flaveria ramosissima. Classification (NCBI taxonomy): domain Eukaryota; kingdom Viridiplantae; phylum Streptophyta; class Magnoliopsida; order Asterales; family Asteraceae; genus Flaveria; species Flaveria ramosissima. Next base: position 33,155,315 of record CM046036.1, read on the forward strand.
TAATGTGTCTGCAAAGTCGTATCCACTTTCAATTCCATCTTCTTTTCCATTTTTCTTTCATTTGTTCAAGTGTTCTTGCAAGAGTATTCAGCCAAGAGGTTAGTATACTAATTCCTTTGATTATGAAAGTCATTTACATGTAGTTAGGTGATTAGGTCTCTAAACAACCGAAATCCTAGCAATTATGTGTAAACACTTGTTCTTAAACGTATTATGGAATGATGAATGCTTTTAACCTACTTGTTCATGTTTATTCTTGTAGTAGATTAGTGTTAATTAGTGTGTTTAGTTAGATATTAGTATGTTTAGTTAGTTAGTTAGTTGTTTTCTTTTACTGTTAACAAGACTATCTTCATAATTCGTGGTAAAACCTTTGTTAATCATGTTCAAGTTACAAGAGTTATCAAGTGAGTAAAACAATATATATTTTGAGTATCTTGAATTATTAACAAATGATTATAATGTTCAACGTATAATCTTTGATTTTTAAAGCAAGAAAATGTTAAACCCATGCTTAGTCAACGATTTACAAACAAAACCACGATTGCTCGAGTCAAGATTTCATGCCCGAACATGTTAACCGCACCCCCACGTTGTACAAAGCGCACCCCCATGTTCAAAATTTTTTTTTCCTTGGATGATAAATTCTTAACTATTTTTGAACATGAATTGAATCATTATGATGTTATGTCTTGAAAAACATATGATTTTCACTAACATCATGAGACTGCTTAAGAAATTTGTTTTGTCTAGATTAATTTATTTTTAAATTTCAGGATCATGGATCATCCCTACTTACATTTTGGAGGGAGCCGCGAGAGATGGTGTCATGATAGACTTCAAAGATTGCTACAAAGGGTCGAAAGATCCCACTTACAAGCAGATGAAGAAACACTAGCGGCAGTCAGACAGCTAGAAAGATATAATAATTTATTAAGTGTCCAGTGGAAACGTTTATTTTTACAAAATAGACCTTCCGTTTATGAACTGACTCTTGAATTTTTTGCATCTTTTAAATTTAGCATGAAAGACTCTGATCCTTGGGATGAAAATGCAGTTTCATTCAGACTAGCTGGGAATTGGCATAAAACATCCATTGCCTTGTTCGGTGTCTATCTTTGAATATACACGGAACAAGAAATGGAGGAGGAGGCAATATCTGGAATGCAGGCGTATCATACCTTCCCGGACGAGGAAAGTAGAGACGCGGAAAGTGGTGCAATGAGGAATGCATTTTGGGAGCGGATTGGAACCGGAGGGTTCAACTCGAGCAAAAGAAAAAGCAGTCAGATACGAGACCCGCTACTGCGATACATTCATCAATTACTCAGCCATTCCATAACAGCTCGTGGTCAAAGCGAGGGAGTTGTTAATTTGAGGGACTTGTTTATTTTATATTGTATGGTTAATCAGTTGCCATGTAATATTGGGTATTTGTTTTGTAATCTTTTTTCCAGGAACGCGATTGCAGGTGCTCCAACACCCATGTTTGGAGGAAGCTAGATTTTGAACTTATATGAAAGCTATGGTTATAACACTAAGGGAACCGAAGGAGTGATGCCAGGACTGTTAGACTTGAGCATTTATACAAGTATGTACATGGTGACAAGTTTACCAAATGGGCAGCCGAGATTCATGGATAAGAAGGGACAAATCTGGGATCCGGCGGATCCCGAAGAAATTATCATGGACCTCGACATGCCGATATAGCCGGAAGGAGCCGGAGCTGGATCTTCAAGTTCACGAACAAGGGAATTTCGAACCATGTTAGACCTTTATGAGTCAATCCAAACCACCGAAACCCATGCAAGGCGATCATTTGAATATGCCCAACGAGCCTTCAACCGAGTCGAAAATCTGCATTCCCGAGTCGATGACTTGAGCAGAGATGTCACGTACATCAGAAACCGAATGTACCACGAGTGGGGGGATATCCCACCACAAAGCCCTTGAAAACCGTATCTTTTTCGGGGCCCCAGCACAGTTGTTTGTGCCAATCTATCTTTTAATTTATGTCGTTTTGTTTTTATTTTGTGTGTTTAGGATTTTAATGCTTTCAATAAATTGGTGACATTTCAGGTAATACCGAGGATTCTAACAACGCGAGGGCAACCAAACACAAGTGAAAAATTCATCATTTTTAGGGGAGTTATTTCATTACCCTTTCTCGATCATGAATATCTTAATCACATTGAGGACAATGTGAATTTTAAGTGTGGGGATGGGAGTAATGCATTTGACTTTGCTAAAAAGGTCCAAATTAAAAGTTTTAAGAAAAGATCACTTACCAAGTAATTTTTGTGACAAGAAACCAAAAATTTGATATAATTTTTGATAAACCAAATTATAAATATACGTTTTCGGGACATAAAGAAGTAAATCCATGACGTCCAAATAAAAATTGAAAATGTTTTTTGTGATATCCTTAAAAGCAATAATCTAGTAAAATATTTAATCATGTAAAATGAAACACTTTTACCCAATTCCATCCGTATGTGAGTTTAACAAGCTTTTGCAAATTGCAATTCTACTTTCATTCTGGATTTAATTGAGGGTGCCATATGATACGTGTGATTAAAACTTGCTTTGGGTGTACATTTTAAGACCTTAATTAGTATTTGTTGCATAAAAATGAGTTAGGCACTAGGAAACCTTAACCATTCAAGCCCCAACCATTGTCTTTAATTTTCCTTACCCGAACGTCAACCCTAGTTAGCCCTGTTGAGCTTAAACTTTTTTATCTTTCAATCACCCGAGTCACCAAGTCACTTAACCAAAAAGCCTTCAACAAAACCCGTTTTCGTTAAAGACACGTTTTTGGCTTATTAAAAATAAAAATTAAAATAAAAAAATTGGTCTTTTACCGCCAGACCTTAAAGAACTGGAATGCTTCTTTTGATTTCAATTTGTTTTGTTGCCTTCATCACGCAAAACCGGGACTTCCCCCGGAAATCCGCGAACAAATTTTCAATCTCACGTTTGACGCAAGAAAGAAATGGCGAGAAAAGGAACAAGTTCCGCCATTTTGTGGGATTTCAAAAAGTGCTATAAAGAGACGGGCAAAAAGATATGAAAGATGCCCGAATTGTGGAAATTGGTCCCATAATGGAAAATGCAAAAAGAATCAAACTGAATCTCAATACGAATACACAGAATTAATCCGATTCGGTGCTATTAGGCTTCAAGCCGAACGATCCTTGAGAAAGGAAAGTTTTGTGTATCTTCGGGTAAAATATGAAGTACGATTCTTGAAAGCAAAATACGGTCTTGACAATCTAACCTTAAACGAGTCCTCAAGCTAGCATATCCCTTCTAGCTTGAAGTATTGTATAGGGAACCTTTATTGCTTTCCTTGTAGTTTAAGTTAGAAAAATAAGCCAAGACCGTCGTCTTTAGCAATTAGCCACTCTTTTCAAATATTCCATACCCAAGCCCGAGCCAAGTTACAACCCATCAAAGACCTAATGATTTATGCAAATAAATATCTAAGTAGGTGGAGATTTGATCCCTTAACAAGCATATGATTTCACACGTATTCATACTAGGCAATTGAGTGTATTAGTCATACTTAATCTTGATTATGACTCCATATATTTAGCCGAGTGTGAGTGCATCTTGTGAGAAGTGTGGATTTTTACATGATAATAATCTTTACTAACCAACCTATTGCTTGCTAGGATATCATTTTACATGTGCTTAGAATATTTATATTTGGATGAAAATAGTATTTACTTGCATACTTCTCGAAAGACATGTTTATAATTTGATTTATTTGGTTTTTGGTGGAATTGTCATTTTAAGTGATTTTTGCTTGAGGACAAGCAAAGTTCAAGTGTGGGGATGTTTGATGTGCTCCAAATTATATATAAAAATCCTATCAAAAGCACATCAATTATTCCTTAATATCTTCCTTAAAATGATGAAAATGTACTTAAAAGTGTTAAATTGTGTTTTCAGGTGTTTAAAAGGGCAAGATGGACAAAAGGAGTATATTTAACAAGAAATTGAAGCGATCCGAGCTTTGGACTCCAAGCATGGGGTCGTGCCTCATTAAGCACGCCCCCATGCCTTGCCAGAAACACACCCCCGTGCTAAATTAACACACCCCCGTGCTTGGACATCTGACAGGACAAAAAGTACTGTCCCCTAAAAGTAGACACGGGGCCGTGCCCCATAAGGCACGGGGCCGTTCCCCACCTCCAATACGAGGCCGTGCCCCATTTAGCACGGGGTCGTGCCCAACACAACCTGCATGTACGAGCCGAACAACTTTCGTAAGCATTGTACTAGCACGGGGCCGTGCTTTTTAGGCACGGGGCCGTGCTTAAACACTCCAGAAAGCCTATAAATAGAAGCCTAAGCTCACCATTTTTGGAAAGCTTTGGTGGGAGAGTTACTATGCTGAATTCTCTCGGGAATCAAGACTACAAGATCATTTGGAGGCTCGGGAGGTGCATACAACACTTGGAAGAAGCTTGGGATCACCTAAACGTCATCCATTGTGGATTATCGGTTTGATTGTTCCATTTCACCGATGATCACTTATCTATCTTCTTTGTTATCCGTTGTTATGTTAAAGCTCATCTTGAGCTAAACTCTATTTATCATCCTAATCAGATGAAACTTATGTAATTTGTGATGAACTAATGGTGTGATAAATATTATGTTAATGTTATGGTGGTCTTGGGAAAACTATTGATGGGTAGCATCTACATTTGAACGGGAAGTTATAACTTTATGGTTTGTGATTGTGATTGTCATACGAGGTTGAAAACCGTATGATTAACTTTCATTCGTGAAACCGGTCTTCATAATAAATCCATGGCTAATGAACTAGAAATGGTTATTAGAAATCATATCACTTTAACTTTCTGATCATTTGCGGGTTCCCTTTTATTAGTTCAGAAACTTCAGTAATTGTTACGGTTTTCTAAAATTAATGGTATGTTAGGAAGGAACCTGTTCAACTCTCTTTTTAACATTAAATTATGTTTTCAGAAACCGTATGTCAAATAGGACACAAAAGATTCACCTACATTACTAGGGCTTTGATCTGAGCAGTAAACTCAGCCTGACAGGATCAAGTCACTACGGCAGCAGGATAGACGAGAAATCGCACCGGCTCATCTTTATAAACAGTAACATAATTACATCACATCACCAATTCATCACAATTACATAAGTGGAGTCTAATTAGGATGATAACTTTTATTCCCTGATTTTAAATCCAAACGCTTCAATTCTTAGTTTACTTTCTTTTTATTATTGTTTACTTTTAAACCCTAAAAATCTTTCCAATACAAAATATCACTTTCTTTAACAAAAACCAAATCTGATAGTCAAACATCAAGTTTGCTGAGTAGGCTAGGTGTGTCCACGGATTGATAATCGGTTCTTACCAACACTATATTACCTCACGACAGGTACACTGCCTTTTGTGTGTGTGGTTTAGTATTAGTAACAACCAATTAAAACTGAATCTGTGCAATAAATCTTTATCAAGTATATATACTATCTGCACCCAATCAGTTAACCTCTAATTTAGCATAACTTTTAGAAGCACCGGCCTCACATTGAGCTTGTCTCATGGCCTCTCAGTGGGATGATCCTCCTTATCCGAAGATGACTCAGATTAATCACATGAACTGGTAGATTCCCCAGATTCAATAGATTCAGCAGCTACTGCTGGAGATGAATGTTTAGAAGAGATGTGTTGAGGGTGAAATGGAGATACAGGAGGAGAACAAATGGGAGATGATATAAAGGGCGATGCAATGTCAGCTTCATGAACAGAATGCCTAGTATGAAGATCACCACCTACATCCACATGTGGTGACACGAGCCTTTGTCCTTCTTGAGCTTCTTCAGCATGCTCATCAACATGTTGTATATCAGGAGCAGCTTGTTGTTCTTCTATCTCATTATGCTCATTATCAGGAGCTCCTTCTTCTTCTTGTTCATCAATGCTTCTTCTAGGTTAATCTGTTGTAACATTCAAGGAAGCAAAGGAAAGAAAGTCCCACTGTACAAGTTCCTGGGATCTCTTTTCTTGATGTATTTATAGGACTTAGCATTGTAATGAGGAATGTTGATTACAGGTCCTTCAGGCACAATCTTAGGAAAGGCTTCATTGAGAAGCACTGTAGAAATCTTGGGTACATCAGAAACATGTGCCTTCTCCGCTCTTGAATGTTTGACGCTAGGCCATTAAACACATAGGTAGACATGTCGAATGGCATGTTTGTGCATAGGGCACAGATAGCAAATGAAGTGGTGATAGGAATATCATTCTAGCCAGTTTTCCTCTTGGATAAGCTATGCTGGCATAAGTGTATCAAGAATCTCCATTGTAGATCTGACATATTCAAATGGATCGATCTGTGATGATCTTGTAATGCAAGGAATAATTATAAGTACAAAGTAATCAAACACATGCAAATACTTCAAAAATTCATAGAAAACTTCATTGATAGCAAATGCAAAGTGGGTACACTGTACACAGTGAATAACAGAAGTTCTAACAGATTCTCTCCCTGCAAAATACATATAATATCCTATTTATACTAACAATGAAAACTAAGGAACATATATTTACAGAAAAAGTCCCTATACTATGACAAAAAAACAAAAACAAAAAGACTAATGCTAATCTTCAAAAGAGCTCCAACAATACTCCCCCTAAGATTTGCATTGTGTCTTCAATCAAACATAAAATCTTCTAGTTCTTCTTTGATTGAAAACATTGGTTTTTCTTTGTAAATCTCCAACTCGTTTAATGCTTTCTTTATGGCTGACTTGAACTTCCCAGCCAAAATTGCTTGCTCTGTTTTGATTCATTTGTTTTTATCTCCATTTGATCCATGACTTGTAATGTTTCCATTGAAAATCCAACAATGTCAATATTTGCATAGAACTCAATTAGTTTAGGATAATCATTTGAATGAATCTCCAAAACTCCTTTACTTGAAATCCTCATGAACTCAATATTCTTTATATCCTTATTCATAATGTTTGCATAAGCTAGAGCTTTCCTTAATAAAATTTGCACCTTAATGATTGTCATGAAATACTTTCTATCTTTCTCAGCCACGTCAAATGACACACGATAAAATTTTTGATTCGACAAAAAGGAGATATAACTCGGATGTAACAACTTCAGCTCAAACACTCCAAATAAGCATATCATGTCCTTGTCCAAATCATCCAAATTCTTCACAATCATCAATTGGAAAGTATCAACATGATAAAACCATCTTAGGATTAGTTTAGAAGTTTGAGTTCCATCAATCACTTTCAATCCAGGGTCCGTTACTTATCGAAATACTTGTCATAAAACGCTTCTAAGAAACTTTCTTCTTCAGTTAAGCTGGATTCCCCCTAAACTTTTAAGCTCATAAAGTTAGAAGGTTATTTTATGTTGCAAAATGGAGAATACCAATCATTATCAGCATGCTTGCGCACACAAAATCATGCAAAAATCAAAATAAATCAGAATAAAACTCTACTATATACATATTGAATCACATGCCTGCAATGAGATCATATCATTTGTAAAATAAGCACATTAAAACAAAAAAAATGTGGAAAGTCATAGACAGTGATTAAATCCTGATCAGGTGTGTTCCAGGTCAGTGTCCCCGCAGAAGAGTAGACACTAGATCTAAGGACAGACAATGAGTGCTTTTGGAAAAAATATCCGCACACTTTCTTTTATAATTCTTGGATTGATTAAGTTTCGATTAGATATGACATTATATAACCCACACTAAGAGTTAGAGAGCTCGACCCTCGTCAAGGTATGCAAGCAAGCATATTTACTCAACTTAAAAACCTGACATATATGTATAACAAGATCTCATGTTTAGGTCAATGAGATAATCATTATGGTTAAACCATTTGATAATCTCCGAGAAACCACCATGGACAAACCATTAGGTAATCTATGAATCCGTTTCATAAATAAATAGAAAGAGATGATTCATAAAGAATCACAGGGAATCCATTTTGGACTTTTAAAAGGATTATTCATATTGGCATCTTTTGCATCAGGTGAGAATATCCATGTCTGTAATGACTTAGAACAGAGGATACCTCGTCATATCAGGTCTATGATGACTCATAACAAAGAAGTGAACAGATGCTATAAACATATCTCATGGTTATTCATATCACCACTAGGTACGAGGTTGTGACTTTACAAGCAATCAATCAGATAAGCCAACACTACTCATTAGAACTAAGATAGACACACACATATGGCGCAGTTGATTTAGTTTAATCACAAGAATTTACATTTTCAGTATAATTGCATGAGTTTACCTAAACATCATGTATGATCACGTCAGACTTTATTAACGAGTGAAGTATGCAACTGATTTAAAACCGATGTACTATCATTTCTCATATATTGCAATTGCAGATTCAATCCTAAAGTAAGTAATGAATAACTAAACTATATTTTCGTAGTTTCATTTTATATTTTTCTCTTTTGATTATGCAATTTTCTAGTTTTGTATTTGCTTTTTCTTTTTAGCATACACACACAATATATACAACCAGGCAGTCAACTTTGTTAGTTTCTCTTTTAATTTTCTTATTCAACGAAGGGAGGGTTCTTTTCATTTTGATGATTCTAAACTAGTTTTCAAACATGGTTAATGAGACAATTGACTCGACCAAATACTCAAACCTGCCCGATAAAAAGGCTTTGGTAAAGAGCTCAGCCAACTTTTTTTAGTAGATATTTGAATCAAAATGATTAAACCTTTTCAGAGTTATCTCTAAGAAGATGATATCGAATCTCGATATGCTTTGTTTGTTAATGTTGGACATGATTAATTGATATAAACATAGCAGCAGTGTTATCAATGTAATTAGGGGTTTTACGAAAATTGAACACGTAATCCAGTAGTTGGTTTTGTAACCAAAGGATTCGAGAACATCCTGCTGATGCAGCTATGTGCTCAACTTTTGCAGTTGAAACGGAGACATTTGTTTGTTTCTTACATAGCCATGAGACTAATCTGGGAGCCAAAAACTAACAACCACCCGTCGTAGATTTACGATCATGACAATATCCCCCATAATCACTATTAGTATATCCATGTAACTCATAGTTTCCTTCATAAGATACCATAACCCTAGAGTCGGCTTTCCTTTGAGATATCTGAATATGCGTTTGACAGCGATAAGATGAGATTCCTTCGGGTCGGATTGGTACCTGGCACAGATACAAACAACATACATTATATCAGGTTTAGATGCAATAAGATATATCAAGGATCCAATCATAGATCTGTATAAAGTTTGGTCAATTGATTTTCCTTTCGAATCAGGATCGATCTTGGTATTAACGTCAGTTGGAGTTTTGATGGATTGACAATCTTGCAGTTTAAACTTTTTCAAGAGCTTTTCAACGAATTTCCCCTGATTGATAAAATTTCCATCTGCAGATTGTTTCACTTGTAAACCAAGAAAAAAAATTTTCTCCCATAGAAGTCATTTGAAACGAGACTTCATGATCTCTTCAAATTCTGAGCACATTTTTGACTTGTAGAACCGAATATGGTATCAATGGCATACACTTGAACAAATAAGAGATCATCAACATCCTTCTTCATGAATAAAGTCATATCAATTTTCCCTCTTATGTATCCATGTTGGATCAAATGCTATGACAATGTATCATACTAAATACTAGGAGCTTGATGCAGACCATACAAAGCTTTACTCAACTTGTACGCACGATAAGGGTACTCTGCATCTTAAAAACCCTGAGGTTGCTTGACATACACATCATTTGTGATTGGTCCTTACAAAAAGGCACCTTTGACGTCCATTTGGTACACCTTGAATTTCATATAAGAAGCATAAGCTAGAAAGACACGAATTGCTTCAAGTCTTGCAACTGGAGCAAATACTTCATCATAATCAATTCCTTCCTCTTAGGTATATCCTTGTGCAACTAGTCTCGCTTTGTTGCGAACAACAATACCCCGATCATCTGATTTGTTTCTATACAACCATTTTGTGCCGATGGCATTTTCTCTTTCAGGCAAACCAATAAGCTTCCACACTTACTGTTTACAGAACTGTAATAACTCTTCTTGCATAGCTTCAATCCAACTATTGTCTTGTAATGCTTCAGTAATGTTCTTAGGAACAATTTGAGATAGAAAACACGAGTATAAGCAATGGTTTGCTTGATTCGAATGACTCCTCGTTGTTCTCTCATACAAAGGACCGATAATCTATGATATAGGATTTCTCTTATGAATATAAGATGTCGGAATCTCATCTTCTTGAATATTTACATCAAGATTAGTCCGGTTCAAGTCGAAAAGTTGATGCAATAGATTCGAAGAATGTGGAGTAAAATTTGGAACTTGAGTTGGTGAGTTGGTAAAATAATAAAGGTTATCATTAATAGCTACATCTTCAAAAACAGATGAAGTTCCTAACTCAGGTTGTACAATTTCAGGAGCATCATTAGGAATAGGTTGTGTAACATTTAAATTTTGAGAAATGGGATGTTCTTGTGCTTGTTGATCATTAGATTCAGAACGAAATATAGGATCTTTTACAAATGAGAAGAATGGATAATCTGGGCTTGAATCATCCATATCATTAGAATCTGAATCATCACTAAAAGATTAGAGATCTCCTACCTATTTCCTGTTGACACAAGAAGATTTAAACAAGTTAGAATTGAATGAGTTTGACAAAGAATCTAAATCAAATAACCAAGTTGGACCATTTGTAACTGATGGAAATGAGTTTTCAAGGAATTTAATATTGAAAGTTTCAATGATAACATTCGTCCTAGAGTTATAAACTCTAAATGCTTTTGAAACTAACGAATATCCAACGAAAATTCCATCATCAGATTTTGCCTTCAATTTTCCAAGCTGATCATTTGAATTTAAAATCAAAATGGGACAACCAAAAGATTTAAGAAAATCTATATTAGGTTTACTGCCAAACATCAACTAATAAGGAGTTTCTGTTTTATATTTCACCAATAGTGTACAATTCTGTACAAAACATGCAGTGGATATGGCTTCATTTCAGAAAGTGATTGGAATCTTTGCATATGCTAATATGGCACGTGTAGCCTCAATCAAAGTTTTGTTCTTCCATTCTACAACTGCATCTTGTTGTGGAGTTCTAGGAGCACTGAACTGACGAGCAATTCCTTTTCCTGCACAAAACATGTCAACATTAGCATTTGTTAAATTCAGTTCCATTATCACTTCTAATGATTTTCACTTTTTGATCTAAATGATTTTCTACTTTAATGATAAACTCTTTTAACAATTCAGTCGTTTCAGATTTAGCATGCAAAAAGAAAACTCATGAAAATCTTGTAAAGTCTATGATGATAACTAAACAATAAGATTTCTTTCCAATACTCTGCATATTTACTGGACCGAATAAATCCATGTGCAACATCTGTAGAGGCTTGGAATTTGAGTTTATCAGCTTAGGCTTATAAGAGGCTCTGTGTTGCTTCCCTAACAAACATGCTCTACAAAGATCTGATGTAGCAAACTTCTTTGTTGGAATGCCTACTACATGGTTTCCTGCACAAGCTTGTTCATGTTTTTGAAGTTGGAATGCCTGAGACGTCTATGCCAAAGCTTACTTTCATCATTTGATGCTTGAGCAATTAGGCAAGTTGTTTCGGTTGAAGGATCTACTTGAGATATATCAAACTTGTATACATCTCGATCACGAACAACTTTAACAACTACCCATTCCATGCTAATCTGAAAACCTAGCTATAAAATATAACTATAAAAATCATCAAATAAAGCAGAATATGACTTATCATAAATTCAGGAAGTGCTTAAAAAATTAAAGTTCAACTGAGCATAATAGTTGACTTTATCAAAGCTGATAACCCCATTTGATACTGTTCCTTCCCCGATAATCTTTCCACCTGCATCACCTCCAAATGCCACATGAGTACCATCTTTTATCTTAAAGTCTTTAAGTAAGGCATGATTGCATGTCATATGCCGGCTACACCCACTATCAACATACCATGTGTTTATAAGTCTTCTTGGGCGTACCTGCATTTCGAAGACATTTAAGGAGAGTTATCAACCCAAGCCGAGATGGTCTTGGGCTTGCCATACTTATCAACAATTGTAAATTGTTTAAAATGAAGTTTGTTCATGTTAGGTTTCTTTTGATATTTCAGATTATCAATTCCTTTTTTGACAATTTTTTTATTATCTTTACTTTGCTTAACCCTCAAAGCATTGAAACGTTTTTCAAGATCATCATCAAGAAAATTGAACCATCAACAGAAACATTCTTAGAAAAATGTTGCTTGTTAAATGTTCCATTGTTCATTCTCACAGGTAGTGGAATGAAGTTTCCTTGTTTATACTGCTTTGTTTTCACAGTATTATAATCATCATAATCGGAATTGATTCTTCTGAGAGATCTCAAGCCTAAGGAAGGTTGTTGTGATAAACCTTGAAAACCATTATTCTGATTTTTTTGAAATCTTGGATTAACATATTCTTTCCTTGTCAAGTTCTTTCTGAAGTAACAATCCTTAGTATTATGATTCCTTTCATCACACAAGGCACAATATTTGTTGGATTGAATCTTGAGAAGATTCTTTTTCAGTTTCTTTAAATCTCATTGATTTGGGATTGTTTAATCCATAAGAACATGAATCATCAAAACATGAAGTATCTGATTTAATTTCCTCTTGTTTAGTTTTCCCTTTCTTCTTTGTGTTTTGTTTGCATTGGATGCAATAACTTCTTTAAAACTTTGTTCAAGGTCACATTTTTCAACAACTAACTCATGAGATCCTTTGGGAATGAACAACTTCTTATTCTTTGGTCGAGGTTCATAAGATTTAACTTTTATCGGATTACCATTTTTGATCTTTTATGAGTCTTGTTCCTTAAACATTTCAACGTTTATCCTTTCAATTTCACTTTCTACATTAGATTGCACATTCTTTTTCTTATCATGAAAGGCTTTGAGCTTTGCTTTGTTTTCAGGTGAGTGATCATGTGTATTAAAGTTCTCTAGTAAAGTGTGTGAGATAGATTCAGACATAGACTCATGTGTGAAACCTAGATCTATTTTGTCTTTATCCTTTCTTCCACTTACCAATTGTTTTTCTATAGTTTTTGAACTTTTAACTTTGGCAAGATCAACCTGTGTTGCAGCATGAGCCAATTTCTCTTGTTCTAGATTTTTGGTCATCTCTTCAAGTTACCTCTTTGCAAGTTCAAGTTCTTTGAGAGTTTTGTTCCATGATGTTTGAAGAGATATGATCTTGTCATTAGAAATTTTATGATCAATTTTTAGTTTGTTTTGCATTAGTTCTTCTTGTTTGAGTTTATCACATATTTTGAATGACTATGTTCTGTAGTGCTCAACTTGATCAACACATTCTTTTGTGCATAATTTTTCTCTAACTTTAATGGGAATTTCTGGATATGAAGGTGAAGTCTCGGTATCAGATAATGAGTGCCTAACCTTAGGTTTTTCTAACTGAGCCAAGAGAGCAATTTCTTCTGAATCTTATTTTGGATTAGATTTATCACTACAATCATACTCTTCATCATTGTCTGAATCACCATTTGCCTTGGGATCATTATCTTCACCCAGTCTTCATTATGAATCTCAGCATCAAGAGCTAAACCAGAAGTGAGATCTGCTATGAACTATTCAGCATATGCAATCCAGTCATAACCATCTTTGATGCTAACAACAAGAGCTTTCTTTGTCTCTACAGTTGTTTTTTATTCATCTTTCAGTTCTCGCATGGGAAGACTTTGATACGGCTTCTTAAATGTTTTCTGAGATTGTTGCTGATATCATTGACTGTTAGAGCCAGCTTGACCATTTCCTCCTTGATTTCTTGGAGCTTTACATTCTCTTGAAAATGACCATAGTTATTGCAGTTGAAACACCTTGACTTTGATTTGTCGAAGCCAACAGTTTTATTTGCACTTGGCTTGTAATTTATGTTCACATATGAGTGTTTTTGAGTTCTATAAGAAATCATCACCATCTGTCAGTTTACTTCCATCTCTTCCACATCATCAGCATCCATCTCAAACAAATCCTGCAAAATAAGATCAACTTGAGTTAAATGACTACCTTGATAAGCCTAAAAAACTTGCCATGAAAGCAATAAAAGCAGATTTAGACTCTTCATCATGTAAAAGAATATTAATAACATCTTTAACTTTGCTAGGTTTAACATAGTTAGAAGATAAAGTCTCAGTTTGAGATTTAGGAATTTGATTTTTAGGAGGAGATTGTGGTTGACTTGAATAGGCTGGAGCACTTGTAAAGAAACCAACTCCTGCAAACCAAATCTCCCTCATCTTCTGGAGTACTATCATCCTTTGCCAGAAATACATTCTCCAATGTGTTAGCTGGAGAGGCAACATACTTATATTGAGATGTTGATGCAACTCTACCATTGTTTTTGGAGCTCTCATCAATTTCAACTGATTCAGTTTTGGCAATCAGAAGATCCAAATCCATTAGGAACTTTTCAGTATGTTTTAACAAAGTCAATATCTGTTTCCATGAGGATGGAAGAGCATTGAGAAGTCTATCATTTAGGTCTTTAAGATCATTCTTGATGCATGCAGTTGACATTTCTGTAGTAAGTTGCACAAATCTGTTCATCAATGCATGATTGTTTCTCCAGAAGGTGCTCAAATAACTCTAGTTGCCTCTTGAGTTTCTGCTTTTTGAGATCTTGTATCTCTTTGCCACATTCAAAAATAATCTATAAGGCTTTGTACATTGTGTAACCAGTTTTGATAACCTTCAAGTCTGGTTAGTACCTCCAAAGGTAAACCCTTACACATCAGCGAGTAAGCTTTAATGTCATTCTTAACTTTCTTTTAATCATCACCATAAAGACCATCTTCTGGATAAGGTTCTTGAGAGTCTTTTTTGTAAACAAATCCTCTGTCAGGACCATCTTATGTAATAGGGATATGTGGTCCTTTCTCTATTGACTTCCAAAGATCAGTATCAATAGAGTTTAGATGATCTTTTAATCTGAGAGACCAATTTTTGAAATCAACTATGTTCCTCAGCTTAGGAACTCAATTCTCAGAATCTTTAGACTTAACCATTTTGGTTTTGAATTTAAGAAAATAACCTGTTTTTGTTGTTTTTAAAGTTTGAAATGAAACAATGAAATGAAAATATTTTTGGATTTTAGTTTTGAAAAGTTTCTAAGTGTTGTATAAAAAGTCTGAATTCTGATGTGCCTACTTCTTGTGAAACGCCCAACTTTGAACAAGAAACTCCTAAGGGAATGCCTAAGTAGAATTCTGAAACGTCCAACTGAAGATGCGCCTAAACAATTGTAAAATGCATGAACAGTTGTCAAACACCTGAATAGTTGTCAAGCGCCTAAACAGTTGTCAAACGCTTGGGTACTTAGTTAAAATTTCTCAATTTTAACCTGAAGCTCTCAAATAGTCTTCAAACACATAGAATTCTTAAGTTTCAAAAACGTCCAAACAGACTTAAAACTCCCAAACAGTGTCCTAATGCCCAACTCTGAAACGTCTAAATAGTGCAAAAGCGCTTAAACAGTTGTTATGCGCCTAAACATTTAAGCGAATTTCAGATAATTTTAATACTTCAAGCGCCTAATTCATCATCTTCATAACAACCTGATCTTATCAATTTCTTCAGAACATGATCAATTGATCTAAAAACTTTCAATAAGGTAGAATATAGACCGATAATCAATCCTAATTCACCATTTCTCTCAATTAACAACAATAAGCATGTTTTTCTGATTGAATTTGAGTTTGAATATGAAGAACAACTTGTCACACCCCAACCTTGACGGCGGAAACGTCGAGGAGTGAGAGTTAAGATCGTTCACAGCCACATAACGCTATTAATAATCCAAATATAATTTAATCATAAGTTTCAATTGTATCATTACAAACATAAGTCTCAAAGAAATTAAAAGTATAACATAGAATGTAACAAATCATTCTTATTTTATTTATTTAACTAGGTCCATTCCTAGGTGTGCAAGCTTCAAAGAGTAGATCACATACTTGAGGTATTCCTGAAACATGTTAAAAATAAAAGGTCAACATAAAAATGTTGGTGAGCATTCCATAGTTTGCAATACATAAGTATATAAAAGATGGCAATTCAAGTCATAAGTTAGTGAATAAAGTGATTAGGGATGTTATGAACAATGCAACAATCAAACCTCGACAAAGTTTTACAAGTCTCAAACGTTTAAAAGTATATACGATCAGCTAAGTGTACTTGGATCAACCAAAGTAGGCTTGTCTTACCTATAGATCTATGACTTCGCTGGGCTAGCAATAGTTAATGATTGTACATATAACGCCATAACATGGTAACCACAAAAGTTCAACTAACCACAACTTTACAAGGTGAATTGCCATAGGTTTACAAGTCTCCAATAAGTTTACAAGTGCAATAGTATAAGTTAACATGTTTCATCCCAAAGTGTGAAAATAAGAAAAAGGGGTATGGAAATACTCACATAAGCATTACAAGATGATAAGTAAAGATTAAAGGATGATCCAAAGTAATCCCAAGTATTCATTACAAGGCACCTAAATATGTATTACAAGATGAAGATTAATAATATGATTGACGTTCAAATAATGATTAGGGTTTCGATTGGTATTTGGGGGTTTAAATAATTAAATAAAATAATGAATCGCTTACGTTTTGGTCTAATAAAGATAATGTAAATCAATTAAGTTTACGAATAAAAACGTCTCAACAATTTAAGTTATTGATTTAATAGAAATTAAGTATAATATGAGAAAAGAAATAATTAATTTAATAATTATTTATTTAAAGCTTGATGACGAGAATTAATTAAATACTTATTTAAATGACTTTAAAGTTATTTAAAATCATTTTATAAAGTTTTGAGCTTTTACAATGATTTAACATTAAGGTTTTATAATACAAAACCTTGAAAATAAAAATAAAGCAAATTACATTGTTTTATAAATTTTCAAGTATTTAAATAAAAGTTAACGAATAAATTTACTAACTAATTATGGTATAACATGTTTAAATGATTAGATGAATAATTAGTTATTTAACACATAAATTTATAATATCTAAAATAATCTAAATTTGAACCATATTATATTTTAGCATTTAAATTTCATAAAAGAATTTATAATGTTTTATAACCTTTGTTATTCTAAAACAAATAACTTAATTTTAAAATCATAAGTTTTTAATACATTTAAAATTTAATTTAATAATTTCTAAAGTATTTTAGTTATAAAAATAACTTTTACTTTGATGTAACATCATATTAGTATAATTTTTAAAATTAACATATACAAGATTGGCTTTTAAAAAAATAAATGCAGGAGGCCGGGTTCGAACCCGTGACCTCCAGCATACAAAGTTGATGTGGTAACCGGTTGGGCTAAAGCCCAGAGCTTGTTTTAGATTACAAGTAAATAAATAAAAATCATTTTTCACATAAACCCCCAAATCGCTCAAGAACCCTAGATTGTAAATGTTCCAAATTGTACCTCAATTCGATGTTGTTACCCAGATAAATCATAGGGCTTTTCTTTCCTATGTAATCTCGAGTAAGATGATGTATGAAACTCCCTTGATTACGACCGATTGATAATGTTTAATCTTCGGGTTTAACTCGACTTACTCGCGAGGAAGAAGCAGCTTGGAATCGGTGAATGAGTGAATTATTCGAGAAATTAATGGTTTAGAAAGTTGAAAGGAATCATATGAAGGCTTTCCCCTCTGTTAAATAGCCCCAATTTGTACGTTAAGGTGCCGGTTGGGTTTTGATTTCGATCTGAACATTTCGGTTATGATTAGATATTTAATTGATGATTTAACTCGAATTAAACTATGCATTAAGCTTGGCAATGATTATCCGAATGTTTATGTACGTTTAATTTGATTAATCATAAATCTTTGTACGTTGAACGGTTATAACCGATCGAGATGTGCGTTTTCGTTCGAGACCCCCTAATATCGAGCATTAATGTTCAATTAGATCATGGGTTTGAGACCGAGAGGTCCTCCCGAGTCGACTGGCACCTTCGGACGCAGAAGTTGGCTAGTTTTGAGGGTGTTTCACGGCCACCGGAGCTTGGCCGGAGAGTGGCCGCTCCCGGTGCCGGATTTACGGGAAAGGGATAAGGGTGGTTTGGGTTTTTAAGAACATTTACACAATTGGTCCCTGAGGTTTCCAACTATTAACAACTAAAACTTAAAGTTTTGTTTTTAGTTTTAGCTCATTTACACTTTAGACCCTGAAGTTTTAAAATGTTATTATTTTATGCTAAAGCTAGTTAAATACAAGTTTTAAAATAACAGAACTTATATTATATTTATTTATTTCAAAGGTTAACACTTATTATGATTATTATTATTAATCTTGTTGTTATGATTATTATTGTTGTTAATATTATTATCACTAATATTATTATTATTAGTGTCATTATTATAATAATCATAATAGTGATTATTTTATTTAAGATTATCAACACTTTAAATTTTATAATAATAAGCAAACATTATATCACTTATAATGTTATTATTATTATATTAATTTGTTAATCACCAAATTAATTATTAAGTATAACAACCCCAAAGTTTCAAAACAGCATAAAAGACCCCTTTTAAGATTTAACAAAGATAACTTCTAAGTTAATAAAATTTACGAGATGTCACAGTCTCCCCAACTTAAAAGAATTTTGTCCCGAAATTAAAAATGAACTTAGATGAACAAAGGATTTATAATGAAAGGTAGGTGTACAACGACCAGTGATGGACGTTTGATTACAGATGAGATGTTTCACTCATGGAATCTTACAAGTCTCTTGATATAATGCATGCCAATTTGAATTCTTCTAGTGGAATACGAGACGCTTTGAAATTTGGCATATGAAATGTTAGAAAATGATGACGAGTTACCCGTGGTATGTTAGACTTATAAGCCATAACGTCTAGAATGTAGTGATGTTTTCGAAATCAATAAAAGACCATCAATTGTAGGAAAATTTGACCAATAGAGTTTAAGAATCCCACACGTCACTATATACAACGAAACGATCTTAACGCACATCTTGTGAATATGTATTGCTCCTTTGACCTACCATCGGTCTAAGAATAATACGATATGCGAAGATTTTGGGTTAAGTTTACCACAATGATTAGGAACATGGCTAATAGCAGAAGATGAATCAGTCATCCAAAATAACGATCGATGTTTTAACGTCATACCACGGTATACGAATATTTGAAACCGCTACAAGTCAATTTCTCGACCCGTTATCCCACATAAATCAAATTGAATTTAGTCAATCGGTCTATAATGCACCAATTGTCATCATGACATCTAAGATAAGGGGCACTTAGTGAGTGAAAAGTTAAACAGGAGATCCATAAGATCACGAATGTTAGGTCTTGTCATATGTGAAGGTAAGACACTTGGATACATACCAAGTGACGTCTTTTCCTTTATGCCAAACCCATGACTACAAGTTACGAAGGTTTATGAACCTCCACGTCTCAATGTAAGTAATAACGAGTCTCGTTAGTCGAAACCAAGATAGTGTTTTAAAGATTTCCAAGGTTAAGGGTTCAATAACGCAAACAATAAGACATGCATTTGTAACCATGTTTTGCAAGGTAACAAATTTCCAAATATAGATTGCATACGTAATTCATCAAACCCGTAAGTACAGTCGAGAACATTCGTATGACTAGAAAGACATAACCACAAGTTGATAATGTCTTTATTTAGTAGAAAGATTGCTTAAGAAGATTACCATCACACAAGCATGTGTTGATGATATCTCAAAATGAAAGTTGATAATAGGGAATAAATGGTTCGATATAGCTAGATCAAATCAGAACATATGAATAAAGGGAAAGAGATCATTTTAAGAATTTAAATGCTCCAAGCTTGGAATCAACATCAACCTAGAGCGATCGGGTCTCCTTTCAAGTTCAGAGATCATGCTTTGGCTTGATAGGTCGAAACACTAACATTGTTTCACCCTGCAAGTTAGTACATGTTTCTCGTCACTTGATTACAAACTTGGTAAGTTGAAGATCAAGAAATGAGAATAGTCATCAAGATGTGGTTTTCACTCCTAACTTGATGGTGTCTTCTCAAGGTATGACCTCTAACTTACCAATCAAAAAGCTCGATCCCAACTTATTATTGAGGATCCACAGAAATAAAACGAGGTAACTCACCATTAAGGTAAGGGAAATCACTCCTATCTTAACGGTGAAGTTTTACAAAAACAAAATATAACAAAATGAACTTCTTCATCAAAATCCAGAATTCACTCCTTCTTTGATGAAGTCGTCTTATTTGAACAAATACAATTCATAAAGATGATATTATCACCAAGGTATGGAATTCACGCCTATGTTGATGATTGAATTTCATAATAGCAAGAAAACAATTGAAGATTGACATTTGTCACCAAAGTACGGGTTTCAATCCTATTTTGGTGAGATCATGTCATTTGTGAAATGCCATTCCAAAGAAAATAATTGAAGTCAATCCTCGGGATAAGGAAATCACCCCGATCCAGAGGATGAAATTTTATAAATCACAATTGGAGACCATTTATCGAAACGAATAGAGAATCATCAAAGTAAGGGAATCACCCCTGTTTTGATGAGTTAGAATCATTTAGGAGATACGGGTGTTCTTAGTCATAGGTTGACTTGCAAACACTTGCATCTCTCACAGTGCAGACGGTACGGAGTTTGACTTAACGACGAAAGGAAATTAATATCAATTAGAAATTCGGAAAAGTTTCAAGTTACATCAATGTAACAAAAGAAAAAAAATCATCCTTACAAGCTTAAGATCAAAGTTCAAGATAACGGAAGTTGTTGTGGCGTTCAAATCTTGGATGGTTTCAATCGGGAAGACGAAATCAAGGGCAGGAAATTATTCAACACCACAATGAGATGTAAACATTCGATTCACAATCGAAAGGAATACATGGACTTCTCAAGATATGCGGTCAACCATAGCCTTATTGAAGGCACGCGTACTTATAAGTGATCACACATCTCAAGGGTTTCGAGTCAAGTAAATGGATTCAATGATCGAGTCAAATCACCATTCACACTTTGCCTAGACAAAGTATCCCGAGATGTAAGAATTCCACCTATAGCATTGCATGTTCTTAGTTATGGGACAAATCCTTAAGAAGACTTGAGAACCATAAGTAACGGTTTAAAGTTTTTGGATGACCATTCGGTTTAGATTCCCAATATCTTTGGGTATATTAAGATCCATGTTCACGTTGGTCAAGATATAGAAATAATTACATGAAACGCTCAACGTATAACGGTGTTTAAACGTAAGAGTTGAAATGTAAGTTAGGTTCAATATTAACAGGAACATTATGTGTGATAAGAATGAAAAGATACCAGTTCAAGGAATCAAAGATTTTTAAGATACAAAGAGGATGGTTCCATTTGGTAATGCATTACCATTTGGAATCGTTGACACGTCAAGGTAAATTGACCCATTTGCCATAGAGACTTGTGTATGTTGACCATAGTTTATCACTCATCCCAGAAATCCCCAGGTAAGCATAACTGGTCTCGTAATGAGATTTATACAATATGCTTGCCTTAGCCCGAAGGCCTTTTGCCAGGAAATCCAGAATACAGGTGTCTATGTGTCACACAAATTTCTTTGGTTTATGAAATCAAAACCTTGATGAGATTTTCATAGATTAGACATAGAGTCTAAGGAATTAAACCCACGATGATAAGTGTAGATTCCACATGTTGCCGAGAATAGGTTTAAGAAGTTCATTTGTCGGGGAGGGTCAAAAAGTCAAAGTTAAGTTTAGGGAGACAAGTAACTAGGTTTAAGCATACATAAGGCAATCCTATGCTAAGGCATCAAGTTGCACAAAAGGCATAGCATTAGGCATAGCATTATGTAGCATGCAAACAACATGTAAGCACAAAGGTATAAGGATCTTTCTATGAGGTTCATGCAACTATAGTCTAGGTCACCATTTTTAATAACCTAAATCCCTATAGTTATGGGCTCTGATACCAATCTGTCACACCCCAACCTTGACGACGGAAACATCGAGGAGTGAGAGTTAAGATCGTTCACAGCCACATAACGCTATTAATAATCCAAATATAATTTAAACATAAGTCTTAATTGTATCATTACAAACATAAGTCTCAAAGAAATTAAAAGTATAACATAGAATGTAACAAATCATTCTTATTTCATTTATTTAACTAGGTCCATTCCTAGATATGCAAGCTTCAAAGAGTAGATCATTACTTGAGGTATTCCTGAAACATGTTAAAAATAAAAGGTCAACATAAAAATGTTGGTGAGCATTCCATAGTTTGCAATACATAAGTATATAAAAGATGGCAATTCAAGTCATAAGTTAGTGAATAAAGTGATTAGAGATGTTATGAACAATGCAACAATCAAACCTCGACAAAGTTTTACAAGTCTCAAACGTTTAAAAGTATATACGATCAGCTAAGTGTACTTGGATCAACCAAAGTAGGCTTGTCTTACCCATAGATCTATGACTTTGCTGGGCTAGCAATAGTTAATGATTGTACATATAACGCCATAACATGGTAACCACAAAAGTTCAACTAACCACAACTTTACAAGGTGAATTGCCATAGGTTTACAAGTCTCCAATAAGTTTACAAGTGCAATAGTATAAGTTAACATGTTTCACCCCAAAGTGTGAAAATAAGAAAAAGGGGTATGGAAATACTCACATAAGCATTACAAGATGATAAGTAAAGATTAAGGGATGATCCAAAGTAATCCCAAGTATTCATTACAAGGCACCTAAATATGTATTACAAGTTGAAGATTAATAATATGAATGACGTTCAAATAATGATTAGGGTTTCGATTGGTATTCGGGGGTTTAAATAATTAAATAAAATAAGAATCGCTAACGTTTTGGTTTAATAAAGATAATGTAAATCAATTAAGTTTACGAATAAAAATGTCTCAACAATTTAAGTTATTGATTTAATAGAAATTAAGTATAATATGAGAAAAGAAATAATTAATTTAATAATTATTTATTTAAAGCTTGATAACGAGAATTAATTAAATACTTATTTAAATGACTTTAAAGTTATTTAAAATCATTTTATAAAGTTTTGAGCTTTTACAATGATTTAACATTAAGGTTTTATAATACAAAACCTTGAAAATAAAAATAAAGCAAATTACATTGTTTTATAAATTTTCAAGGATTTAAATAAAAGTTAACGAATAAATTTACTAATTAATTATGGTATAACATGATTAAATGATTAGATGAATAATTAGTTATTTAACACATAAATTTATAATATCTAAAATAATCTAAATTTGAACCATATTATATTTTAGCATTTAAATTTCATAAAAGAATTTATAATGTTTTATAACCTTTGTTATTCTAAAACAAATAACTTAATTTTAAAATCATAAGTTTTTAATACATTTAAAATTTAATTTAATAATTTCTAAAGTATTTTAGTTATAAAAATAACTTTTACTTTGATGTAACATCATATTAGTATAATTTTTAAAATTAACATATACAAGATTGGCTTTTAAAAAATAAATGCAGGAGGCCGGGTTCGAAACCGTGACCTCCAGCATACAAAGTTGATGTGGTAACTGGTTGGGCTAAACCCCAGAGCTTGTTTTAGATTACAAGTAAATAAATAAAAATCATTTTTCACATAAACCCCCAAATCGCTCAATAACCCTAGATTGTAAATGTTCCAAATTGTACCTCAATTTGATGTTGTTACCCAGATAAATCATAGGGCTTTTCTTTCCCATGTAATCTCGAGTAAGATGATGTATGAAACTCCCTTGATTACGACCGATTGATAATGTTTAAGCTTCGGGTTTAACTCGACTTACTCGCGAGGAAGAAGCAGCTTGGAATCGGTGAATGAGTGAAGTATTCGAGAAATTAATGGTTTAGAAAGTTGAAAGGAATCATATGAAGGCTTTCCCCTTTGTTAAATAGCCCCAATTTGTACGTTAAGGTGCCGGTTGGGTTTTGATTTCGATCTGAGCATTTCGGTTATGATTAGATATTTAATTGATGATTTAACTCGAATTAAACTATGCATTAAGCTTGGCAATGATTATCCGAACGTTTATGTACGTTTAATTTGATTAATCATAAATCTTTGTACGTTGAACGGTTATAACCGATCGAGATGTGCGTTTTGGTTCGAGACCCCCTAATATCGAGTATTAATGTTCAATTAGATCATGGGTTCGAGACCGAGAGGTCCTCCCGAGTCGAGTGGCACCTTCGGACGCAGAAGTTGGCTAGTTTTGAGGGTGTTTCACGGCCACCGGAGCTTGGCCGGAGAGTGGCCGCTCCCGGTGCCGGATTTACGGGAAAGGGATAAGGGTGGTTTGGGTTTTTAAGAACATTTACACAATTGGTCCCTGAGGTTTCCAACTATTAACAACTAAAACTTAAAGTTTTGTTTTTAGTTTTAGCTCATTTACACTTTAGACCCTGAAGTTTTAAAATGTTATTATTTTATGCTAAAGCTAGTTAAATACAAGTTTTAAAATAACAGAACTTATATTATATTTATTTATTTCAAAGGTTAACACTTATTATGATTATTATTATTAATATTATTGTTATGATTATTATTGTTGTTAATATTATTATCACTAATATTATTATTATTAGTGTCATTATTATAATAATAATAATAGTGATTATTTTATTTAAGATTATCAACACTTTAAATTTTATAATAATAAGCAAACATTATATCACTTATAATGTTATTATTATTATATTAATTTGTTAATCACCAAATTAATTATTAAGTATAACAACCCCAAAGTTTCAAAACGGCATAAAAGACCCCTTTTAAGATTTAACAAAGATAACTTCTAAGTTAATAAAATTTACGAGATGTCACACAACTTGTGACAACCAACTTCTAGGTCATAATTCTAACCTTTACCAACCTGCATCATTACCCATTCAATTAATACTGATGTTGATATCATTGCCAATACTACCATTAGCATTATTATTATTATTGTTGATTGTTGTTACCATTTTTGTTATTTCATGTGCTTTTGTGATGATTTAGCTAGTTTAAACTTTAGCTTAGGGGAAACTTAGTGTTTCGAGAAAGTCAATTAGTCACCCTTGCAAATTAAATCTTAACTGAAACAATTAAAATATGTGTATATACGTATAATTCGCGGTTGAAACCCTTATATGCATGCTTAATGCTTAATAACTAACTAGAGATTACCATCTAAAATACTCCACTACACTACAAAATAACACTACATAATACCAATTACCATTAAAATTAAAAATAAAAAACACTCCACTACAAGACAATTCGGCCGCCCCTCTCCCACTCTCTCCACCAATCCACTCCCTTCTACACCACCCACAATTGCCACCATCCTCCACCACTATCCTTGCATGCAACTTGAACACACAGACTCCACCATCACTCTCATTCCTCTCCCTCATCTCCTTCTCGGTTCTCTCTAGCTGAAACACACACACACACTCATGGTTCTAACATTTCAGCCATAATCATTGAAGAACACCATCAAACACCATCCGTAAAGCATTAAACTTGCAAGAGGATGCCACCATGTGAGCTTTTGATACACGGATTCACCACTATCGACTTCTCCAGCCCTTGTTCGAATCTTTCCAGATCATTTTGTCCCTCCACACTCTCCAAATCGTGAACCATACAAAGAGTAAGCTTCATCTTACCCGAAACAAGCTATGTCATGTGTTATTTTTCTTTTATCCACCAAAAACCATACTTTCTTTGTTCTAACAGAATCCTATATAAGTCATTCTATGGGTGTAACCCGATTTACACCTAGAAAACCCTCTTTTTGGGTGTTGTTACACCATCTAACTTGCACATCTTGTAATCTTCCAAAGCTAAGTTTGTAACCTGCTCAAAATAAGTTTTCTAACCTCCTAATAACCTGCTTTTAAAGTTTCAAAAGGTTTTGGTAATGTTTAATCACGAGTTATAACGTTTTACACATGTGTAATGGGTGAAAATGGTGTAATCACTATGTTTCCATCTTGTTCTTGAGTTGTATGTTGAAAGAGTGAGTTAGGCTTGGCATTTCATTAAGTTTTGGATGATATTGGGTGTATGATGAGATTTTAATGGGTGAAAATAATAAAATTATAGACTTGTAAGCATTTTGGACACATTTAGGGACCCGAAAGGTGGTGAAACAACTTAAAAATAAGAAAACATGGATTTTAACCATATTAAAAAGAATTCCAGGCTTTAAAAGAATTAATTGTTTGGACTGGATTTGTTGATTAAATGGTCAAAATACTAGTTAAAAGGAATTTTTAACTAAAACGGGTATTAATAGGGTGAAGTTTTGAGGAAAATCCTAGAAATAACGGTTTAAAAACTAAAATCCATGGAAACCATGTAATTTCAGTAATTTAAGTGCTATAAGATTTAAATGTGTTGAAAAATTGGTCAAACAAGCTTTTAAACGGTCATTTACAAGTAAAAACATGTTTTAACTGATTTAACATAAAAACGAGACTTTCAACTAAAAGAAGCTTGAAATACATTTTTAACAGATTAGAAACTTATAAAAATTTCATTAAGATAATATTTAAAAGGTCTAAGACTAAAATATGGAAATCAATACTTAACCGTTACCGGTAACGTAAAACATAAGAATATTAAACCCAGACTT
Organism: Flaveria ramosissima; assembly: GCA_025215565.1. Classification (NCBI taxonomy): domain Eukaryota; kingdom Viridiplantae; phylum Streptophyta; class Magnoliopsida; order Asterales; family Asteraceae; genus Flaveria; species Flaveria ramosissima. The sequence goes on from CM046036.1 coordinate 33,182,136, forward strand.
AAATTCTGAAAACTTGGAGTAAACTTACTTAAAATAAGTTACTTAACTTCAAGAACCTAATATTTGGCCATAAAAGTCATTAAATGCAAGAAATTAAACTTTGGGGTAGAAATTGTAAATTTTGAAAACTTGGACGACTAAACTGTAAATTTTGCCAAACCTCAATAAATCGAACCCTTGGACTAAAAATCATTTAGAAAACTCAAAATAACTTGTATAGATGATCCAACATGGTAAATCATGTATTCTTTCTTAAGAAACCCTAACTTTCTATAAAAGGAAACTTTTTATATAAAGACTTAGCAAACCAAAAGCTAGCAAGACATTAACCTCATGACACACCTACTACATCTCCATAACCCTAGAATTAGTGGCATAACACTTAAATCTTGATTGTAGGGTGCTAGACTTGAGACTCTTTCCCGGTACACAAAGAATCCTTTGCTTGAATCTTAAGGTGAGTTCCAGTGTCCCTTTTTACTACTGTTTTTGGGATGAAACATGATATGCTTGAATTGAAACCTTTTATAAGTTATTGTATGATACTTGAATGTTGGGGTTAATGTTAGAACCTGCTTTTATTTGTATCACGATCATTAATTCTTGTGTGAACCGCTTGTTTTATATTGGTAGATCTACATGGGGAATCCCCGACACATAGTGCCTTCCGTTATGAACGGGAAGGGTACCACACACTGAGATCCTGCGGTGTCGTTTGTGGCATGTGACAAGTTTTTATAAGATACTAGGTGAACCATCCGGCAGGTATGGTCCACTGTTTTGAGGCTCAGTTCTTCCTTCGGGATTAACCGTTATAACATAACTTTTGAAGAGGCTAGCCGGGAACGAGTGCGGGGTTGATAGTGATCCCCCACAAAAGTGAATATATGATTCTTTTAAATCAAATACGGATTCTATTGAATCCTTTTGTTTTTAAACTTTAAGTACTTGAATTCACAATCTTTTTAGTTGACACAAATTTTCTTTTGAGCATGTTTCAGGTAATCCATGAAGGGACTCTAGCGGTTGTTGAAGACCTAGACCTAGCACCGTGACCATGGCATTGGCTTGTTTGATTTTAAAACATTTTGAACAATTTACAATTTTTGTTGATGACTACATTTTGTCTTAATGTTGGATGTACGATACATTTGTGGGCTAGACCTATTTCTAGCCCCGGTTTCTTTAAACTTTAATGCCATGTGATGTTCTCTCCTTTTATGCTCTTATGATAGTTTGTTTCCGCTGCCATATGTGTTACTAGTCTGTGACGTCCCAGCCTACCTGGGCCCCGGGCGTGACAGATTGGTATCAGAGCCAAAGGTTGTAGAGACGTCGGGAATACCATAGTAAGACCCTACGCTACAACCCTGATACCTTAGAAACGTCCTTGTGGGAAAGTGTTAGGATGATCGGTTTGGGTAAATTGATGATTACACTTGATCAACGTAATCATGAATTTACCTGAGCGCAAGTTCCAGCATGGACATTTAGGTAATGATTGGACTTTTTCTGTTTGAAACTTATGATTTCTGAAATTTCTTTTGAAGTGGTCTAAAGGTTTTTCCTAAGTATAAACTACTCTACCTGTTGTTATTTGAGGAAGCTACTGATCTCTGAACTATTACTTACTGATACCTCTGGTTATTAATACTATTGGGATATCTGATACTATTGCCATCACTACCATAAGTACTATTATTATAACAATCATGAGCTATGAGAAACCAAATTACTCATTATATTTCTTACAGGACATTAAAGCTATGGCTCACAAGGGTAAGGCACCGGCATACCCTACTGACGGGACTGCACCATCTAGGCGCCTCAGGAAGGCGACACCACGAACGGAGTATGAGGAGTATATGAGGAGATGCGGACATCCGGGATGGATATCCGTTACATCCGACGATACCGAGCCGTCAGAAGACTCTTCCTCGACATCCTCCTCCAGGAGCCGGACGCGCTCCCATTCACCTCATGTCGCAGCTCCTACCCACTCACCTATCCCACCTATCGGGGATAGGGGTGCACGTGTGATCACCCGCCCACGCAAGAGTGCAAGGCAAGGTCCCTCAGTCTCCTTTAGGATGCCACCTCCTCCCCCACCATCTGTTAGGATTCCGACACCTGCACCACCGTCATTTGACCCACTCCACCACCACCCACATGACGAGCACTGGATGCCACCGAGGCACAGCATGTATGATGGCCCTAGTGTGCTAGCTGGTGACAGGTACTCCTAGTCTAGCCGCTGGGCAAGCGACGTAGGTCCCTCCGATGCTGCACTAGACGAGATTCTGAACACCATTCGTCGTCACAAGCTGACCCTCCAGCACGCCACTCGGACCTCCCAGTCTGCCCAGTTTCAGGCCATGATGGCTTCGCACGGGGTCCAGCGGTTGGATAAAGAACAGAGGAAGAAGAACTCGGGATGGCTATGGTGGTTGAAGAAAAGTGGATGTGAGAGCTTGGAGAGGATGTGGGATTATCTGTCTTCTAGACAGTTGAAGGAAACTAATTCTATTATTATCTGATACTATTATTATTATTATGGGGGTGATGGTACCTTTCAACTTGTAAGAGTATAACTCTGAGACAATTATGTTTGCTGATACTATTAACTCTATCTCTCTAAGAAACTATTTAAAAATTGCTAAAATCTTGCCGAGCTATTTATATTGAATTGCAACGTGTTATGTTATCGTTGGGAATATTGACCCGTGTCCATTATGGATGAATTGTCTTAAGCTAATTTAATGAAACATTTTCTTGTTAGAGGTATTTAGTGGTATGTATGATACACTCCCTCTTTCTAGGACGCAGTAGTTTAGGGTAAATGATGCATGGGCTACTCGAAACCAATTATGAGATGCTAAACAAAAATTTATCTGTGATGCTATCAGAATGCCAACTAGGAGATGAACCCACATTGGAAGACGAGGAGCTACTAGAGGCCGCCGTGAAGGGGTTAGACAAACCAGAAACCAAAACCCTACTCCACCAGGAACCCCTCGTGGAGAGAATGCTAACCAAGGGAATGATGAAAGAATTGCAAATCTTGTGGCACAACAGATTGCTAACGTTATTCTTACCATTATAGCCCAGATCAACGTAGATCAAAGTAATGGTGGTGGTGATTGATGTATTCGAAAACAACGAGGGCAATAACGAGGAAGTTGAAGCACTGAAGAATGGATGCTCCTACAAAACTTTCATGGCATGCAAGCCAAAAGATTTCTATGGCACTAAGGGTGCGATAGAGACGTACCGATGGATTGATGAAATAGAAGCTGTCTTAGACATTAATGAGTGTAAAATGGACCACATGGTGAGTTTCGCATCCCAGTCACTCAAGGGATCGGCACTAGAATGGTGGAAGACGGTTATTCTGCCCCGGGGAAGGAACGCTGCTAACCGAATGAGCTGGACCGAGTTCAGGGAGTTGAGAGCCAGCAAATACTGCCCCATCAACCAACTGGAGAAGCTAGAGTCTGAATTCCTGAGCCTAGAGATGAAAGGTCCTAATTACATAGAGTACATCAACCGCTTCTTAGCCCTGTCTCGACTGGTGCCATACCTGGTGACACCTGAATCTAAGGGCGTAGCGCGATTTATTTGGGGGCTAAATCCTAGAGTCAAGGGAATGGTTCAATCCTCCAGGCCTTTAACCTTGCAAGTTGCGATTGACTTCACCAGCAGTTTGACTGATGATTTAGTTAGGGCTGGATGGACTAAGCAAACTAGGACTAAAGAGAAGAGGAAGCCGATGGGTGAGAAAAGGAAGTGGTTTGATGTGAAGAGAGCAATTGGCAGTAGTAGCGGGTCAAGCAAGAAGAGTTTTGAAGGTGTGAGGCGCGATGACCAAGGTGGGAGGACAAGGAAGCTATACTCGGGTACAAGCCCATTCTGCAACAAGTGCAAACTGCATCATCAAGGGGATTGCAACCCGATGCCCTGCTTCCGATGCAAACGACTAGGTCATTTAATCAAGGATTGTACGTATGCGCTGGGTAAACAATGCTATGAATGTTGAGACGCAGGGCACATGAGGAACAAGTGTCCTAAGCTGGGAAGAGATAAGGAAGCCAGGCCCAACAAGCCTAAGGGAAGAGCATTCGTGATGAAGCCAGCCGATGTTCGCAAAGAACCTGATGTGGTCAATAGTACGTTCCTTATAAACAACCATCCTGCTACCGTTCTATTTGATACTAGAGCAACTGCTAGTTTTGTCTTTAGCACTCTTAGGCCTTTGATTGACTTGAGTGCATGTATCCTGACTGATCCATTTATCATAGAATTAGCTGACAGTAATAATATTAAAACTAATGAAGTCATCAAGGATTGTTTAATGAATCTAGAAGGTAGCACATTTAAGATAAACTTGATGCCTATTTAGCTAGGAGGATTGATGTGGTTGTTGGTATGGATTGGCTGGCTAAGCATAGAGTCAAGATCGTGTGTGATGAACGCCTACTTAGAATACCGTTGAGCGACTGGAAAGTGCTAGTGGTTCGTGGCGAAGAAAGTGACACGCTATGTCCTATGATATCTCATCTGAAAGCTACCAACAGTCTTAAGAAAGGACGCCCAGCTTTCATGGTCTATGTAATGAAGGCTAAAGAGGAGAAGAAGATTGATGATATTCCAGTGGTTTCTGAATACCCAGAAGTATTTCCCGAAGATCTACCGGGACTCCCTCCGAACCGACAGGTCGAGTTCCAAATAGATCTATTGCCTAGTGTTGCACCGGTAGCCAAGGCACCATATCGACTCGCCCCTCCCGAGATGAAGGAACTAATTTTACAAATCCAAGAACTACTCGACAAGGGATTTATTCGGTAGAGTGTTTCTCCATGGGGTGCCCCGGTACTATTTGTGAAGAAGAAGGATGGAACCCTACGTATGTGCATTGATTACCGGGAACTGAACAAGTTGACTATAAAGAACCGTTACCCTCTCTCGAAAATCGACGACCAATTAGATCAATTGCAGGGAGCAAGTTACTTTTCTATAATTGATTTAAGATCAGGATATCATCAGCTGAGGATAAGAGAAGAAGACATACCCAAAACGGCCTTTAGGACAAGGTATGGACATTGTGAGTATCTGGTCATGCCCTTTGGACTGACTAACACACCAGCGGCATTTATGGATCTCATGAACCGTGTATGTCGCCCATATCTTGACAAATTTGTGATCGTGTTTATCGACGACATCCTAATCTACTCCCGTAAAGGAAGAGCATGAGAAGCACCTTAGGCTGATTCTTGAGTTGCTGTAGAATGAGCAATTATATGCAAGTTCTCCAAATGTGAATTTTGGATGCGAGAGATCCAATTTCTAGAGCATGTGGTAAATGAGAATGGGATTCAAGTTGACCCTTCTAAGATTGAGGCTATTAAGGACTGGAAAATTTTTAAAACTCCTACCGAGATAAGGCAATTCCTTGGCTTGGCCGGATACTACAGAAGGTTTATTAAGGACTTCTCGCTCATTGTGCAACCATTGACTGCTCTGACAAAAGAAAAATATAACCTTTGTGTGGGAACGAGAGCAAAATGAAGCATTCGAAACGCTCAAAGAGAAACTGTGTAGTGCACCTATCCTCGCCCTCCTAGAATGAATTGAGGAATTCGTGGTCAATTGTGACGCCTCGCATCAAGGACTAGGATGCGTGCTAATGCATCGCAACAAGGTAATTGCTTATGCATCAAGACTACTAAACGCCCATGAGAAGAACTACACAACGCATGATCTAGAATTGGGTGCCGTGGTGTTTGCGCTCAAAATGTGGAGGCATTATCTATATGGCACAAAGTGCATTATTTACACTGACCATAGAAGTTTGCAACACATTCTGTACCCGAAGATACTAAACATGCGCCAGAGAAGATGGGTTGAGTTATTGAATGATTACGAATACGAAATTCGCTACCATCCTGGCAAGGCCAATGTAGTGGTAGAAGCCTTGAGCCGGAAAGAAAAAGAAAAACCACTTCGCATCCGTGCCTTAAGTATGAGTGTATACACTGACCTTATCGCGAGACTAAAGGAGGCACAAGGCAAAGCGCTAAAGGATAATAAGTTAGTAGGGGAATTGTTGACAGGAATGGAGAAGCGATTAGAGCTGAGCAGAGTTGGTATATATAAATATGAAAGGAGAACGTGGGTACCAAAGTACGAGGGAATCAGAGAGGTAATCCTCGACGAAGCCCACAAATCTAGGTACTCGGTTAACCCTGGAAGTGACAAGATGTACCAAGATCTAAAGGCACCTTTCTGGTGGCCTGGGATAAAGAAATCTATCGCCTTTTATGTTGGCAAGTCTCTGACGTGCGCCATGGTGAAGGCTGAAAATCAAAAGCCGTCAGGGACGTTGCAGCAACCCGAAATTCCAGAGTGGAAGTGGGATAAGGTCACAATGGATTTTGTCACAAAGTTACCCAGAACTTTTAGAGGTCATGATGCTATTTGGGTAATAGTGGATAGGCTAACTAAATTAGTTCACTTCTTGCCGATTCGAGAAGACTACGACCTGACGAAGCTGGCTCAACTGTACATCGATGAAATAGTGACCAGGCATGATGTGCCTCCGTTGATCATCTCAGGTCATGATAGTCGCTTCACTTCTCGTTTCTGGAGATCACTCCAGCAAGCCTTGGGAACCCGTTTAGATCTAAGCACTGCATACCACCCACAAACTGATGGTCAGAGTGAAAGAACTATTCAAACCCTGGAAGATATGCTAAGAGCTTGCGTGATTGACTTTGGTGGGAACTGGGACAATCATCTTCCTTTGGTAGAGTTCTCCCATAACAAGTATAAAGGCAGCCCCGTATGAGACCCTATATGGTAGGAAATGCCGATCACCATTGAGCTGAAATGAGATCGATGACAGCCAAGTAATGGGACCCGACTTCGTGTTGGAGACCACCGACAATATATTTAAAATCAAGGAGCGTTAAAGAGCAGCCAAGGACCGTCAAAAGAAATACGCTGACAGAAGACGAAAACCTTTGGAATTTCAAGTGGGTGATAGGGTAATGCTAAAAGTAGCACCATGGAAGGGTACTATGTGGTTTGGAAAGAGAGGAAAGCTAAGCCCGAGATACATTGGACTGTTTGAGATACTAACAAGAATTGGTCTCGTGGTATATAAATTAAAGCTACCTCAGGAGTTAAGCTAAATACATGACACCTTCCATGTGTCAAACCTAAAGAAGTTCCTGGTAGACAAGACCATGGAGATACCATTGAAGGAAGCTAGGATAACCACAAGTTGAACTTCATGGAAGAGCCTATAGAGATCGATGACCGGCTGGTCATGAAACTCAGACGAAGTCGCATACCCAAGGTCAAGGTATGATGGAATTCTAGGCGAGGACCTGAATTCACCTGGGAGCGAGAAGATGAGATGAGAAAGAGTTATCCGCACCTCTTCAAACCCACCCATTCTGAATCTAATCAAAGCTAAAATTTCAGGACGAAATTTCTTAAACGGTGGGAGAATGTAACAACCGACCTCTAGGTCACAATTCTAACCCTTACCAACCTGCATCATTACCCATTCAATTAATATTAATGTTGTTATCATTGCCAATACTACCATTAGCATTATTATTACTGTTGATTGTTGTTACCATTTTGGTTATTTCATGTGCTTTTGTGATGATTTAGCTAGTTCACGCTTTAGTTTAGGGGAAACTTAGTGTTCCGGGAAAATCAATTAGTCACCCTTGAAAATTAAATCTTAATTGAAACAATTAAAATATGTGTATATACACATAATTCGCAGTTGAAACACTCATATGCATGCTTAATGCTTAATAACTAACTAGAGATTACCATCTAAAATAATCCACTACACTACAAAATAACACTACATAATAACAATTACCATTAAAATTAAAAATAAAAAACACTCCACTACAAGACAATTCGGCCGCCCCCCTCTCCCACACTCTCCACCAATCCACTCCCTTCTACACCACCCACAATTGCCACCATCCTCCACCACTATCCTTGCATGCAACTTGAACACACACACTCCACCATCACTCTCATTCCTCTCCCTCATCTCCCTCTCGGTTCTCTCTAGCTGAAGCACACACACACTCACGGTTCTAGCACATTTCAGCCATAATCATCGAAGAACACCATCAAACACCATCGATAAAGCATCAAACTTGCAAGAGGGTACCACCTTGTGAGCTTTTTGATACACGGATTCACCTCTTTCGACTTCTCCAGCCCTTATTTGAAGATTTCCATATCTTTTTGTCCCTCCACACTCTCCAAATCATGAACCATACAAAGAGTAAGCTTCATCTTACTCGAAACAAGCTATGTCATGTGTTATTTTTCTTTTATCCACCAAAAACCTTACATTATTTGTTCTAACAGAAGCCTACTGCTATCACCTTGTTCTTGAGGAGCTTATAACGTTCTTGAAGGTATCCACGCGTTATATAAGTCATTCTATGGGTGTAACCCGATTTATATCTAGAAAACCCTCTTTTTGGGTGTTGTTACACCATCTAACTTGCACATCTTGTAATCTTCCGAAGCTAAGTTTGTAACCTGCTCAAAACAGTTTTCTAACCTCCTAATAACCTGCTTTTAAAGTTACAAAAAGTTTTGGTAATGTTTAATCACGAGTTATAACGTTTTACACATGTGTAATGGGTGAAAATGGTGTAATCACTATGTTTCCATCTTGTTCTTGAGTTGTATGTTGAAACTGTGAGTTAGGCTTGGTATTTCAGTATGTTTTGGATGATATTGGGTGTATGATGAGATGTTAATGGCTGAAAATAATAAAGTTATAGACTTGTAAGCATTTTGGACACATTTGGGGACCCGAAAGATGGTGAAACAACTTAAAAATAAGAAAACTTGGATTTTAACCATATTAAAAAAATTCTAGACTTTAAAAGAGTAAATAAAGTGTTTGGACTGGATTTGTTGATTAAATGGTCAAAAGACTAGTTAAAAAGAATTTTAACTAAAAACAGGTATTAACCGGGTGACGTTTTGAGGAGTATCCTAGAAATGATGGTATAAAAACCGAAATCCATGGAAAACATGTTATTTCAATAAGTTAAGTGCTATAAGATTTAAAGGTATTGAAAAATTGGTCAAACAAGATTTTAAACGGTCATTTACGGGTAAAAACGTGTTTTAACGGGTTTAACATAAAAACGAGGCTTTCAGCTAAAAGAAGCTTGAAATACATTTTTAACAGATTAGAAACTTATAAAAATGTCATTAAGATAATATTTAAAAGGTCTAATACTAAAAATATGGAAATCAATACATAACCGTTAAAAACCTTTGGTTTTACCGTAACCAGTAACGTAAAACATAAGAATATTAAACCCGGACCTAAATTCTCAAAACTTGGAGTAAACTTACTTAAAATAAGTTCCTTAACTTCAAGAACGTAATATTTGGCCATAAAAGTCATTAAATGCAAGAAATCAAACTTTGGGGTAGAAATTGTAAATTTTGGAAACTTGAAGGACTAAACTGTAAATTTTGCCAAAGCTCAATAAACCGGCCCCTTGGACTAATAATCATTTAGAAAACTCAAACTAACTTGTATAGGTGATCCAACATGGTAAATCATGTATTCCTTCTTAAGAAACCCCAACTTTCTATTAAAGGAAACCTTTTATATAAAGACTTAGCAAACCAAAAGCTAGTAAGACATTAACCTCATGACACACCTAGTGCATCTCCATAACCCTAGAATTAGATGCTTAATACTTAAATCTTGATGGTAGGATGCTAGACTTGAGACTCTTTCCCGGTACACGAAGAATCCTTTGCTTGAATCTTAAGGTGAGTTCTAGTGTCCCCTTTTTACTACTGTTTTTGAGATGAAACATTCTAGGCTTGAATTGAATCCTTTTATGAGTTATTGTATGATACTTGAATATTGGGTTAATGTTAAAACCTGCTTTTATTTGTATCACGATCATTAATTCTTTTGTGAACCGCTTGTTTTATATGGGTAGATCTACTTGGGGAATCCCCCACACACAATGCCTTCCCTGATGAACAGGAAGGGTATCACACTGAGATCCTGCGGGGTCGTTTGTGGCATGTGACAAGTTTTTATAAGATACTAGGTGAATCGTCCGACAGGTATGGTCCACTGTTTTGAGGCTCAATTCTTCTTTCGAGATTAACTGGTATAACATAACTTTTGAAGAGCCTAGTCCGGACTGAGTGCAGGGTTGATTGTGATCCCCCACAACAGTGAATCTATGATTCTTTTAAATAAAATGTGGACTCTATTGAATCCTTTTCTTTTTAAACTTTAAGCACTTAAATTCACCAACTTTTTAGTTGACACAAATTTTCTTTTGAGCATGTTTTAGGTAATCCATGAAGGGACTCTAGCGGTTGTTGAAGACCTAGACCTAGCACCGTGACCATGGCATTGGTTTGTTTGATTTTAAAACATTTTGAACAATTTACAATTATTGTTGATGAGTACATTTTGTCTTAATGTTGGATGTACTATACATTTGGGGGCTAGACCTATTTCTATCCGTGGTTTCTTTTAAACTTTAATGCCATGTGATGTTCTCTCCTTTTGTGCTCTTATGATGGTTTGTTTCCGCTGCCATATGGTTGCTAGTCTGTGACGTCCCACCCTACCTGGGCCGGGGGTGACACAGCTTTCGCACACAAATCTAATGAAAATTCAGATCTGAATGAGTTTAACACCAAATTGTGATTCAATTCATGTTTCTGATGATGAAACACAACTGATTCAATAATTAATTGATCAAATTGTTCTTAATCACAGATTCAAGTGATTCATAGAGCTCAAAATGTCGGTATTAAGCTCAAATCACTAAACCGAAAGCTCTGATACCATTTGATAGGTTCAAATGGATCGATCTGTGATTATATTGTAATGCAATGAACAATTATAAGTACAAAGTAATCAAACACATGTAAATACTTCAAAAATTCATAGCAAATTTCATTGATAGCAAATGCAAAGTGGATACAATGTACACAGTTAATAACAGACATTCTAACATATTCTCTCCTTGTAAAATACATATAATATCCTATTTATACTAACAATGAAAATTAAAGAACGTATATTTACACAATAAGTCCCTATACTATGACAAAAGAACAAAAACATAAAGACTAATGCTTATCTTCAAAAGAGCTCCAACAAGATCAACCAATCCTTTCACTATTTGCCTACCTTTAAATCCTCCTTCATACCTAATGTTTGCAAAGAATATTATAATCTCATCCTCATCAAGCTCTAGAGGAGTATTAGCATCATCACCAAATTGTAGACATTGTCTTATAGTTTGTTCAGTGATAGAGAGGGTATGATCAGCAGAGATTCTTCCAGAATGAGTCTTTAATCCATCGATATCAGTCACTCCAGCAGTACTCCAGAAAGAGATGAAATTCACATAGATAATGGGTCTAACTGTGATGGCATGAGCAACTCTTGTCGTTAAGATGAATCTGATCATGTCTCTTAGCCCCTCAACATCGGGTAAATCCAGGTCAAGATACCTACTAACATTGTGGAGATTGCTCCATATGAGATTAACCATTTACCTCTACATTAGAGACATATGAATTAGTTGATTCACAATCATCAAATAACACAATTAAAATCAGGTTGGCTATTCATATTTTGACTTTATTTGGTTAAAACTAAAAGATCATGGGTACTATTTCATAGAAATTTTGACCTAACTTGAATTTGTAACAAATAATCAATTTTGTTGTGTTTTATATTGATGATCTTTTCTGTTTTTAGTATCTTTTAACACTGAAACAAAAGTTTTGACTTCGACATTTTCGGTTCTTTGTTCCCCTATTCATGCGATGAAACTAGGGTTTTGAAAATCAATTGTTCATTGTTACTTTCATCACTATTGATTTCATTACACTCAAAAATGTCTTTCAATCCTTAGTTTAAGGTTAATTTTTATGATACTTTCTTGACCTCGGGTTCTAAGTTCATCACAAGTTTGACGGTTTAGGTCTTTGAATCCATTGATTATCACCTTGTTTCAATACTACTGTTATTGAGAATCGAAAATGAGGAGAAATGACGTTTAATGAACACTAAAATCAGAATATGAGTGATGATGTTGATGAAGGATGAAGAACAGTGATAAAAACGCTCGTCGCACTTTAAATATCTCAAATTTGAAAAGTATAAAATGACTCTTATTAATCGGTTTAATAGTCAAATTAAAGGCTTTTACAAACTTTACAAGTTTCTAAACAAATGCAGAGGAACACACTATAGCAAATGTGGAGGATCACGTGTCAATAATTTGGTGTTTAATTGATATAAATGCTTGATTTTACATCATGATTATGGTGAAATGAGTTCAAGTTGTTTTTGTTTTGAGTTGTAGGTGTTTGGAGCTAAAGGAGGCTTATTTTGGATGAAAAGAACCAAAACACGCAACTACAAGGACTGAAGATGTAAATATCAAAAGTTATAACAAAAGGCACAAATTTAGGTGTACCGGCGTATAATATGCCGGATTTGGGCGTATAATACGTCGGGCGGCGTACGAGCGGCGTATCAGTGGGCGTATATGAAGAAAAAAGCTGAAAGTTGGGCGTATGGTAGCTGATAGGGGTGTATGATACGCCCATGTGCCGAACAACTTGCCGAATTTTGTGGATTTTCAAGTTTATTAAGCCAAATCAACGCTAATTCGAGGAGGAACTTTTCCTAGACGATCTCAAGTGATTTCAAGGTGTGTTTTTGGTTTTTCAAGCTTCCCAATATCATCTAAATCATCATTGATCATCATCAAGTGAAGATTGAAGATTTGATGAAGACAATACGTGGCTAGGTTTCTTGTAATTTTTTTCGGGTAGAGAGTTCTTATCAAGTGATATGGTTAGTAGTATTTAGGGTTTTTATGTTAAACACTTTGTGATTGAATGTAATTGAAGTTTTGATTGAGTTAAAAAATTTGTTTATAAAAAAAGTAATTTGCTTTATCATCAGTTTTCGGTTTCCTTGCATCGTTAGCTCATTGAGAAAGGTGAATAACGTGATATAGATGAATTGATTGTTGGGTATTCTACCTTTGAAGAAATTTAAGATTTCCAATAATTATTGAAGATGAAGACTTGAAGAACAATAGTAACAAAAGTATTAGTCTAGGGTAATTTTATAAATATTGTAAATGCTAGACTAGTATAAATAGCAACATATATCATTATTGTAATGTGCGTGGATGGTTCACCATCAAGGGTGGTGTTGATACATATGTCCCTAGTTTATGTGCTTAATGTAAAAATCTGTCATGGCTTACATATGTGTAATGAAACAATGTAATAATATATGATTTTTGCTTTGATGTTTACTTATATCTCATTCATATATATAAACTTATTATATTGGTTTGAAGTTGTTATATGATGATTCATGCTAATGGACCATACTTATGGACCATACGCATGAATACATCATGCTAATGAACTAGTCGCACGACTGAACCAGACGACTGGATCAGTCGTACGAGTGAGACATGAGATTGACTCAGTCGCACGATTGAACTTTCAGTCATGCGTATGAATCAGTCGCATGGGTCAGTCGCACGAGTGTACCATGCTAATGGTTCAGTCACATGAATGAAGACTTCAAACCTATAAATACCACTTAATTCGTGGAAAACAAGACTTTTGACACATACTCATAACCTAGCCGTCAAGAGCGTCCAGAAAGCCTATTCCAAGTTCATAGTTCGCATCTGATCTTTTTCTACTCATTCTTAACATTTCTTTAATGGTTAATTGATCGTGATTGCGTTCTTACTGATTGGATCGCCAATCAAATAGGATTTCGCACTATTTGATCTGGTTTCATGCATTATCAGTTAGTATTCCGTACGTACACGGTCCTGACAAGTGGTATCAGAGCTTTGGCTCTTGATTTTGTGTGTGATTCGATTAGTCTCGGTGTAAAAATCACGTTTTTCATTCAAAGGAGTCACTTTTTGAGTAAAACAGTGTTTTCGACGTCTCTAGGTCTCAAAGTTTGCGTTTTTCGGCATAAGGCAGATTAGGGTTCTTGAAAAATCGTGTTTTTGTTTCAAAGTTCCAAAAACCTTCGATTTTGCAAAAACAGCAGCCTTCAGTCGCACGATTAGCTCAATCGCGCGACTGAACTCAATCGCACACCCCATTCGTACAATTGAACTCAGTCGCTCACTCATTCGTACGACTGAACAACCCCATTCGCTTGTCTTCAATCGCACACTCCATATGTATGACTGAATCCAATCGCACAATTGAATTCATTCGCACACTTCAATCGCATACCTCATCTGCGCGACTGAACAATTCCAGTCGTTTGAGTCCATTCGTCCATTTCAATCACACGACTGAATCCAATCGCACGATTGAATTCATTCGCACCCCTCATTTGCACGAGTGATCCGTACGTATAGTCCATTCGCACGAGTGAGCCAGTCTAGTTTTAAAGTTCAAAGGTTAAAGAGATGGAAGATCAGTTCTCTGCTTTTACTGCCGGAAAGGACTCTCGCATCCAGAACCTTCTGCTTCTGGAAAATGAAATTGGGAATCACAATAAACTACCAAAACTTATAACGTTAGATGATTACCCATAATGGAAATAGAGGTTCGAGATCTATCTAAATGTGGTTGATCCCAATCTTTGGGAATCCATTGAGACAGGTTATAGTATGCCAGTCGGTGCTGATGGTGTTATGCTAACTTTGGGAGGTATGACTGACAGCCAGAAAGCTAAGTACAATGTTGAAAAGAATGTGTATGCCCTATTGACTCAGTCCATACCGAAAGATATCTTTCATCACTTTTCTGAGAACAAACAGGCGAAAAAGTTATGGGAAGCTTTGGAGAAAAGATATGATGGGAATGCAACATTAAAGGCTTTAAAGGCAAAGGCTCTCAAGAAGGAGTTTGATAACTTCTCGTCAATAGGGAAAGAAAGCTTGGACGATATTATCAACAGATTCTACCATCTGATGAGTGAGCTGCACGCTCATGGGGTAACAACGTCTATGGAAGATAAAGTGTCAAGTTTTGCAGATGGTTTGCCGGAGAAATGGGACTCGTATGTGTCTAATCTGAGACAGAACGATATTCTTGCAAAGTTGGATATAAATGATTTCATAATAAAGTTAAGAGAGGAAGAACTGAGAATGAAGTACAGGTCACAGAAAGGATCCTACGACCAGAATCCTTCACTTTATAACTCATCTCCCACTCCAACCAGTTCAGGAGCACCACTTCAAACTGCCTTTGTGTCTAGTTCAGTAGCTCCTTCCCAAACCACTACTTCAGGATCAGAAACGTCAGGGTCATCTTGGACACAATATATAGTACCTAAAGCCAATGCTACTAAGTTGAAGACCGAGAATCTCGGTAATATAACAGTGGAAGTTGCAAAGGAGCATATGGATCTTCTAGCAGATGTTGTCCATTCCTATGATGGTCTAGTTTCAGGGAAGATTGGCAATTGCCATCTTGCAGATGAATATTATGAGCAGGTGGACGAAAATGAACAAGAGAGAATGGATATCATGTGGGCCTTGGCGAGTGCTGTAAGAAGGGCGAAGAAGTTTGTATAAAAGACAAGAAAGAATTTAGTAGCCACAAACGACACAACCTTTGGTTTCGACAAAACCAAAGTTACCTACTTTAATTGTGGTGAAAAGGGGCATTTCAAACGTGAATGTGTAAAGCCCAAGAAAACAGGTAACGGAAATCCGTTCTCAACCTTCAACCGTCAAGACAAAGACAGGAGTGGAACTACCTCTTCATGCAAAGAGACAAAGGCCTTGACTGCTCAAGGTGACGAAGGGCAGGACTGGACCTTCCGTTTTGTGTCTCCGGGTGAATGAAACATTGCCTGTGTCGAGGGATTGGATGATGGCTCTGCGAGTGAAGATGAAATCACAGTTGAACAAGTAATGTCAGATAACGAAGAAGCTGTGAATGTGGTAAATCACCTGGTTGAAGAAGAACTCAGAACGACATGTTCAGAATCTCCAGCATCCGAAGAGTCTAACTCTGCATTGATGGCTGACTCAATTGATTCTTCACAGGTAAGTACTAAAGACCAACTTTTTGAAAAACATGCTTGTATTGAATGTAACAAATTTAGAGAAAGCATTGATTTGAAATTTTTAGGTTATTAGATCACAATGATAACTTAGTAAATGATTTACAACTGTGCACAGAAGCTAATCGTATTTTAAAACAAAATGAGTGCAGTTACAAAGAAAAAATAGAACTTTTATGTAAACAACTAAAGGAAACCGAGGTTGTTGCTTTTAATCAAGCTAATGATATAAAGTTTTATTTAAACTCTCTGGAAGAAACAAAGAAAGAAAAAGCAGTTTTAGAAGTCGAGGTAAATTCTTTAAAACAAAAACTGCATAGTTGGACCGGTTCTTCTCATATTGTTCAACACTTAGTGAAAGAACGAAATAATGGGGAAGGGTTGGGTTACAAAGTAGTTCCACCACCACATGAGATCATGTTAAATACAAAATGTAGACCTGTAAATAACAACCCAATTAAGGATCATGTGGTGTCAACTCCTCTGGTTAGTGATCCAGATTCCAATGGTAAACCGGTGAACTCTGTCACTAAATAGAAGGAGTCTACATTAAAATCAAAAGGAAAGATGCCCATTGAAATTTGGATAATCAATTTGAAAAGGTTAATGGAAAGTCAGGTTCACACATGTCTACTTTTGAACCCAAAATGACCAAATCAGTTAACCAAACACGTGCTACACGTCAAAGTCCCAATAAACTAAAGGCTAAAGATGTTAAGAATGTGCAAACAATTAATTTTATTAAAGAAGCAGAAACATCTAAACGAGTAGTGACCAATCCAACCAGACTCATGTCACATCTGTATCACACTCAACTCCACATGAACAGTTTTCTCAACATGTAGAAGGGAGATCATGCTACAGTTGTGGAAAGAGAGGACACATTTCATCTAACTGTCCTTATTATCAGACTCCCAGACAGAAAATTGAACTTTATGATACAAAACCAAGTTCTTCGAAAAGGAGTTCTATTACTCCACCAAAGAGAATTAATGAACCTAAAGTTCAAATTGTAAGCTAGTCGTCTGTTTATCACAAACAGGCCTTACACAAAACTGGCTTATGGAAAGAAAAGTCAAGTCCATTGTCTGATAATGAGAACAATAAGAAGAATGATATGCCCTCACCCTCAAATGGACAGTGGGTTGAGTTTATGATGTGTGATTCCTCAGGGTCACCCAAGCCAGTTAAGGCTTGGGTCCCAAACCTAAACTGATCATTTCCTTTTAATATGCAGGGTGTCCATTACAGTGCTATCACAAATACCTAGATTGTTGATAGTGGGGCATCTAGGCATATGACCGGGAACCTGTCTGTCCTTTTCAATGCCAGAAAAATTAAAGGGGGACATGTTTCATCTGCTATAAATAAAGGAGGTTACATCACAACACAAGGCGTAGTGGGAAACGAGCAAGTGAAGTTTGATAAGGTCAACAACGTTCAACAACTACAGAACAACTTGCTTTCAGTCTCCCAGATCTGTGATAAGGGATTTAAGGTTGTATTTGACAACAAGAAGTGCTACATGTTGAAAAGGACTATATGATTGAGGAGGATAAAATTCTTATGTTAGCTTCAAGGTATAACGACTTGTATGTCTTGGATCTATCAAAAGTCTCCACAACTAATCACAATCACTCGGGTTGTGGTATCCTCATGACGATGATTTTGAGCTTACAGCGTATAGTGACTCGGATTATGGTGGTTGCAAGATGAATTACAAGTCAACTTCTGCAGGATGTCAATTCTTTGGTAGACGGTTAGTCACATGGCAGTGTAAGAAGCAGACATCGGTTGATCTTTCAACTTGTGAAGCTGAATAGGTTGCTGCTGCAAGTTGCTGTTCACAGATCATTTGGATTCAACAGCATATGCGCGACTACGGTTTGCAATTCTTTAACACTCCTATTTTTGTTGATAATTCTGCTGCTATTGCTGTCACCAAAAATCCGGTCCAACATCCTAAAACTAAACACATCGGCAATAAATATCACTTTATACGTGACTGTTTTGAAAAGCAATTAATCGATGTTTTTAAAATTAATACGGACTTTCAACGCGCCGACCTCTACACAAAAGCATTTGATAAACCGCGGTTTTTATATCTTTTAGAGGTTAATGGCGTGAAAAAGAAAAGTGATGTGATTCTAGAAGAAGAAAGTGTGTAGTCCGACATTTTTCTGTTTTTGTTTCTTTTTATTTTCTTTTATTTATTTTATTTTCCTGTCTATTAAAATCCAAAAACATAAAAAGATTTTCGGTTTTAGAATTTTAGGGGGAGAATAGGTTAGATTAGTATTAAATTAGTTGCTTTATTTAATTACTTAAAAAAATAAAAAAATAAATAAAAAATAAATAATAAAACGAGGGAGGATGATAGTGTAGCTAATAGAAATGAGATCAAATTTGTGATATTGATTCAATGTTTATGGAAAATGATAGTACACAGGGAAGAAATTGTTTGGGACCTCTAAAGCACCTAAATGATTAAGATGTAAAATTCAAAGTATAAATCTAAGAAGACTAAGCAAAATAAAAGGAAAAATGATAGTAAAATTAGTCTGCTACTGCGGTAACATAGAGAAAGTTGACCTAGAGGTTGCTAGTCCATTGTGTGATGTGTCGGTAGCTTCAACACAATAGATGAGTAGACCTCATTGGTGATTTAAATTCAAACTAAGTTGTTCAACTTGCTGTGGGTTCCCATCTTATCCCTGGTTAACACAATCAACACAGTTCCAATAAGGGGTGACGAGTAAAATAAACGCCACAAATATGTGCAGATGACCATAAAAAAGAGCAAAGCACATGAAATAAATGTTAAGCGCAATCAAGCTAATGACTAATGTTGGGTGTGTTACGTGCAAAAAGAAAAGAAAAATGCTCTCACAAGAAGATAGGTTGTGTGCCTCTCTGCTGTGCGATGGCACTGACCTGAGGATAAGCATGACCTAAATATTCTAGAATTCATTGTTGTTTGCGTCTCTCTGATGTGCGATGGCACTGACCTGAGGCACGAAATCTCTTTGAAAGCTCTTAGAATAGTCTCTTCTTGTCAAATACCCGTAGACCGCTCAAAAATCTCATGAGGAATGTTGATTACCATATAAGTGTGGGATCCAAAAATGCTTGTTGAAATAATATAACCTAACTCATCACCAGTGTGTGTCAAAAATCTGTGTATGGATTTAAGAGGACAAATAAACTGACAATCTTCGTGGCTGCAATTCTTGACAGTCAAAATCATTGTGTGCATCTTATAGCTCTAGTATGATTTCCTAAAATTGCTATTGACTCTCGGTCAAAACAATAATCTAGCATCAAAATGTTTTATTAAAATGTTCCAAATGATTCTGATATACCTGTATGATTCCATACTGAATCGTTCCAGAAATGATCAAATTAACTTGAAGTTTTGTTGTTCAGGAAGAAAATCTGCTAGACGGTTTTCTAAAAGATTTCAATCCATCTCTAATCATAAACCCAAAAATATGTCTTGTTATGTTTTTAAATTTCTAAGTTGTTTGTATTTTTAGTCATTTGGTAGGTAAAAGTCGGACTATACATCTAGATTCAATCCGTGAATCACTCACTAAAAAGGATCACGTCTGAAGTGATCAAATGGTTTTAAATTAAAAGGATCACGTCTGAGGTGATCACATAAGGTTTAAGTTAAAAGGATCACGTCTGAGGTGATCAACAGTTTTTCAAATTAAAAAAGTCATGTCTGAGATGATCATCGGCCATAACGTCTTAACAATAGTTAACAGGTAAAGCGTTTGAAAGTGCATGAGGTCAAACTCATAAGTTTGAGCCATTCGCATGACTGGACCATAAGTATGGACCAGTCGCACGATTGGATCATGAGTATGAGCCAATCGCACGATTGAACCATACGTATGGACCAGTCGTACGATTGGACAATAAGCATGGGTCAATCCATACGATTGGATCACCTGAATGAACCAATCACAAGAATGGATGTGACCGACTGAGCCAGTCGCACGACTGAGCCCCAGTCGCACGAATGAAGCGTGTGAATAGGTCCAGTCGCACGACAGAAGGTAAACTCAGTAGAAATAGAGGGGAGTCGGTCGCACATTCTCATCACTCCTCAATCGATCTCAAGTCGCACGAAAGCACCGTTACTCTGCCGAAATTTAGTTTCATTGATTTAGCATTGTGTTTGTGATTCTAATGTGTACTCTCTGCATCCACAGGTAATGAGAGACTAAAATCGACTTCAATGTCTGGTTTTATCAAGCCCTAATGACCGAAATTGCTCAAAACAAGAACTTAAACAAACTACTCAAAATAAACCACTAAAATGGACTTAATCGTTAATTTAAAGAGTATTAGGTGTTATTTGGAGTGTTTGCGAGTCTAATAGCCAAAACACAACATTTAACATCAAGTTTAGACTAAGATTTGAATTTAAAGTGTCAAACAGAGCTTCAAGCGAATGGACATGCTGATGAACCTCAATCGCACGTATGAGCTGGGCGTATGATTCAATTGCACGTATGAGCTGGGCGTATGATTCAATCGTGCGAATGAACCATGCATAGGAGATCAGTCGCACGACTGGTTCAACCGCATGGGACAGTATATGACTAAGCTCAGTCGCAGGCTCCATCGTACGACTGAGCTCAATCACATGGCTAAGACTCAGTCGCATTATCCATTCGCACGACTGAACAAAATGATTCAAGTTCATTAAAATTCAAATGTCATCCATTCACACAAATTCTAACGTATATGTGTCTTGTGTTACAGAAACACGGCTGGCAGATGGACTATGAGCACTAAGCACATCTGTGCTCATCTTGATGCCACATCCCGGAACGCTTCTGAGTTCATAGGGATCATAGCTTTTCTGCACAGATCAAGGATCTTCAAAGCCATCTCTACACCTTGCACACCTTATAGATCGATTTAGCAGGCTTTCTGGGAAAGCGCTGTAGTAGACAGGTCCACTTAGCCTCGTCGCATTCGGAGCTCTATTTTTCGTCAAGATATTGAGATAAGCGAGGACGATCTGAGGAGGGTTTTAGAGTTGGGCGAGGATTGTGACTGCCTAACCAGGGTGCATCCCCTGACGGTTCGGGGATGTTTTCTTCGGATCAAGTACTGGGGACATTAATGTTGGTGTGCTCAACAAGAGCAACATGTGCCCCCAATTCAAGTACTTGGCCCATGTGATCCTCAAGTGCATAGCCTCAAGGAAAGGAGGCTTAAATGAGATGTCTAATCAAATCCAGAATGCCTATGTTGCTTTGGTACTGAACCATCCGTTCAGTTTCTCCCGCATGATATTCTCCTATCTGGTCGAGAACATAGAGGCAAAGGGGAAGGAAGGGTTATGTATGTACCCAAGATTTCTGCAGATGATCATTGATCAGAAGCTTCCTTCCCTGCCGAAGGAGAGAGATGATGCGGTCACTCTTGAGGTTATGGATGATATGACGCTTGGGAGGATGAAAGTGTACCGGGGCAAGCAGGTGAAGCCCCCGGTGAGGAGATTGTTTGGGCATCTGGCACGGGAAGACTACGTGGTGCCCGCTCGCGAGAAGTGGCGTCACGACGACAATGATTCAGATACTGAGCCTATAGTTTTACCCACTGACGATGACGATGACAGTGAAGATGGTGGAGATACTGGCCCCACTCCATCTAGGGCCACTGCCACTGATATATCATCTCCACCGTCCACACAGGGTGGAACTGAGAGTGCTGTGTTCCATCAAGACTTCCTGCCAGATGAGGAGGAAGAGTTAGATGAGGAGCCGCTGGTAAGGACAGTGGGCTGTAAGGTTGTTGCCACTAAGAGTGGGATTGCGGTGGTTGCCGGACGCCAGGGTGAGTCCAGGGGTGCTGCTGCCGATGTCACTGATCCATCATACATCCCTGACCAGCCCATCAGCCCAGGGGGAGCATCCTCTTCTAAGGGCTCGAGGAAGAAGCGGATGGCTCAGCCCCATGGCATGAAGAGCAAGAGGAGGAGGATTGCCCTGATTACCACCACATCCACCACCTCTACCACAGCTACCACCACCACTACCACACCTCCTACCATCACTACCACACATCCTACCACCACTACCACAGTGACCCTTCACCATCCACTCCTATTCCGCCTCTCATATTCACCACATCCACCACCACTACCAACACCCAACGAGCCAGGACATCTGCTCAAGTCCCAATGAGCCATGGATCCACTCTACCCTCTACCAGGTTAGGGAACAGCTAGCCAACCTCAACCGGATTATGCTAAAGCTGCTTGCCACAGATGAGCAAAGAGTTGCACAGCTCAACCAGCTTATGGAGCTCAATGTTGCTCAAGCTGAGCATATTACACAGATCCAGGAACAGAATGCACATTCTGTTCAGAGGATAGAGGAGCTAGAGAGAAAGAACAAGAAGATTATGCTAAGGCTTAACGGATCCAAAGATGAGCCTTTAAAGATCAGAAAAGGAGATGATGATGATGATGATGATGATTCGGGTGAAGAAGATGAGAGTGATGATGAAGGACAGAGTGGAAAGGAGAAAAGGGACGATGATGAAGAAGAAGGTGATGCTGCTGCATCAGCTTCTAGTCAGGCTCAAGAGAAGCTTTCTAAGAGAGCTCAAGATCAAGGAGCCTCGTCTTCAGCTCCTCCAGCTGAAGAATTGAGCGATCAAGATAAAAGTAATGATTAGATGTGTTGTATTTAAAAAACTTTAGTACTTGATTCGTATATTACATTAATGTAACTTATGATTATCTATGTTTATCTATGTTTAAATGTCTTGATTAACTACTAATGATTGATGTGTTAAATGTTTAAATCAAGCAGATAAAACATCACAGCAAGATGAATACGATATTTATCCCCTTTAGCAAATCAAGTCTCAATTCACTATGATTCTTGATTTGCAAGGAATCGTGAGAAGGTCAGTGAGCTACACTCCCAAAGAAGGAGAAATTATACATGATCTGACCGACGAGCAACTTGCTGAGATGTTCAGACTGAATCCTGATGAGCTCGTCAAAGACGCTCCAAAGGTCAATGTTATAAGTGATGATGAGCTGAACGATGTTGATGAAATAGAGATAGAGGATGTCACGTCTGACCACTATCCAAAGTACACTGACCAAGAGGGAAATGTGATCCCCAACTTGGGTGACACTCTCGGCAGTGCTACATTTGAAAAACTGGATGAAATGGAGAAAGAAAAAGATAAGGATGAAAGCAAAGCCCAAGCCTCAGATGCAGATGTTGATATAAAAAAGGTTGAATGTGAAGTTTGTTTTGCTGAAATGAGAGCCTAGCGCACAGCTCCAAAGCAAAATGCCTACACCAAACCCTACAAAGTCAAGAAACATCAGAAGGTGTCTGGCAAGATCATAGCGTGGGCGTATTTTGAGGACTTAAACGTTTATGCTGTAAAAAGGGAGAAGGTAATAAAGTTGGTAACTATACTAACTGATAAAAGATGAACAGTGGAATAAAGTATGGTCAACTGCATGGGCGTTGGAAAGCGCGATGCAGTATCTCAGAGACTTGCAACGGAGTGTCAGAAGGGTCATACTTATTTCCACTGGTTCATACTAGTGTCTTCCGAAGGTTAATTGGCTTCGGAAGAACTTATTCTTTCGAAGCCACTTATACTTCGGAAGAGGCTACTTCTTCCGAGGCTTGTGGACTTCTTCAGTTCTTCATACTTCAGAAGTTGTTGTCTTCATTTCTTCTAAGTCTTGAACTTCCGAAGAGACAAGAGTCTTCAGAAGTTGGAGTTTTTTTTTCCTTCGGAAGATCCTTCAGACATGATCTTTGGAAGTTTTGTCTTTGGCTTTGGAAGAACACCATTTGTCTTCGGAAGTTATGCACTTAGCTTCGGAAGACCTTCATAAGTTGTACCAAAATTGTCTAAGTGTTTTAGTTTTGGTTGCACTAGCCTTTCTAGATCCAACAAGAATATTTTTAGATAATAACATCACCACTATGTGCTTGTTTCTCCAGATCTTTCCTTAGCAAAACAGAGGAGAAACTGATGTATTTGAATGAGACTCATAAGACATCATTACCTGGTGTGCTTAGGTTACTACACACACAAACACACTTGGATAAGCCAATACTTACTGATACTCTGAGATGAATGCTTTAAAGTTGAATATTAGTTTTAGTTCATCATAGCATGTATCTTCTTTTCCAAGCTGAGCCTACCCGCACATCAGATAAGTCATGTCAGTCTTTTTAATTTTTAATTAAGCATAATGAATGATATAATGACTGTAATTATATCATTTCCTATTTGAAGCTATAACATATACTTCAACAAAATAACTTCGTTTTGTAATTTTTGTAATATTTGAATGTTTTTGAAAATTTTTATTTTTACTCAAGGTTAATCATGTCGATTGATTGGACTAAGAATTTAAACCGACTAGGGTCAAATGCCTTTGTAAACAAATCAGCTAATTGATTATTAGTATGAACCTGAATTAATTTGATTAACCTTTTTTCAGCACAGTCTCTCAAAATATGATATTCAATTTCAATAGGTTTATCTGTTGTAACATTCAAGGAAGCAAAGGAAAGAAAGTCCCACTGTAGAAGTTCCTGGGATCTCTTTTATTGATGTATTTATAGGACTTAGCATTGTAATGAGGAATGTTGATTACAGGTCCTTCAGGCACAATCTTAGGAAAGGCTTTATTGAGAAGCACTGTAGAAATCTTGGGTACATCAGAAACATGTGCCTTCTCCGCTCTTGAATGTTTGACGCTAGGCCATTAAACACATAGGCAGACATGTCGAATGGCATATTTGTGCATAGGGCACGGATAGTAAGTGAAGTAGTGATAGGAATATAATTCTAGCTAGTTTTCCTCTTGGATAAGCTATGCTGGCATAAGTGTATCAAGAATCTCCATTGTAGATCTGACAGATTCAAATGGATCGATCTGTGATGATATCGTAATACAATGAATAATTATAAGTACAAAGTAATCAAACACATGCAAATACTTCAAAAATTCATAGCAAACTTCATTGATAGCAAATGCAAAGTGGGTACAATGTACACAGTGAATAACAGAAGTTCTAATAGATTCTCTCCCTGCAAAATACATATAATATCCTATTTATACTAACAATGAAAACTAAGGAACATATATTTACAGAAAAAGTCCATATACTATGACAATAAAACACAAACAAAAATACTAATGCTAATCTTTAAAAGAGCTCCAACAATACTCCCCCTAAGATTTGCATTGTGTCTTCAATCAAACATAAAATCTTCTAGTTCTTCTTTGATTGAAAACATTGGTTTTTCTTTGTAAATCTCCAACTCGTTTAATGCTTTATTTATGGTTGACTTGAACTTCCCAGCTAAAATTGCTTGCTCTGTTTTGATTCATTTGTTTTTATCTCCATTTGATCCATGACTTGTAATGTTTCCATTGAAAATCCAGCGATGTCAATATTTGCATAGAACTCAATTAGTTTAGGATAATCATTCAAATGAATCTCCAAAACTCCTTTACTTGAAATCCTCATGAATTCAATATTCTTTATATCCTTCTTCACAATGTTTGCATAAGCTAGAGCTTTCCTTATCGAAATTCGCACCATAATGATTGTCATGAAAAACTTTCTATCTTTCTCAGCCACGTCAAATGACACACGATCAAATTTTTGATTCGACAAAAAGGCGATATAACTCGGATGTAACAACTTCAGCTCAAACACTCCAAATAAGCATATCATGTCCTTGTCCCAATCATCCAAATTCCTCACAAGCATCAATTGGAAAGTGTCAACATGATAAAAACATATTAGGATTAGTTTAGAAGTTTGAGTTCCATCAATCACTTTCAATCCCGGGTTCGTTACTTTATCAAAATACTTGTCATAATACGCTTCTAAGAAACTTTCTTCTTCTGTAAGCTGGATTCCCCCTACACTTTTAAGCTCATACAGTTAGAAGGTTATTTTATGTTGCAAAATGGAGAATACCAATCATTATCAGCATGCCTGCGCACATAAAATCATGCAAAAATCAAAATAAATCAGAATATAACTCTACTATATACATATTAAATCACATGCCTGCAGTGAGATCATATCAGTTGTAAAATAAGCACATTAAAACAATAAAAATTGTGGAAAGTCATAGACAGTGATTAAATCCTGATCGGGTGTGTTCCAGGTCAGTGTCCCCGCAAAACAGGAGACACTATATCTAAGGACAGACAATGAGTGCTTTTGGCAAAAATATCAGCACACTTACTTTTATAATTCTTGGATTGATTAAGTTTCGATTATATATGACATTATATAACCCACACTAGGAGTTAGAGAGCTCGACCCTTGTCAAGGTATGCAAGCAAGCACATTTACTCAACTTAAAAACCTAACATATATGTTGACCAGATCTCATGTTTAGGTCAATGAGAGAATCATTATGGTTAAACCATTTGATAATCTCCGAGAAACCACCATGGACAAACCATTAGGTAATCTATGAATCCGTTTCATAAAGAAATAGAAAGAGATGATTTATAAAGAATCATAGGGCATCCATTTTGGACTTTTAAAAGGATTGTGCACATTGGCATCTTTTCCATTAGGTGAGAATATCCATGTCTGTAATGACTTACAACAGAGGATACCTCGTCACTTCAGGTCTATGATGACTCATAGCAAAGAAGTGAACAGATTCTATAAACATATCTCATGGTTATTCATATCACCACCAGGTATGAGGTCGTGACTTTACAAGGAATCAATCAGATAAGCCAACACTATTCATTAGAACCAAGATAGACACACACATATGGCATAGTTGATTTAGTTTAATCACAAGAATTTACATTTTCAGTATAATTGCATGAGCTTACCTAAACATCATATATGATCACGTCCGGCTTTATTAACGAGTGAAGTATGCAACTGATTTAAAACCGATGTACTATCATTTCTCACATATTGCAATTGCAGATTCAATCCTAAAGTAAGTAATGAATAACTAAACTATATTTTTGTAGTTTCATTTTATATTTTTCTCTTTTGATTATGCAATTTTCTAGTTTTGTATTTGCTTTTTCTTTTTAGCATACACACACAATATATACAACCAGGCAATCAACTTTGTTAGTTTCTCTTTTAATTTTCTTATTCAACGAAGGGATGGTTCTTTTCATTTTGATGATTCTAAACTAGTTTTCAAACATGCTTAATGAGACAATAGACTCGACCAAATACTCAAACCTTCCCGATAAAAAGGCTTTGGTAAAGAGCTCAACCAACTTTTTTTAGTCGATATTTGAATCAAAATGATTAAACCTTTTTCATAGTTATCTCTGAGAATATGATATCGAATCTCGATATGCTTTGTTTTTGAATGTTGGACATGATTAGTTGATATAAACATAGCAGCGGTGTTATCAATGTAATTAGGGGTTTTAAGAAAATTGAACACGTAATCCAGCAGTTGGTTTTGTAACCAAAGGATTTGAGAACATCCTGCTGATGCAGCTATGTACTCAACTTCTGCAGTTGAAACGGAGATATTTGTTTGTTTCTTACATAGCCATGAGACTAATCTGGGACCCAAAAACTAACAACCACCCGTCGTAGATTTACGATCATGACAACATCCCCCATAATCACTATTAGTATATCCATGTAACTCATTGTTTCCTTCATAGGATACCATACCCTAGAGTCGGCTTTCTTTTGAGATATCTGAATATGCGTTTGACAACGATAAGATGAGATTCCTTCGGGTCAGATTGGTACCTGGAACAGATACAAACAGCATACGTTATATCAGGTTTAGATGCAATAAGATACATCAAGGATCCAATCATAGATCTGTATAAAGTTTGGTCAATTGATTTTCCTTTCGAATCAGGATCGATCTTGGTATTAACGTCAGTTGGAGTTCTGATGGATTGACAATCTTGCAGTTTAAACTTTTTCAAGAGCTTTTCAACGAATTTCTCCTGATTGATAAAATTTCCATCTGTAGACTGTTTCACTTGTAAACTAAGAAAAAAATTATTTCTCCCATAGATTTCATTTGAAACAAGACTTCATGATCTCTTCACATTCTGAGCACATTTCTGACTTGTAGAACCGAATATGATATCAATGGCATACACTTGAACACATAAGAGATCATCAACATCCTTCTTATCTATAAAGTCAGATCAATTTTCCCTCTTATGTATCCATGTTGGATCAAATGCTATGACAATGTATCATACCAAATTCTAGGAGTTTGATTCAGACCATACAAAGCTTTACTCAGCTTATACGCACGATGAGGGTATTCTGAATCTTCAAAACCCTGAGTTTGCTTGACATACACATCATTTGTGAATGGTCCTAACAAAAAGGCACCTTTGACGTCCATTTGGTACACCTTGAATTTCATATAAGAAGCATAAGCTAGAAAGACACGAGTTGCTTCAAGTCTTGCAACTGGAGCAAATACTTCATCATAATCAATTCCTTCCTCTTAGGTGTAACCTTGTGCAACTAGTCTCGCTTTGTTGCGAACGACAATACCCTGATCATCTGATTTGTTTCTGAACAACCATTTTGTGCCGATGGTATTTTCTCCTTCAGGCAAACCCATAAGCATCCACACTTACTGTTACAGAAATGTAATAACTCTTCATGCATAGGTTCAATCCAACTATTGTCTTGTAATGCTTCAGTAATGTTCTTAGGAACAATTTGAGATAGAAAACACGAGTATAAGCAATGGTTTGCTTGATTTGAATGACTCCTCATTGTTCTCTCATACAAAGGACCGATAATCTATGATATAGGATTTCTCTTATGAATATAAGATGTTGGAATCTCAGCTTCTTGAACATTTACATCAAGATTAGTCTGGTTCAAGTCGAAAAGTTGATGCAATAGATTCAAAGAATGTGGAGTGAAATTTGGAACTTGAGTTGGTGAGTTGGTAAAATAATAAAGGTTATCATTAATAGCTACATCTTCAAAAACAGATGAAGTTCCAGACTCAGGTTGTATAATTTCAGGAGCATTATTAGGAATAGGTTGTGTAACATTTGAATTTTAAGAAACGGGATGTTCTTGTGCTTGTTGATCATGAGATTCAAAACGAAATACAGGATCTTTAACAAATGAGAATAATGGATAATCTGGGCTTGAATCATCCATATCATTAGAATCTGAATCATCACTGAAAGATTAGAGATCTCCAACCTATTTCCTGTTAAAATAAGAAGATTTAAACAAGTTAGAATTGAATGAGTTTGACAAAGAATCTAAATCAAATAACCAAGATGGACCATTTGCAACTGATGGAAATGAGTTTTCAAGGAATTTAATATTGAAAGTTTCAATGATAACATTCGTCCTAGAGTTAACTCTAAATGTTTTTGAAACTAACGAATATCCATTGAAAATTCCATCATCAGATTTTGCCTTAAATTTTCCAAGCTGATCATTTGAATTTAAAATCAAAATTGGACAACCAAAAGATTTAAGAAAATCTATATTAGGTTTACTGCCAAACATCAACTTATAAGGAGTTTCTGTTTATATTTCCCCAATAGTGTACGATTCTGTACAAAACATGCAGTGAATATGGCTTTATCCCAGAAAGTGATTGGAATCTTTGCATCTTCTAACATGGCACGTGTAGCCTCAATCAAAGTTTTGTTCTTCCTTTCTACAACTCCATCTTGTTGTGGAGCTCTAGGAGCACTGAGACGAGCAATTCCTTTTCCTACACAAAACATGTCAACATTAGCATTTTTTAAATTCAGTTCCATTATCACTTCTAATGATTTTCACTTTTTGATCTAATTGATTTTCTACTTTAATGATAAACTCTTTTTAACAATTCAGTCGTTTTAGATTTAGCATGCAAAAAGAAAACTCATGAAAATCTTGTAAAGTCTTTTACGATAACTAAACAATAAGATTTCTTTCCAATACTCTGCATATTGAGTTTATCAGCTTAGGCGTATAAGACGCTCTGTGTTGCTTCCCTAACGAACATGCTCTACAGCGATCTGATGTAGCAAACTTCTTTGTTGGAATGCCTACTACATGGTTTCCTGCACAAGCTTGTTCATGTTTTTGAAGTTGGAATGCCTGAGACGTCTATGCCAAAGCTGACTTTCATCATTTGATGCTTGACTAATTAGGCAAGTTGTTTCGGTTGAAGGATCTACTTGAGATATATCAAACTTGTATACATCTTGATCACAAACAACTTAAAAACTACCCATTCCTTGCTAATCTGAAAACCTAGTTTTAAAATATAACAATAAGAATCATCAAATAAAGCAGAATATGACTTATCATAAATTCGAGAAGTGCTTAAAAAATTAAAGTTCAACTGAGCACAATAGTTGACATTATCAAAGCTGATATCCCCATTTGATATTGTTCCTTCCCTGATAATCTTTCCACCTGCATCACCACCAAATGCCACATGAGTACCATCTTTTATTCTAAAGTCTTGAACTAAGGCATGATTGCCTGTGATATACCGGCTACACCCACTATCAACATACCATGTGTTTATAGGTCTTCTTGGGCGTACTTGCATTTCGAAGACATTTAAGGTGAGTTATCAACCTAAGCCAAGATGGTCTTGGGCTTGTCATACTTATCAACAATTGTAAATTGTTTAAAATGAAGTTTGTTCATGTTAGGTTTCTTTTGATATTTCAGATTATCAATTCCTTTTCTGACAAGCTTTTTATTATCTTTACTTTGCTTAACCATCAAAGCATTGAAACGTTTGTCAAGATCATCATCAAGAAAATTGAACCATCAACAGAAACATTCTTAAAAAAATGTTGCTTGTTAAATGTTCCATTGTTCATTCTCACAAGTAGTGGAATGAAGTTTCCTTGTTTATACTGCTTTGTTTTCACAGTATAATAATCATCATAATCAGAATTGATTCTTCTGAGAGATCTCAAGCCTAAGGAAGGTTGTTGTGATAAACCTTGAAAACCATTATTCTGATTTTTTTGAAATATTGGATTAACATATTCTTTCCTTGTCATGTTCTTTGTGAAGTAACAATCCTTAGTATTATGATTCCTTTCATCACACAAGGCACAATATTTGTTGAAATAACAATCAACTGTTGAATGATTGTTCATATCATAAATGTGACAATACTTGTTAAAGTAACATTCAGCTGTGATATGATTATACATATCACATATGTCATAGTACTTTTATGGATGTTTAAACAACTGTTTATTAACCCTAGATGTGGAAGCCATATTTGATCCTTGTTTTGATTTAGGAGTAGTCAAATTAGTCTGTTGTTTTGTATTTGTGATTTTTTCTTTTGATTTTTAGGTTTTGACTTTTGTTCATTCTCACAATTCCTTGACTTCTTAGACACAAATCTTTTATTGACAGAAGAAGACTTAGGACATGAACCTGCTTTCAGATAAGAGTTAGATTTGATCTTTGGGTTTGAATTTATTTTAGGAATTGTGTTCATGTCAAAAGTACCTGCTGACACAAACTTCACATGATTAAATTGATTTGATTGATTGGTTCTTTGAGTTTAAGAATGTTTTGCTTTAGCATTTGTTTTTCTCCTTCTTTGATTTCTTGTTCTTGATGATGTTTTGTTGCTTTGAGATTGAATTGAATCTTGAGAAGATTCTTTTTCAGTTTCTTTAAATCTCATTGATTTGGGATTGTTTAATCCATAAGAACATGAATCATCAGAACATGAAGTATCTGATTTAATTTCCTCTTGTTTAGTTTTTCCTTTCTTCTTTGTGTTTTGTTTGTCATTGGATGCAATAACT
Source organism: Flaveria ramosissima (assembly GCA_025215565.1). Classification (NCBI taxonomy): domain Eukaryota; kingdom Viridiplantae; phylum Streptophyta; class Magnoliopsida; order Asterales; family Asteraceae; genus Flaveria; species Flaveria ramosissima. The sequence goes on from CM046036.1 coordinate 33,214,106, forward strand.
TCTTTAACACTTTGTTCAAGGTCACATTTTTCAACAACTAACTCATGAGATCCTTTGGGAACGAACAACTTCTTATTCGTTGGTCGAGGTTCATAAGATTTAACTTTTATCGGATTACCATTTTTGATCTTTTAAATATTTCAACATTTATCTTTTCAATTTCACTTTCTACATTAGATTGCACATTCTTTTTCTTATCATGAAAGGCTTTGAGCTTTGCTTTGTTTTCAGGTGAGTGATCATGTGTGTTAAAGTTCTCTGGTAAAGTGTTTGAGATAGATTCAGATATAGACTCATGTGTGAAACCTAGACCTATTTTGTCTTTATCCTTTCTTCCACTTACCAATTGTTTTGCTATAGTTTTTGAACTTTTAACTTTGGCAAGATCAACCTGTGTTGCAGCATGAGCCAATTTCTCTTGTTCTTAGATTTTTGGTCATCTTTTCAAGTTACCTTTTTGCAAGTTCAAGTTCTTTGAGAGTTTTGTTCCATGATGTTTGAAGAGATATGATCTTGTCATTAGAGATTTTATGATCAATTTTTAATTTGTTGTGCATTAGTTCTTCTTGTTTGAGTTTATCACATATTTTGAATGACTATGTTCTGTAGTGCTCTACTTGATTAAAACATTCTTTTGTGCACAATTTTTCTCTAACTTCTTTTGTGAATTTCTGGATATGAAGGTGAAGTCTCGGTATCAGATAATGAGTGCTCAACCTTAGGTTTTTCTGACTGAGCCATGATAGCAATTTCTTATGAATCTTCTTTTGGATCAGATTTATCACTCCAATCATACTCTTCATCATTGTCTTAATCACCATTTGCCTTGGGATCATTATCTTCACCCAGTCTTCATTATGAATCTCACCAACAAGAGCTAAACCAGAAGTGAGATCTGTTATGAACTATTCAGCATATGCACTCCAGTCATAACCATCTTTGATGCTAACAACAAGAGCTTTCTTTGTCTCTACAATTGTTTTTGACTCATCTTTCAGTTCTCGCATGGGAAGACTTTGATACGGCTTCTTAAATGTTTTCTGAGACTGTTGCTGATATCTTTGACTGCTAGAGCCAGCTTGACCATTTCCTCCTTGATTTCTTGGAGCTTTACATTCTCTTGAAAATGACCATAGTTATTGCAGTTGAAACACCTTGACTTTGATTTGTCGAAGCCAACAGTTTTATTTGCACTTGGCTTGTAATTTCAGTTCACATAGGAGTGTTTTTGAGTTATATAAGAAATCATCACCATCTGTCAGTTTACTTCCATCTCTTCCACATCATCAGCATCCATCTCAAACAAATCCTACAAAATAAGATCAACTTGAGTTAAATGACTACCTTGATAAGCCTGAAAACTTGCCATGAAAGCAATAAAAGCATATTTAGACTCTTCATCATGTAAAAGAATATTAATAACATCTTTAACTTTGCTAGGTTTAACAGAGTTTGAAGATAAAGTCTCAGTTTGAGATTTAGGAATTTGAGTTTTAGGAGGAGATTGTGGTTGACTTGAATAGGCTGGAGCACTTGTAAAGAAACCAGCTCCTGCAAACAAATCTCCCTCATCTTCTGGAGTACTATCATCCTTTGCCAGAAATACATTCTCCAATGTGTTAGCTGGAGAGGCAACATACTTATACTGAGATGTTGATGCAACTCTACCATTGTTTCTGGATCTCTCATCAATTTCAATTGATTCAATTTTGGCAATCAGAAGATCCAAATCCATTAGGAACTTTTCAGTATGCTTTAACAAAGTCACTATCTATTTCCATGAGGATGGAAGAGCATTGAGAAGTCTATTATTTAGGTCTTTAAGATCATTATTGATGACTGCAGTTGACATTTCTGTAGTAAGTTGCACAAATCTGTTCATCATTTGGATGATTGTTTCTCCAGAAGGTGCTCAAATAACTCTAGTTGCCTCTTGAGTTTCTCCTTTTTGAGATCTTGTATCTCTTTGCCACCTGATAGAATCAAATGTACCAATCTGTGATGATATATGAACACAATTCATTGTAATACAAACAAAGTAATCAAATCAAGCAAGATATCAACAAAATTCATGTTTTCATTCATATCAAGCAAAGACAAATTACAAAGTAAGTAAGCAGTTTCTCTCTCAGCTCGTTCAATCTCGTTACTTACTACATGCAAGTATAAGCTATTTATAATGAAACAGAAAGGAACTAACAAATTACAAAACTAGTCCCTATACTATTACAAATATCAAAAAGACACATAAAGACAACATGTTAATCTTTCTAGAGCACTAACAATACTCCCCCTAAGATTTACATGGTCTTCGGTCTTCAACATCTTCAATCTTGTCTTTTTTATCTTTTCTTCAGCTCCATCTTCATCTTTTATCTTCATCTTTTATCTTCATCACTCAAAGAAATCTTCTGGTTATTCCTTGATCTTGAACATTGGCTTCTGTTTGCAAATCTCCTGTTCTTTCAAAGCATTAGCAATTGCAGACTTAAATTTGCTAGCAAGAATGCCTTGTTCTGGTTTTGCTTCATTTGTCTTTATCTCCATTTTGCTCATTCTTTCCAATGTATCTTTTGATAGACATGTAATATCAATATTAGCATATAACTCAATAGGATTTTAACTTTCCTTTGAGTATACTTCTAATACTCCTTTCCTTGAAATTCTCATGAATTAAATATCTTTGATGTCTTTCTTAACAATGTTTGCATAAGCAAGAGCTTTCCTCAATGATATTCTTTCCATTGCAGCATTCATCACATTGATGATAGAAATAAAATACTTCTTATCTTGCTCTGCTATCTCTGGAGATACCTTTTCAAACTTTTGCACAGACAAAAATGATATATAGCTTGGATGCAATAGCTTCAATTCAAAAGCACCAAATAAAGTAATCATATCCTCATCCCATCGTTCGAGATTTCGGACCAATTTAAGCTCAAAAGTCTCAGTGTTATAGAACCATCTGAGAATTGGCTTTGTCTTCTGATTACCATCAATTACTTTTAGACCAGGAGTGGTGACTTTTTCAAAGTACTTGTCACAAAATTCTATCATTGAATGTTCTTCTTCAGATTGTAATCCTTTGAGCTTTTTATTCTTCTTCAAAGTAACAAAGTACTCTTTGTTGATGCATGTATGTCCCTAGATCATGATACGAAATGTAATAGATCTTGTTTGTGATATGAAATGATTAATGAAATGATATGGATTGTTTGTGATTTGTAATGTCTAATATTTCATTAATGAGTCGATATTGAATTGGTTGATTAGGTTTGTGATTGTTTGAATGGCTTTGTGATTGTTTGAATGGTTACACATAATGTTATATTAATTAATACATTCAAACTTAACTTAATGAAGTTCTCATGAGAATGGCCCATGCGAATGGACCACACGCATGAATAACTTCATACGATTGACTCAGTCGCACGACTGAACCAGGAGACTGGATCAGTCGTATGATTGACACATAAGATTGGCTCAGTCGCACGACTGAACACTCAGTCGTGCGGATGAATCAACCGCATGGTTCAATCGCACGACTGAACCATACTTATGGTCCAGTCGCCCGAATGAACAACACCAACCTATAAATAGAACCCAGTTCGTGGAAAAACGTAAGCATTCATACCATTACGACTCCAGACGTACCCTAGCCGTCCAGAAGCCTCCCAAATCGTTCTCCAAGTTCACAGAACACATTAGATCGATTCCAAATCGACTTCTAACGTTAGATTCAATTCTTGATTGATTCTTCGTGTGTTCTCACTGATTGGATCGCCAATCAAATAGGATTCCGCACTATTTGATCTGGTTTACACGCTAATCACTAGGTATTTCGTTCAAATACGAGGTCCTAACAAGTGGTATCAGAGCTTTGGCTCTTGATTACGTGTGATTCAATCAAGATTGCATAAAAGTTTGTGTTTTTGCACTAAAAATGCAATCTTTGGTGTCAAAAGTGATCTTGGACGTTCCCTGCTCATCAAAGTTTGGTTTCTTCGGACTTAGGCGACTAGACCTTGCGAAAATTCGAATTTTTACGGCTAAACCACGTTTAACCTAGAAATTTTCGCAAAACAACAGTTTCAGTCGCACGAGTGACCCATTCGCACGACTGGACTCCATTCGCATTGCCCATACGCACGATTGGACCTAGTCGCACCTTCATTCGTACGATTGAACCGTTCGTTCGCATTGCTCATACGCATCAGCTTCATTCGCACGACTGAACCACTCGCTTAGTTCAGCCGCACGATTGAACCAGTCGCAGAGTTCATACGCACGACTAGACCATTCACATCCTTCAGTCGCACCAGTGACAGTTTGTTTTATTAAACTTAAAGTTATTCGCCATGGAAGATCAAATGTCAGCCTTTACTGCTGGGAAGGACTCTAGGATACATAACCTGCTGTTGCTTGAGAGTGAGGTGGGTAATCATAATAAACCACCAAAGCTCTTAACGTTAGATGAGTTTCCCCACTGGAAACAACGTTTTGAGATCTACCTCAATGGAGTGGATCCGAATCTGTGGGAAGCCATCGAGATTGGGTATAGTACACCGGTGGGAGCTGATGGAGTAAGTTAACGTTAGGAGGGATGACGGACGCGCAGAAAGTTAAATACAATGCAGAGAAGAGAGTTTATGTATTGATTACACAGTCTATCCCTAAAGACATATTCCACTAGTACTCAAAGAATAAGCAGTCCAAGAAACTATGGGATGAGCTAGAAAAGAGGTACGTCGGGAATGCTTCGTTGAAGGCAATCAAGGCCAAGGAGTTAAAGAAGGAATTCGATAACTTCTCATCGATGGGGAACGAGAGTTTAGACGATGTCATAGATAGATTCTACCATCTGATGAGTGAACTGCATACACATGGGGTGGCTACTACCATGGAAGAGAAAGTCACTAACTTTGCAGACGGATTGCCTGAAAAGTGGGCTTCATTCGTGTCTAACCTGAGACAGAATGGAATGCTGGCAAAGCTTGATATTAATGACTTCATTCTTAAGTTGCGAGAAGAAGCACTTAGGATGAAGTACAGAGCTCAGAAGTCTTCGTACACTCAAAATCCAGCTTTGTACAATGCCACGCCTCAAGCTAAGACATCTGGAGCGCCTCTCCAGACTGCATTTGTGTCTAGCTCATCGAGTCCTTCACATGCTTCTCCTTCAGGATCAGAGACGTCAGGGTCTTCTTGTACCCACTATATTGGATCTGAAGCAAGTGCTACTAAACTGAAGACCGAGAACCTCGGTAATGTGACTGTGGAAGTAGCTCGAGAACACATGGATCTTTTAGCTGCAGTGGTTCATTCTTATGATGGACTTGTTGCTGGAAAGATTGGAAACTGCCATTTAGCAGACGAGGACTACGAGCAGGTGGACGAAATGGAGCTTGAGAGGATGGACATAATGTGGGCCTTAGCTAGTGCTGTCCGGAGGGCGAAGAAGTTTGTTAAAAAGACCGGACAGAACTTGGTAGCTACTAAGGATACCACATTTGGCTTTGACAAGAGCAAAGTGACCTGCTTCAACTGTGTAGAGAAGGGGCACTTCAAGAGAGAATGTGTCTAGCCAAAGAAGACGGGTAACGGGAACCCATTCTCGTCTTTCACTCGCCAAGACAAGCAAGCTACCAGTTCTACTTCATCAAGCAAGGATCCAAAAGCCTTGACTGCTCATGATGATGAAGGACAGGATTGGAGCTTTAGGTTTGTCTCTTCAGGGGAATCAAACATTGCAAGTGTAGAAGACATTGACGATGATTCCGCAAGTGAAGGAGATTTAGCAGTTGAGATAGCGATGTCAAATATTGAAGAGACAACTACAACTGAGGTCAGTTACAAGCCTAAAGAGGAGACTACCACGTCAGAGACAGAAAAGACAGAATCACCAGAACCAGAGACATCTGATGCTGCGTTGATGGCTAACTCTTCTGAACCAACTCAGGTAAGTACTACTGACCAAATGTTTGATAATCATGCTTGTTCTGATTGTGATACTTTTAGGAATAGCATAGATGAAAAATTTGCTAGGTTATTAGATCATAATGATAACTTAGTAAAAGATTTACAACTATACACTGAGGCTAATAGAGTATTAAAACAAAATGAGCATAGTTATAAAGAAAAGATAGACCTTTTGACTAAACAGCTTAGGGAAACCGAAGTAGTTGCATTTAACCAAGCTAATGACATTAGGTACTATCTAAACTCCCTAGAAGACACTAAGAAGCAAAAGGCAGTTCTAGAAGTAGAAGTAAATTCATTAAAATAGAAACTGCACAGTTGGACTAGTTCTTCACACATAGTCCAACACTTAGTGAGAGAAAGGAATAACGGGGAGGGATTGGGTTACAAAGTGGTTCCACCACCACCTGAGACCTTGATGAACACTAAGACTAGACCAGTAAATAATAACCCCATCAAGGATCATGTGGTGTCTACTCCTCTTGTTAGTGATCCAGATTCCTCATGTTCATCTATTGAATCTGGAAACAAACAAAAAGAAGCCACTTCAAAGGCAAAGGGAAAATTGTCTTGTGTTAATCTGGAAAAGGAATTTGAAAAGGTTAACTTAAAGTCAGGGTCAAATAGAGTCAAATCAGAACCTAAAAAGACTTCTAATGTTAATCTTTCACATGTTTCAAGTCAAAAACCAGTTAACCAAAAAGAGAAAGATGTTAAACAGGTTAAAACAGTTAACTTTGTTAAACCAGAGAAAACATCAAAAGAACCAGAGTCAAAACCTAAAGTGAGTGATGTTACTAGAGTGTCACACACATCTCCACAAAGAAAGTTTAATCATAAAGTTGATAGCAGGTCGTGCTACAACTGTGGAGAATGTGGACACATTGCTTCCTATTGTCCTTTCTATCAGACACCTAGGAAGAAGATTGAACTTCAGGATTCAAAGCTAGGTCTTCTAAGAGGAGTTCTCTGACTCCACCTAGAAGAACTAGTGAACCTAAAGTTCAACCTGTAAGCCAGTCGACTGTTTATCACAAACAGGCCTTGCACAAATCTGGCTTATGGAAAGAGAAGTCATCCTCTGTGTCTGATAATGATGACAAGAAGGAACCTGAGCTACCCTCATCCTCTAAGGGTCAATGGGTGGAATTTATGATGTGTGATGCCTCTGGGAAACCCAAGCCAGTAAAGGCTTGGGTTCCTAACCTAAACTAATCCTTTACTTTGTATGTGCAGGGTGTTCGATACAGTGCTGAAACTAACACGTGGATTGTAGACAGCAGAGCATCCAGGCAAATGACAGGAAACATGACCCTTTTATCAAACGTCAAGCAAATAAAAGGAGGGCATGTTTCGTTTGCTGGAAACAAGGGAGGCTATATCACAGCTCAGGGAGAAGTGGGGAATCAGAAAGTTAAGTTTGATAAGGTGAACTACGTTCAACAACTTCAAAATAACTTACTTTCTGTTTCCCAAATCTGTGATAAGGGGTTTAAAGTCATCTTCGACAACAAGAAGTGTTATGTGCTAAAGAAAGACTACGTGATCCCTGAGGACCAAGTTCTGATGACTGCTTCAAGATATAAAGACCTTTATGTTTTGGATCTGTCAACAGCTGCTACAACGGATCATGAGGTTCAGTGCTGTCTATCTAAAGCTACTGAGAAGGATTCCATCTCCTGGCATAGGAGAATGGGACACATTAGTCAAAGGAAGATGAATCACTTGATTCAGAAGGATCTTGTGAGAGGCGTTAATGTCAAGAACTTCCAGCTTCCTGACTTATGTGTAGCTTGCAAGAAAGGCAAACAGACGAAGAAGTCTCATAAGGAAAAGAAAGTTCATTCAATAGAACTTTCTCTTGAACTTCTTCACATGGATCTGTTTGGTCCAGTCAGTACAAAGAGCATTGCAGGCGACTTGTACTGTTTTGTGGTCACTGATGACTACTCAAGGTTCACTTGGGTAATGTTTCTGAAATCCAAATCAGAAACATTTGAGTCATTCAAGGAGTTAGTAACCACACTGGAATCTCTCTACAAGCTGAAGGTTAGACAAGTACGCTCAGACAACGGGACAGAATTCAAGAACCAGTGGATGGAGGCATACTGCAAGGAAAAGGGAATTGTGCATCAATTCACTTCTGCCTACACGCCTCAGATGAATGGCGTTGCTAAGAGAAAGAACAGAAGCTTGATAGAGACAGCACGGACTATGCTGGCAGACTCGAAACTGCCTATCCAATTCTGGAATGAGGCAGTGGCGAATGCATGTTATACACTGAATCGAGTTCTGATAGTCAAGCGCCACGGAAAGACATGTTACGAGCTACTACAAAGACGCAAACCGAATTTGGAGTATCTTGAACCATTTGGCGCGCCGTGCACACTTTTGAAGAAGACTCAAGAAGGTAAATTCAGCGAGAAGGCGGATGAAGGAATCTTTCTAGGATACAACATACCGAACAAGCGAGTTTACAACAACTCAACGGGTCTAGTAGAAGTGTGGTGTAATGTTGACGTTCAGAGATATACCACACCACCTACTGGCAAAGGAACCGCCTACTTCTTCGACTATGATGGATTCTTCAAGTCCTTCAACATCCCTCTCTCTCCCTCGGATGACGAGTTAGCTACTAGAATGATGTATGATATCTTGAATACACCATCTAGCTCACAGGGAGAATCATCTACTCAGTCAGGGGGAGTAGTCAATGACAGTGACTCCTCCTCTGAAGATGAAGCTGAAGAAGATGACCAGAACAGTCCGGAGGAACAGGTTCCAGTTCCTGAAAGTCCACAAGCATCTACCAGTGATGCACCTTCGACTTCGGAACCTCAAACTCCAACTACCTCAGTTGCAGAACCAAATGTTCATAATCTTGGCTCTGAGGTAGCTGTTCCTACTACTCCAGGATCACGACTAAACGTCTATCATCCCCTAGACAATGTCATTGGGGATGTCAGATCAGGAGTACAAACCCGAAATCAGCTTTATTCAGCTGATTACGCCTCGGTTATGGAAAAGGGTTACATTCATGACGGTGCTTATCGGTGTTTTGTCTCGCAGTTTGAGCCAAAATATGTCAGTGATGCACTAAATGATGAGGCGTGGTGAGTGCCATGCAAGAAGAACTTCTTCAGTTCAAGAAGTTAGGTGTATGGACTCTGGTTGATAGACCTAAAGGTGCTAAAGTCATTGGCACCAAATGGGTCTTGAATGCAAGAAGGATGACCAAGGGGTCATTATCAGGAACAAAGCTCGATTGGTGGTTCAGAGTTTTCGCCAAGTCGAGGGAATTGACTACAATGAGGTGTTTGCACCCGTGGCAAGGATGGAAGCCATTCGTATCTTCCTTGCCTATGCATCGTACATGAAGATTAAAGTCTACCAATTAGATGTGAAGAGTGCATTCCTTCATGGGGAAATCAGAGAAACAGTCTATGTCAGTCAACCCGAGGGATTTGAAGATCCTTATCATCGGGATAGAGTTTCCAAGCTCGACAAGGCTTTATATGGGCTTCATCAAGCTCCAAGAGCTTGGTATGAGAAACTCTCGACTCATCTTGTGAAACACGGCTTTCGCAGGGGAGTCATTGACTACACGCTGTTCATTAAAGAAAAAGATGGTGACCTACTGCTCGTACAGATCTATGTTGATGACATAATCTTCGGTTCAAAGAACGAAGAGTTATGCAAAGAGTTTGAAGCAGTTATGAAGAAAGAGTTTGAGATGAGTGCTATGGGGGAGATGAAGTTCTTTCTCGGGTTACAGGTGGATCAGACACCAAATGGGATCTTTCTACATCAGACCAAGTATGTAGGAGACATTCTCAGTCGTTTTGACATTGAGAATGCTTCTGCTGCTGGGACTCCACTTGCTACGAATCATGATATAGCACCTGATGAAAATGGAGATCTAGTGGACGCCACAATGTATCGAGGAATGATTGGATCCCTCATGTATCTCACTGCCTCAAGACCTGATATCATGTATGCTACATGTTTGTGTTCTAGATATCAGGCTAAGCCTAAGGTCAACCATCTGATCGGGGTCAAGAGGATATTTCGTTATTTGAAGGGTACACCCACACTTGGGTTGTGGTATCCTCATGATGATGACTTTAAGCTTACCGCGTATAGTGACTCGGATTACGGGGGCTGCAAGATGAACTACAAGTCTACATCAGCAAGGTGTCAATTCTTTGGGAGAAGACTAGTTACTTGGTAGTGTAAGAAGCAGACATCAGTTGCATTGTCAACCTGTGAAGCCGAATATGTTGCTGCTGCAAGTTGCTGTTCACAAATCATCTGGATTCAACAGCAAATGCGGGATTATGGTTTAAAGTTCTCTTCTACTCCTATTTTTGTTGATAACTCTGCTGCAATTGCAGTAACTAAAAATCCGGTCCAACATCCTAAGACCAAACATATCGGTATTAAATACCATTTCATAAGAGACTGTTTTGAAAAGAACCTAATTGATGTGGTAAAAATAAATACTGATTTTCAACGCGGAAAAAAAAATGAGGGAGAAGGAGTGGATAGCTAATATAAGGTAGATCGTAATTGTGATACTGATTCAAACCCTTATGGAAAATGATAGTACACAGGAACAAATCAAGAGGGACTTTAAAATTTAAAATTTTAGAAAAGATGCAAAAATTCAAAGTATAAGTCTGTGTAGTCTAAGCAATATAAAAGGGAAGATGATAGAAAAACTGGTAACTCCTAAGGTAACACAAAGAAAGTAGACCTAGAGGTTGCTAGACCACAATGATATGTCGGTAGATTCAACACAATAGATGATTAGACCTGACTGGTGATCTCAAGAACAAACTAAGTTGTTCAACTGACTGTGAGCTTCCATCTTATCACTGGTTAACACAATCAACAATATTCCAATAAGGGGTAATGAGCATGTAAACGCCACAAACGTGTGCGGATGACCATAAATAGAGCAAAGCAAGAAAAAATGAAAGACAAATGCTATAAAGCTAATGACTTATGTTGTTGGTGCATTTTGTGCAAAATAAAATAAAGCTGCTCTAACAAGGAGATAGGTTGTGTGCCTCTCTGCTGTGCGATGGCACTGACCTGAGGATAAGCATAACCTAGATATTCTAGAACTCATTGTTGTTTGCCGCCTCTCTGCTGTGCGATGGCACTGACCTGAGGACTGGCTTCTCTTTGAAAGCTCTAAGAATAGTCTCTTCTTGTAATAATACCCGTAGACCGCTCAAAAGCTCCTGAGGAATTTTGATTACCATATAAGTGTGGGATCCACAAATGTTAGTTGAAATAATTAAACCTAAAACAGTCACCAGTCTGTGTCAAAAGTCTGTGTATGGATTTAGGTGGACAAACATATTGACAATCATTGTGGCTGCGATTCTTGAAAGTTCAAATCAATGTGGAAATCTAAGAGTTCCAGTATGATTTCCTAAAGTTGCTAACGACTCTGGATGAACACCAAGAATTGAGCATCAAAAGATTTTGATAACAAGTCCCAAATGATTTGACTTGCCTGTATGATTCCAAAATTGAATTGGTCCAGGTGTGGTCAATCTAAATTGAAGCTGCCTATTCCGGAACCAAATCCCGTAGATGTCCATCTTAGGATTTATCTCTCAAAAAAAGCCAAAACCAAGTCTTGTTTTGATTATTTAGTTAAATTTTGTAATTCAGTTAGTTAATTCAGTCTGTTCTGTCTGTCGGACTACATCAGGAAAATCAGTAAGGGATCAACTCACTAAAAGGGTCATGTCTGAGATGACCACATGTGTTTTAAAAGTTTAAAACAGTCACGTCTGAGGTGACAAAGTGTTTAAAAGAGTCACGTCTGAGGTGACTAAATTGTTTAAAAGGATCACGTCTGAGGTGATCAAAAAGTTTTCAAGTTAAAATGATCATGTCTGAGATGATCAAATGCTCATAATGTTAATTTCAAAAGTTAAAAGAGTTTTAAATGTAAATTGGTCAAAATGGCAGAAAATTTACTAAGTGTGACCCATTTGCACGATTGGACCATGAGTATGGACCAACCATGCGAATGGCTCCCATTCGCACGACTGGACATGAGACTGAGCCATTCACACGAATGGCTTATCAGAATGACCCATTCGACCGATTGGAAGGGGGCGAATGAGTCAGTCGACCGACTGAGACTCAGTCGGTCAACTGAACATGCGAATGAAGGGTATGATTGAGTCAGTCGACCGACTGAATCTCAGTCGGTCAACTGCATGCGACTGACTGGGCCAATCGCACGATTGAGCCTCAGTCGCCCGAATGAACTGAGCGAATAAGGCCAGTCGGCCGATTGAACTCAGCTTCAGTATTTAAAGGGCACAGTCGATCGCATTTCACTCATCACACCCCAATCGCTCTTAAATTGCACACTATACCGTTACTCTGCCAAAATTTCATTAGACCTTGTTTTCTCATTGCTATTGATTCACTGACGTTCGCTATTGATTATACGGGTAGATTGAAGTCTTATTTCACCGAAATCAGAAGGATTGAAACCCTAATTTGGTGATATTCGAATGAAAACAAGAAACGAACTGAACTTGACCTAATAACCTACTTAAACTATGCAAAATGTTAAAATTAAGGTTAATAGGTTATTAGTAACAAGAATGCGAATCTGTTGAACCGGTAATCCAATGTTAAATCATCTGTTTTGATAAAGATTCGAACAACAGGCGACTGAACTGTGGGACAGGCGACTGGTCGTCTGGATGAACTCCAATCGCACGATTGAATCTTGCGATTGGGTCAATCGGCCGAATGAACCATGCGATTGAGCTTAGTCGGCCGACTGAACCAATCGCAGACTCAGTCAGCAGATTGAACCCAATCGCATGTCTCATTCAACCGAATGAACTTAGTCGCATGAAAGGACAGCCGACTGACTTCAGTCGCATGATTCATTCGCACGAATGAATCAGAATGAATTTCAACATTACACTTAGAACTGAATTTTGATGTATTATGTACTAATGGTTCTGTGTCATGTGTTACAGGAAAATGGCTATTAGATGGTCCATTAATCCAAAGCACAAAATCTGTGCTCATGTGGATCATACTACTCGGAACGGGGCCGAGTTCACAGAGATTATAGCTTTCCTAAGACGTTCCCGGATCCATAAGGCTATCTCTACTCCTTGCACGCCCTACAGATCACTACACCAGGCATTCTGGGAGAATGCCTCTGTGGATCGTTCTCGTGAGCCCTACAGTATTCGGAGCTCTATTCTGGGTCATGATATCGAGGTCCCTGCTGCTGATATCTAGAGAGTTCTAGAGTTTGGAGATGATACAAGTCATCCTACCAGATTACATCCACTGACTGTCCGAGGATGCTTTTTGAGGATCAAGTACGCTGGGGACATAAACTCAGGTGTGCTCAACAAGAGCAACCTGTGCCCCCAGTACAAGTACTTAGCTCATGTGATCCTTAAGTGCATTGCTTCACGGAGGGGTGGGTTCGACGACCTATCAGACCAGATCCAAAATGCCTACGTGGCACTGGTGCTGAACCACCCTTTCAGCTTCTCTAGTATGATCTTTTCTTACCTGGTAGAGAACTTGGAGGCTAAAGGGAAGGAGGGGTTTGTATGTACCCCAGGTTCTTACAGCTGATCTTCAACGAGAAGCTGCCACATCTTCCCAAAGAGAGTCATGATACAGTGGCACTCGAGATCATGGATGACACGACTCTAGGTCGGATGAGGGTGTATAGGGGCAAGCAGGTGAAGCCCCAGGTTAAGAGGTTGATTGGCCACCTGGCCAACGAGAGATATGTGGCACCGAGGAGACACAAATGGCGTCATGAGGATAGTGATTCTGATGATGAGAGGCTGCTGCTCCCAGAGCATGACTCTGACGATGATGATAGTGGGGACGCTGGGGACGATATGCCTATTCCACCGAGAGGCACTGTGTCTGATGTTATACCTCCAGTGTCTGCCCCAGCTGGAGACGTTGCTGAGTCAGCAGGATTTCATCAGGATTTTGTTCCTGGTGCGGAGGAGGAGGAGGAGTCGGATGAGGAGCCCCTAACGCGAACTGTGGGAAGCAAAGTTGTTCCCACAGAACATGGGCTAAGGGTGGTTGGTGAACACCCGAGAGACTCAGGAGAGACTAATACTGATCTGAGCTATGTACCGGGTTCAGCTAGCAGAGTTATAGGGGGAGCATCCACCTCAACGGGGACGAGGAGGAAGAGGATGGCTCAGCCCCATGGTCAGAAGAAGAAGAAGCGTCGGTTGACCTTCGTTACCACTTCCACAGCCACACCATCCACCACCACAGCCACCACATCCACCACAGCTACCACAGCCACCACCATACCTCCCACCACAGTAAAAATTCCATCCACCACCATATCCTTTACTCCCACATCACCTCCACCATTTCACCGACCTATCTTCACTACAGCCACCACCCCCACCACCTCACACCAAGCAGGACCTTCAGCCCATCCCTCACACACTTATGGATCACCTCTACCTCCAATCGGGGTAGAGGAACAGCTGTCTGCGCTCAACAGGATGGTGATGCGCTTACTAGCTGCAGATGAGGAGAAGGCGGCCCAGATCCGCCAGCTTGCTGACTTGACTGCTGCACAATCTCACCAGATTGTAGAGCATGCTCGAGTTATAGAGGAGCAGGCCCAACAGATGGCTGCTCAGAGCACTGAGATAGCCCAACTCCAAGCACATAGTGTCACATCTACCAAAAGGATAGAGGAGTTAGAGGAGGCAAAGAAGACTATCATGTTAAAGCTGAAAGGATCTAAGGAGGAGCCCTTGAAGATCAAGGAGGGGGATGGAGATAATGGTGATGATGATGATGATGATGAAGGTGATGAGGATGATGAGGATGAGGCGGAGGAGGAAACTGAAGAGGAAAGGACAGAGGAGAAGGACGATGATGATGAAGCAGAAGGAGGGGATGCAGCTGCATCGGCCTCTGCTTCAGGTCAAGAGAGGAGGTCAAAGAACAGACAAGACCAACCAGCTTCTACCTCTGCTCCTCCAAGTGACGAGACGATGATACAGGATAAACGTAAAGACAAGATGTTTATGTATTTATTTGCTTTTGTATTTGAATCCTGTATTGAAAACTATGTATTGAATGTTTATATTAAGTTAATGCATTTCTGTTTGATTAATTACTAATGCTTTATGTGTTGAATGTTTAAATCAAACAGATCCAAATTACCAAAGGGATGAGTTTGATGTTGCTCCCCTTCAGCAGGTCAAGACTCAGCTAATAATGACTCTTGATCTGCAAGGGATCGTAAGAAGGTCAGTGAGTTATACCCCTGAAGAAGGGGAAATAATTCATGACCTATCAAAAGAGCAACTCGCAGAGATTTTCAAGCTAAATCCGGATGAGATAGTGAAAGATGCTCCGACATGCGATTCGACTAGTGACGAAGAGCTCAACGATGTTGATGAAGTCGAGATCGAAGATGTCACTGCCAAGGATTACCCTCAGTACGCTGACAATGAGGGAAATGTGGTTCCCAATCTGGGTGAATCCCTCGTCAGCGATACTTTTGAGGTGTTGAACAAGATGGAGCAAGAAACAGAGAAAGCAGAAGAAACAGCCCAAGCCTCAAATGATGATGTTGACATTCGAAAGGCTGAGTGGGCTGCATATTTTGAAGAAGTTAGAGCCCAACGTGCTGCACCGAAGAAGGATGCCTACACCAAACTCTACAGAGTCAAGAAACATCACAAGGTGTCTGGCAGGATCATAGCATGGGCGTATTTTGATGATCTTAATGTTTATGCAGTTAAGAGAGAACAGGGCATAGAGTACTTCAGATTCCCACATGATCTGAAGACTCTACCAGGTTTTGAGCTCAACCAGCTGGCTAAGCTAAAGCTTTTGTATGCTGACCCGAGGAAGATGTCAGGCTGGTTCGAAGCTGCCCTAAAGAAGGAGTACCACACCAGATGGGTTAACTTCAGACCCCAACAGCCTACTAGGTATATCAGAAGGTCTGAGGTTGATGCCATTACTGGCAAGCCTAAGATAGTGTTGAAGTGTAACACCCCGAAAAGTCAAAACGAGTCATTAAGGACAATGGGCTTAATTAATGGGTATTTAATAAAACAAGGAAATGGTCATGGGCTAAAATTAGGCTTATTGGGTAGTGGCCTATGGGATTAAAGGCCCATAATCAGCCCTTAAGCACCCAAAACCAGCTTCATCTTCCTCATTACAACCCTAGCCACCAAATTCGTAGAGAGAGAAAGTAGAGAGAGAAAGTGGAGAAAACTCAAGATTTGAAGCTTCTAAGGTGAAGAGATTGAAGATCTGGGTGTTGGAGCATCAAGATCTAAGAAAGAAGCAACAAATCCAGGTAAGAATCGACCTCTAAACCCTTCTGTAGATCAAACCCGGATTCTAGGGTTTTGGGTTTTGAAAAGTTGCAAAGAATCGCATAAAGGTCACATTTTTACGTATGAAAACATGTATAAAGCTTAGATTTAGCCTCATGGATGATAAACTAAGAGAATGGACGTAAAAAGTTATGATTTTGGGTTAAAAACGGTCTGGTCCGTAATTTTTATGCGATCTGCGAAACTGCGTGTTCATCCAGCGAATTTGCATATTCAATCAGCGAAACTGTGGATCTTCCTGCGAAACTATAGTTTCGCAGGTAGTTTCGCAGACATGTTTTTCCAACGAAAGTTGGGCGAAACTGGCAGCAAAGCTGGCAGCGAAGATGCCAGCGAAACTGCCAGCGAAGGTGCTAGCGAAACTAGCAGCGAAACTGCTGGTGAAACTAGCAGTGAAACTGTTGGCGAACCTAGCTGCGAAATTGCTGATCTTGCAGCGAAATTAGCAGCGAATTTAGGTAGAAATTAACCCCTTTAAGTGTTAGCTTATCTGCAGGCTGCGTAGAGTGATCCTAGCCTTGTAAGCTTAGCCTAGAAGTTATTCGTGGTATCCAGGTGAGTTCTAGATCCCCCATTATATAAGTTTTCCATGTTTTGGGGCTATTATGCATACTAAATTTACGTTTTTAAATGACCAAGATTTTAAGAGGTTTTAACAGGAAGAACGATTTTTCTATAAGTAAATATGCTATATAAATCCTTAGGGGCGTTGCCCCTTGGACCCCACTAGGGGCTGCTGCCCCTAGGACCCCGCTGTCAGGGGCTGCCGCCCCCGAACCCCCGCTGTCCCGCGGCGGTTCGGTTATGTTTTATGATGATTTTACTTGGCATGATGTTTACTTAATAAGTTAAGTATTATATATATTAAAGAGAAAGATGATATTAATGAAAAGTGAAACTTAATGAATGTTACCCCCGGGCCCGTTTGATGATGAAAAGTCTTGCAAGCACTATGAGACTTCACTTATGTGAGTCTGATGTATGATGATGGATCTGTATTCATGAGCGGGCTATGTGCCTTGCAGTGTGGATCAACTGTCGGGGGTTAGCTACCGTTTTCATGTGTACCGACAGGGATTGGCATTTGTTGTCAATCAACATGGAGCTCTTGCTTTGTGCAATCTCGTTTATGATGAAAGTGAAAGATAATGAAAGAATGAAAGATAATGAACATGCTTATGATGATGCAAGTAATGTTATATTCTATGTTGTATGCATGGTCATTATATGAAGGATAAAGATTATATTTTCTTATAATATTTAAAACTAGAACTCGCTCAGCGAAGCTGACTTTTATGCATAATAGTTAGCAGGTAAGTGCTGATGCTGAGGATGGCACACGGAGCTACTTGGGGAGCTATGGATGGCATTCAAGTTTATGAAAATCTTTATTGTAATTTAAGGACAAGTAATATGTTTTGTTTACAATTAAATGACAAATGTATGAGTACGATGGGTTTTCAAAGGTTTAAATGAATGTCTAATTATTTCCGCTGCAATGTTTTATTATTAAACTGATTTTATGCTATGATTAACCAACTGTGAGGCTTCCCGGGAACGGGGTCTTACATGAAGTGGAGTCCTCCGCGCACAATGTCGAGAATCCCACTCAGGGAAATGCCACAGAACTTCACTCCACACTTTAAGTGGTGGTACTACGATTGGAGAACAGCTGAAGCGGTCATAGTCCTAAGCAAAGAGGGCCAAATGGATACGATCAGGGTATTTGACCTGATGTGGCTTACTAACTTGTCGGCTACTGATGTCTATACGCTATACAAGTGGCCACTGTTCTATGACACGCAAGATATTGTAAAAGCCCTCCAGTTCCAGAACGTTATACGACTCTGCTTCGCGTTTGAGATTCACGCGGGAGTCACAAAAGAGGAGAAGTACAAGAAATACAAGGAGGTTATGCAGAAAACAAGAGATTAGAGAGATCTAGGTCCAAGGGGGAGTTTGTTGATGCATGTATGTCCCTAGATCATGATACGAAATGTAATAGATCTTGTTTGTCTGATTATGATGTAATATGAAATGATTAAAGAAATGATATGGATTGTTTGTGATTTGTAATGTCTAATATTTCATTAATGAGTTGATATTGAATTGGTCGATTAGGTTTGTGATTGTTTGAATGGTTTTGTGATTGTTTGAATGGTTACACATAATGTTATATTAATTAATACATTCAAACTTAACTTAATGAAGTTCTCATGCGAATGGCCCATGCGAATGGACCACACGCATGAATAACTTCTTACGATTGACTCAGTCGCACGACTGAACCAGGAGACTGGATCAGTCGTATGATTGACACATAAGATTGGCTCAGTCGCACGACTGAACACTCAGTCGTGCGGATGAATCAACCGCATGGTTCAATCGCACGACTGAACCATACTTATGGTCCAGTCGCCCGAATGAACAACACCAACCTATAAATAGAACCCAGTTCGTGGAAAAACGTAAGCATTCATACCATTACGACTCCAGACGTACCCTAGCCGTCCAGAAGCCTCCCAAATCGTTCTCCAAGTTCACAGAACACATTAGATCGATTCCAAATCGACTTCTAACGTTAGATTCAATTCTTGATTGATTCTTCGTGTGTTCTCACTGATTGGATCGCCAATCAAATAGGATTCCGCACTATTTGATCTGGTTTACACGCTAATCACTAGGTATTTCGTTCAAATACAAGGTCCTAACACTCTTTATCTTCTTGATCACATCTTGTTTAAAGAAAATTACTTTATCTATCCATTCCTCTTCTTAATAATTCTATCATCATCTTACCTCGTTTAGAATTAGATGGACTGATCAGAGGTAATCTGTTTAGCTCTTTCAAATCTTGCACTGGAAGTTTAATGATGCTTGAGTAAAAATGATATACATCACAAACTGCATTTACTCTTTTTATCAAAAATGCATCAAATACTTCATCATACTTCCATGCTATAATCTTTACTTGGTTTGTGAAATCAGGAGCAATCATAGCATTTAACAACTCAGCAACTGATTGTCATCTTTGTAGTACATTTCTCACCATGTCTCCAGTATATCTGGCATTATCAAAAATTTGCCTTTGTTTAGAAGTTGCTTTATATGCTTGCCTTTCAGGATCAGAAAACATTTCAATCAAATCTTTTCTGCTATCATGAGCATCTGTTTTTCTTGCCATCTGTTTGATCTCTTGAGGCTTCAACATTCTTGTTCTTTTTGTAATCTCAAGTTATTGAGGATTATCAGTATCAAGTATAATCATCTTCTTTGATTGTTTTTCTGTTTCTTGAAAACTTCTAACAAGATTCCTCAAGGATACAGATTGTAATCTTTTCACTTTTCTCCAAGGGTAATTCCTAGCTTGCAACCATGACCTTAAAGCTGGAATACTCATATCATCAGGATCAGGATGGTGCATCTCAGAGCTTGATAATTCTTCTACATTAATACTCTCTTTAGCTCTATTCCATTCACCATGTTCCATGACAATCTCATTTGGATCAACAGGAGCAACTGATTCTGCAGTAATGCATTTATCATATTCATCATTTATTTGAGAAACAGTCAGTCCATCCAAAAATACTCTATTGTATTTCATCTTCACAAGGTAGTTGTATCTGTATTCAAAATCTTGTGGAATTTCGTCTTGTTCTTGAGTTGGTTCTTGTGAAGAGAAATTTGATACAAATTGAGCTTCATCTATATCTTCTTCATCTAAAACTTCATCATACCAGTCATCATTATAACTTCTTCAATGTCTTCTAAGGCTTTAATCTATTCTTGAACGTTTTGCTCTTCAATAGTTTCTTCTATTCTTTGCACTTTTGAAGATGACTCAGTTAAACTTGTATCTACTACATCATCAATTTTCCTATTTCCTTTGAGCACCTCAAGATTCTCTTTAACAATCATCTCAGCACTTATCATTTGATCTGGTAAGATAGGCTTTTGACATTCTTTTTCCTTCATTAATTCATCTTTCGGTTTTTCATTTTAACCTAATAATTTCTTGAATTTCTCTTCAAGAATGTCATAATCCTTTATCATAACTTCAAAATTTTTTATGACATCTTCTTTATCTTTCGCATAGCTCAAAATCTTTTCATCTTTCAATAAATTTTCTTCATTCAACTTCAATTTTTCATCCTTTAGCTTTTGAATTTCCTTTTCAAGAGATCATCTCTTTCAATATTTCATTCTCAACTTTCAATTCTTCAATTTCTTTCTCTTTAATCAAATTTTCTTCTTTCAAGTTCTCCATCTCATAAATATCTACTATCTCCTCTGTTTGTACTGACACATTTTGTGTTGTACTAACAGGAATTTCTTCAACTTCTTCATTCACTTCAGTTTGAAATACTGGTTCATATAACATATCATTCATGAAATAAAAATCAAAATTTTGATTTTGTGAATCTTCTTCATGTACAGAATCAGCATGAATATCAGCATCATTAGTTTCTTCAGCTAAGTTTTGAGGTTCATTGACATTTTCATCATAATTCCTTTCATCAATTGTCTCTTGATGTGCTTCAGTTGCACCATCATTACCATCTTCATCATCATTATTATCATCATCATCATTGTTATCATCATCATCATTTGATGAGCTTTCAGTAGCTTCATCATCACTTTCTTCATCATCATCATCAATCATATCATCTATAACATCCTCAATAAGATCATTTGGATCTATTGGTTCATCTTCAGATAAATGATAGTGTTGTTGATTGATGTCTACTTCATCCATAGATACATTCCTTATATAATCAAATACTTGAATGTTTTGAGCACCAGTAATCATTGCAAGTCTTTTATACACAGCTTCTGACATATGCTCTAATTGCAACTTATCTTCTTTAACTCCTT
The DNA here is from genome assembly GCA_025215565.1 of Flaveria ramosissima. Taxonomy (NCBI): domain Eukaryota; kingdom Viridiplantae; phylum Streptophyta; class Magnoliopsida; order Asterales; family Asteraceae; genus Flaveria; species Flaveria ramosissima. The sequence continues at coordinate 33,235,384 of CM046036.1, forward strand.
CAACATATAGATCTGGATTCTCTTCATTAATAATCAGTTGGAGAAATCTTGGATACATCAAGTATTTATTTCTCTTTCCTCTTTCAAGATTGAATATGAATCCATTCATTATCCACTTTGCCATGTTAAATCTTATGTTTGTGGCTAGAGAAATGATAGGAGATGCAATGTCCACGGGGAATGAATCCCAACCAGTACTTCTTTTAGACATGCAATGTTGAAATATATAACACAACAGTTTCCAGTGTTTATATACTCTTGCTCTGAAGAATTGTTTCTTAGGGAAGTGATCAGGATGACCCATTTGTAGAAATACATCTCTACATTCATTGAAAGTATACTCAGATAAGTCTTCTGGGTCAATTTTCACCAAGTTTTAGAGCTGTTCTGATTGCTTGTTCAGAAACTTCAAGCATTCTATCTGATGTAATGAAAGCTCTTAGAACTTTATTCCCTTCTTCATCTCTTTCTACTTCTGTTGTTCTCCAAAATCTTGTGATCAATCTTGCATTAATCATTGGTCTTGCACACATTGCATAGACATATTTTGATCTAAGCAGAAATCGAATAATCTCTTCATAACCAACAGCTTCTCTGTTTTCATCATCTAAGAATGCAGCAACATTATGTTTAGGCTCAAACTTCAAATCTGCTATCTACAAAACATAGAGAAAAAGAATATGAAAACATTGAAATTTTGATTAATGAGTTTCATTTTTACATATAAATTTGCAATTTTGTAATATTGAATTCAATTTTGACTTATGATTTTGACTTTTGACTTATGATTTTAATTTGTGAAATAATAAAATTTATTCATTTTGAATTTATTATCAAGCATTTGTATTCTGAATTATCTACTTTTTATTAAAAAAATAATTTTTATTTTTATTTTTATTTTTATTTTTATTTTTATTCTTATTCAAAGTTTGAATTAGTCTGTTCATCTTCTTCTTCTTCCTTCGAAGAACAGACTGATCGATCTATAATCAATATCGTATACAATTTCAGTCGATGAACTTTATATCAAATTGTTCGAAATCTGATACATATCAACAATCCAGAGTCAATTTTAGATATGATTAAGATTTGATTAGTTAAACTTTGAATGTTAGTGTTCGAATGCCCAAATAGCAGTCAAACGCCTATACCAATCATCATGTTTTAACCAAAATCTATTGATTTGAATCACAAACTTACGTTTATAGACCCAAATAATATCTAACAATCAACAAGATTTGTTGCAATCACTAATAATCTGAGACTTCTATGACGACAAGTTGATAGTTCAGAGAATTGTTTTTGGAGAATTTTGAGTGTGAATGAAAAACAAGTGTAAGTGTTCAATTTATATTAAGTGAAATTTAGACGCATGAACACTGTTTGTGTGTATGAAACCCTAAAATTCACAAAATACTGAGACGCATGAGCACTGTTTGTGCGTTTTGACTCAGACGTATAAGAACTGTTTAGACGCATAAGCACTGTTTAGACGCTTTTGCACTGTTCAGCCGCATGGAGTTCCTGAAACGTCTAACACTTGTAACTCTTGAAACATTTCAACACTATGTAGACGCATGAGACATTTCAAACGTCCAACACTTGGTTAAATCAGACTTATTATCACTGTTTAGGCGCATGGGTTTGTGTAAAACACCCAACACTTGATTAAACTGATGGACTTATTACAACTATTTAGGCGTATGGGAATGTGAAAAATGCCCAAACACTTGTATAATTCCATAGACTTATTACAACTGTTTAGGCGCATGGGAATGTGACAAACGCCCAAACACTTGTATAATTCCTGAAAGTTCACCATGCTCCTATTTAGACGTATGCACACTATTTAGGCGCATGAGTTGACTTTGAGTTGACTTTCATGAGTCTTACACTTGTGTTTTCCAAATTCTTGACTTGTACACTGTTTAAACATATTAGTAATATTTCATACTAATATTTAAACATTTTAAGCATAATTTTGAATTTTCCAAAATTTACCTTTTAGTCCTTCAAATTTGAACTTTTTGCATTTCGCACACTCAATTTTTTATTTTTAACAATTTTAATTTTAATTTTTTTTCTTGTTAGTTTATCTTTCCCTTCATTTTAGTCTCAAAACAAAATCAAGTATCATCTATTTTTCAACTTTTGAAAGAAGCATTTCCACTTGCAAATTTATATGGGTTCATATTATCATTTTCAAAAGTTACAATATCAAACACACATACACTTTGAACATATAGCATCATCCTTTCAATTCAATATTTTAACTTTGATTTTGATTTTCTGAGAACAACTCTTCCATTTATTACTCCCCTAAACTTTTAAGTTTGAAAAAAACTTATAAGTTTCCTGGATAGGATAATAAGATCACACATCTCATTATTACATTGCCATCACACACATAAAACATGCATAAAATCAAAATGAAAGCAGAATTAAAATCTAATATAAACAAAAGAATTAATGTCTGCAGTGAGATCATATCAATGAAGATCAGCATATTAAAATAAAAAAATATGAATAGTCATAGACAATGAATAAATCCTGATCAAGTGTGTTCCAGGTCAGTGATAACACAGCAAAGGAGACATAAGATCTAAGGACAAAAAATGTGTGTTTTTGACAAATTATCAACTGATTTACTTTTTCAATTCTTGGATTGATTAGGGTATATTTAGATATGACATGATGTAAATCATACAGAGACTGAGAGAGCTCAAGTATCATCATGACATGCAAGAAAGAACACATACTCAACTTATTACCTGAAACATATGTATCACCAGAGTTCATGTTACTTAAATTAATAGAGAATGATCATGGATAACCATTTGATCAGCTCTGACTATTCATTTGAATAGTTTGCGCACATTGACATCTTTTGCATCAAAGAGAGAATCCAGGTCTGTAATTACTTACAACAAAGGATATCTCAGCACTTCAGGTCTATGATGACTCATAACAGAGAAGTGATATGATGGTTTGTAACAGATCTCATGATTAAACACATTACCAACAGGTGTGAGTGGTGTAACTTAAAAAGCAATCAATCTGATAAGCCAAAACATCTCAAAAGTACTCAGATGAATACACACAAGCATTAAGATTTAGTGAGATCACAAGAATATACTTTTTCAGTATAGTAGCATGAAATTGTCTACACATCATATCTGATCATGTCTGACTTTACTAATGAGTGAAGTATGCAACTGATCTCACTAATGTACTATCATTTCTCACATATTGCATAAACATATTCTTTTCTAAAAAATATAAACTGACAGTTAGAGAAAGACTCTATTTTTGTAGTTTTGATTTATACTTTTGTATTTGGTTTTTCTAAGAAAACAAAAATCACACACACACACACAATACAAACAGGCAAGTAACATTGAGAGGATCACTTATGATGATCTTTTGATTTAGAGAGTTCACATATGATTAATAAGACCAATTGACTCTACTAAATACTCAAACCGTCCTGGTAGGAAGGCTTTAGTAAATAGATCCGCTAACTGTTTTTCCGTTGCAATTTGAATCAATATGATTAATCCTTTTTTAGAGTTATCTTTGAGAAAATGATATCGAATTTTGATATGTTTTGTTTTTGAATGTTGAACAGGATTAGCTGTTATGAACATAGCAGCAGTGTTATCAATGTAAATTGGTGTTTCAAGAAAATTGAACCCATAATCCAGTAGTTGATTTTGCAACCAGAGGATTTGAGAACATCCTACTGATGCAGCACTGTACTCAGCTTCTGTAGTTGAAACAGAGACATTTGTTTGTTTCTTACATTGCCATGAGACTAATCGGGGACCAAGAAATTGACACCCACCCGAAGTAGATTTTCTATCTTGACAACATCCACCATAATCACTATCTGTGTATCCATGTAGTTCAAAGTTACCCTCGTAAGGATACCAAAGCCCTAAAGCTGGTTTACCTTTGAGATACCTGAATATCCTTTTGACAGCAATTAAGTGAGACTCTTTCGGGTCTGATTGATACCTGGCATAAACACAAACTGCATACGTAATGTCTGGTCTAGATGCAGTAAGATACATCAAAGAACCAATCATTGATCTGTATAACGTTTGGTCAATAGATTTTCCTTTTGGATCAGGTTCAATCTTGGTGTTAACATCTGCTGGAGTTCGTATGGACTGACAGTCTTGCAACTTAAATTTCTTCAAGAGCTTGTCAACAAACTTCTCTTGATTGATGAAAATTCCATCGTCAGTTTGCTTGACTTGAAGTCCAAGGAAAAAATTAATCTCTCCCATAGAACTCATTTGGAACCGAGATTTCATGATTTCTTCAAATTCATTACACAATTTTGGTTTGGTAGAACCAAATATGATATCATCAACGTACACTTGTACACATAAAAGATCATCATTATCCTTCTTTATGAATAAAGTTGGATCAACTTTCCCTCTTGTGTATCCATGTTGGATTAAATGTTGTGATAATGTCTCATACCAAATTCCAGGGGCTTGATGAAGTCCATATAAAGCTTTACTCAACTTATATACTCGATGTGGAAATTTTGCATCCTCAAATCCCGGAGGTTGCTTCAGAACACATCGTCAGTGATAGGACCATATAGAAATGCACCCTTTACATCCATTTGATACACCTTAAATTTCATGAATGAAGCATAAGCCAGGAAAACTCGAACGGATTCAAGTCTTGCAACTGGTGCAAACACTTCATCATAATCTATTCCTTCTTCCTGTGTGTACCCTTGTGCAACAAGTCTTGCTTTGTTCCTTATTACAACACCACGATCATAAGTCTTATTCCTAAATAACCATTTCGTGCCTATAGTATTTTCTCCTTCAGGTAGATCCACTAAATTCCACACTTCTTGTTTGCGAAATTGAAGTAATTCTTCTTGCATGGCTTCTATCCAACCATTGCCCTTTAATGCTTCGGTAACATTTTTAGGAACAATTTGAGAAAGAAAACAAGAGTATAAGCACAAGTTTACTTGTTCTGATTTACTCCTTGTTGTTCTCTCATTCAATGGACCAATAATCTGAGAAACTGGATGATTCTTGTGAATACGAGATGTTGGAATCTCATCATATTGAACATTAACATTCAGATTTGTTTGGTTCAAGTTGGAAAGCTCATGTAAAAAAGTAGAAGAATGTGGGTTGAAGTTTGGAACTTGAGTCGGTGAGTTAATAAAGTAATCAAAGTTACCAGTATCAACTGCATCACCAAAGATGGATGATGTTCCAGACTCAGGTAGCACAAACTCATTACCATCATTAGGAATTGGTTGTGATACTTCCTGATCAAAGGAAACTGAATGATCTGAAGCTGTATTAGCATGTTTATTGTCATCGAATCGTATTGTTGAGTCCTTGACAAATGATAAAAATAGGTAGTCTGAGCTAGAATCATCTGGGTCATCAGAATCTGAATCCTCACTGAAAGATCCAAGATCTCCTCTAGAGTTCTTCTTACCTGTAGAATCAAGACAATTTGATTGATTAAACAAGTTAGATTGAAGAGAGTTTGATAATGATTCTAAATCGAATAATCATGCAGGACCATTTGAAACTGATGGAAAAGAATTTTCCAGAAATTTAACGTTAAATGTTTCAAGAATTATATTCGTCCTAAAGTTGTACACTCGATAGGCTTTTCAAACAAATGAGTATCCAACGAAAAATCCATTATCATATTTTGCTTCAAATTTTCCTAATTGATCATTTGAATTAAGAATCATAACAAGGCAACCAAATGATTTTAGAAAGTTTATGTTCGGTTTCCTGCCAAACATTTGTAGGGTTTTGTAGATGTTAATCAAAGACATATTAACCATTAACATGTAAAACGCAGCGGATTTTCAGTTCAAATAAGAGTTTATGTATCATATACATATGTTAAAGCAAAACCCAAAACAAGGATCTTATTATATGGAATAACACACTATCACAACATACATATCAACCATATATATACTACCTTTAGAAACGTGGAATGGAGGCTAGGAGATGATGTTGAATGTCAAGACTTCAAAGTAGAAATCCTCAAGAGATGATACCCCAAGCTTCCTCCAAACACCCACTTGCTAGGTCTTGCAACACCAACCTCAAAGACACTCTTGAAGATCGATTTTTCAGCCAAACAACACTTGTTTGAAGCTGGAAATTGCTTCTATTTCAGCTCTAAAATCCGAATTTTAGAGAGAGATTAGAGAGAAATTCTTTTGCTATGTGTGTGTGAGAGAAGGTGTATTCTTGGAAGAGTGTTGTAATGAATAAATATTGCAAGGACCAAGATGATTCATCAAAGGCCTTGCAAGCCCCAAGGGCGGCCGAAAATGGACCTTTGAGGTCCCTCTCATTTTGAATTTTTATCAAAAAAAATCACCCTTGCACTCTATTGATTTTATAAGATTAAAACCCTTTTATCTTATAAAATTAATACACTTTTGTTTAATATTATTTAACCAACTTAAATAATAGAAACAAGTAATTTCTCATGAACAATTATCCATATAATGTTGTTCATTATCAAAAGCAATGTTTTAGAAAACCCGGTTTCTATGTTGGTGCTTATATTTATTTGTTTGATCTTATCAACGAATAAATATTTATCGGTGTTTGTTTTGCTTGTTATTGGGTATGACCCGACTTGGATCATATCACACTAGCCACATCAATTTAGTATGTATCTTGGGCAGATCAAATCCTTCAATCTCCCACTTGCACAAGATTCATAGAGAATTGATGCAAGTAGCAAATAACGCCTAGCAACGGTTTGCTACCCCTAATGTATATGACTAAGTGCCATTCAATAACATCATCCCTTTCAAGTACCCTACTTGAATATGATTTAGGTGAATAAATCATTTATCCTTTTGTTACAGATGTCATGTTAAATCCTAGAGACATAGAATTGTCATTCTCCGTTGATTTAACTTTAACAGGCCTTAGACATCTAACTCTCAACGAATAAGAGGAACAAATTCCATCTTGACTACATACGTCTCTCACAATCACCTTATATTATACCCGAACTCAGCCTTATGTACTGCCAATATTTCAGAACAGCAAAGAACTAACTCAAAGTACAATACTTGGTGAATATCAAGACCCAATATGTATCTCAGGTATGAGGATACAATGATATTCGCCTTTACTCAATATCTCTTATGACTAATCACAAAGATTCCATGCAGAAATAATTGAGAGCGGGTCAGTCCAATATCCATATCCCATAGATATCAATGAACCTTGGTAGCAACGTCTTGCTCTATATTCATACTTAGTGAATATCAACCAATCCAAGTTCATTATAGTCTTACATTCATAGTCGTTCCCACAAGTACGATCGACTACGGACGTTTTAGAATAACTTACTTATTCACGGATTTAAACATGTTAAAATAGAAGAACAAATGAAAATTATAACCATATAATTAAGTCAAATTACATAAGTTCCAATATCCAAATACAAAATTTGATCAAGTCCAATTACTAGAATATCGAAGTCCTAAGGCACAAGTATGACTTTCATGCTTTGACCTGTCAAGGAGCTTCGTGAATGGATCCGCAATGTTTTGATCGGTGTGAACTTTGCGAATACATATCTTTCCCTTTTCAACTTCATCCCTAATGTAGTTGAATCTCCGTTCAATGTGCCGGGTCTTTTGATGAGCACGAGGTTCCTTGATTTGAGCAATCGCGCCCTCGTTGTCACAAAAGATCTCTAGGGGGTCTTGAATGGTAGCAACGACCCCTAGATCAGCAATGAACTTCCTAAGCCACGCAGCTTCTTGAGCTGCCAGTGAAGCGGCGATGTATTCAGATTCTGTTGTAGATAATGCCACTACATCTTGCTTTGAGCTCTTCCAAGAGACCGCTCCTCCATTCATAATGAAGACATATCCCGTCTGTGATCGAGAATCATCTCGATCAGTTTGGAAACTTGCATCTGTGTAACCC